>CM036322.1:6369736-7569736 GCA_020567845.1 Rhododendron henanense subsp. lingbaoense
GCACCTCATTTACAGCAGAATTAGGTTTAGTTAGCACTTCATCACAAGAAGACATCGGCTCAGCTCAAGAGCTTCCAAAAGTTCTGAACACGTAAGTTCACCGGCGTCGTCTCCTTCTGAAATTGCTGCATCTCTTGCTTTATCTGCAGCTTCCTTGATCTGCAACCACTCCGGACTAGAGTTATGAACAACTCTGGCCTGCGCTATTAAAACACAATATTTTTCCGAGGCAGTTAGACTTATGTCCCTTGATGTAAAAATCCAAGTAGCAGCTGAAGTAAGAAGATATAACTTGTGGAGTTCGGACTCCAAGCCACTTTGCGAATTCATATCCGAGGCGTTCCGACTGTGTGGCCATTCTAGAAGACGATATCTTGATAACAGCAGCAGCTTCCTTGGAGGAAGATTCATCAAGCACAGATTGGTTGAATAGAGCAAAAAAGACAACTCCCCCAGAATTCACAGTGACCTGTATCCACATCAATATTACAAGACGAGGTAAATATGTTAACACGTTTTTTTTGATAACTCTGTATCCAGCTGAATGGACCGACTAATCTGGGTGACCAATCCAATTGTCCAACTACTGGGGGCCCAATAGAAGCTGGGGCAAAGCCCCCTATGGACTGGCCAACACATGAATTGATAGCACGCATGTGGGAGTCGAACCTCAGACTCAAGGCTTCAAAAAACAACACAAGCTACTATTTAAAAGAAAAACTCAAAAAATGTGCTGCATAGTAACTGTCCTTGTGACCAGATAAGAGGTGATGGCAAAATTTGTGCATGACTAAGGAAAGACACAATGCAATTGAAAACACACACACAAAGCTGAATACTCACTGTACCTTTGTGCACGTAAGACCCAGATATTTTCCTTTGAAAGAACATAAGACAGTAAATTTTTTGCACATGGATAAACTCTAGTAGTTTGACAAGAACCTCCAAAGTCCTCATTTCGATCACTTCATGGACCAGAGCACGATTTCACACCACCAAGCTGATACAGCTAACAACACAAGAATCCATACAAATTAACCTCAAAAGGAGCATTAAGAGAACTGCAGGAGGCTTAGAAATTTAACCAGGTTTTAGTGTTTCTCCGGTTTAACAATTTAGACGAGGCAATCATATACTGTAAGGGACAGTGCCAAACACGCTTCCTTCTAAAACTGCAAAATCAGTATTGAATTTCCCTTCCGACTTCCAATTTCTTGCTCAAACTTAAAAGCAACGACACAGATTTGAAGGAAGACTGAAGACACTCATAAACTCAAAGCTTGGATGAATCCCATACCTCTAAGGCTTTGTTCATTTCATCTTCAGACTGTTCAGTGCTACTGCCATGTTCAGTGTGGTGCAGTGAGGAAAGCATGTCCCATGAGAAGGAGTTCGACTCAATGTCCAACATTGCAGCTTTACCAAATCTCTCCCATAAACTGATCTCTGTAGCTTGCTCAGAAGGAAGAGACCTTACAGGATCAGAAATAAAGTCTCCTGCACTGAATGACAATGATAATGAGAACCATATCATTAAGGCACACAACACATTATTAACTGTAGAAGTTCTTCTGCTCGACACAATATTGGTACAAAAGACATTTCTAACAAGAACCTATAAATGATCCTATTTTCAACTACTAGAGGGTAGCAAATGTACTTTATGTGAAATATACTGAAATGACAGGTAATAAGATAACAGTGAAATGCTAAGCAAAGATTTTCATATTTTGGTAGACACCCATGACCTTCGAAGTGCAAAAAATGCCAAAAATATCTTTAGTCCTGTACAAGAAAGATATTTCGCAGGATTGGGCCTCATGAAAGGGTTTAAACGATTAGTGGGTTCAAAAATCCTTAACATAGTTTTAAATTGCCAATGTTGAAATCACTTTTTCCTTTGAAGTTCGACTGTAACTTATATTACTTTCCATTTGCCAAAATTTTGGCTAAACCCCTTTCCAGTAATTCTTTTCTTTCAAACTACACTTTTACTTTTCAAAGCTAAAACCGATAACAGATATCACGAAAGCTTTCTGCCTTGCACTCCAGTATTACACTATTACTTAATCCACCACATTCGATTTTCATTACTCCAACTACTAAAACCGCACTGATAAAGTAAAAAAGAAGAAGAAACTAATGTATTTCAACCCAGTTGCTGAATTTAAAATGGTTTAGCTAGCACATAAATTCAATTACACCATAAATAGAAATATGATCAGCAAAATAACCTCAAGGGCATAGAAGTATCAACTCCCGGAGATCGGTGGTGGGGGAAGCCGGAGGCGCGGTATCTGCCACTTCGTTTACGAACCAGTTCCAACCATTGGTTGAACCGATATGCCGGGCCTGCTGCTATATCCCCCAACATATACAACACCTGCAACCAACAACCACCATCACCCAATTATATCTTAATTACATTGCTCTCTCTCTCTCTCTACATATATATCTATCATGATAACCGATAATATAAACCGTAGGATATAAATACTTGCCACAGGCAGCAGCCAATGTAACTCATACTCTCTCTTCATTGGATACACAGTGAAAACTGGTGCGAGCGAGCTGTGGACGTACTCAACTACACACTAGGGGAACCAAATAAAAAAAATCTCCCTGTATTGCATTCTTGTTTTCTTTTCTTGATTGTTCTCCAAAACTATGTTTGTTGGTTTGGCCGATTTCTCAACACACCCTAGGACATCCTAATTGCTCTGTGTGTGTGTGTGTGTGAGAGAGAGAGAGAGAGAGAGAGAGAGAGAGAAAGAGAGTGAAGAAGTTACCCTAGAAGTGACGGTGAGGGGCAATGGGGTGTAGGGAGGTTCTTCAGATCCGAGATCAAAGTCCTTGTATTCCTCTTCTCCCTGCATATAATTTGTGCGAAAAATAGATCGAAAGTGCAAATAAATAAGTAGAAATCGATTAACCCTAGATCCAGTGAAAAAGGTTGAGAGAGAGAGAGAGTACCTGGAAGGCATTGGTGGTTGCAGCCGGTGCTTCCTTTTGCTCTTTAGCCATGCGCACACTTTTTTCTCTTCTTCACCTTTTCGAATGTTGTTTAAAAATAGATAGAGAAAAAGGGAATTAGAGAGAAACGTGGCGGCGGAAGTTTGCCTACTATTTTTGAGCGGATTTTCCCGCTTTTTTCTGGTTCTTCGTGGAGCCTCCTCCTCCTCCTCCTCCTGATCGGGACCCAATTTGGAGAGAGAGAGAGAGAGAGAGAGAGTAGTGTTGGGGTGATGCGGGTGGCGAGTTAGGGTATGGTGGGTTTCGGTCGCCGGCGACGGAGAGTAGTTTTGGGAAGTAACCCTTGCGTTGCGTTGGTGGGTGGTTATAACGGACAAATGATTAAAATCTAAACGCTTCCTTCGCTTCCACTACCCTCCATGTGCGTCACATTATTTTATACTCCATCATAGGAGTAGTTGATTTTTACAAGGTTCATCTGGATTTTGGTAGTACTAGTTTTTTTTATCTAACCAGATGTCCGGATCTATTTGCGTGCATTACGATAATTTTGAGAATTTTAAAGTTAACGAACAAACAAATCTTCAGTGGCTTCAGAGGGATTGGTAACACTTTGAGAGTTTTCGAACATGAGACTTTAAAATGAAACAAACTCCTAAGACTCCAGCCTTAGGGGCAACTCAAGGTTAGTGCTCTTTCGGCCGACCCATCATCGTACTATGCTCTTGGAGCTTGATCCTCTCGGTTCGCTTCATGGATTAGACGACTGAGATCTGGTCAGCACAGGGGACAACAGACTCCGCAGGATCTTAGGTCTCTTTTGAAGATGGGTAAATTACAGTTAACCCCCTCTAACTATGCATCGGTGACACTTAACCCCCTCTAACTAACTGAAATTCAAACGGTCATAACTTCAAACGGTCATAACTTCTTCGTCCGAAATTGAAAATATGCAAATTATATATCGATTTCGAGATCTTGAAGTCAGCTTTCTAATGACACCAAAATCACATCACGATTCAAAGCACACAGAAAGTTATGATCAAAAAAGTAAGGGCTGGTAGACAGAAGGACCGTTTTGATCATAACTTTCTGTGTGCTTTGAATCGTGATGTGATTTTGGTGTCATTAGAAAGCTGACTTCAAGACCTCGAAATCGATATATAATTTGCATGTTTTCGATTTCGGACGAAGAAGTTATGACCGTTTGAATTTCAGTTAGTTAGAGGGGGTTAAGTGCCAAAAATAATAGTTAGAGGGGGTTAAGTGTCACCGAGGCATAGTTAGAGGGGGTTAACTGTAATTTACCCTTTGAAGATTGAAATTCTTTTTAGAGTATATTGAAAATATAATAACGCTGCAAAATCACGGTGATCGGACATGGTTTATCTCGCAGAAGTGGATCCCAATTGAAATCTTATTTTTTTTTAAAAATACTATGTTGTTTAATCATATCAAACGAAGGCCAATTACCCTTTATCTTTGGTGTGTTTGATATTATCAGCAAGTTCTAAAAAAGAATAATTCTAATCATTAAATTAGGCCCAAAAGGAAGCTACAATAAACAAAAGTTTAACCTTCCATTCCATCAAGTGGACGACATAGAATCCTATCTCTGTCCTTTTTTACAAGTCATGTTATTTTCAATTAAACATCTAAAAACATTGTACATAATTTTCTACATTTCCAACACCATTTTAATAGCACGAAAGTCCTTTACTTTTTGGCTGAAAGAATAACAGGACTTTGAAACTTTGAACCTTCTATTTTTTTCTTGCACAAATTCATTTTGTTTATGGAGTTCTTGATGTACGATCATGCTAACTTTGTACGTGGATGATCTATTTAATTTTTTACATAGATGCTCGATCTACTTAACAAATTTTATTAAAAAAAATAGTTTATATCATTGTTTTCATTTTCTACTCAAGTTCTGATTATTATTGCGGATTAAAAAAATTAAGAAGATCCAAACTTGAACGGAGTAGACAAATGACGGAACCAGACCACCTACACCAAAAAGTGTTTGTACATCTGTTCCCGTATAACGCCACTCACAGCGTTTACATATATCTTACAATGATTGCACGTACACTTCTTGACTCCACTACCCTCCATTTGCGTGACTGATTATATAATGTTTGTGTTAGGTATTTTGCCTCACGAAATCCCTGTATTATTGCCATGTATACATATTCGGCTATGTATGCATATCTTCTCCATTTATTTATGAACCCTTCTAGAGCCACTGACAGTGGCCATACCAACCTTGCACCTACGCAGGGTCATTACGGGTCTCGCACGAAAAATCCAAACCCCTCAATAAGTTCTTGTAACTTGAATAAAAATGAAAAGATTGGATCGAGCACCTATATAGTGGGTCTCGTGTGGCCGTTAGTGCTAGGTCGGTAAGGCTACCGTTGGTGGGAAAAACATTTTCTTTTATATATTCCCCAATTGTTTTGATGTGTGTAATTGTTTAGACATTATATGCTTGCTGGCAGAGTAGTGACTCGACATATCTCGTCTTATATTAAGTCTCTAAATTCATTTTCGGCTGCCAAAGTAATTGTGCTAGAATATTCTTCGGCTAGATATTCTAAAAAAATAGTACTAGGTGTTGACTGGGCTGAAGGGGAGCCTTGGTGGCTGAGGTGCTTAAACCCTCTCACCAAGTCAGAGGTTCAAACTTGGGCTAATAATGCTTGGCATTTCGGTGTCTTTTTTGTGGCACAATTGTGAATGAAATTATATGTTACTAAGCGATATCTACTTGACTCCATTCTATTTGGCATTTCAGTGTATTTTTTTTTCCCAATTATCAATTACGAAAAATAAATTTCATGTACTATAGATAATTGACCCGACGCTTTGAAAGTGATCACTGTTACCATCTCCGTCTTGTTTGTGTATTCTTGCAGGACATCTCTGCATTATTATTCTCAGCCATGTCATACCCAGCAGATTCAAGGCTTTGAACACAAGACAGGCCTCACGAATAGCAAAAAGCTCCCCTTGTAAAGGAGAGGAAAGAATCCACAATCCTTCCATTCCAGGCCCTCATCACCACAGTTGTGATCCCTTCTTTGCCATTTGGCTTGATCGCCACATCACAATCGGCTTTAAGAACAGGACAGTCCAGAGCCTAGACGAGACGTCCTCACTCGGATGGTTATATCCATATGGACTAGAGTTCTCACAGGAGAATTTTCGAACTCCCAAATCGCAAATTTGGCCTTAGCCGTAGGGTTAACAGGAACATGTTGGAAGATAAATTCGTTTCTTGACTTCCAAATGTGCCACGCAATGAAGGCCACAGAGCTTAGAGTATCACAGGCATCAGGCTTTGACATGGAATCCATAATGAGAGAGGACCATTTGATCGCAGAATTAGGAGGGCCGTGGGAACCAATGAAAGGAAAGCTGCTTCCAAGCCAAAACTGCCCTAGCCCATGAGCAGTGAAACAAAAGATATTCTGAGGATTCAACTTGAGAATTACTAATTGGACAAATGTTGGAGGGAGCACATCTTCGCTTAAACAAATTCTCCTTTGAGGCAATAGTGTTTTTACACACGCGCCACCAAAAATTGCGTACTTTGTTGGGGACTTTCAATTTCCAGAGACCAGGGTAGGGTTTAAAGGACGATTCAGGAGAGTTACACTCGGAATTGTGAGAGGATTGAATTGCAAGGTGATAGCCGGATTTAACAGAGAAAACACCACTAGGACTAGGAGTATAATGCCAGACCAGCTTATCCCCACTCCTAAGAACAGGAAGGGGAATAGATGAGATAGCATCTGACTCCAGCTGAGAGACCAAAGAAGGTAGTTTCTGAACATTCCACTGCCCATTGCTCTGGTTTATCACATCTGCCACAGATTGCACATTTGAATTTAAGGGCCTCACCGACTAAATTTTGAATCCCTTAAGAGAGGGGATCCGTTTGTCGTTCCAAAAGTTAATGGAGGATCCGCTGTAGACTTGCCATCTTAAACCCTTAGAGAGGAGGTCCCTTCCGTGAAGTAGACTTAACCAAACCCAGGATGCATGACTTCCCCTGCCAGCTTAGAGAAAGGAAGAGTTGGGGAAGCATATTCCTTTTAGAAATCGAGCCCAGAAATTAAGCTTGAGGATTCATTAAAAGTCGCCAACCTTGACGAGCCAACATAGCCTCATTGAAGGCCCTGTAACTTCTGAATCCCACACCTCCTTCTGCTTTGAAGGTAGCCAACTTGTCCCATGCAACCCAACAAATACCTCTGTCTTCAGGATTTGCTTTCCACCAGAAGTTCCCTGATAATGAGTTCAACCTACCACATATAGATTTTAGGAGGAGAAAATAGGACATAAAATACGAGAGAGAGTTGGATAGAGATCCTGTTATTGTCTCCACTGGTCAGGTTAGTTTGTGTATCTTCAAGGGGTATTTTGTTTATTGTATAAAGAGTTGTTTTAAACAGTGAATTTGATTTTAGGATGTCGGTGGTACAGCAGTGTTTCTCCATTTGAGAAATATTTTCTGAAATTCCCCCCAAATCTTTTTCCCCTCTCCCTCCGAACCAACCGCACTGTCAAATGCCACCATAGCACTCCATCGAAGATCTATCCACTGCTCCTGCCAGTGCGCCATCAAATAATTGTTCCCTCTGGCTCTCTCTCAACTATGACTACAACTTTGAATTCCTCTTCAACCTCGACTCTGACCACAACGTGTTTTTCGTTTCATAGTCGGTATGAGAAATTGAAGAACTTCGGTGCAAAAAATGAAAGATTCCACAGTAATCAGACCTTGAATTTCGTTTTAACTTAGATAAACTTGATTTAAAGTTCGGTCCCATCGATGTTCGAAATTCAAAGTATGGTTGGTTTCCAACGATCAGAACAACGTAGTAAAAAACGAAGTTTAGGCTGCTCAGGGGCTAGAATAAAATCACCCAAAATGGGGTTACCTTGAGGGGCTGCAAAGCGGCAGCAAGTTGCCTCGCTACAGGATGTCATTGGAACTGAAATGACATTTTAAACACCCAGATAAGCGCAATGGACTAATAATCCAATGCCCATAAATAATTCATTGGACAACGTTCACAATCAAAACCGAATCAATACACGCAGATGGCTCGACAAAAAGGTCTCAGACGAATGAAATGCAATAACTAGACTTACATAGATAAAAGGAAAAGACCGAAAGGATATAAAAATTTAAATACCTCGCAAGGAAAGCAGATTTTCAACATAATTGTAGACATTTATGATCGCATGCTCAGGAAGCCCAGCAATATGGATCTTTCTCGAACTTCTTTTATTCCGACCATAGTAGTAAATCTCAAAGCTGGGAGACACATCAGGGAGGTAATCATGTAGGAGGAACTCACCTGTCTGAATTGAGCCATATGTATGAATATGCCAACGTGGTCCATCGAAATCCGGTGGCAGCATGGTCCTCTCTTTGACCCAAACCCAGTTGTCATAGTCCTCTAGTATCCAAAGCTCCTCCAGTTCAACTGTTCAAGTTCCTCTTCTGGGTCCACACAAGCAGCCAAATGGCCTCCAAGGTCTAACAGACGAGGCATGCACGAGGGTCCCCTAGGCAGTGAAATCACCCCAAATCTCTCATCTTTGAGGTCAAATGTCACTACAACCTCATCATCAACAGTACGAGCATCATCCGTCGAAAAGTTTCTCCAGTGTATAACTCCACCAAGACAGATGCCATTTTCACCAAACTCAAAGTGGGAGGCCGGGGGAACAATATCAATCTTTCTCCATGAGAGTGAGCCCAAAGTGAAAATTTCACACTCGCAATGAGACAACTCGAATTCTCGAAAAGTGTTCTGTTTCAGGACCCGGTGTATATTCACCACTTTGTATTGCTTAGTGGAAGGATCAAACCCGAAAGATACCAATGGGATTGAATAAGACAAGTACTTGGCCATTTTTGGGTAACCGTTTGATGGCGGATTAAATGGGGGAAGGGAAAATATCTCTTTGGTGATGGGATTCACAATGACAATGGATTTTGGCATATGAAGGTAAAAACATATTAAGCCATTGACACATGGTTGACCAAAATAAGAAACTGACGCCGCCGGATAGCTGAACAAGTGCTGAGCCAGTCCCCCTTCATAATCGGCTGAGAAAAAAATTGTATCCTTGAAGCTGGGGGTACATGAAGAGATTACAAGGTGGCAGCCACCAGGTCTAGACTTGGCACGGAAATGGTGCAATTCCACAAAAGAGGGCTCCTCAATTAGAGCGCGCCAATGCTTGCAGATGCACTTGCATTGGCCCACCATCTTTGCTGGGAGTCTTGTTAGAATGTCCACCCATATCTCACGAGGCAAGTAGCCCTCATTTGTGATTCCGCCAGTATTGCCAGAAGATAATCGAAGGGTGCCTTTCTTATAACACATCGCATTCGATTTAAAAGTAACCAAAGCAATGAGTAAGCTTGAACAAACAAGTAGTGCCAAGTAACGGGGGAGCTTGATTCTGCAATGTCCAGGAAGAGTAGAAATATTAAACAAAAACAAAAATCAAACAAGTTTCACGAGGGCTTGATAGCTAGATGATAATATAGAGAAGCATACGAATATCTGAAACACAAGTAAAAACTTATCATAACTCGTGCGCACATGGGTTTGGTTGGTTCAAATTAGTGAATTGTCCTGATCAAGAACAGTCAGTGTATGAAGCACAGATACTTCGCCGGAGGTCATGTATTGTGTCGGACATCGACACCGACACTCTTCAGACACTCGTTGGACACATGGCCCACACATAGGAAGTGTTCTTATTTTTACCTACTTATTTTCGACTCACTAGGGGCACTTTGAAACATGCTGAAGATATTCTAGGACACTCTATCAACACTTGCAGAACATATTGGGGATGTCAAATATAGCAGCAGGCTTTTGTCAAAAATTAGGGAAGTCTTGTTTGTGTATGAATCTGTGATAGCTGAAGGTTAATAGATTAAAATATCAATTTTGTTGGAACATTTTTGTGAATGAGGTAGTGACAAATATGAATGCTGTAATAAAACATGGATGAAGGCATATATGCTAGTCTCATTACAATTAGATACTTGTTTTTCCTTTCATCTGATTTATTGCTTGTTTAACAAACAGCATATAACTAGAATACATAAGTAAACATTTCGATGTGTCCTATGTCGATGTCGCGATTGTGTCATGTCGCACATGTCCATATCGGTGTTGGTTCAGGAGGGGTCTGCAAACAAATAGGCAGGTAAGCAAATAATACAGAAGTCCGAAGAAGATAAGAACCGAGCCCTCCAATTCAGATGCAAAATAAAAGATTGATCCTTTTTTTGGAAAGAGACATCCTCAATCATCTCGGAAAGACAATTTACATAAAAAGTGGGGGGAAAAAAACTGACCTTTTTGATGGAGAAAAAGATAAGACCCAGTAGCCATGGATCTATAGATCTACCATTCTCTGGATTGATGGATGTTCTCTGAAAAACAAAGGGCCCATTACGAATGATCCTTTTTTTGGAAAGAGACATCCTCAATCATCTCGGAAAGACAATTTACATAAAAGTGGGGGGAAAAAAACGAGTGTTTAGATTGAGCACCCTACACGCGTCGGATGCCATTGATTCCAACGCGGACCCCCTCGTTTTTTTTTATAGAACTTTTGGATGGCTCGGATCGGCAGTCTGGTGGCCGGAATGGGCCCGGCCAGCCGATCGGTACGGTTTCGGGATAAAACCCGTCGGTACCAATATCATTAGCATTATTTTACCGTGGATCCCCACGCTATTTTAACCAATAAAAAAAAAAGTAATGTTCACCCGTGACTCAAACACACCACCCAGACAGATAGGAAAAGTTATTCAGTGCTACTCAAGAATGTCGGCTTCCCACCGACGTGGTTGAGGCTAAACCGTTGAAGTGACGGGTGTGCACGGTCGGGTTTGACCTTTACCCGCCACTTGGCCTGGTCGGGTTGGAAATTTCTGGGCTCGAGCCCAGGCTCGAGACATTCATAAGGTTTCAAAAAGTCCAGGGAAAATGACGGTAAATGACGTGTTTTGATAATTAATACTCACCAAGGACATGAGAATATTTGTTAATGCTGAAAATGTCATTGGCGGGTATTAATTATCAAAACACGTCCTGGGCTGTCATTTTCCCAAAAGTTCATTCATAATAGCCCATCGTCCGCACACCACTCGCGAAAATTATTATAAACTAGAAATTGCCTGCACAACACGTTTTTGAACACGACTAAGATAAATTATCGAGTATGTAACTTTTTTTTCTTTCATGCACCTCACACTAAAATCTGAGGAGTGCAATTGCGCCGTGCCAAAAGTCACTAATTCAAAAGCATTAACATAAAACAATGAAAAACTTTCATGCACCCTCATACTAAAATTGCTTAATCCCAAAGGAATCAAAGCAAATGCAAAAAATTGTTATAAAAATTAGAACCTCTTATTCAAGATTACATCTAACAAAATTGCTATTATTTTTCCGTAAACATGTCAACAAATTTGTACATGCGAGGAAACACAGTAAGAACACAAACAGTGATCAAGGCAAACACCACTCGTACAATGAAGTTTCCTCCTTCATCTTCAAAGCACCAACTTAATCACTGATGTAATGCATTGTGAAGGACGGTACTCCTTGTTTCTTCATATAATAAGAAATGACGGTTTTTGAATCTTATACATAAATTCAACGGTATAGATATACCCAAATTTTCGATAGAATCTATTAACACGGGCATGAAGGCATGGGCGTGCCGTACTGAAGGCATTAGTTGGCATTTTAATGCTTTGCAAGATAAACACCGCAGCAAGAGATCTCCATAAAACTTAATTCGTTTATTTGTTTTTCATGGTCAATTATTTAAAAGTCGATGAACCACTGTACCTAGAGTGATAATATAAATAACTGGATAAGTACGTTCAGACGTACCTTCAAGTACGGGGATGCCCCTACGTTATATGCGCAGGACAAATCGACATGATTCTACGGGCATCTTCTACAGAAAACAAAAGAGAGAGCAAAGGCTCCCTCCATTTTTTAGACTGAGCATCAATCAAACTTTCAACTTTAAAACTAGTAAACAATGTTGAACATTTGTACCCCTATAAGGGTTAACCGACTTAGGAATCCAATCATCCTCAAATACATTAACTTTGTAACCATTTCCAATCTTACACTTCAATCCCTGTGACAACAATTGCTTGCCCCACAATATACTCCTCCAACCCCAGGAAGAAGAGGAGGTAGCTGTGGCAATATTTTCCACAAAGCACTTTGGATAGCAAGGAATCTGGATTTTGCATAATTCTCCAGCCCACTTTAGCCAATAAGGTTTGATTAAAACAAGCTAAATCCCTCAATCCCAAACCTCCCTTATTTTTGGGACGACAACATACACTCCATTTCCTCCAAACTATACCTTTCTCCTTGTCCCCAAACCACAAAAAACGAAGAAGCCACCCTCCTAACCTGGTTTAAAAAGTATAACGGGCCCCGAAAGATTGACAAAAGATATAATTGAATAGTAAGAAACACATCGACAAAAGATATAATTGAATAGTAAGAAGCACATGTTTAACCAGCAGATGCCAGGCTTTGACACAATCTTAATTCCAAAAATATTCCTCAAAGCATTCACATGACACTCCAACATATTAGGGCTGACAAATAATTTGGAGTTCTAGGCCTTATGCTAATTGTAACATTTCAAGAACATGTTTTATCAAACTGGGACCACCCTCACCCTCAATATGAGGGTGGCAACTCCCAACACCCATTGTTTCGAAAAAGCTACTTGCTGGCCGACAATCAATTCCGGATTGAGCGCCAAAAACCCCTTCCAGTTTACTCTGCACCTGTTGTTTGAGATGTTCATAACAGTTTCTATAGTCTCGCCACCCGCCCCATTGATTAGATGGATAGGAAATGTATTTGTATGAGCATCAAAAACTCCTCTGTCCATAGCCTCATTGTACATGACTTGGCCAACATCACTATAGATAACCAAGGCTTTTGTTGATATCACTAGGCGTCAGCGTCTTTAGATAGAGAGGAATAACTTGTGAAGACACAAACATCAGAGGAGTGGCAGGTTTGCTTACACTGATCAGCATCCACAACCACCTCAGCATGCGGAGCGACAGCAACTTCCGGAGAGACAGCAACTTCCTGATCCGGAGAGACAACAACTTCCTGATCCGGAGAGACAGCAACTTCCTGATCCGAAACATCAGCATTCCCAGCAACAAGAGCCTCATCCAATTTTGCAGGATCACCGGCTTCCACATCAGCACCGGCTTCGGCTGCCTTGATCTCAGACAGAAGCTTGTCAAATTTGAAAGCGACCCCAGCAATAGCTGCCGATTCTTCCTCTTTCAACAGGGCTGCCCGTCAAGCCCTATTGAAAGGGGAAGAATCGGCAGCTGTTGCTGGGGTCGCTTCCAAATTTGACAAGCTTCTGTCTGAGATCGAGGCAGCCGAAGCCGGTGCTGATGTGGAAGCCGGTGATCCTGCAAAATTGTATGAGGCTCTTGTTGCTGGGAATGCTGATGTTCCGGATCAGGAAGTTGCTGTCTCTCCGGATCAGGAAGTTGCTGTCTCTCCGGAAGTTGCTGTTGCTCCTCATGCTGAGGTGGTTGTGGATGCTGATCAGTGTAAGCAAACCTGCCACTCCTCTGAATATGCATACTTTGCCTTGTTATTTTCTTGCTTAGTTGCATTTTGTACTGTTTCTAAGCCTATGTTTGTGTCTTCACCAGTTATTCCTCTCTATCTAGACGCTGACGCCTAGTGATATCAACAAAAGCCTGGTTATCTATAGTGATGTTGGCCAAGTCATGTTCAATGAGGCTATGGACAGAGGAGTTTTTGATGCTCATACAAATACATTTCCTATCCATCTAATCAATGGGGCGGGTGGCGAGACTATAGAAACTGTTATGAACATCTCAAACAACAGGTGCAGAGTAAACTGGAAGGGGTTTTTGGCGCTCAATCCGGAATTGATTGTCGGCCAGCAAGTAGCTTTTTCGAAACAATGGGTGTTGGGAGTTGCCACCCTCATATTGAGGGTGAGGGTGGTCCCAGTTTGATAAAACATGTTCTTGAAATGTTACAATTAGCATAAGGCCTAGAACTCCAAATTATTTGTCAGCCCTAATATGTTGGAGTGTCATGTGAATGCTTTGAGGAATATTTTTGGAATTAAGATTGTGTCAAAGCCTGGCATCTTTTATCGTTTGCATCTGGATTGGTGCTGGTTAAACATGTGCTTCTTACTATTCAATTATATCTTTTTGTCGATGTGTTTCTTACTATTCAATTATATCTTTTGTCAATCTTTCGGGGCCCGTTATACTTTTTAAACCAGGTTAGGAGGGTGGCTTCTTCGTTTTTTGTGGTTTGGGGACAAGGAGAAAGGTATAGTTTGGAGGAAATGGAGTGTATGTTGTCGTCCCAAAAATAAGGGAGGTTTGGGATTGAGGGATTTAGCTTGTTTTAATCAAACCTTATTGGCTAAAGTGGGCTGGAGAATTATGCAAAATCCAGATTCCTTGCTATCCAAAGTGCTTTGTGGAAAATATTGCCACAGCTACCTCCTCTTCTTCCTGGGGTTCTTCCTGGGGTTGGAGGAGTATATTGTGGGGCAAGCAATTGTTGTCACAGGATTGAAGTGGAAGATTGGAAATGGTAACAAAGTTAATGTATTTGAGGATGATTGGATTCCTAAGTCGGTTAACCCTTATAGGGGTACAAATGTTCAACATTGTTTACTAGTTTTAAAGTTGAAAGTTTGATTGATGCTCAGTCTAAAAAATGGAGGGAGCCTTTGCTCTCTCTTTTGTTTTCTGTAGAAGATGCAGCCTCCCAGTCCGCCATTTGAAAGGAAGAAAACCTGTAAAAAAAAAAAGAACAAAACAAAGTCACGGTTGCAATTCAAACACTGTTACTTCCAACACAACAAAACACTAACTTACCCCAAATAATAATAAGCCTGCCACAGGTTTTGATCGAACTCAATGGCTTTGGTACAGTCAGCAGCAGCACCTAACGTAGGCCAAACCTCAGTCCCCAGCTAACACTAAAAAGAAGCAAATGCTACACACTACGCTAAATAACTTAATGAGAAACACATTAATAAATAAGTGGTACATCATCAGAAAGTACAAGATTCTACAGTGTACAACAAATGCAAAAATCACCAAAGTAGTATTCATCCCCATGTACTTAGAAACATTTTACACAAGTAAAGCTCACGTAACAAGATACAAAATTATCAAAAGAAGTACGACAACAGAAAAGATAGAGAAAACTCCAGTTATCAATGATTACTGTCCATGGAATCCCAGTTACAGGCTTTCCAGTTTCTAGACACAAGAAATGAGCCTTCTATTACAAAGAAGATGACAAAGTGATGCGGGCCCTTCAAGAAACGAAGTATTGGCTTCATAAATAGAAGATATGGGCAATCCCAAACTTTAATGGTGACATTCAAGAAAGGAATATTCCAGTAAAAAGAACCATCAGTGTAGGATACTTAACTGCCAAGCAAGCACATAAACATAAAAGAGTAAAACATGAGAAAGAAACAGAGAGAGAGAGGGAGAGAAAACAAATTGAGAATCCAACTTCTTTCCAGAGAGAGATTTCATCATAATTCACAACAGAGAATGAAGTGCACAAGATTCATGTGCACACAAATGGCATGACACAGGCATCGACAAGGTACTTTTAAGAAATGTGAGGCACGTCGTGCATAGGACATGTTTTACATGTATATGGCTTAGGGTGTTTTTTTTTTTTGGTAGTTCTTTACAATATATCAAAATTTTCGGAAAATGCAACATAATACTAGTTAACATTATAATCCAAATAGAAATTGCTTTCAATTGAGAAGCATGGATACTGACACGCGGACATGCCAGTTTTTTGCAAAACAAGGACACAGACACGTTGCTACATTGGGAACATGTTGATATGAATTTTATTAGTACAGATCTTATGAGTTCAGATGAAAATATAAAGTATTACTTCTACGGAGGCTGATAACATGTTCGTGCTTCTCCTAAGACCAATCAAAACTGATATACTACATCATACATCATTTTGGTAAACTTGTTCACAGATGGCAGGCATTGTCTAACACTAGGTCTAGGGCAAGGGCATAAGTGCAGATTTTCATGGTTCTTTTTTGGTCCTAGTATCACAAGTTATGTTTTGCAAACTAGTTGTTTGACTGTTCAAAGAGTTGAGGTGGTGAAAAAATAAAGGACGAATGGGACATGATTTAAGGAATCTGACAGGTTGTCCAGTGCTGACGAGCATCAATATCTGACACGAGCGCGACTTTCTTAGAAGTGTCATTGCTTCTTGGTAGTAACTACAATACCCCCGATCCGATCGGGGGATCGAATTGATTATAGAACATGAGTTTAATTAGTCAATTTATTAGTCAACAAGGAAAAATATTATCTAGACGATAACCAACAACTTCGTACATGGTTTAAAATCAGTTGGCATGATAGTTGAGAGTCTCGACTCTCAACACAAATGCCACGTTCTTAGAAGTGTCCCTCCTATCAAATTAATCTATCCACAAAAAGAAGTATTATTGCGCTGTATGATACATCATTGTTGGATAATTTAGTACATGAGTATGGAACATTCTGATAAATTTTCAGCTCACCAGGTTGCGAAGTTAATCGCTTTATAGATGCAAGTCTAACTCCCATCGATTGGTAAGTCAATTGCCTAGCAGGCTAACATTTGAACTTTTGCCCTCTAGCACCATCTACCATTCTCAGCTAGGTTCTTGTTTTTACTTGACTTACCGTGGAGTTCCATCTGCTGTTATTATTAGTTGCCACATTGTGTGGGTCGAAGCAAGTCTCTTTCTTGCCTGACGCCCGGACTTCTTAAATTCGTACCTTCGTCACATTCCGCAACTCTTATCATGATGAAAAAAATGTAACTGCAAATGGTTTGACTTAAAACTACATCGAATCGCGTCCTAGGGTCCTATTCCACCAAATGCAATACTATGGATTGGTCACCAATGCATCAAAGCCACAAATCATAAACTCTCAAAATTAGGCACAAATTGACCAATCATTTTCCGCAATCAAAAAATTAAACATCTTTCACATATTACATACCTATAAAAACATCAGTATAATTTTTTTTTTTTTTGTGAGTATCTGAGTATCAACACATTAGTCTAATGACTCTAATCAGATATCTACTGTCCAATGAATAAAAACCTCAAGATCACACAGCCGAAATCCATTGTGGCCAGTAACAACAATATCAAAGGAGGTCAGACCAAAGTTGTCAATCCCGTACCGGCCAGCGTACCGTTTTCACTTCTGGAATGGTACGTACCGGTACCGGACTGTATCTCGGTACCGTTCCTGATTTACCGCAATTAATATTTTATATATATTTAATATCTATCTACCATATATATTAGTTTAGAGCCCACAAGTTTTTTAAAAAAATAAAAAAATTACCGGAACGGAACGGAACACCGGAAAATGTCCGAAACAGACCGGTATCGTCCGGTACATCCGGTATTGGCCGGAACAGCCCGGTATTTTGACCGGAACGGATCACGAGTCTTCGTGTTCCGTTTAAGGGCCGGTACGGTACGTACCGGCCGGTACGGTACGGATTTCACAACTTTGGGTCAGACCCCTTTTACCGGGAGACAACAATTCGTCCAGAATTACGAGCACACATCCGTTTCTACATCCATACATATGCATGTGGCTGTGCATATATCTCCGCCATAGTTGTTAGAATCGTACGATTCACGATTCGTATCGTACGATTCAGAGGGTAATCGATACAAATAGGCTGCCTAAATCGGAAATAGCTGCGAATCGTAGGTGAATCAGTGAATTGGTGATCCGAATCGGTGAATCGTTTGATTCACTTAATATTTTTGAAATTCATTTTTTACTCTTGTTTTGCTTCTTTTTTTGTTTGAAAAGGGTTCAAACTATTTTTTAAGGTCTTTAATATTGTTATATGTCATCTTTTGTCTATGTTATATGGATAGATAATAAGAAAAGGAGATTTATTACGAGAGTGAATCGAAAATGAGGAAGATAAATGGAATATAACAACCCTATATACCTTCTCTTTTGTACAAAAAGAACCACAAGTAGGATCTACGAATCATAAACTCTTGGTAGTTGCAATAGAAGCAGCTTACCTAATACTCCACGTTATTATCAAATCATCATTTAGAAGAAGGTTTTTATTGATTTAGGTCTAAATCTTTCATTTGTAGTATATATTGTTGTTATCCTAATCAATAAGCATACGTTTCTCTGTGTTATAGAAGTCATGACCGAATCGGAGCCATTCACGATTTGATTCGATTCGATTCACGATTCGAAAAACGACCATTTCGATTCTCGATTTGACAACTATGATCTCCGTGTCCGCGTACACCATTCGCAATGTAAGATGAAGTGCTCTAGATACAAAACTTTCACATCAAACTATGAGATTACATTCATAAGTGCAAGAATAAGTAAACTGAATAAATTTGGCAGAAAATTGACCGATTATCTTCTCAAATTACAAAAATCCAACTACTAAATCATGTAAAAATCCATCCAATCAACTATGTTATCTCCGCAATCTACATCCTAAATCGATTCTTCACACACCTTCTATAACACATAACTTGATGCGCAATCGTCAAGAAAAAATTCAAAACTGAATAAATTTGGCAGAAAATTGACCGATTATCTTCTCGGGTTACAAAATTCCAACTACTCGAACAAATCATGTAAGAATCCATCCAATCAACTACGTTATCTCCGCAATCAACATCCTAAATCGATTCTTCACACACCTTCTATAACACATAACGTGATGCGCAATCGTCAAGAAAAAATTCAAAACTGAATAAATTTGGCAGAAAATTGACCGATTATCTTCTCGGGTTACAAAAATCCAACTACTCGAACAAATCATGTAAGAATCCATCCAATCAACTACGTTATCTCCGATATCAACATCCTAAATCGATTCTTCACACTCCTTCTATAACACATAACTTGTTGCGCAATCGTCAAGAAAAAATTCAAAACTGAATAAATTTGGCAGAAAATTGACCGATTATCTTCTCGGATTACAAAAATCCAACTACTCGAACAAATCATGTAAAAATCCATCCAATCAACTACCTTATCTCCGCGATCAACATCCTAAATCGAATCTTCACACCCCTATTACACATAACTTGACCTAATACATACCTTCATGTTCTCCTTGAGCTATTTTTGCATTGGCCCGGCCAACCAAACCGAGGGCCGCTTCTTTCAGCGATTCGTCCACCGATTGTGTGAAGTGTAGCTGGGATGCAGTAAACTCCTTGTCGACAAAAGCACGATGACCTTTCTCATTAACGCTTGAGCCGCCATTTTTTGGCTCCGGATCTCCTGTCCCGATTTCCCTGTCCCTCTTCTCTGTCCCACACCTAAATCAATGACATGTGTCCTAATTAGCAAAACCTAAAAGAACACGCCACACCCAATCCCTCCCTTTGTCTTCTCCCCTCTTCTTTTGGCCCAAAAATCACCAGAAACACATCACGAGCTTTCTTGCCAGTGCAACTGCCACCACCACCACTTTCCCGCCTCCGATCGTCTTAAGCGTCTCAATCCTCTTAACCGGTCAGCGATGAGCTTGATCCACCTCCCTCCTCTCACCTCCCGAACAACTTTTACTCATTCCTTTCCATTTTCACCACTGGTACTATTAGTTCTGGCTTGGGTCGAAGACTTGAAGCCGACTGGAATTGGCCGAAGCAACACAAAGTGGGAAAAAAAAAAAACTACTGCTTTTCTAGACAATTAATTGGTATCCTCGTTTCGCCACCACTCGTCGGCATCGGAGGAATCGCCAGCAAGTGGGAATCGCCACCACTTGCTGGTACAGTGGTCCGTGATTTTTGGGGCCAAGGAAGCACGGGAGAAGACAGAGAGGGATTGGGTGTGGTGTGTTCTTTTAGGTTTTGCTAGTTAAGACATGTGTCATCGTTTTAGGTGCGTTTTAGGTGTGGGACAGAGAAGCAGGACAGGGACATCCGGACAGGGGATCCGGAGCCCCATTTTATCCCTTTTTGAGAGAGAGAGAGAAAGAAAAGTGTTGTGATAGAGAGTTGTTACTCGCCCCCGGTGTCGGGGGGGTCTGACACCGGACCCACCAATTTCCCATTTTACCCCGAGACCCATCCACCTTCCCTCCTCCTCCTCTCTCTCTTTCTCTCTCTCTCACTCTTATTTTATTTTTTTTTAAATAAAATTTTAAATGCTAGTAACTTTTTTTTCACATATTTTTTTTAAATAAATTTTATATTTATGAAATCTACTCAACGAAACCTATCAAACGAGCCTAATATTGATGGTGAAATAATGTAAAACGAAAAAATTATATTTTTTTCGGCCTAATATCTTATTTTTTTGTCCTTCATTTTTTTTAAACTTCTATATTTGAGTTTTCAAGTAAATTATGTATGTTGAATTCACTTAAATTTTCTTTATATACGAAAATGAAATGAAAGTTGAGAAAATTGTGAGGGTATGATGAATGAGAGTAAGTGTGAATATATACGCAACTGATTATATAGGCGCTACTGTCAAATTTGCAACGGGCAACAATCCTCTCAATGCTGCAGGTTCAACTTTCAACGACCACTATCAATGTAACTCAGCTCCTGACAAGCAGAAAGACTTTTTTCCCTCCAGTAAATTAGTCAACAATGGCCGGCTCTTTTGAACCACCAACTGCAACTTTCAACCACCACTAGTGAAATCAATTTTTTTCCTTTTTGTCCAAAAAATACAATAACCTATTTTTTGTTATTTTATTTATTTAATTAATAATGTTTATACTCTATATATTTTGTCTTTTTTATTTATTTAAAATTATTTTAGTGTTCTGATTTTTAATCCGGTTCAATTGGTGGAAAGATCTTGTTTTTTTTTTTATCATTTTATCTTAAATGGTCATAATGAATTTTTGACCTCGTAGAATCAAATATCTCTTAGGGCTTATCAACGAGAGTCCTAGAGTCAAAATTTAATTATGGCCATTTAGGATAAAATGATCAGAAAACTAAAATCTTTCCACCAGTTCAAACGGATTGAAATTTGAAACACTTAATTTTTCAACCTATTTAGAGAGTTTAAACTACCACAAAAATATAATTTTTCCGTTTTACATCATTTAACCATCAATATTAGGTTCGTTTGATAGGTTTCGTTGAGTAGATTTCAAAAATATAAAATTTATTTAAAAAAAAGTATGTGAAAAAAAAGTTATTAACATTTAAAATTTTATAAAAAAATTAAATAAGAGAGTAAGAGTGTGCTGAGAGAGAGACACGTGGTTGGGGGGGGGGGGTTTCTGACAGGGGGGCGATTAGTAATATCCGAGTGTGGAGATGGAAGGAGGGGGAGGAATGGGAAGCGATGTGGAGAGAGAAAACGCGGCCACTGATTTACTAGGGATCGTTTCTGACTCCGCACTATCTCCATCGCCGAATCCGAAGGTTTCTGTAAACGTAGTTATCATTCCGACTCTCCCTATCGCTTTTGATTTATTTCCGTTAAAACGGGTTTTTTTTTTTTGGGATCAGCAACACGCAACAACGTGGAAATTTCTCAACCTATAATGTCCTGCATCGCTGATTTAGCCTTCAAATATACAGGTACACCTCCCTCCCCCTCTATCTCTCTCTCTGTGTGTGTATGTGCGCGCGCGTGCATATGTAAGCGTATAAGTATGTAAGAACAGTCCAATATTTTGGTCGGTGCACACCCTGGTATGTGAAATTTACGAAGCCGCCATTCGTTCATGATTCTTTAGCTGTAATTGGGCGATTTAGGATTAATGGTGATTATATACTACTTGTTAGGCTCAGTCCCGAGTCGCTTACCTAAGTCACCCAAATTTGGTTAGTAGTATTCAATTGATTTTAGGTCGAACACTCCAAGAAATCTCACGGTCTTGGCCTCAGCTCACCTAGTTAAAAACTCTACCCCCAAGTCGATTTCCTCACCTCGTCAATCGAGACGCGTACCTCCATGTGCCACCGGGCTGCACGTGAAAAGGAAGTTGTAGGTGCGGTCAAAATTACTAACCTACGACCAAGGGAGACTATTTGACCCTTCAATTGCCCGCGGACACGTGGCAACGGGTCCCGCGCGGAAGGAAGGCCTTGGTGAAAACTTCATTCGAAGAGGAATAGTTGACTACCCAATGGGATAAGGACGCGTGTACAGGATAGAAGGATGACACCCGCGGAAGTGGTCTGCGGAAGAGTAAACTGTCGCGGGGCCCTGTTGGTCCCGCGGAAAGACCAAAATACACTTAGCAGCGGAAGACTGCATTAAAGCCCCGCGAGTTGCTGGGTCCTCAATATTTTCAAATAGAAGAATGCGCTCGCGGAAAATGTCCGCGGAAGAGGAAGCTACCGCGGGAGAACCAAATGTACCCCGAAGACTCAGCGGCGGGGAACCGTAGAAAGGTCTCGCGGACTGCTGGATGCTAATAAGTCCAAGGAAGCTATATTGAAAAGTCCCCGGGGTTCCATTTGGGCCTAGAGGCGGGGTCCGGAAGGGACTTCGCGGAGAATGCACGATCGCCGCGGGTCGCGACCTTGCTCCTGCGGGAATTGGGGAGTTTCTTGTGGCTTGGTGGCTTGAGATGGATGTAGCGCCGCGGAAATTTGAGCCCTCCTGCAGAAAAGCTTCCGCGGGAGGACGAGTTTATCCAAGGCCTGGAGGTACGGAGGGGACACGTGTCGGGATCTTATAGGAGCGCCGTCCTGGGCCTGACCTAGGCCCAGGTGCCCTATAAATACCCCTGACATTCCCAATGATTGGACAGAATTGACTTTTCCCGAAAAGAGAGGGCGTGAGCACTGATTCTGAGGAAAGAGAACACTTCCCCAGAGAGAAGGTGACCTCACCCATTCGAATCCGGAAAAGGCCAGACACCTGTTTACATCCTAAAATATGCCACCCAATAAGAAAATTACACGTGGCGCCGAACAGTGTGTTGCCCAATCAGAACACGTCTCATTTAGACTCGAGATACAGAGGATCATAAGGTGTAATGACGATGTTGTTTTAGTACTAAACGGTATCGTTTTGAGCGGAAACGACAACGTTTGGACGTCAAGCAGATGTAATTAAGATGATAATTACATTTAGCCGTTGATTAATTCTTAAACCATCCCACGGTATTATTAGCTTCCCGTTTCATGAGGGGAATCAATCATGGTTACAACGAATCATCTGAATAGCAAACTTTATAACACTAAACCACGTTGCATGAAAACAGGAATCCCATTACTCAGAAATCAGCCATGAACAGCCTCAACAGACATGAAAGGAGAAGAATTCGGAGGAGACCAATTCAAACAACCGTTCGAAGGCCCCTCTCAACCGTTTTTTGGAGGGAATAAAGAGCAGTTCGAATGAAGACATGAGCGTCAGTTGAGAACGTGAAAAATGGAGATCGAAGGCAGACTCATTGCCTATAAATAGAAGAAGCAAGTGAAGAGAGAGAGAACCAACAAAAATTACCTCATCTGACAATTCATACAAAATGATTGCTCAGAGATCTATCATAGTTTAGCACGTAGATTAAATTAGTTTAGGATTTTCTGTAAGTTGAAGGCTTATTTGCATGTAAGACTACTTTCGATTAAATTCAAGTTCTCTTATTTCTTTTAGGTTTTCTCTTACCAAAGAATAGTCATTTGTAAGCCCGCTTTGATTAAATTCAGTGTGTTTACATTTCTGCGTTATTCTTGTTGAAATCTCAAGAGTATTTGTATATAAGCTTACCTTCAATTAAATTCAGGTTTGTTTATATTCAATTATCTTTTTTGATTGAAGAGCGTCAATCTCTTGTTTGATTGATACCTTAAGGAAAAATCCTCTTAGTTGAGGTAAGCGAACAGATAACACAGTTGCTTGATTCAAATTAGTTGTTTACAATCAATCTGAAAGGGATAACTTCTTTTCTGAAGTTAGTTCTTTTCTGGCACGCCCGCACACAATTATTTGCCATTAGATTGAGCTAATTCAGCCCAAACAACACCCCCACGGAGGACAAAAGGGACACGCTGCCTTTGTTCCTTCCGTACCTCTTGCTCCTTCCCTCACCCCACAAGATTTCTTCTCCTTTTCTTCTCGCCAACCATCGACCAATCGCACCTCTCGAGCTCACGGATTGTAGAGACCCGTATTTATTTTAATAATTTTAATGCGAGATTATACTATGAAATGTGAAATATGATGTGAGTATGGAATTTGGGGTCAATGTGGTAAGGTTGTTAGTGGAGGGGTGTGAGTGTGATTGGTGTTGGTACTAGTATAAATAGGTGGGGGTGTGTGTGTAGAGAAGTAAAATCCTCTTCTTTTTTTTTCTCTCTCTCTACTCTCCCCCGACTCCCTCTCTCACCTCTCCTCCAAACTTCTCTCTTTGATTTCATCTCCATAGAAAGAGATTTTGAAAAAATCCCAAGTATTAAAGTTGTTCTACGCGACGAGATCTTCCTATCGATCCAAGAAGAATCATGATCGAAGCACTTTGAGATTTCCTTCATGTCCGGGCTTGCTTCTAACCTTCGAGGTAGGGATCTCTTGCCTTCTTTATATGTTTGTGTGTTGGTATGATATACAAGTATCAAGCTTGATAATTTATTTTGAGACTTGAATAAATCTAGTGAATGCTGAGAATTTCGTGGGTTCTGGTAATCTGTCATTTTAGAGCCCTTCTGCTAGGAATCAAATTTTTGGTGCTTCATAACTGTTAAAGTACGTTTCAATACGAAGATTTCGGTACCAAGATCATGAAAAACCGATAATCACACAATTAGTTATGAATTTTTGAATACCGGCTGTTTCCTGGATGTACGAATCTGTGCGTGGCTGCCTTCTTTTAACGTCCTGGGCATGTTGAACACCTTGGGTGGCTTTGGGTCTTTTACAGGAGCTATATACTTAAGTTAAGAAGGGATTGGCCTTGGAATCAAGGGATTCGGTTAAGTATACAATTTTTGGTGAATTTCTAAAGTAGGGTTGGTTAACTAGTGCGAAATGGTTGCGAACATATTTTTCTCTGGATGGTTGGGTTAATTTCCTCTCGTTCCTAAACCTGGGATTTTTACTGAGTGTAGGGCTTGTCATGGTGCAACTTTTGGCGTTGGTTTCACTATTTTTGGGTTTAAGATGAGAGAGTTATGATTTTTCAATCAATTTTACTTATTCCCGCGTAGAATCTGACAGCACCGGCAGACTTTGGTAAAATGGCCATAACTCTTAGCTCGGGACTCGAAATGACGCACCGTTTGTTTTGTTTGAAACTAGACACATAGAGCTTTCCACCGATACATCCCATGCATCATGGGTATGTCCGAGCGATAACAGATTTGTATCCAAAGTTGACCCAAATTCTGCCTTGCACCAGTTTCACTGTTACGTTGAGCTATAATCGCAAGGCCGTAGTAAGGCTACCCGAACTCCGTTTTTGATGCATGACCTATGGACCGAAGAAAAAGAAGTATACTTTACAATGGTTTAAGTGTCGTCCTTGAATTCACGTTTTTTAATTGGATGTAGTCTAATGTAAATGATTTAACATTGCCAATTTGACATGTGAGGATACGATGGATTGATCTAGATGATTAGATGTTGGATTAAAGAGAACTTGTGGTGTATAAGGGATATGCATTGTTGGTGTATTGACATTGATGTTGTTTGATGCTTAGAGAAAAATAAACAGTTTTTCCTCTTCATGTGCTATATCCATGGGTTGGTTTAGTGTGCGTGTTTTGGTATGTGGGTTTAATTTAAGAGATGTGAAAAGTTAATTTTTGTTAAAAAGGGTATGTTTTAGTAAATGAATCGGTAAAGAGAAAGTGGTCGTTCGAGAACCTAAGGTGTATCCAAGCCTTTAAAAATAGAAACGTGATAACAGAAAATGATATTGGCAATGGTAAGCCTAGAATCTAAGAAAAAGGTGTGTGTGTGAGCTTCTCGACGTCCGGTGTGATTAAAGTGTCACGTGTATTGATGTGTCGATATGCAAGCGAATGCTTTGACGTTAATGTTATTTGATTGATGAGATTAATCGATTGTAGTCCAAGGGTTGTAATGGGGGAGTACAGCAACGCAAGGGGTGGTAATACAGAAGGTTGTGAGTATTGATATGTTAATTTAGAATGTGAAGTTTAGACAGAACGAAGCACTCAGTGAGAAACTATGAACTTTTAACCTGATTTGGTGTCTTGGATGGTTCAAAGTGTCGATGCTTGCTTTCTTCCTTTCTTCTTATAGACTTCCTAAATTATAGTGGCTTGATAAATTGGGATTGGTGTGGTAATTTGTTTGGTATGGAAACATGTTAATTTGATGCTGTAGATGTGATAGTATCTATTGTGAAATAGGTTACATTGATTTTGTTATATATCGGCCTACTTGGGTGAGTCATTTACGGAATTTTTGGTTGGTTTTAGTTGATTTGGGCTTTAAGGCCAAGTGTTGAGATAGTTTGGAATATGATAGTTTTGTGATTTTGAGTTGGGCCACCAGAAAATTTGGGTCAATTGTGATGCCGTCGGTGAAAGTCCATAAACCTACTTGGGTCACTTGTGATGCCGTCGGTGAAAGTTCGTAAACTTACTTGGGTCAATTGTGACGCCGTCAGTGAAAGTCCGCAAACCTACTTGGGTCAATTATGACGCCGTCGGTGAAAATCCGTAAACCTGTGCGGGGTAGGTTGCTTTGTTCTTCGGGTTAGTAGCCCGTAAAATGCATATGTGCTGGAGACGTAGTTTAAACTTATAATGGTAAACTGGAGATTTGATTGAACGGCATGCATATGTGTATAGGTGGATAATTCACACTTGTTGATGACGAGAGGAAAACGAAAAGACAGAATAAAAAGGGACACGGGGGAGGACAAGATAAAACTTAAGTTTGAAAAAAAAATTAAATTAGGTGGACGTGAGAGTTCTTTAATGACACATTGAGGTTAATGTCCTTGTGCACATTGTATTTCACTTCTTTGTGTGTAGTGTGTCGACTTAGATGCAAGTGTGACCAGTGAAGTGGGGTAAGAAAGATAAATTGGTTGGTTAAAAAATTCGGAGTTGTCTTTTAGTCACTGGAATGAAAACGTAGGAGTATGTTTTGAGTTTGGTAATGACAGCCTGAGTTTATTTAAGATAGAAGTGGGTGCGTGTGCGTGTGTAGCTGAGAGTGTCAGTATTTAAGAAATGAAGTTAAATATTCTTTTCCAACATGAGTATGGTATTTTGTGTCCCACTTTTTGACAAAACAAATCTGCTTTTGGAAAATGTTTTTCCTTGATATCTGTCTTCACTTCTGCATATAATTTAGGTATGGATATTTCTATGAGCTAGTGTAGCTCACCCTATCCTTTCAGGTACTCGCCATGGCACTTAGCTTGGATTGCATGGAGTGCACATTGAGACGCCTTTTGAGAGCTTCATTGGAATCATTAAGGAGTTGTTTATCATCAAGTTTAGTTCATGTCGCGTACTTCACTCGCAATTGAAGGTTGTACCTTATGATTAGATCATATGTAAAGCTTTGTATAAACTCCTCTCCTTGATTATTATGAAACCCTTTTAATGGCAGACGTTTGGGAGACTATGTAAAAAAAAAAATTTAAAATTAGAGTGAAGAAGAAGAAGAGACATTGATTCGTTGTTTGGATTGACATGACATTTAAGGGTAAATATTGTTGAGAGATGGACTTTTGTTTGTAGAAAATGTATTACCATTTTAGTTATAAAAAAAAAATTGAGGGTGTGACACGGATATTCACACGTAAGCACCTCTCACGGTACCCCAATCACTACAGAAGTTTTAGGCTTTATCCTACTCCCACATGGCTTACCTATGATACCGAAGCTTGGGTAATGTAAATCTGTAGGTTACTCCTATCAATTGATTGTAGGCGAGAGCCCTCCAAGACATCTCACGATAGTCATAATTCAATGAAGAAAACAAGTTTGTTCAATTTGTTGCTACGATTTTCTTTCGGTCAGCTTACGCTGAAGTGTGAAATTATAGATAAAAAATTATGAAAGCCTTGCTGTGACTCCAAGAAATAAGCCTAGCAGGTTACCTACTTACTGTTGAGCGATGAAAAATCCCGATGATCTAAATGGACCAGAGACGAGAACATGCATAATGCAAAGGCCTCCGGGGGGGATCATTTCTGTAAGAGGCTGATCTAGTTGGCAGTTGGTTAACTTTGCAAAGAGTAGTTGTCTAAATGTGATAGGCAGCAGAGGAAAGGAAACCTTCTTCTGTTTTCTCTCTTACGGAGAATATATAGTGTAAAATAGTGTTGCAACACCCAAATTCAGGTCCTGCAATAAAGGATGCGAAAACGATGACAAAATACTCCCTCCGTCCCTTAATGTTAGTTCCACTTCGGGATTCCAACTTCTATAGTTGGGACAAAAGAGAGAATGTTCTTCTTGACCAATTTCTAGATTGGTTTGAGCTTTTCCATTCTCATGGGAGTGTATAGGGCTCTTCATCTTGTGGCCTTTTGTTGTGTAATCGGGTGGAATTCCCTTAAAGTTGTCTTTTTAATATATTTATTTACTTATAAAAAAAAAAAAAAAAAACTATACTAGTAATCAAATTGACCCTTCAATTTGACAAAAGGATTGGCTGTAAAGTTTGAATTTGGTGGACCTGATGTTGATTTTCGAAATTCAATGCTTTTTGAACTTTGTGGTTCTTTTTTTTTATTTTTTACTTTAGTTTGCTGGAGTGGCTTGGCTCCATACGAAAAGAAGGGCAAAATTGGAAATTTCCCATTTTTTTTCCTTGATTTTCACAAATGGACTTCAATTTTGGGACAGCCAAAAAAGGAATGGTGGAGCAACATTAAGGGATGGAGGGAGTATAATTTCATAAATTTTAGTGTCTGCATTAGTTTTGCCTCTCAATCTGTTGCTTGCGGCTTTTGAACTGATCCCTCAGACGTACACATTGCAGATTGTTTTCGAGTCAGAGCAGAAGTCATGAATCTGGCTTCTTTTCTAATGGGTCCCTTTTGGCTTAACTTGATATATTTGAAGAACTTTTTTATGCTTATTTATCATCCTGTCGAGGCACGACCTTTGTCATTTGAGTCATATAGCAATATACGAAGGAAAATTCTAAAATCAGCCCAATGAGCTGACAATAGTAAGTGTGTGAATACGTATTAAAGGGTGTATAAAGTACACAAAAATACGTGTTTTCCTTGTCTTCTAGTGTGTTTATCGTCAGCCCACTGGGCTAACAATAGCAAGACCGATATACAAATTGCTTTCAACCAAAGATTAATATTTTTTGTAATTATTTGGCTTATCATACAGAAATGATCAGCTTATCATATTGAAGTGAATATTGAGTGATTAAGTGCTAAATAATAGATACCTACCACTTTTGAATTTGAATTCGATTGAGATATACGGCTTCGGTACATAAACAGAGGTGACAATAGCATCCATGCCAATTTAAGTCTTCACCTCCTACCATTTCGGTCCTATCTTTCATTCTCGTTGCATCTTCGGGTTATTTTTGTACATCACCAAACTGTGTTATCCCTCATCTTATCCTCAAAGAGATACCCATTCCAAGTAGATTAGTTGAAAATTTGGAATTGGGTTAGATACATCTTCGGAAGTTTGCTCGTGTCTGCATGTCTGCCCCTCAGCTGTGAAGTGATTCCCAACCATATGCTTTCATAGAGGCTGAATTGAATGGAAAAGCTTGGGGCTAGTTCATGTAAATGCCTTTTTGATGACTGTCTTGTATGTAATTTTATGCAGCAAGTCCGATTCAAATTGTATGGGGCTGCGAGAAGCCATTAACAAGGGTTGGATTGGTGGCTATAGTTTATTCTTCACCAGTTACATGATGTTTTATAGCTTACCACATTGATAGTTATATTTCCAAAGGATGAAGACAAAGAAGCATCCTTCTTAGTGAATACATTAAGTTGATGGGTATTGATCTCCATTACTTTGTGTGTGAAATTAAGTCGCATAGTAATGAAAATGCAAGGCTGCAACTAACAAAGGGTTAATTTGTTGAAAAGCAGAGCAGTTGGCGAAGGACCTTGAGTTGTTTTCACAACATGCGGGCCGTAAATCTGTGAACATGGAAGATGTCATTCATTTTGGTAAGTTTACCGGTGGTAATAAGCTTGTCGTCGAGTATTAGTATCGTTCCCTGGTTTTGACTCTACAGTAGTTTTTAATGTTTAGCAACAAAATATGTTAATTCTTGGTCAATTGCTCTTTGCTTGTTCATATAGCTAAAGCATTGTAATTCGACGATTCGTGTAGTTATTGGATACAGACAAACTTATACTTGTCCATGCAATATATAATCAGATGTGTTCTTGGTGCTCTTTCCGTCTTTTTAAAGCACTTCAAACTTTCATTACTGGCAGTATATGTCCATTTTGTAAGTATGCAGTAGCATAAGACTGCTTCAATCTGGTTTCAACTCATAGGAATGAACATCTAGCTGCCTTATTGAGGTTCTTCTGCAATGATCTGAAAGCAAAAGAACCCCAGTCTGAGTGGAAATGGAAAAAAGGACCAAGAAAAGAAGACAAAGCTGCAGAAGCAAAAGAACTCCAGACTGAGAGGAAGCGGAAAAAGGACCAAGAAAAGAAGACAAAGCTGCGGCTGGAGCAACAATCCACATTCCTGACCTTTAGCTCAGTATCTCTTGGTAATATTATCACATCGACAAAGAAAAATGGTCATATGAATAGAAGGTTGGTTCATATATAGACACCAAACGGGCATTGCTTATACAGAGTTGTCCTGATGTTAGGAGCAAGTAACTACCCCTTGACTACCTGAGTAGGCGGCGCATGTCTAGACGATGTGGAAGTTAAAAAACTGCTTTCGTCTTATCATGTCATGGAACATCAGCTGCTGCTTGATGGTAAGTTCCTGTTACCCTATGTACATAGTGTGATTATCATTCATCTCATTTGAGGCCTGTATGCGACTCGCTTTTTTATGAATACACATTAGTCTTTGTATAACAAGCTTGTAATTCAATTAAGTTCTGTTTTAGTGTTTGTATAACAAGCTTGTAATTTGATTAAGTTCTGCCAATTATTATTTGGACTAATTGCTGCTTTCCTTCTTCTGGGAGTAAAACAAGAGTATGTCGATCTACTGTCACTTGTTTTCCAATGTTCTATACTAACAGCTGAGTCCTCTCCGAACCACAGGAGGTAGTTGCCCATAATATGGCTCACCAACTTCACTTGCCTCTATGGGGGGCTCTCTCTGGGCAGGTTCAGATTACTTTCTAGGTCCCCAAGCTTCTAACCCTAGGGAACCTAAACCGGCCTATCCTCTTAACTTTTCTTTTTTGTTAGATATCATTTATTTCCAACACAAAACAACCACACAAAGAACGGAGAACTCCTGGGGCATCCCTCAGGTCAGTCCACAAGCAAAAGATACTCTTCCACTGCCTCAGAATGCACTAGGACCCTTGGCCCAAAGGGGGCAGACCTACACAAGGCAGCTGTGATTGGTGACGCGATCGGTGACCCTCTTAAGGACACATCAGGCCCGTCACTCAACATTCTTATCAAGCTAATGGCGGTTGAATCACTTGTGTTTGCTCCCTTCTTTGCCACTCATGGTGGCCTGCTTTTTAAGATCTTCTGAGAGGGAGTGGATGAAAAGAAATAGATGCGGGAGGCGGTTCAACTTGTCCCTTGTATTGTTATCATCTCTAGTTTCATATCATTTCACTGTTTTGGAACAGAGAGTTATTTAATTCCTTGTATTGGCATCTGTTTCCTTTTAATGAAGCAAGGAGAGCAAGGACGGAATGGGTTTCTTAAGCTTTTCTGGTTTTCATGTCTTTTTTAGGAGGATTCTCTATAGCCTTGGCTGCCATGAATGCAAATAGCTTTGGCTGCCATGAAGGCAATCAATGATGCTTATTGAACGATTCAAGCTACTTTGTCCCAACTCTAAACCAGTAGAGATTGTGATGTAGAAATATATTGCTCTTATGACGTATACTACTACGGTCATTGCTCTTATAACTAATCCAACCGGTTACTGTCACATTATGTAATGTTTGGATGCTCGTAATCTTGAGCGGGATGGATAATCTGATTACCCAGTAACTTCAAATTGAGATAGTTTCTTCTCTGGCTAATATTCCCAGTGAAGTGAATATCTGCATGATCTAACTTTCTTGAACAACTTTAATTTGGTCTTTCACCATCAACCCATCAGTTCTCCGGTCTGGTCCCTTTTCCCGTTTCGGGTGTGTACAACATAGCTATGGAAATTCTGTCTCTCAACGAGTTACGTACACAGCAGCACCCTATGCGCAGGGCTCCTACAGTAGTACCGTCCAAATTTTGTTAAAAGCATCCAACTCAAAACTATTTTGCAATGAGGGGAGAGGTCAATAGTAAAATCTTAGTCACATAATAATCCTTCAAAATGGCCTTTGCTCGGGCTCTCTTTCAATCTTTGCACTCACGAATCGTAGTTTGAGAGATTTTTGAAAGAAGTTTTTCATGCTCACTTTTTCGCACGCGCATTATGTGACTGAGAGTAAAATAGAGTAGTTGGTTTAGGTGGGCCTTGGCACATGCAATTGTACTGTAGTCAATTTCTATGATTTGTATTCCCTAACTATAAAAATTGCTTGATCGTTCAGGAATTCATGCACTAAACTTTGATGATCAAGTGGGTGTGTATGCGATGCTAGAATTTTTAAAACTTGAATGAGCCTCGGCTGTCAGCCAATGCTTTTGAACAAGTGCTTTAAGGCACGGGCTCATTCGCTAGTCAACTATATTTATTACTGAGAAACCCAACATGAATCCACATTCTTACAGCCATACCAAAAACGAAGCCTGCAATCGAATGAAATTACCATCTGAAACAAAAGGAAAATAGGATTTGCATACTCAAAATCGCAAAAAAGAAAAAAAGAACGAATTTAAGCCCCAGATTTTCTACATCCCTATTTTTGCTGCAGAAATAGGAAGAGATCAAGGATGTTGAACCAGTTCTTGGACACGAGATGTATGGATGAAAGGAGTAACCCGTCAAGAGAGATCGCTCAACAGAAGGATGGAGCTGGATGATGAACAGTAACTGTTCATTGAGGTATTTGAAAGGGGTTTCGTTGAGGCCTCTAGAGTGGTTGTTTTGTACTTTAGGCTAGGGATAATAGCTAAAACACCATTTCTAAGTTTCTAACATTCTTCTATAATTCCTCTAGATATCCACCTAAGAGATAACAAAAACGGAACTCGCCACCTATCGGAATCCAACGAAGGATAAGAGTTAAAATGGAGAGTTTTGTATGAAAACATCCCCAAACTATCACCCATTTTCCTACTTCATCCTCGAACTATCAAAATCACCTACTTTGTCCTCGAACTATCCATATCCCACCCTATTTGGTCCAAAACCTAACGCCATCCAAAATTTTGAACCCAGCAAAAAACTGCTCTCCACCAATGTAAAGGCAGAATTGGAATTCCACCCCTCCCAACATATCTGGCTTTCCCACCATTTTGTGCTCTATATAGACACACACATGGGGAAAAAAACAGAGTACACAGCCTCTCCCTCCTCCCCCCAAATTGCATCTGTTTTCCGAGTCACAAAAGCAGTCAAAAACCAGTCACAAACCAAGTTCAGAATCTAATTCAAAACTGTCAAAAACCAAGTCATTATAGCAAAACAAGTCACAAATACAGTTCAAAACCTGTCACAAACACAATTGAAAACCTGCTTCAACCAGTCAAAAACAAGGAAAATCTGGGCACAAACAGGTCCGAAACTGGGCATAAACAGGTGACATTAAGCTGCACAAAATGCAGAGAACAATAACTTCAAAAAGCAAATTTACAGATGCTATCATAGGATATCATTGGAAATGAAATGACTTTTTAAACACCCAGATAAGCGTAATGGACTCATAATCCAAACGCCCATAAATTATTCATTGGACAACGTTCACAATCAAAAGCGAATCAATACACCTACGCAGATGGCTTGACAAAAAGGTCTCATACGAAGTAAATGCAATAACAAGACTTACATAGAGAAAAGGAAAAGACCGAAAGGATATAAAAATTTAAATATGTCGCACGGAAAACAGGTTTTCAACACAATTAAAGACACTTATCAAATCATCATTAGGAATCCCTGCGATATCGATCTTTCTTAAACTTCTTTTACTCCGACCATAATAGTAAATCTCCAAGCTGGGAGACACATCAGGGACTGGATCATGTAGGAGGATCTCACCTGTCTGAATTGAGCCATTTGTATGAAAAAAATGCTTTGGTCCCACGAAACCCGGTGGCAGCATGATCCTCTCTTTGACCCAAACCCAGTTGTCATAGTCCTCTAGTATCCAGAGCTCCTCCGGTTCATTTTCTGGGTATTCCACACAAGCTGGGTATTCCACACAAGCAGCCAAATGGCCTCCAAGTCCTACCAGACGAGGCATGCACGAGGGTCCCCTAGGCAGTGAAACCACCCGAAATCTCTCATCTTTGAGGTCAAGTGTCACTAAAACCGCCTCCTCAACAGAAGGAGATTCCCAATAAAAGTTTTTCCAATGTATAACTCCACCAAGACAGATGCCATCTGAACCGAACTCAAAGCGGGAGGCCGGGGGAACAATATCAATCTTTCTCCAAGAGAGCGAGCCCAAAGTGAAAATTTCACACTCGCAATAAGACAACACTTCTCCATGCGTGCTATTTTCCCGGACCTTGTATATATTCACCACTTTGTATTGCTTAGTGGAAGGATCAAACCCGAAAGATACCAATGGCATTGATATATTGCCGTAGAGGCTTGTGTTGCTCCATGGCGGATTAAATGGGGGAAGGGAAATTAACTCTTTGGTGATAGGATTCACAATGACAATGGATTTTGGCTTGGGAAAGGAAAAACATATTAAGCCATTGACACATGCTTGACAAGAATAATAACCTGACGCCGGATAGCTGAACAAGTGCTGAGCCAGTCCCCCTTCGTAATCGGCTGAGAAAAAAATTGTATCCTTGAAGTTGGGGGTACATGAAGAGATTACAAGGTAGCAGCCACCAGGTCTAGAATAGGAACGGAAATGGTGCAATTCCACAAAAGAGGGCTCCTCAATTAGAGCACGCCAATGCTTGCAGATGCACTTGCATTGGCCCACCATCTTTGCTGGGAGTCTTGTTAGAATCTCCACCAATATCTCACGAGGCAAGAAGCCCCCATTTGTGATTCCACAAGTATTGCCGGAGGAAAATCGAAGGGTGCCTTTCTTATAACACATCGCATTCGATTTAAAAGTAACCAAAGCAATAAGCTTGAACAAACAAGTAGTGCCAAGTAACAGGGGAGCTTGATTCTGCAATGTCCAGGAAGAGTAGAAATATTAACCAAAAACAAAAATCAAACAAGTTTCACGAGGGCTTGATAGCTAGATGATAATATAGAGAAACATACGAATATCTGAAACACAAGTAAAACTTATCATAACTCGTGCGCACATGGGTTTGGTTGGTTCAAATTAGTAAATTGTCCTGATCAAGAACAATCAGTCTATGCAGCACAGATACTTCCCCAGAGGTCATGTATTGGGTCGGACATCAACACCAGACACTCGTTGGACACATGGCCCACACATAGGAAGTGTTCTAATTTTTACCTACTTATTTTCGACTCACTAGGGGCACTTTGAAACATGCTGAAGATATTCTAGGACACTCTATCAACACTTGCAGAACATATTGGGGATGTCAAATATAGCAGCAGACTTTTGTCAAAAATTAGGCAAGTCTTGTTTGTGTATGAATCTGTGATAGATGATGGTAAATAGATTAAAATAACAATTTTGTTGGAACATTTTTGTGAATGAGGTAGTAACAAATATGAAAGCTGTAATAAAACATGGATGAAGGCATACATGGTAGTCTCATTACAATTAGATCCTTGTTTTTCCTTTCATCTGATTTATTGCTTGTTTAACAAACAGCATATAACTAGAATACATAAGTAAACATTTCGATGTGTCCAATATCAATGTCGCGTGTGTCCATATTGGTGCTACATAAGTTGGAATTTTTGGACACAGAACGAAAACCAGACATTTCAAACAACATTATTCTATTTTTCTAACAAAGACCTGATCAACAATAAATAGAGAGATCGGATGGATACAAAGCAAAAGAGAGCATGAACATCAGGGTTTGTGTAACAAACGAACAATCTCAATCTCCATAAGTACAGGTTTATGTAACAGTAATTATAGTTAGAGCGAAAAATATAGCACGAATGAAGCTCCCACCCAGTTACTTAGAGTCCCATTCGATCCAGTCTAGGGCTTTTGTAGTGTAGGCCTGCTATTGGGTCCACAAAAATATTTGGGAACAGTTCTTTTTGAAGAGTCTCGTCAAGTAGATCATGCTTGATCAAACACGGATAGCTCCATCAACAAAATAGATTTTTGTGCAATGAAAATGGTTGGAAGAAATATGATTTGAAACTTCAACCGTCCATTTGTCATTCACAAATCTGTTTTGTTCAATGGATCTATGTTCGATCAAGCTAGTTTTTTCTACAAACTAAAAGGTTCCGATTATATATACGTACGTACGTATATTGGTGTTGGGCCAGGAGGGGTCTACAAAAGCCCAAAACTGGACCGAATTGGAACTGGACAGTAAAAATGGAAACGGACTCTTGGCATTCTGAGATTGAGATTTCATGAGTGCAAATTGAAAAAACAATAAAATGGGGAATTGGGATACGGATAAGAAGATAATATACAAGACACAAGAGCAAACCAAATAGAAATCATAAGGGGCTACATGGGCAGCTAAGCAAATAGTAATACAGAAGTCCGAAGAAGATAAGAACCGAGCCCCTCCAATTCAGATGCAGAACAAAAGATTGATCATCCTTTTATTGGAAAGAAAGAGATACATTCTCAATCATCTACGGAAAGACAATTTTTTTACATAAATAAAAAGGAAGGGAAAATAAAACTGACCTTTTTGATGGAGAAGAAGATCAGACCCACTAGCTATGGATCTATAGATCTTACCATTCTCTGATCACAAAGGGCCCATCCACGAATCCAATCCAAGAGGGTAACTTTTTATTTAGCTTTTTTGTCGTAAGTTTTGATGTTGATTTTTTCGTCTCGACGAGATGAAAAGTATAAAAATATGGATAGATGTTGAAAAAATTCAAATAAGACGATATTTTAGACATATAAGACAATTATTTGATACTATTTTTTATTTATTTTACTTTTGGTCATAATTTTATACTCATATTTTTAAATTGCTCTTGTCTAGATGATTGATTAATTCAAAAAGTATCACGCAAATCTAATAAAAATTCCAAATTGACAAATAAAACACACAAAACAAATAATAAGTTAAGTTTAAAAGTTTTCACCCCTAATTAAACAAAAATGTTCCCACATCGAAAGCAGTACTAATCCTTCGAAGGACACCAACGGGGTTGATACCAATGGAGTACTCAACGGGCACGCGGGGCCCACTTTGGATTCCGCATGGATAATTCGAGTTGTTCAATAATTTATAAAAAAAAAACAAAAACAAACCGAGTGGCTATGTATAGGTGCTCGATACAATCTTTCATTTTTTCATTCGGATTGGGCTGATTTCTGGAAACCCACTTGGCTTTTTTTAAAAAAAATTATTGAACAGATCGGATCATCGGTGTGAGACTCGGAGTGGGTCCTGCGTGCCCGTCGGTACCCCATTGGCATCAACCCCGTCGGTGCAAGTAGCACGGTTCGAACGAAAGTCAGTAACAAACTCAAAGGTTAATCCAGATAGATTAAATTCTTGGGTCAGCCTGTCGATCCCCTTTATCTAGCGATTGCATTTGGATATGAACCAATGGACTCGGGTTCGGGTTCGGATTCGGGTTTGAACGGCTGTACGTAGAAGATTGACATGCATCAGTACGTAGTTGGTTATCTTACTTATTATCTCCATTTTAAGCTCAATCAACTTGCATGCTTCCAGGCTCCAGCTCTTGTAGTGCAAGTTTATTAACTCTTTGATCTACATGATCGTTAGACTAAGAATCAACCCGTAATCAGCTGGCACGGGTCATGACATGTTGCGCGGTTAGAACTTGTCCAATGAGTAAAAAGACTCGAGTCGAAACCTATCGACAATAATATTGATGAAAGGCGTAGCTGCTCTTTTCTGAATGTGTTTAAAAGAAAAATCCCAATCCAGACAGTATTTATTTACATCAATGAAACCAAAAAATTGCATGTACTATTTTTTCGCTTTTCTTTCCAAATAGAATTCTACTTCGACAAACAGGGAATTCACAGTCTGAGGATATCGGAATCATGCAAACAGGAAGGCGTTAGAACGTTTCCGGTAGAGGCATGCCTTGTAAAAATGACTTGAACAGCACAAGTGATCTCTCTGGCTGCGAGAAAGGAGCTTCATGGGAAGCCCCTCTAATGGTGGCAAAAGAGAGGATATTCCCATAAACTTGAGTCCATCCACCAACCTGATACAAAACAAAATGGAAATGAAAAAAATGACCTCTTACAAGTGCCGTTGTTTTCGGTCTGCTTCGCTGTTGGAGAGCTTGTGGCTCGTGTCTTGGCTGAAAGACACAAGCTCTCCTTTTTCGCAGACTATTTGTTTCATCTTTTGTCTGATGAGTTGAAAATTTGTTTCTCGTCTCTGTAATCCAGATGAAATTTTTGTGCAAGTGGGTGGGCCTTTGATGAGAAATTGAGATAGGAAAATTGATTCTAGGGATTACCTGTTGTCCACCAAACCAAACTCTATATGGTACAGTCGAGTTCAATCCCAATTGATTTGCCAGGCCTTGAACCAAGGTGCGGCTCCCGGTGAGTGGAATGACAGAATCTTGATCACCACTGGTTTCAGAAACTTGGAAATTAGCATAGCATTCCAAAAGACAACATAAAACTTTCAATTAAGCTAATACATTATTACGGACGATTAGATGTGTCTGAGTTTCGACTCTCACCTGTAAACCAAGACTCGAATGCCTGACTTAATAAGGTATCCAACTAAAGAGATGGTAGGTATCTCCACATCAAGCAGCTCATAATCCAAAATGCTGTGATAATAGAAGAAATAGTCAGTTAAACCAGATAAGAGTTTTTTCAAGCTGCAGATCATTTTCGTAATAAAATTCTCATCTTTCATTGTAGATACCCTAGAAGCACAGGCATGAACACAAGATGCAAATACGAGACAAGACACTTTCAAAAGTATTAGGCCAAAAGAAAAAAAGAAAAGAAAGATACCTTTTATCATGCATATGTTGAACAACAATCGATATATTATGTGTGTATAGTCCGGTTAAAAGAGGAAGAGGAGGAATGATAACACACTTACTCACTGCAAACATCCCATCTGCGTACTCCAACGAGCCGGGCATGAAATGCTGCCTGCACATCTTGCCTGTTTAAATAATTTGCAGTTTCATCATCTATGCATACATCAATCCTCTGACCACCAACTTGCTGCAGGAGAAATTAAGGAATTCATATGTCACCTCACAAATGATCAGTTTGAAGGGGGAAAAGGCAATCGGTGTTTGAGGAGGAGGGAGGCTTACTGGAGGACTAAAAAACTTGGCCTGCGACAGAACGGATGGAATGCAGACATCGAGTGTGACATCATATGTGTCCACAAATCTACTGGTTTCCCTAGTCACTTGGCCATATACTTTGGAACAGACAGGTGAAAGTGAGCTTCTGTAATACTCGCTCACATAGCGAGAGTAGTTACAGGCAGAAGTGAACAATTTGTATGTTGAATCTGATATTAACCCATGAGACCAGAAAAACTCAGCCCTTGAATTGAAGTCCGTTGCAAATTCAAGAACCGGATTACCCAACTGCAGATTAGAATAAGGCACGTGATTAAAAAAGCACTGCTTGAGAAAATTTATGTAAGTTTCTCAAGATATTGCATTATGCATACAAAATACTTACAGCAACTCCTTTCAAATTGAACAACTTTTCCTTTTGATTGAATTCAATCATGAGTTTCGCGAGTTGAGGAATGTAATGACCTGCCATACACAAAGTTGAAAACAAGAAGACCAAAAAGGATGAATTGAAGATGTGCAGATTTGTGGATTTGGAGGAGGAGATGAAGTGGGATGCAGAAGTACCTGCATAGCTTTCTCCTGTAATGTAAAAATCCCTATGAGAGTATTGGGGGAACTTAAGCAACCATCTTTGCAAAAACACAAGATTATCCCTGGCTTCAGAAATTAAAACACAAACATAGGCTTAGAAAATTCGCAAGCGTATGTCCTGTATCCACAAAAGATGTATGCTGTATAACCTCCAACATGAACTTGTGAAGCAAAATCCCACATCACCAAGGTACCAAAGTAATATAAAGTATATAAGCGTGAGGGCACCCTACTTCAACAGCTAGCTTTCGTTCTATGGTTGAGTTATACTTAAAATCTATATAAGCATGAGGGCACCCTACTTCAACAGACTAACGTCGTGAGGGCACCCATCTTCAACAGACTAACGTCTGTGGATTGTGGTTGAGTAACTTGAGTTATACTTAAAACCGTTCACATGGTGTCAAAGGTAGGTACTAGGTGTGGGTAGGGTGTGTGTCTCTGGTTTAGTGAAGAATTCCAAAAGCCCTTATTCAAAGGGAAAAAAGTGACATGGGTGAATGTAGTCCAATGAATAGCAGAGATGGAACATACCAGTTACTTCATCATTAACTGCCTCATAGGAGGAGGAATCAGTTGCATACGAGAAACCCACTCCCACCGGTGTCTCTAAGTACAACATATTTGCTTCTGCACGATCGAATGAACATAGAAACATCGGATTTTCTGTTTGTTTCTACAGTTTCTAGCACAAGAGAAGCTGGAGAATTGCAAAATCGGTTTGCTACTTTTGGTTTTTGGAATCATACCTTTATTCCAGCTATACTCATTTCTAACTAGAACTTGCCCATTTGGTTTAAATGGTCCATTTTCAGAGAATGCCCCCACTCCCAAAGAAGAGCACCCAGGCCCTGCAATAGGCAAATCAAACTTATCAAACACTTTCAAACTAACCATTTGATGATATATCAACAACTTTCAATTTTCAGCTGGTGTTTCTTCTTTACTTTTAAAACCATTGGTGTTCGGAATTTTTGGAATCCTAACAAAGACTACGAGGAGTATGAATGCAGAGAAAAAAAAATAAAGAAATCAAATTACACAAACACTCAGGGATAAAGGGTTAGATGTTTCAACAACTCCGGGCTATGTCCAGAGTTGCTGCAGTTGTTTCTCTATTAATGTCCTATGTCGCCTAGTTGGCAAAGGTGCGGGCTGAAACTCCCTCTCTCTCTCTCTCTCTCCACCCGATCACAAGTTTGAACCCTCTTGCGATAGTAGTCGCAGCCAACTACAAGGGTGCCATATGAGAGGGCACCCTTGTGCAGCTCGCTCCCTTATGGGGTTATGTTGACGTCTTATTCCCTCCGGTTCATTGGCTACCTCATAAGAACACCTCTTGGCCGAACATTTCAAAGCGGGTAAGGACCCTATGGTCACCTCGAGGGGGTCGCTACGCGGGCTGCCCATTCTACCCTTTTACTTAGCCCCCCGAAAAAAAAAAAAAAAGTCCTGACTCCTATCACTACAATACATAGCAAGGTTTACGAGTTAGTAAAAAATACTCCTATAAAAAAACATATCCGTTTGTAAATGAGAGAAGTTTCAAACCTCCATTCAACCAAAGAACCAAGGGCTTTGAGACAGGATCAACTTCTGCCTCAACAAAGTAGTAGAAGAGAGATTTTTGCTTCTTGTCATCAACAGTCACGTAGCCTGAAAACTGTTGGAACCACACAAGGGGTTGTCCAGGCAACATAATAATCCTATCTGCCAGAGACAATGAGGACTCAGCTGTTACAAGCTGAAGAAGCACTACCACAGCCATTGCCATGGATTTCCAAGTCTGTGAATACATTATGGGTCAATTTAGAATGAAGAAGGGGATGGTTGAAGAAAAAAGCAGTGTTGAATGAAGCTGTGGGAGGAGGGGTGATATATGTTGTTGGTCAGCGGAAGGCATGAGAGCGTATGGGTAGTGTGGGGCATCAAGATTTGTAGCATTTCTTGTTTTCTTGTTATCATTACATTGTTAGCTTTTTTTTTGCTTGCTGGCCCCTAAAAATGGTGGAGAGAGAGAGAGAGAGAGAGAGAGAGAGAGTAAATGGACAAAGGGTGAGTTGGGTTTTTGGCCAGCATCTGTATGGGGTGATTCAGCATGTGGGGTTGGTTCAGTAATGAAAGTGAAGGAAGAGAGCAGCTGCTTTGGAAATTCTAAATTTCTACTTCCAAAAATTCTACGGTCTGTTGACTGCTTTTGTCTTCCCAAGTGTATTTTGTATACAAAGTGGAACACCAGGATAAGACTTATAACCATTCTACTGCTTGACCTAGATAAGGGCTAGGGTATGTTCCATAGAAAAGTCACTTTACAAGATTGCTTTCTCATTTCTCAAGAAAATGTTTGAAAATGACCACTGTGGTTGGTGTCTCCAAAACAGCCAAGAAAATTATCCCCACCTCCCCTAATTTCATGATGCAAACAAAATCGTCGCAGAAGTTTGAGGAATTGCAACTAGGTCTATTGTTCCGACACACCGAAGTTGCTACACCATTAACACAACTCTATCTCATGAATCCGGCTACCGAAATCATGTTCCAAATTTGAAAAAAGAAGAAGAAGAAGCAATTGGGTTTTGAAGCTCAGAGAAGAAAAACCTACAGTCCATGTTTCTAATTCTAACCAAACGTTTTTGTTGTTCTTCTTGTTGTTTTTCCAATGTCTCGAGCCAATCCAAGGGAAAAACAACTAGTACTATTTTTTCATGTATATTACCTTCCAGGAATAAAATATGATCTAGGTAAGGATTTCAATGAAATAAACAATCCAAAAGTGGATCACAGCATATACTGTCAAATCTTGTGATGACTTTGTTCACACATTATTTTTATGTTCTGCGAGATTTTCTTCCCAATGGTCAAGACCAACTCTGGTCAAAGAGAAATCATCCATACCGGGCTAGGAGATTCACAAGAAATTACTTTCTTGCGGCTTGACCCCAATAATCGAACTCCGTTCAATTATATGGAAAACAAACCCACCAGCCAACCAAACTAACAAGATCTTGGGCTACTTACATTATATTAGTTCATTCTCTTCGACTTATGTGACAAAAGTTTATCATACTAGCTTATAAAAAAGAGATGAAAGATACACATTTCACCAGGTCCACCATTCATTTTCTTTTGGTGAATGCCATCATCATGCATTTGCTACTTTTTTTTTTGATCCTTTGCATTTGCTACTTCACTTTCCAGTTTCCACACACTCACAATACCCATCATAGCTTCTAAACAGGGTCCCCCCATACCTACCTTCTGAGATAACAGAAGACATCTTTAGAAAAGAGGATCACTTTTCCAATTTTTTTTTTCTTGGCCCTTTCCCACTTGCAAAAAATGCCAAAGGAATAGCTACAGAACTATTATGTATATTCCCTATTTTTCACCAGAGCTGGCAGAGTCAGGTCCAGCTGCAGCTTGTGGGGTGGTTGCTTCCTCTTGCTAGTACTTAGCTCTGAATTCTGATTGTGTGATTTCTTTCTCATTTGTCTCAAGGCAAACTAAGCTCATGAGTATGCACAAGTATGGAAGTAGGGAAGTTCATCAAAGAAGGAGCCAGAAAACAATTTTTTTTTTTTTTACCTCTTTTATTAAGTAGGACGTGGATTCTCTCCGGTCCCTTTCCATTGACTAGACTATTATGCTTTGTCGATCGTGAACCTTTCTCGGGTCTACTTTGACGATGATTCGAGTCCCGAATTGACCGTGTCAAAGTTAAGTTGATTGATTACCGATTAATACTATGATTTTGGAACCTGAGCAATGGCAATGGCCAACTGAAACCCACAGAAAACTCAAGATGTGTATCATAAATTTGTAGTAGAAGAATTGAAGTAGAAAAGTGCAGAAATACAAAGATATAAAAGATACCCATGAGAATCCATCTAAGATCTATGCAACTTTTTGCCTAACCTGTCCACCATCATTGTGCACAACAGAAAATTATGAGGCAAAAGGAAAAAAAAAGGTGGAAGTGGGGTGGTGAGCAATTTCATGCTCTGCTTTGGATTCCTAAACAAAATCATTGGGTAAATTACCAAAACCACCCCAAGGTTTCTAAATGTTACAGATTTCCCCTCATGTTAGGGAAATCCACAATTTGCAAAAACCTCAGGGATGGTTTTGGTATTTTACCCAAAATTTCAAACAATCACTACTTTTGGGAAATGATTTTGCCACTTCATTTTTTTTGTTAACGCCACTGCCCTGCAAGTGTATAAATGGCGTTAACAAAAAAGGAAGTGGCAAAATCAACAGCCCTACTTTTATTCCTTTTAGTTTTATGTTACACAATGGTGGAAAAAAGCCCATTACCTGTTCGTATGGGAAAAGAGATTAAATTATTTATACCGCCTGTATAAACGTTAGGTTCCTCTAAATCAATTACATTGCGTCACGTCGTCATGTTCTATTAAGTAGGACCACTATATTGACGACGTGGCGCAATGTAATTGATTTGAGGAAAAATAAATAAATATTTCTACCACCACCGGTGTATATAAATTATTCTCGAAAAGAAAATGCTCTAGACGACATCTTGGACCTAGTTTATTCCTCGTTCCCTTGGATTGAACCTATTGCCCGCGTGCTCAATGGACATCACTCTCATCCATGATCCATCCATTTAGGACCTAAAATACTCTTCCCATCACAATTCACAATTTTTTTTTTATTATCAAAAAGAAATTCACAATTCACAAATCTATAAAACTTCCACTTTTCACTTATTCTTCATCATTCTGAAAAGGACACCCATTTCCTAAGATGCTTCAATGACTCTCTCTCTCTCTCTCAAAAAAGAAAAGAAAGATGGATGATATCCTCCAGATTGATCCAATTTTGGACACGGTTTCGATCACCAATCTAGCCGACTCCAAGTGATTGGGACATAAGACAGTTTGGTTCGGTTTGGTTTCGATCACCAATCTGGACCTATGATGGCAAAATTAACCAAATGGAAGGATTGGGGATTTGACAGGAGCCTAGTCCGACAGAGATCCCAATAAATTTGGATGACTCTCAACGATGGGTTGATTGCTCATTCCCCATATGTTCCAAATTTACAGTCTGCAGATGATCAATAGAAGAGCAAATATAATTGCAAAGTACTATTTATCAAAAAAATTCATTCAACATTGCATATATGACGTTTTACCCGACCCGAACTCCGATGGGTAATTCTTGAGTGTTTCCGTCCTCATCCCGATCGAGGGACGAGTTTACCTGCCCCATCCCGTAAGAAATGAGAAGAAAATTTAACGTAGAAGCAAAATGTAAGAAAATAGAGTTATATATAAAGGTGGCATTCTAGTCTAATGGTGAGTAAAATACAAGAGTAAAACAAGGAGTCCATCCATGTTACACAATTTACTTTTATTTTTTTTTGTGAATTGTCCGTGCCGATGGCACTATCCACCTCGGTTGAAAGTACCTTTTGAATCTTGCTAGTGGCTCAAACACTAAATTGATCCAATTCGTGTATCGTATTTGTTCCACTTCTTAGTGGCACAAAAGAGAACTACTTAATTGAGAGATGTAACTTGACATATCGCAGCAAATAAGCCCCTCTACCGATCTATAGACCCCGACAAATACAATTCAACTACCTACGGATAAATTGGGGAAATGGAAGGTTCAAGTCCTTGGCAAATTGCATATAGAAATCACCTCAGGAAGGGAATCATGGTGGAGCTACTGTCTGCAATAGTCTTTTGTGTGCTGCTTTTAGATTAGAAGACTCTTTTTTTTTTTTTTTGACATATCAGATTATATTTTATTTTGCTTTTAGATTAGAAGACTTTCACCTCAAGAAGGGAATCATCGTAGCTCCACGATGGTTCCGTAGGTGGAGGAATTGTATTTGTCGGGATCTATAGATAATCGGTAGAGGGGTTGGTTTAGTTGCCATGATATGTCAAGTTACGTGTCTCAAGTAGTACTTCTCTTTTGTGCCACTTAAGAAGTGGAACAAATACTATACACGAATAGATCAATTTAGTGTTTGAGCCGCTAACAAGATTCAAAAGGTAATTTCAATTGGGGTGGGTAGTGCGCTAGGCACGGACAATTCGCTAGTAGATACATATTACGAAAAATGTACTAAAAAATAATCATAGATATTTTTGATCAACTTATGTAATTATAAAATGTAGACATAATTGTAGATGCATGCATACAATATTGTACAACATACCTATTTCCAGGACGGAACCAGCATTTTACCCTAGCAGTGGCTAAATGTATACTAAAAAAATAAAAAGATGCATTACAATATTAATAGTCATCGGCTCCAGAAAAAATTAAAATAATATAACAAAAACTATAGTAAATGATGTTTGTTATTTGCATATGGAGTATGAAAAAAGACTAACTTTAATTTTGGGTATCGATAATGCCACTCCCAAATCCCTGTATGGATTTCCAAAATTGATAACCGCACTCTCTTTTGGGAGTGACATTATAAATTTGGGGATTGACATTATAATTAAATTCCCTTAATTTTTTAGGTTAACTTGTTTTAGGATTAGAATGTGGAGTTTTTTTTTTCTTAATTACACATCATCATTTATATTATTTCACTTTGGCCCATTGAAATTAGTTTTAGAATACTTTTTTGGGTCTCCTTTCTTGAAAAAAGAAGAAGATTTATGACTAGTATATAATATAAAAAATAAGAAAAAAAAACCTAGCAGTGGCGAGACTATATAAGTTGGGGATAAATTTTTTTTTCACATATAATAATTGCATTTTCTAAAATTCTTGTCATGGCGGCCGCCGCCACTAGATCCCCTAGTTCCATCCTTGTCTATTTAAAATATTAAATCTAATAGATGCATACAATCTTAATGTCCAAAACACATATGCTTTAGTGTCTACATATGCTTGACATGAGTAGGACCTATTGCTTATAGAAAGTTCTGATTTAAGAAAAAGGTTATTTTTGCTTGTAATCCTCAAAATGGAGCAACTGAAATTGATTATGAAACAAAAATCTTGGTTTCTCGTCTTAATTAAATGTAGAAATAACGGATTTAAATTGTTAAGATTTCAGTAATCGTCTATGAATATCAATCAGATTTTGTCATTTGTTCAACCGAGAAGAATGACAATTTAGTTACTTAGTACGAGTAATTTTTTTTTTCAATCGATAGAAGAGATTATTTTACATCAGATATGAAGTACATAGTATAAGCCCGGGACACTATATCAATTGTAAGAGTCTACGAGATAATCAAGCCCAACAACTCAACCAATATAAGAAATAAGCCCATTATTATAAGGTAGAAACAAAGAAAGGAAGGAAAAACCCTCTAAGGGAAGAACACCCGGACCTCCTAATGAGATGCAAAAGTCCTGGCCAACTGAACTAGTCCCAATTGATTACTTAGTAGCTTACTAGTACGGATTACCGAAAATTAAACGGTAAAGTGACTAGTATTGTATCAAAATGACTAATGAGAATATTAATTATTTTGCGGATCAAAAAAAGAATATTAATTATTCATTGAACGGCATAGTGTAAGCAAAGTAAGTAATACTCCGTCTCTAAATAAGTGTCCCCTACGAAAAGACCTGCAATTTTTGAACAAAAAGATAAAGTAATTTCGTGCATAATTTTTTCAATTTCTTCACACCGAATTAAAAAATGTATCCAAAATAACATATCTTCGGTGTCTTCACTAGCAAACCGAGGTGAATTACCGAAGTAGTTGCTTATGCTTTGACCATGTTAACTCCTGAAACAGTATCAAGACCTAATTTAATCCCTCATACCCAAAGTAGTCCCCATAAGTTTGTAATCAATTGAAATGTACAGTAATTTATTAAAGAAAACAAAGAACATAAGAGCTAAGTACCTCTAGAAACTGAGAAACATAGTGCTAATTCTGTGGACTTCAATATTAGATACTCCATGATATTGCTCATTGAATAAAGATGAGGAGTGGCAAGAAATTAAGTATCACGTCGTTCAAATGTGGCATCTGGGTCTTGAAGTTAATGACACGAGCCTCCCCACGGTAACGAAATGTTGAAAGAGTAGGAGCATCAATGGCTTTTTTCGTGTTTGTTCATTTTGCGATAATTTTTTTTACCTCTAAAACACACGGTTTCAATCACCAATCAGGACCTGTGATGGCAAAACTAAGCCAAACTGAAGGATTGAGGACTTGACGGGAGCCTGGTTTAACAGAGATCCCAATAAATTTGGAGGACTCAATGATGGGTTGATTGCTCATTCCCCATATGTTCCAAATTAACAGTCTGCAGATGATCGATAGGAGAACAGATATAATTGCAAAGTATTTAACAAAAAATTTCATTCAACATTGCATATATGACGTTTTATTTGGTTTTACAACGTCCAATCTATCAACAGCCTTAACTACACCTTCCCTCAAACTTCCTGCACAATACAAATCGACTCCAATTCTCTTGTATGCAAAGGCAAAAGAACAGAAACAATGTGGCCACACGGCTTTGAATGAAAATGCTATCCTAATGAGGAGGAAAATTGTATAGGAAAAAATTGAGAGAGAGAGATGAAAAGATACAACAAACAATGCCCGCAGCAATCATGAAGACGTCTCTAATTCAGCAGCAACTTTAGTATTATCAACTGAGGCTGAAGACGTCTGGTCAATTTCCTTGCGGGATGCTTCCCACAGTTGCTGTTCTATTCCTAGTTTCCTCAGCTCCGTCAATCCTCGATCAACTGCAAAGAGCAAGATTGGTTTATTTGTAAACAAAATCATTTGTGATTAGTCCATATATTACTCCATGCAGTTTGTTTCCAGTGGCTAAGGATCCTTAACCTAAAACCAATACTTCTTTTTGTATTTCAGACTTTGGGTAGTTCTGATGTATGTAAGGTTTTGTATAGCTATTTTTTAACCATCTTTAGTATGAGTTGCATGGTTGCACCCCATTTTCCAAAAAAACAAATGCACACATGATCGTTGACAATGGACGATTTCAGAAAACCTCGAATTCTTAGTCACCAAGTAGAGTATTTTAACATCTGAAGTTGAGAAAATCTTTTCTTCCATCATCATACACAATTCTAGTATTATTGAATAAGCAAGCAGGCAATTGTTTTCCAAGTTCCTAGCTTTATTTTTGTGATTCATCTCATTAACCATTCATACTCTTTACAAAGGAACAAATTATCTTATTTATATTTTCCATTTTATTTTGTGGAGAGGGAGCTCCAAGTGGTAGGAGGATTTTATCACGTCATACTATGAGAAAGTAGATCCTACATGAAGAGGAAAAGAGAACTACCATCAACAGCATCATGTGATGTCGGAGACTGCCCAACACGGCTCATCCAGAACTGAAGTCGCTCTTCTGCAATATCCTCTTCTACACCATGAGCTTTGGCTCTTCGCCAAAAGTATGTAAGCCAAGCCTGTACATACCACGTAAAATTGGAAAGACGATGAATTTTCATGACTTCAAAACATAAAATCTTCATTAAAGTAACTCCTCAAAAGATGCACAGTGCTAACTAGTTACTCTGAAGTCCGAACATAGCACCATGCATGAAGATCTCAGTAGACCAACTAACTTTCTGAAGCAGACCAGATAACTTACACCACAATTCCAAAACGGATTAGAAAAGCCTAAATAAAATTTAAGGTTATACTTCTCCAATCAGCTCTACAGGGAGGAGAGGTAATAAAACTTACAATAGCCAGAAAAAAAAGAGGGATATAAAAGGTTTATGCGTGGCCACATTTGGGCTGTTGAATCTCATGGTTGTCGCAGTTGATAAAGGACTATAGTTCACTGCCTCTACTACCAACAATCAGTGAAACTTGGCACCTGAACTACTTGGATGTGGCCCTGCTGAACGTTATCCATATTAATTGAACTCTTAATGTGACATCATTATATTAGATGGGACACGTCTATCTGGAACAAAAAGATAGCTCTTGTACCACCATTGACCAGTTGCCAACTATACTAGTCTCCCCCCTTGCTGTAGCCAATGGCATGACGGCCAACAGTGTTCATCACCCTCTTAATTTTTCAACTTCCTATGTGATAAAAAAAAAATGCAGTGGAAAGCTCCGAAGATGCTTCCGAGTTGTAAAATCTTCGAAATGCCCCCAACATCTTTACGAGGTTTACTTAATCATCCCTTCAGCATGCAGGACACTAATGAATCATCAGTAAAAGGTCATGAATGTTAGAGCCTAACATAACAACGAACAGAGAGAAGCAAGCAACAGAGACCTGCTTGAAAAGAACATCTTCTGACTCGTCCGGACTTAGTTCTGCAACCAAGAATATGAAAGCTGAAATTAGTAACACAATCAATTGTTTATTTTCTTTAACAAAAACAAGGAGATGCAAACTCTCTCCAGACACCATCAAGAGGGCAAACAAAGGCACTGCATATTCAAATACACGGCCTTTGATATTGTGCATTCTATCAGTGACACCAGCAAGATGGAATAACAATGGCATTACCTAAACTACCAAGTAAGTTACACCCATTTAAACTGCCTCTAGCCGGAAAGGCTAAAAGAGAACAAACCAATTCTGAGCCAGGATATAGGTGATAAATAATATAATACATTTATTGCATCTGCAATCTCTATCATAACAGTAATTAGAACGCCATTATTACCAAATGCCTCCATAAATTTAGGATCAGCCGATGATTTGGGATCTGCAACAAAATGGAAATCAAATGACGAGTTTAGTACATAACCTGTAAATTCTGGCAAAAAGATTGAATGGAATTAAACAAGTATACTTTCTATACAGATATAATTCACTTTCAGTTTTATATGAAATGACCAAATTGCTAACAGCTGGAAGATTTATATTTGCAACATGTCAAAAACAGAACCAAATAGAAGCTACAGCTGCAATATTTGGCTTTGGAAAAGATAGATGGTAGTTTAACAGAGAAATAAAATAGTTTTAACATGCCTATTCAAAGAGACAAGTAATAGGAACCCAAAAGTAAAGCCACTATGAAGACTAATGAGGCGGTAACTTATGACCTTTGAATATGGCAAAACCAGGCTGAAAATTGTTTTTGTATAACTGCACATTTCTTTCTGTGAAGCGACGTCTCTCATCGCCTGGGTATCAAAATAATATGAAGTATATAAGCATGAGGGCACCCTCATTCAAGAGCTAGCTTTTGGGGTTGAGTTCTACCCAAGACCGTGTAACATGGTATGAGTCCTAGGGGTGAGAGTAAAAACCAACCAGACCAAACCAGTGGTTTGGTTGATTTCTAGAGGTAATCGGTTGGGTAAAAACCAAACCGGAAAAATTGGTTTGGTCTGGTTTGTCACCTTCCAAACCGGACCGGACTGGACCGGACCGTGTGTGTGTGTATATATATATATATAATTATATAACACTTAACAGTATGTGAAGAGGTAAAACTTCGCTGTAACAGTAGGTCAAAGTTAAAAGGTAAAAGAAGCACCTAAAAAAATAAAATAAAATAAACTACAAGGTGTTGTTCTACTGGTTTTTTTCTTTATTGCTTAATCCTACTGGTTTTGTTCTCGTAGTGTGCTACGAGGTGTTTACAATTATTGTGGATCTTATGCTTGGAGTTCAAACCAGATTTGTATGCTACCAAGTCTCGTGTTTCTCATGCTTGGAGTTCAAACCAGAAACCGGAATAAGCCGGTCAAACCGAACCGTTTACACCCCATTGGTATCAGAGCTAGGTACCAGAGATGGGTAGGGTGCATGTCTTCCCCCTGCATGCGACAGGTGCTGCTGAGTGAGCACGCTACGCATGAGGGAGGGTGTGAAGCGAAGTCCCACAATGCTTGGATACCAAAGTAATATGAAGTATATAAGCGTGAGGGCACCCTCACTTCAAGAGCTAACTTTTGGGGTTGAGTTCTACCCAAGACTGTGTAACACTTTCTTATTGGTAAGATCAAATAGAACATCCAAAAATGGCAAGAGCAGGACAATTGGTAGTACCTGAGGAGAATTGCTGAACGAAGTTTGGACGTCGAGATTGGGCAAATGCAAGCACAACAGAATCTTCAACCTTAAAACATATAAAAAATCCTTATTAAGGACGTGATAACATCAAAGATGTAGGAAAGTGAACCACGAATGAGTCAAATTTTCAATGGTGAAAAAGAAATCAATAACCACCCTGACGAGCCAATACTTCCAGTAATTTACGCTTTATTTCATTGGTTGGGAAGAGAAAATGCAAATGAAAAACAGAAACAACTAGATTGAACAAAGAAATAAAGTAGCAGACATCAGGGAAAACCTTCAAGGAAGCTAGTTCCCTTAAGCCCATTTCAACTGAAAGCATACTTTCGATATTTCCTTCACCGGTTAGGTCATTCAGATCTCGAACAACTTTGCTCCTCCTATCCGAATCATCATTGCCTGCTCCTTCTTATAAAGAAAGAAAACCTAGGTAAGGCAAACATAGAGATGCAAACCACACCCAAAGGAAAAAGCAAAAAGAAAAAAAATCCCTGAAATTGATTGCAAAGTGAGGACTTGCCATTCTTCCAAGACTCCTTGGCTTTTTGTCCAGCAGAAACAACAAGTTCAAAGGGAAGAGGTGCTAAAGATGACCAATGCTCATGCTTTGAGCCTGCTATATCTGCACATATGCCTGTAGAGTAGGCAAGCAAAAATTGGGAGAATAAAAAAATAAGGTACGGAAGTTGGCCACTCATTTAAAGGTAACAGCAGAACAATGGGATACAAGCAAATCTGGGAATCAACTTAATTTGATAAAAATATTAAATAGATTGGTGTCTAACAACTTGTTGCTTCATAAAATCATGCTTCATACAATACATACCCTCTATAAACCGAATTAGAAGATCGAAAAATGAGATAAATCTTTAAAATGGCACTGATTTTTCATTCAACACAAGACATGAAAATTCAACTGATGAAACAGCTTATATGCCACTCTTTTATGCTTTCTGCTTAGTTGTGTTTAGTTCTTTCCAGGACGGCTATTTTCTAGATGCTCTCCCTCCTAGTTTGTAAAGCATTGAGGTGCCCCTTTTAAACATACTTTGCCTGGTTTTACTAACTTGCTCAATTACTAAAAGAAAACACAATAATTTCCCACTCTTTCACAATAATAGCAAGTATTGACAATTTGACACACACACAAAAAAAATACTTAAAATAACAATAGCAATTAGCAAGTACATTACCATGTTGTACCGCCAAGCTCCAATAGCGGGCAAGCCAACACCTCTTCAAAACAACCTCCTCCTACACAGAGAACCAAAAGTAGATTCCAGTTAAAAGCGAATCTTCCGAGATCTAGTCATAAATCTTGTTACAGTTTTGAAAGACAACCATCTCCTCATGAGTCAAAATCATCCTCTGCGTCATCATACGAAGAGCTTTTGCTTCAGATTCTGCCTCTTGGAGCTGTTCTACAGCATTTGCAGTATCATCCTTTAAGTTCTGATCCACACAAATCGAAAAGGGCAAAAAAAGGATCAACAATATGTATTAAAACGAGATTTATGATTGAATGACTTAACTACTGGCTTACAATACCTCAATTTCCACACGAAGGGAAGAAATTTCCTCCTCTCGGCCATCCTTCGTTTGTTTTGCAGCTTTAAGGGCAGCCTGTCACAGGAAACGTAATGTTAATGGCAGCCTATGACAAATAATAACATCCAGCACTAAGCAAACAACAAAGACTCCCTGATGATTATCATTAAGAGATTCCCACCACATCACATCATAGTGGGTAACAAAATCTACAATTTGAGTAATTGGAACAAAAACATTTGAAAAACATGGCTCCTATCAACAAATCCTTGTTCGCTTAAGTCATGCCAGAGCACTAGCACCTGAGCAACAATAAAAAGGGGGCAATCATTGTCAACTATTTATTATGCAGCTCATACTCACCTCTCTTTGACGCAATGCAGCTTCCTTCCTGCAAATAAGTCACATAGCACGTCATACAGAGAACGTTATTTAAAGGTATAACACAGGTGAAACAATTCGGAGTTTACCTGCTCAACAATTTAGCTTCCAGCGATACACCTTCTCCAAGAGAAGCAACCTATATGTTCAGAATTTGAATAGTGAAAGATGAAATACCTAACATCATAGCCAACGCTGTAAAATGCAAAAAACGATATATCTTTCATTGTGTTCAGGGGGGAGATATGGTAGTAAAGTATTCCATTACTTAGCCCCCAGTATAGAAAACAGAATAATGGGTTCAATTTGCTAAGAGGTTACTGGTGATCTGAAAATAATTTTAGGTAGTTCAAACAATAACAGATAACAGTTGATGTTAGTTCGATCTGCTGGCACAGTTCCCAGTTGATTGCATGGGCAGTGCTGATCTAGAAAGATATTATACCAAAATGACGTGCTTAAAATACGACAAGAAAATGAAAATATCCATAGGATGAAATGTTCTCCCAAATAAGAGCACAGACATGACAAGATAAGGTAATGGAATGCGTACAATTACCCATAAAAGAAAGAAGACATCCAGAAATAACTACTTGTATGTCTATGTTCTTATAACACAACTAACATTCTCGAATTCTGGAGGCACCAAAGCTAAATTTGCAATGGATTGGAAGGCCCACAAGAATCATATACGGGTGTTGCAATGTTATTTTATTAGTGTGGGTCCTGTGGGACAAGCTCTAATCCCACAAACAAGCGGTGGGTGAGCTGATATCTGAAATGACCAAAAGGTAGCACGAGCAACACCCACTCGCATGTGGAGAAGTAAACAGAGACTACATAGGGATCACAGTGAAACAAGGTGCATTGCAGCGCAAAAAAAGAAGAGAAAAACGTAAAACCAAATAAAGAATACAACCCCCAAAATCCGAAAGCTTATCTCCAATACCATGCCAAAGTATCTAATTTAACACCAATTGGAAATAGGTGGAAAATATCGACTACATAGACCAAGCTTGGATGGCTTAGAGCGGCTATGAGGGACAAGTCGCTAATATTCCCCGCATGAGCGTCCCGGTAACACTGTGTGGTGATAGATACATAGAAACACACCTGGGGTGGAGAATTGATCTGCAAGGCCACCCAACTCCTACATCTAAGGCCGTGTGAGAATTTCGGAGTGTCCATGCTCTAATTTGGAAGGCGTTATCATGGGACAAGCGCGTCTAAGAACATAATAATGGTCTAAAGCTCAGTTTTAGTAGTACCACTAAGAGGAGAACGAAGGTTGACAAAGGGTTTGTAGGTCTTTGCAACCTTGACTGGTTCACAGAGACAAACAAAAAAAATGTAACAAAAAGCAGAAGTAGCTAATTTGGCTGTTAGCCTATGGCAACAGCAACTACACTTCAACATTCTTTGAAGTAAAAATCCACGACACATATTAACCTAACTAAATTCGTTCAGAATTTTAATATTCAGCTACTATACTCTTGTTTCTCCAATCATACTCTTGTCCTATAGCCAAGAGTACCCATTACACAATTGAGATGTGCTGGCTGCAGACCAAATCATTTTGTACAACAAAACTAGGTTGCAAATTTCTACCTAGTTTAACAAAGGACACATCCATGGGATGCTAAGCAGGTGTCTAGGTGCATCTACAAAGCATCAGTGTCAAACATAGACATGGCAACTCCACAGATTTGTCTAAACCTCTTAGCTCCCAAAAGGGCAGCCAACATGTTTATTCTTAGTCAATCAAGAAAAAAGAGAACCTACAAAAGAACCGTCTCCTCTACAGGGATACCTTATTTAGCCGATATATGCAGGAAGCCATACTATGAAAGAATGAAGATTACCAACTAATTGAGATTGGATACCTGTTTCTCAAGCTCCCTGGCTCTGGCCTCAGCTTCTTCACGCTTTTCTTCTGCATGCCGAAGCTGCAGAGCAAATTCAGGTATAACTTGAGACAAAACAAACTACTTATATCAGCACAACTTAATTAACTTATTGTGCTCATTCGTTTCATTGTTTATTCATAGCTTTGAAGGCAGGCATTGGGGAAACTCACCTTATCAAGGACAACTTCATTTTCCTCCTGTAGCATTTCAAGCTGCAATTCGAGCGTATGTCAACATGGAATTAATTGGATTTAAGATTAAGTTACAAAAAATAATAATAATAATAATAAGCTGCTCTACTGGAGTCTCATTCAAAGTAGCCCAAGATTACTGTTCATACTTCATCTCTAAGCGCAGAAGCCTCCCGCAGATTTCCTGTATCTTTCAAGTCAATAGGTCCAGCATCAGATGTAAACCTACAATATTTTCAAATACAGGAACTATCAAGGGAACTGCTGATATACTCTTCCTAATTCCGCCCCTCAAAAAAAAAATTCACACCATAATATCCATAACCGTCGCGAAGAGTTCAAATCTGGGTCCAACATTGAGCATCAGAAATCAAGTAATTAACAACAATAAAGAGATTGACAACTGCCAGCAATTGACCCAACATCTAAAAAGACCAAATCTTTAATGTAGAGTTTTAACATCATGTCAACATTCAAGTGAGTGGACTCTACAGATCAATGGTACGCAAAAGCTATGTTACATGACCTCGGGTTCGGTTTTCGGCGTCAGGGAAGTGGTGTTCACTGTGCAATAGATCATTTCACTGTTCTGCATAGTCATTGGGATAAACTAGAATTAAAGTTATTGGGAGCACTATTACACATCCAAGATGTGTGTTCCATACTCTTGCCCTAGTGTTGAGTGTCCAACACAGGTACTTCGTAGGGATACAAACAAGCCGAATAGAGCTGAAGTGCTGAACCCTGTCAAGCTCGGCCTGGCTCAGGTTTTTAAATTGTGGTATCGGGAAACGTAATGGTTTTGGTCGTAGAGCCAAATATCGGCCGATAGTTAAGTAAATAACGGTATCGGAGGTCCAAATTTTCATTATGTAACGGCTTTTATTTAAAACTCTGGCCTGGCTCAATAAAATAACCGTTTGGCTTGAGTTCGGCTCATCTAAAATTTTGTTAGCTTGGGCTCGGCTCGATTCGGCTCCCTTGAGTTGAACAAACCAAATCGAGCTGAATTCAGGCATGAGTTTGGCTCATTTCAAATCTTCAAAACTCAGGCTCGGTTCGTCAAAGCTTGTTAAACTCAAACTCAAACAAGCCAAATTGAGGCTCGAATTTGATCATTTTTATTTTATCGTAATACATAGACATTACCTAATATAACCACACAAAAAAATTAAAATAAAATCCATCAAGAACGTGATCAACAAAAAGCTTTTACGAGATCCCTATAACAGTGCATATATACCCCACTAAAATATTATCTGTGAAAAGTCCTCAGAAAAATTACTATTTATATTTTGATTAAAGGTTTGTGAGCCTATTGAACCGAATAGTCTTAGGTTTGGGCTTGGCTCGTTTATAGAACAAGCCTAATGAGACTTGGGTTTGGTTCGTTTAGTAGCAAATCGAACTCGAACGAGCCCTTACCGAGCTAAGCCTCAAACAGTTCGCAAACAGCTCGGTTTATTTGCAACCCCAGGTGCTTGTAACATTTACAAGAGTCCATATAGCATAACACAAAAGAAAATCAGTACAAAATGCTTAGCATGATTAGCTTCATTTATGTCCAACTGAAGGAGAGGATAATCCATATAATTCATGATGGACCAAAGACAACACACCAAATGAACACACCACCCCCCCCCCTCATAAAAAAAAAAAAAGAAGAGAGAGAGAGAGAGAGCAAGCTGTGAGACATGTAATCGTACATCGGTAGTTTGTCAGGTTCATTGCTCTTTCCAAAAGGCCATAAAGAGCCTCCACAAGTAAGTTATAATACGGTTAAATATCCTCAAAGGGTGCACAAGGACAGCTTGAGTTCGAATCTTCAAAGAAATAAAGCCATTCTCCACCGATAACAATCAACAATAGAAAAGCAATTCTAGTTTTATACCTAAAAACTACATCTGACCTCGTTTCCCTTAGTCTGGCACTAGGAAGTTCTATTGGTGGAATGGAGACCGGCGTTCTCAGCGGCACTTGACTACGTGGTACTAATGTTGTTGTTGAACGAACTGACATTGACGGTCTTCCGGCTGAAGTAGAACGAACTGCCGGGGTATGCTCCATAAAGTTCCGACCTAACTACATACAGCAAAGATAAATTAGCCTTCAAAACTATAAGAAGTTAAACTAGTCTTCCCTATTCTATTATTAAGCAATATCTGTATTCAAGAAATGCGATCATGGATAGCCAACTAAACGAAAATGAATTTGTAACTGGAATTAGTCTTCTTAATGTAGAATACCCAAGCTTGACTCCCCTGAAAGGAAATAATAATCTAAGGCATCCAGAGTGGATAGCGGAGGGTTTTGGGTCAAAGACTCCAATGTGATAGGGGTTTGGGTCAAATGTTAAAATGTTTAAGTCATACTTGGGTGCTAAATGGAGCTGGTAGGATGGTTTTTTTGAGTAAAATCTAAAATAATTGCTAATTGTAGCCATCCGGCTCTCGTTTAACAGAGGGAGATAAGATAGGGGTTCTGCTTGTACTTCTGTCCATTTTACTTCCTAAATTTAGACTATCACAGTTAAATAAAGTAACTTCTACAAGAGGAACAACAATACTAATCAAACTTGCAAACAAGTTTAGCTCTGATACTTTACATTGCGTAACTCGGAACTCTATTCAGATCAATTTGATGCAAACGATGATAATCAGACACTTCACCAGACAATCAGACATAAATTGTCCACCAATGATTATGTTGTCAGATTTTTTGAAATGGTAATAACGAGTTGACTCTGCAATGAATTACTAACTCAACCACTAACTAAAAAACTCTCATCACCTAGTACTGATTAAATAAAGAATCTCTACATGAGGAACAACAAAACTAAAATCAAGCATCCAAACAGGTTTTAGTGAGGAATTTTGCACCCCTCCACTCGAATTCTATCCCAATTCAATTCAATGCAAATGAAGATAATCAGATACTCCATCAGACAATCAGACTTAAGTTGTCTACCAATGATAGGGTTGACAAATTTTTTGAACTAGTAATCACGAATTGACTCTACAATCGATTCAAAACTTATCCACTAACTAATAATCTCTCCATACCTAATACTGTATAATAAGTAGCACTCAAAACCACGGAAATCCAAGCTTGACTCCCCTGCAAGGTAATAAGAGTCCAAGGCAATCCAGAGTGGATAGTGGAGGGTTTTGGTTCACTTGTTAAAATGTTGCTGAGCTAATTAGTCGTATTAGAGTGCTCAATGGAGCTGCTAGAATGAATTTGTTCAGTCAAATTTAACAACTCTTGCTAACTGTAGCCACCCGTTTAACCGAGGGGTAGAACATGGGGGTTCCATCTGTACTTCTGCCCATTTTTATTTCCTAAATTTAGACTATCACGGTTAAATATAGTAACTTCCACACGCGGAACAATACAATTAAGATCAAATTCGTTGCATCACATAACTCAGAATTATATCCAATTTCAATTTGATCGAACCAACGCTAAACAGATACTTCATCAGACAATCAGACTTAGCTCGTAACCTACCAATGATCAGGTTGACAAATTTTTTAGCTAGTACTAATCACGAGTTGACTCTGCAATGGATTATAAACTCGTCCACTAACTAACACCGATTAGGTAACATCTAATACTGATAAATACGTAACAATCATGCAATGCCACATAGGCAGACAGGTGTGGTGGTGGAGTGTTTTGATAAAATTACCGCGGGTGACGGAGATCTAGTAGGCCTAGCAATCGAGACAGCGGGTCCGCCGTTGCTACTCCGATTAAAACTGCTTCCGGGCTTCCGGAACCCCAGATCGTCGTCGTCGTCGTCCTCGTCGGCCGCCTGCGAGGCCATGACCTGCGCCAGGCGCTGCGCGGCGGCCTTGGCGGCGACGTTCTGAGTCCGCTTGATGGTGGAGAATCCGCTGGACGGCGGCAGCCGCGCGCCGGGGTGCGCCGGCGACATGGCCGGCGAGGATGATCCGGTGCTGCTGCCGCTCCACTGGCGCGTGTACACCGGACTCCCCGTCCTCCGCCGATCCATTTGTATATATAGTAGTTGAGTTTATGTGTGATTATGTGGTTGGATTTTTTCGGGGCTAGATTCTTGGGAAGAGAATTGTCGGAGAGAGAGAGGGCGGGGGGAGATCGGGATGAGAGAGAAAATTGGGAGGATCGGAGAGGTTTGAACGAAACGACGCCGGGAGATGGGGGGAGGTGGCGGTGACGACGTGTTTCGCGGGGAGTGAAATTTGAGGAAAGGAAAGGAACGGAAAGTGGGAAGAAAATAGAGGGAGGGAGGGGTGACGGAAGTCGTTAAAAGACAGAATTTTTCCGCTTATTTTTTGATTTTTTTAATTTGAATGATAATTTTTTATTTTTTATTTAGAGGAATCAATAACAAAAAAAAAATGGCTAAAGACTAGAAAACGGAAACTAAAATTGAATGAAGAGAAAAAAACATAAAAGAACTAGCTTGGGCCTCGTTTTGCTAAGCACTTTTTTTCTTAGCGCGTTTTGTCCTTATTCAATTTTAGTCTTGAGCCAATTTTTTTAGTGTATTATTGATTCGTCTAAGTAATTTTTTTTAATTTTACCTAAGTATTTTGAAAAATATCCACTTTTAAGCCAAAAAAGTCAAATTTTTTGACTTTTTTCCTTGAAAAGTAGTTATTTTTCAAAATATCTGGGTAAAAGTCAAAAGAATTTATTTTTTCGATTTCTCTCGTCAAGACGAATTAACAATCCACAAAAAATTGACACGAAACTAACAAATACGAATCTTTTTTGAATAAGGACAAACACGAAAAAAAAACCCAAAAAGTACTAAAATTCTTAGCGGAACGGGGACTAAGTACTTATTTTTCAAATTAAAAGTGATATATTATGAGAGTATAATGACCTATCTCGTAAAACGAAAAATAAATTCTTACAAAATACAATAAGAATCTTAGCGGAACGGGACTTTATTTAAGCCAAATCGAGCGAAGCCCAAATTCAAAAACAGTCCATTTTTTATTTTTGAATTTTTAACGGCATTTGCATTTTTATTTCACCTTTAACGGTTCCGCCAGAAGCTCCGAAAAGTAACTTCCACGTTACTCTTCACTGAGTACTGTAAACCCGATATATCGGCCTCCACTTCCATAAACACTTTCAAAAAACGGGCCCGCACGGCACGACACGATTTAAGTAAATGGGCCTGGCACGGCTCGACACGATTGAAAAACGGCATAACACGATCAAGCAAACGGGTTGGCACGGCACGACACAATTAAAAAACGGATCAGCACAACACGACATGATTTAAGTAAATGAGCCCGGCCCGGCACGACATGATTGGCAGAAGGCACGGCACGACACAACACGATTTAAGTAAATAGGCACGGCACGGCATGACACGATTGAAAATGGCACGGCACAACACGATTTAAGTAAATTGGCACGACACGGCACAACACGCACTTTTGACACCTCTACCCACCCACCCCTCAAACCCCAAGAGAAAATTATTCAGGCCGCGTTATTACGAACTTAACTTAATTTTGAGAATTGTTCTTATTTGAATTTTTTTTGCATTTATTAGTTTTGTGTCAATTTTTTATGGGTTATTGATTCGTCTCGGTGAGAGGAATAAAAAAAGTAAAGACAAAAATTCTCAGATTTAAGTTAAGTTCATAAGAATGCAGCCTCAATGCCATAAGAGCTGGGGGAAAAAAAAAAAAAAAAGGCTTGAAATAGCATAATTTAGTTAACCGGTTGGACCAACCTAGCGACAGAACACCATAAACTGTCCCACAAAATAAATATAAATAAATTGTTGCTACCTATTCTTGGCTATATTTGACTTTTCGCAAGAACAATAATCACTCTGCCTTAAAAGATATGGTTTTGTTGTATTCGTCTCCTAAAGCTATTCTTTCCGTCTCAATTTAGTTGACTCTCGTTATATTCTAACCGATAATAAATTATTTACATTTCTAAGTCAATAATAAAATTATGTATGCAATATGACATTGTTTGGTAGATCTTATTTAATTCTATTAAACAAGATTTTTATTACATTAAGCAATATAACCAATATAAAAACGAAACGAACAATAACTAATAATACGAGCCGATTAAGTAATTTTAAAAAATAAAATCTAAATCAGTAATTGTTTGAATGTGTATCATCACTATATATTAGTAATAATTTTAATAGCAAGATATTTTCCTACAGAAGTACAACTAAAGAAAATTTGTGGAAAACTTTAAAAGCAGAGGCGGAAGTATATTATTGTCTTGTAATTTATGGTTTAATCTATAGGTTAAATTCAAATAAATTTACATCATCTTATGAAATTTTCTTATTTACTTTTACAGAGAAGTAATACGTGTATTTTATTATTCAAAGAAAAACTAAAATAAATCACATACATATTGTTGCATTGACCCAAGATAATGTAAGTGTATAGTGTGGTATGCCAAATCACAAAAGCTATGAGTACTATAAACAATTTACTTTTTTTGAATGAAAATTTGACTATTTGCTCGGCCCCCTGCTTAGATTGAAATTCTGGCTCCGCGCCGCTATTTCAAAGTGAATTAAAAAAATTGGAGAACAAGCACTTTTTAAAAAGTTATTTCACATGATTTTTAAAAAGAAAGACTAAATGGGCAAAGAAATATAGTAAATACAGAAACAGGAGTATAGGAAGGTGTGGGGGGTGATTTATCCTTGAACCTCCTGGACCCTTCTCGTTGTTTGAACCGTGACGATTTGACCGGCAACGCCGTGTACCTGCAAACCGGAGGGTGGTGTTCCTCCGGGAAAAAGCTCCGACGATCTAGTTAGGATGGGAAGAAGAAGAAGTTTGGTAGGAAATATGTTAGGGGAGAAGAATATCTAACCCGTTTCCTGGGACAGGTGCTCTCCTATTTATAGGCCAAGTTCTGGAGTGTCAGACAAGGTGGAAGTGCATTGCACGCACGTTGCTACGCTCGGATGACGTCATGTGTCAGGAGCATTCAATGTGTGCCGCCCTTCAAGATTTGCAGACCCATGTGGACCCACGTGGGTCAGTGTCAGAGATGTCACATCGGTTATTAGAAAGGTGAACGTGCTTATCTTCGTCTCTATCAGCTGAAGCTTCTAGAACGTTCCCCCACCGCCTTAGAACATTCCTCCACCGCCTCAGCCGAGGAAACCCTCCGAACATAAGAATCTACCGAGGATGACACCTGCTCGTTGAACAACCCTCTGCCCGAATGGAAGATGTCTATCCGAGTAAGCAAGCCCGTTACCGAACAAGAGCGTTTTACTACGCTCGGAGGGGCAACCTACGCTCGGTAACCAGCCGCAGGACCGCCTATCGTTCGGTAGTTGACCAGGGTGACGTGTTAGGTTTGACTTTTCTCATACAGATGAACTGAGACAACTGAACTGTGGGTCCACAAGGTCATCCCACTGAACCCTTTGAACCTTCGGATATTTCGGTCCACTACAGAAGGAGTCTGAGTTTAAAAACCTGGAATGATTAGAAGAAGGTCCCTTAGCATGAGTAATTGAGTATGAGGAGAGGTCCCATAGTATTGCCCTTTGCTAGTATTTCTCTTGTTAGACTAGCCAGTGGTTAAATGTCTTTATTACTCCTCAAATTTACTTTGAAGGTAAATAATTTATAAAAAATTCTTTTAGAAGTATAAGATTAGACTGATCGATAGTCAAATTCACTTTGAAGGTAAATGATTAGAAGAAGGTCCCTTAGCATGAGTAATTTGAGTATGAGGAGAGGTCCCATAGTTTTGCCCTTTGCTAGTATTTATGTGGTGTTAGCTAGATGAAAAGCACAATTAACTGCAAATAAGATTAGACTGATCGATACTACTGTTCTCATTTTTCTTTTTTAACGACAAAATTATACTAAGTTTGTGGTGATTTTAGTGCATAAACTCTTTTAAATACAACATACGATTCCCCTCCTTTTTTCATAAAATGGAAAACGCAATTTTCCCTTGACGACGGACAATTGAGCAACATGTACCGTAACTTTTTCATCCTATTGAATTTTGTTGGCGTATTTCATGGAACTTATTATTATTTTTTCCTTGATCTCCATGGCACTTAATGTTACAAAAAGTCTAAGGGTACAGAAAAATTAGTACAGATTTTGTACATAGACTTTTCGTGGGCCCACTACGGGTTCTATACAAATGATCCGAGCCGTTCACTAAATGTAAAACATTTTTTCAAAGGCCCTCGCAAAAATTCAGCTCAATCCGATACTTATAGATGTTCGATCCAATCATCTAACTTTTTCATATCCTGAAATCTAAATGAAAGATTAGATGATTGGATTGAACACCTATAAGTATCGGATTGAGCTGAATTTTTGCGAGGGCCCTTGAAAAAATGTTTTACATTTAGCGATCGGCTCGGATCATTTGTGCGGGACCCACAAAAAATCTATGTACAAAATCTGTACCCATAGACTTACTGTTTTAATGTTAAGAACCTCTTGTTGGCCGGATTCAAAAAAGAAATGAGGATTCTTTTGTAAACGTGTATTTATTAGTAATGTTGAGGCATCTTGAGCAACCAAGTCGTTGTAGTATAGTGGTAAGTATTCCCGCCTGTCACGCGGGTGACCCGGGTTCGATCCCCGGCAACGGCGATTTTTGCTCTTTTCTTTCCTTCATCACAAAATACCCCTGCGGCTTATGAAATTTACATTCCCTGCTGTATACTAAGTATACTTTTTTGAACTGCAAACATTCGCAGCTTTATACTACATCAAGCACTTGGTTTCTTCTTCAAAATACGGAGTATTGGGAAATTATAAACTTCAACCTAGATGCGTTCGATGATGGCCGCATTCCCATAGGATAAAGAAACCTGATTCTTGTGTCTTCTGACTTAATTCGACATTTACTGTACAATTACGTAGTCCAAAAAAGAGAGTGGATTACATGGGGCTAATTAGTATTCCTCGTGTGGGAGATAACTATAGTGGAGGGGGTGACATTAACGGGATTCTCCTCTCGTATTATCTTTCTCTTTCACCCAAAAATTAAAATAATGATCCTTTTCGTCTCATTTTTCATTTATACAATCTCATATGCTATTGAGAGAATCTTACATATCGCTTCTCTCCCTCCCACAATCTCATCATTTTCAATTATTCAGAAAAGTACTGATTAATTACATAATTAATTAATGAGGTGTGGTGGAAGTGTTAGTTCCATGGCCAAGCAACACTCAAATTACAAGTTTTTAATCCTTGTTTAGTTAGCCACGAGATATCGTAACGGATGAATGGTTTACTCAACGCAATTGTACCTATAATAATAAAACATCTCCCAAAAGTGCTACACACACAACGGTTGTGTAAAACACAACACACAACTAATCTCTAACCGTCATTGCTGTAATAAATGGCCAGAATTCGCTCAAACTTTTCCCAGGAAAAGTTAAACTTTTCCCTGGAAGAGGTTTTTAAAATCTAGACCGTCCAAATCAAAATTACGTGCACAACCAACACTCTTCACACAACCAATCTTTGACCGTCCATTGTTGTAATTAATGGTACGGATTCATTTCATTTATGACCGGTCATAAATCGTTAATAGATTATTTTTAATTTAGACCGTCCAAACACATCTGGACGGCTAGAATTAGTTGCATAACCGACACAACGATTGTGCGTGTAGCAATTTTTTAGTCCCTCTGTAGGCGGACAATTTCTCTCTTCCTTCCTAAAGATTGGTTCAATATAGAGATTTGGTTGGTCCGTCGAAAAAATTAATGGGCTGCTAGAGTTATTAGCACGATACTCGGAAACCTTTAGTTCCAATACAGAGATTTGTCAAATTATTAAAATCACACACTCAGGGGTTGCCCCAATAGTAAGGGCGAATGACTGACTTTGGGAAAACTCCCCTTGATCAGGGGTTTGATTCCTCACCGGGTGAGTACCCTGATAGTAAGTGGGGGGTGTTTCGGTCTAATTTAGACCATTGGATACAAACGAGAATCTTGAGGATTTTGTTAAAATTCTCATGTGATTCAAAGAGAAGATAGACTTTTTCACGGCCGCTCTGTGAAACAGGGTGTTTACAGAACGGCGCAATCTCAGCCGTCCATTCGCGCGATCAATGGCTGAGATTCGTTTTCAATTATGACCGGTCACAATTAACTTTTCTCCGAAATTGTTTTATTAAAATCTGAACCGTCAAAAAACACTTTTGGACGGCAGCGACTCACTTCCGTAAACTTTCGTTACGGAAGTTGAAGTTCTTCTCGTGATTCAAATCACCTGGAATACTACATCGAAACTTCGTGCGAACATGCACGAAGGACCTGAAAACCTCATTGCTTGCGTCCTCAAACCAGCTGCCATTGGGCCAAACTGTATGGTCAAAGCAAACCCACATTGACTTGGAAAAACACTTCCGTTTTCCAAATGACTTGGAAATGTCAATGCCAGTGGTTCTTCTTCTTGTTTTTTTATGTCTCGAGCCGTTGGTGCCATTACGCTTTCTTTTTAAATCTTCTTTAAAAAAAGAAGGTAATTTCAAGTTTAAATATAATGAAAATGATAAATAATTTTTTGATTTTTTTTTGCACCGTTTAAAAGATCTCAATGAAATCTATCAAACAAGATCCATATTGGTAGAAAAATTATTTACGTAAACACATGATTTTTGAGCTTGAAATTACCTTTCTTTTCGAAAGAAACTGGAACGGGCCTAATAAGGTTTGCCCTTGTACAGAAGCCATTTACAAGTAATTACAGGCATGCCATCTCACGTTTTTTTTTTTTTGAACAACCAACTATTTCTTTTCATTTCAAAAGTCTGGGGGCATTACAAAAAATTCCATCGTAGGATGTTGAATGAACCAAAATTGCCAAAATTTAGACATGGGCGCATGCACTAGTAGACTCTACGACACATACTGCAAAAGCATACCAAGAATTGCATACCATGATACGAAGAATAATATTGGGCATAGCCGCATAGGGCCAAGCAAAGATTTGACAGTAAAAGATTTCTTAGGGAAATTCAGTTCAAACCATAGGAAGAAGCTTAGATGAAATCATCGACATCCAACCCATAAAGAGGTGAGAAAGTCCCACAAACGAGAAGAAAATATCCACGAGAGGAGGAACACTAATTATTATTACTAAATGGAAGAAATAAAAAAACTCAAGTCACCGTAAAAAATGTTGGCAGCGCCGCCTCGGATGTAGCTTATTCGACAGATGTAGCATGGGTCTTCTTTTAGTCGACGGTGGGTTTATAGTCTTCCATGATTTATCGGGTATATTGACCCGAACATCTAATTATAATTTTTTATTTTCCCCAAATGTTCCGGAGTTCAGGACAAGTACGGGGGCAAATAGTTCCATCAAAAGCCATTTAAACCGCGAAGCAGAGCGATTAGTCGTTGAAAACGCAGAGATTTTCGACTCTCTCTCTCTCTCTCTCATTTTCTCCTCTCTCTCTCTCTCTCTCTCCATTATACTACCTTGGACTCTCTCTCTCCTCTGCTACAAACCACACACACAAAACAGAGCACGCACAGAGTTACCCTCTCGGAATGGAGTTCTCGGAGGGCTCTCGTCAATCTCTGATCCCGAGCTTCATATACTCCCCCTCCACGTCTCTGTCAACGAAACTCATCGACTTAGACCGCTTCGCCAAGACTCGAAACCCCGCGGTGTGTTCCTCGGCGTTGGTTTCGCCGTCGACGGAGGAGAAGAGGAAGAGCTTCGTGATCCCGGCTCCCAGCGAGCCTGCAGGCAAGATAGCGATGTACTCGCCGGCATTCTATGCGGCCAGTGCAGCCGGAGGAAGCCTCAGCTGTGGACTTACTCACACGGCCCTCACCCCTCTCGACATCGTCAAGTGTAACATGCAGGTCCGCTCCCAATTTCATCCCCTCCCTCTCTCTATGTCTAACTTTTTTTTATAACAGGGTTACAGGTTAGTTTACGTGCTCCTCAATTAATGACAGGGGTGCAAACGAGACGAACCTAGCATTATAGTGTTCGAACTCGGCTCGTTTACGAACCGAGCCTAAAACTTGAGCTTGGCTTATTTGCAAACGAGCTGAGCCTTTAACGAGCCAAGCTGGGGTAATTTACTTATCGAGCCTCTTTAAACAAGACGAGCCTATAAAACGAGCTGATTTTGATTGTTAAGCTTGGCTCGTTTAGTAAACGATCCTAAAACTTGAGTTCGGCTCGATTACTAAACCAGTTGAGCCTTCACAAGCTGAGCCACGAGCTGCTCGCGAGCAACTTAGCTCATTTGCAGCCGACCATAAACCATAAACCCACTGTGCGGGAGCCCCACTTGAAACCAGAGCAAATGCTTCGTATGAACTTGCCCCTAAGAAATCGATAGCACGTGAGAGGTTCCTCTCTCTATCTCTCAACTGTACACGTGAGTTTTCGCAAATTGACACACCCAAACGGTGGCAAGATTTCAAGATGGGGCAGGTGAACATTAAAAAAAGTTTTTTGAACATATGAAAAGCGATTTTTTTGGATCCCAAAACCAATATATTGTGAAAGTATTACCGAAAAGATTATCGTATACGTAGTATGTTTTTTATCAACCAATTCAATTACTAGTACGATTTTATGCATCCTATCCATTTTAGAAGAGAATAAATTCTTTACACCGGGACACCGCCGGTGTAAACATTTGTTTCCTTTAAATCAATTATATCGTGCCACGTTGCAAAACAGTGGTCCCAATCAATAAAATATGGCGACATGGGGCAATATAATTGATTTGAAGGAAACAAATGTTTACACCGGTGGTGTAAAGAATTTAACCTCATTTCAGAAATGAAAAATAGAATAACAAATGATACGTAGTAAAATTTTTGCTAAAAATAGTACTTGGTTGGGCGGCTATTGAATTTTTCAAAAAGAAGTTGGGCGGGTGAACCAACATGACTTTTAAATTTTTTGAGGAATAAATGTACTATAATTCCAAGGAAGATTTGAACGTCCGCTCTCATCCGCCTCTCGATCCGTCCTTGCACATACACCGGTGGTTTGTTTCATTAATTTGTTGTTTTCAAGTAAAGCACCTGATCCAGTAAAATTTTCTTCTGGCTTTGTGTTTTAGTGCAATTTTTTTTCAGGCATCACTTGGATTTTTGCTAAGACTATACTATTTTGTTCTATAATGTGAATGCGTTTCCCCCCCCCCTAATTACAAAGTACTATGTAAACCTGTATTTTATACTGTTGTAATAACTGCTGTAAAACAAGAACGGATTACCTTGAAATCTGCTATTGAAATACGGAATACCAAATTGAAGAACAACGGCTGGGTTGAGTCGCGGACTAGGTCGCTTTCTTTAAGACGTTTCGCGGCTCTGCCTAGATTGTGCAAGCAGTTCGTCAATGTCACGCCGTCCCCAGGATAAATCAGCCCAGAATTCACCTCCTCTGCTCGGCCTTCTCTGCACAGAAGAAAACCGAAAACAAAACACACAATTGACCTATTGCTCGAACTCAAAAAACATTTTAGGGGTGGAAGAGAGAGTTGTTTTTTCTGTATCGAAACCAATTCTGAAATGCTGAATTTATAGGTGCGGACTGGGCTTGATTTTGGAAACAAAAAATCAAATCAAATCATATCGCTTTGATTTAGCACACGTTTTTTACACGTTTTTTTTAATCAACAAGAACTTTCCATTTGAAAAAGATTTGATTGACTGAAAATTCTGTAACCAAAAAAACGTTTCAGAATTTTAGCAAAACACGGACTTAATTATAGTACATGCACGAGGCTCAAATCCCAAATTTGAACCCCCCTGCGTGCAAATAACCTGTGACGCGCACCCAGTTAACTAGTTTCCAAATTGCCGCCTATTTTCCTAAGCGTGCGAGACCTCTCCTTGGGTCCTCATTCACAAGTCCACTAGGGTGCAAAGTTATTTAAGATGGAAAAGAGTTTTGTAACTAGGCAATGTGGGACAAGAGGCAAACACGATGTTTTACAAATACACACCAAAGTCCCAACATATACTATGTAAAGTTATGGGAAATCTCTTGTCAATATGGATACGGGTTCAACAGGTGGGTGAGCTACCCGTTAACGTGGGATCGAAATGGGTAGCCACCCGTGATCATATGCAGTCAAGTAATAGGAACCATATGAACTTGCAGGATAATGATAAAATGCATAACTTTGTTTGTAGCCGATGTCGATCTTGCAATCTTAGCCATCGATATTTTCTCCATTTCTCATTAAGGTTGATTTCATATTTTCTGTTTTGACTTTGGAAAGGCTTATAGATGGTGTATGATATCTTGTGTTGGAGCTTTTGCTAATTGTTATGGATCAGAGTTGTTTTCATAATACTTAACCAAAAAAAAGAGAGTTGTTTTCATAAATAAGCCCTCCTTTGATCTTAGTTAGCACGCCAGCCTTACAAGCCAAGTAGCAACCGGGTTGGTTTTGATTTTTGACTTCAGGAGTTCAACCTGCCTCATTGCTTCTCCCAAATTGAGCTTCAAATGAAATGGAAACTGTAGTGGGCCGAAATATCCATAATTTCTGAACATCCAAAAGGATCGCGGACCAATTCACTTTTTGCTATTGACACGTCACTCTGTGGATCCATTCGCATTTGAAGCAACAGAAAGCACTTGATTCGGAGGCAAACTCCCCGGGCTCGGTAGCCAAGCTCGGTGGCCTCCCCGGGCTCGGTAGCCAAGCTCGGTGGCATCCCTTGGCTCGGTAGCCAAGCTCGGTGGCAACCTCCCTGGGCTCGGATGTCTTTTCCCTAACGTTCCTAATGCTCGGCTGACACTTCCCTAGCATTCGAATGTCTTTTCCCTAACGTTAGGCGGTCTTTCCCTAACGTTAGGAGGTCGTTTCCCTAGCGTTCGGATGTCTTTTCCCTAACGTTAGGCGGTCTTTCCCTAACGTTAGGAGGTCGTTTCCCTAACGTTAGGAGGTCGTTTCCCTAACGTTCGGATGTCTTTTTCCTAACATTCCTAACGTTCGGATGTCTTTTCCCTAACATTCCTATCGTTCGGATGTCTTTTCCCAAACGTTCGGATGTCATTTCCCTAACGTTCGGCAATCATGTCCCTTACGTTAGGCGATCATTTCCCTAACGTTCGGCTGAATTCTGCTCCCTAAAAGATCTAACAAATATCCAAAGTCGGTTCAGAAGCTTCTGGAATGTTCTATTGAACAGGTGGAGGACAGGTGTGATAAAGCAGATCTTTTGACATGTGACGTCATCCGAACAGTACGATACACGTGGGTGTACCGCCTACCGGTTTAGCACTCCAAGGTTTTCCTATAAATAGAGGACCACTCCTCCCAGGTTGAAGATCCTTCTTCTTCATACTTTTCTCCCTAAAAAGCATACTTTCTTCTCTCTCTTTCACCTACTGACTAGGTCGTCGGAGCTTCTCCCCGGAGGTACACCCCCCTCCGGTTTGCAGTACCAGGTTTGGTGGCCAGGCTCGGAGACTTCCCCGGGCTCGGTGGCAACCTCTCCAAGCTCGGTGGAGACTTCCTCGGGCTCGGTGGCAACCTTTCCGGGCTCGGAGGAGACCTCCCCGAACTCGGTGGCAACCTCCCCAAGCTCGGCAAGCTCCACTCCATGGCTCGGCAAGCTCCACTCCACAGCTCGGCAAACTCCTCTCCAAGCTCGGTGGCCACTTCCCTAAGCTCGGTGAAGCTCGGTGGCCACCTCCCTAAGCTCGGTGGTGACCTCCCCAAGCTCGGCAGCCACCTCCCTAAGCTCGGCAGCCACCTCCCCAAGCTCGGTGGTGTTTGTCTATTTTTCTCACGTAGTCGACGAATCGACTGGGGTTGATATGAATGCTGGAATGTGGATGTTTGTGGTGGTGGAGTTTGGTTCCTTGCCGTATTTCAGGACTTCTCTGGAAGCAAACTTAATGAAGTGAACGGAAATGGGAGAAGAATAACAAAATGGACTTTTATTACTCTTCGAAGTAGAAGTCAGTCGACTATGGATACACAATCGAGAAGACGATTAGATTACAAGCTACTCCTAGAACGGGAAATGTAAAGTACAGATAAAAAGTAGAAGCCTTTGGGCGATTGAGTGGGGGGTTGAATTTGTCTTCTCTTCTTGTATTTATAGGCCTCACTTCGACTTGGATTTTGAATCTGGTAGATTTCCCTCCAACAATTTGAGTCAAGCGATTATCTCCTCTTTCTTCTCCACGTTCTTGATTAGGCGGTTTCTTCATAGTCTGGATGCACGACCCATTACGACCATTTCCTTAACTGCTCTTGTCAACCGCTCCTCTCCACGATCTGCTTGTAACTTGTTATTAAACACGTGATTTTTATTCCTGTAACCGTCGACTAGTCCATCTGACGCCCTTGTTGTACGCCTTTTGTCTTCCCAGATTGTGACAACACGTGTCAACAACTGAGCTAGTCGATCAACTTAGGTCTAAATACGGTGTAAACAGGTGGCAACCTCCCCAAGCTCGGTGGGAATCTCCCTAAGCTCGGTGAAGCTCGGTGGCCACCTCCCTAAGCTCGGCAGCCACCTCCCCAAGCTCGGTGGCAACCTCCCCAGGCTCGGTGGGAACCTCCCAGGGCTCGGTAGAAACCTCTCCAGGTTAGGCGGAAACCTCTTCAGATTTGGCAAGCACCCACACCGTTCAACAGAAAAAGGAAATGATTTAAGTGGAATTCACCCCCCCACAGAAACGCATAAAAAAGAAAGATCAAACGTAGTCTCTTAATGCCATGGTTGCAGTTTCAGTTCTACGGTCTTGTCTTAGTTTTTTCTTCACGAAACCGGAGTTTCCCTTTGGTGTCACCTGCATATGTATGCTAAAATGAAACTAGCATTCCATAGCTCATAATTTGAAAAAACAGTTCCTGCAGTGTCATGATAATGAGGGTAATAGAATGTAGAAATTTCCTTTTGCTCCGTTTGTTTCTTTACTAAAGGCATTCTGGTGGTATTGATTTTGGCCAATTTTCAGATTGATCCTACAAAGTACAAGAGCATTTCTTCTGGATTTGGAGTTCTGCTCAAGGAGCAGGGAGCCAAAGGTTTCTTTACGGGTTGGGTGCCAACCTTGCTTGGTTACAGTGCTCAGGGTGCTTTCAAGTACGGATTATACGAATTCTTCAAGAAATACTACTCGGACATTGCTGGTCCAGAATATGCAGCAAAGTATAAAACCTTTATTTACCTTGCTGGCTCTGCATCTGCTGAAGTATTTGCTGGTGTTGCGCTCTGCCCCTTCGAGGCAGTGAAGGTTCGGATCCAAACTCAGCCTGGGTTTGCCAAAGGTTTGTCAGATGGCCTTCCGAAATTCGTCAAGTCTGAAGGTGCTCTTGGGTATGAGTCTCATTTAAAAGTTGGCTTTCAATTGTACGGTCCTATCGTGCTTGTTTAATTATTGTGTCTTGTAAATATTGTACGTTTATGGTGATATTTTCTTGTTTTTGCAGGCTTTACAAAGGGCTTGTTCCTCTTTGGGGAAGACAGATTCCCTGTAAGCTGGCCTTACCTCTATTTCCGATTAAAACATATGGCATGAAGTGTTTGGTTTTATAGTTAATTGGCTGCAAATTTTGTCTTACTGAATTGCTCTGGACAATTAGAAAGCCGTTTCTCCTTTGCTTTTCGGCAAGTGAGATTTGCTTCTATCATTGAAACTTTCTTTCGCTATATCGAATAACATCCCCTTATTGGAGACCTGCTAAGTGCTGACAGTCAAAATGGGTTCTTCGCAGATACAATGATGAAGTTTGCTACTTTTGAGACTCTTGTGGAGAACTTTTACAAGCATGCCGTCTCAACCCCCAAGGACCAGTGCAGCAGTACTTTTCAGCTTGGAGTAAGCTTCGCCTGTGGATATGTTGCTGGTATTTGCTGTGCTGTTGTATCACATCCTGCTGATAACCTGGTCTCTTTTCTTAACAATGCCAAGGGGGCAACAGTGGGCGATGTGAGTTGGTTATATCCACCCTACAGTCATATCTATTTGTATGCTTCTAGTTTATGCGTTTACCTTCGGTTGCACTACTTTGACATCATTCTCATGTCGCAGGCTGTCAAGAAGATGGGCTTGTGGGGTCTGTTTACCCGTGGTCTTCCGCTCCGTATAGTTATGATTGGATCCCTTACTGGTGCCCAGTGGACAATCTATGATTCTTTCAAAGTCTTCGTTGGCCTGTAAGTCTCAATTTCCTGAGTTTGTAAAGGTCTTCTGTTCTTTTTCCTGCTTCTTGAAACTATATTGGTGCTTGTTGCTCGTATTAGGCCAACTACTGGTGGTGCTGCTCCTCCCCCTGCCACTGTTCCTGCAAAGATGTAAAGTTGGAGTCGACAGTTAACAAATACAAAGCAAATCTCGCGGACAACTTCAAGAAGGTTTGATTTCTACTTTTGCAGATTAATCATATAAGGATTGGTGATGCCTCCTGGATGGAAATTTCATTTTTGTGGGGATTGTATTCTGTAAAGAACAGATTAGATATATGTGTTTCCATTATTTGTTGTAGTATTTGATTTTTTTTGAGGATGGTTTTGGTTTCATCCTCTGCCGAAACTGCTCGTTGATATGTACTGATATATTGATTTCATAGGCATATGGTTTTGCACTTGGTGGGATATTATACAATAATGAGGTAGAATATTTCTCTCATGAGTTGATACTGTACTCTAAATTGTGCCTTAGATGTGATTTTTTTCCTTTGTGGATATCGTGGATCGATTTGTTTTGTCATCACCCCACTGTGTACATGTTAGTTTTCCTTATGACTAGTTTTCCTGATTGAGACTGTCCATTGTTTCTTGAGAAATAGCCAGCATTTCATGTATTCGATGCTGGCACATCAGTTTATTGGGTGAGGTCGAACTCTCTTGTAGCCTTTGCGAAATTAATGCAGGTTAAGTTTGTTTGTTCGCGCATGGAACTTTTGCCCCCTCTCACATGATTGTTGACGATACTCAAATTTGCCTCCTACGTTCGAAGAGATTTGTGAAGTTTTCAAATTGACCTCCTTGAACAGCATGAACCAAAATGCATCTGCATTGTAAAAATGAGCCCAAATGACCAATGTAAAAATAGCTCATGGAAGTTTAGAGAGAATTTCTGCATAAATATGGTTTTGAGTGGCTAAAACTATACATGCTTGCCCTAAGAAGATACAGAAAAGATTCACATGCTTATGAAAGGCCTGGCAGAAGCCCATTATGATTCCCTAAATGTGGCTTGGGCAGAACCCACTGGACAAATCCATAGAAGTTTATACAGTGAAGGCTGTTTTCAATGCAAAATACTTCATGTGGGAAAAGTGAAACAAAGCCATGACAGGAACTGGGCTAGAGAATTGGTCCAGAAACTCTGTAAATTATGGGCCAAAAATCCAAAGCCCCAGCTCAATATATGATCATACAACTTATAGAAAACAACTTAAACAGTGTTTGAGCCGGCCCTGAGCTAAAACTCTAGGTGCGGCCGCTTTGGACCCTGTGAATTTATGAACTTTAGGGTCCTTCCTATTTTGGTAACCTTCGTAATAGTCCAGCAAAAGATATGTATGTAACGAGAGATAAGGCCCAATTTCGAACTCACAAAGGGCCCAAACTTTCCTTATATTGTGTCAAGTTAGAAGATTCTTTGAAACATGAAGAGGCTTCTGATATTGATCGAAAAGAGTTATTTTCGGAATTGAAAGTCTTGAGAGAGAGCTTACCACAACTCCACAAGAGATAAACAATCCAATTGAAGTGCTTAAACGTTCGAAATGGATGGGGAATTGTTTTCCAAATGCATCAACTGCTCATAGAGTACTATATATTGATTATTCCCGTTACACAGTTGCTTCCGAAGAAATCAACGTTTAAATTGCTTAAGTCTTACCTTCGCTCAACTATGTTAGAAGAACCAAACCGCAAGTAGAATGATATTTAAATGATGTTTTTAAAATCATGTAATGCCCAGTTAAACTTTTATGGGATTAAGGATATTTAAGAGATGGTTTGGATATCTTGGGATGATGAATCGTTTTTCGCCGTCCTAAACTGATGACCTGCGAAACAGAGTGCTTCGACACTGGTGTGGTGTCGACCAAAACACCTCCGATGCCTAAGTCAGTAGTTATTTGAAGGAATCCAAGTAAAAATAGTACTGGGAGAGTTGAACATGTCACCTGTTCGCTGGAGGGCTCTGGCAGTTTTGATAGTCGCAGGACACTTGGGCGGCCATCCTTCCCTGGGGAAAGTGAAGCATGTTGGTTTTTATCACTTCAACTGACTGGCGAGTTTAGTGAAAACCCGTTAGATATGGGCTGTTGTAAGCCTTGGGTCAGTCGCCCAAAGCACGTGTTTTGTCGAGTAGGGAAGACATTCTTAGCTTGGTGGTCAGTTTGTACCTATCATGAGATGGTTTGGATATCTTGGAAGGATACTGATTTTTGCGCTCCAAAATTTACTGCAGGCGCTCCACCTTTTTGTTTTTATACTGCATCACAGTGTATTTTGTTTTTACACTGTGATGTTGCCAACAACATCACAGTGTAAAAACAAAAAGGTGGAGCGCCTGCAGTAAACTATGGAGCGCGAAAATCAGTGGCCATCTTGGAATGCTTGGTTATTATTTTAGGATCTTTTTTGCTGGAAAACATACTAATTAAGTCTCCATAGTCCTCAACTCCTCAGGCGTTTCTTTTCTTCTTCTTCTTTTTTTTGATTGCCCTAGTGTTTCTAATGAGTAATTTTACCGTTTGGGCCTATTTTATGGCTCCTAAATTTCAATTGGGCCTATTTTGTATAAAGGTGGCTCAATGCAAAAAAAAATAAATTTGGACCATATATATATATATATATATATATATATGTGGATCCTAGAATTTTGGGGGCCCTCGTTTTTAACATTTTTTGGGAGCTCGAAGCGCGTGCTTCCCTGGCCTACCCCTTTAGCCGGCCCTGGATGTTGCCAACAACATCACAGTGTAAAAACAAAAAGGTGGAGCGCCTGCAGTAAACCTTGGAGCGCGAAAATCAGTGGCCATCTTGGAATGCTTGGTTATTATTTTAGGATCTTTTTCTTTTCTTTTTTGGTGCAACGGAAATAGGATCTTTTCTTATTAATAATGATTTATCTACTTATATTTGGTTCATAGAATTTTGTCAATCGATAGATCATTTTACATCACGTATGAAGTACGTAGTATCAATCCGGGACATTATATCAACTGTAAAAGTCTACGAGATAACCAGGCCCAACAATTCAACTAACAGAATAAATAAGCCCATCACAAGGAAGAAACAAACAAAGAAAGGAAAAACCGATCTAAGGGAAGAACACCCACACACACGCGTAGGTAGATTCGAACTCATGATTTCCTGGTGAGAGATGCAATTTGCAAGAGTCCTGACCAACCGAGCTAGCCCCGGTTGGTTCTTCATTGATTGTTCATCACGTTAATCCTTTTATAGAAACAGGAATAGGTGCATACATTGCTAGAGGCTAGACGAAATGACGATTGATACTTCACATCATTTTGTTGATAGGTCTAGACTGTAAAAGTTGTAGTATCTTTTCGTAGAATTATTGTCCTTTCATGCGATATTTCTCAGCATAGAAAGCTTCAGCAGAAACAAATGAAAACCTAGTACGGATTTTGCAATCGTTATGTTTTCATGCATGGAAAATGTTGTTCTTTCTCGCAAATGCTCGATTTAACTTCTAACAAAGGCTATACATCAGACTCTCGATCTCTGTAGACGAGTCGAGTAGAGGCAAGAGTCGTAAGTTGTTAACGCGCGTTTTGTTATTGCATGAGCTTCAATCCAGTCATTCACAAGTTCAAGTCTATCAGCTTAAGTTTGTTTCATATACATTATACAGCACTTATCGAGTCGAGATCAGAAAATTAACGAGCGTCAGGGAAAAAATTATTTCGTTCACGTAGTGATGACTAAACAGGCGACGTTGTGCGAAAGGATTAGCTCAAGTGGTAAGGGGCCGGGGGGCGGAACTAAGTGCCTCAAAAACACAAGTTTCTAGTTCGACTTTCACTGAGAAGCAAAATCCTTTCTTTGGACCACATTCCAATCGCGCGAGTTAAAGCTTATGCGCAATAGCTATGGTAGGAGACTCCAGTATATGGTGCGACCACCCAATCTAAGGTAACAATTTATGTTTTTTTGAACATAGCAAGTCCTAATTGTAAGCTAAGATGGAGCCAGAGAGGGCTAGTAGGAGCGGTCGCCCCCCTACGATTCTAAAAAAAATACTACTATTACATTGAAAAATAAATTTATAAGCAAAATATATAGTCTCGCCCCCCCTCCCTCCAAAAATTTAGCTCGCCTCTCAACATTTTTTTGTTAAAAAAAGAGAAAGAGTAAGTGTTTAGTATTTTTTGACTTATAGCCATATTTAATTCCTTAGAATTGGGGGCTAAAGCCTAATTAAATTCCTGAGAACTGGGGGGCTAGCTAAAGCCTAACTAAATTTTACCGTAAAAGAACGACTATCGACTGCCCCAAACCCAAATCTCTCTGGTGCCGTTCCGTTTTCTTTTTAAACATTCTTTTCAAAAAAGAAGGTACGTAATTTCAAATTCAAATATAATGAAAATAAAAAATAATTTTTTAATTTTTTTTGCACTGTTTAAAAGATCTCAATGAGATCTATCAAACAAGATCCATATTGATAGAAAATTATTTGCGTAAACACATGATTTTTGAGCTTAAAATTACATTTCTTTTCTAAAAGTTCATTGTTTCCCGAAACCGGAACACCCCCAGATCTCATCTTGCGTTTTCCTTTTCTTCCCCCAACATTTTGCCCTAACGAAGCTAGCGGTTGCTAATGGAGGACAACTAACACCACAAGGACGTTGTCGAACACCACGCCGTTGCTACTACCACGTGATTCCACCATCGGTATGTTGATTGTTCAAAGATAGGATTAGGTATCGTAAATGTTACTCCCTCCGTCCCTTTATTACGGTCCAGTATTCCATTTTGGGCTGTCCCTTAATAAGTGTCCATTTTGTAAAGTTAGTGGGTAAAAGTTGATGAATTGTCTATTTTGTCCCTAAAAGTAGATTCCATTTTGAAAAGTTAGTGAGTAAAAGTGTAATGATGATGGGTAAGTAGAGAAAGTGGAGGAAAAAGTTGATGTGAAAGGTATAATGATGATGTCTTTTTAATAAGTTGGAGTTACGAAGCAGAACATTTAAAAATGGACGGAGGGAGTAATACTTTTGCTACTACCACGTGATTCCACCATTGGTAACATGAGAAACATGTTTGTGACTTTTTTGCACTAGATATGAGAAACGTATTTAGGTTTATATGTATGAGAGCTGCTAATGGTACATCAAAACCTGTATAGCAGTCATGTACAGATGGTTTTTGCGCCCGTCTCGGGTCTCGCAAAGATGATCGGAGTCGCTCATTTTGTTCAAAACATATTATTTAGGGTCCTTGTAAAAAATCATCTCAATCTGATATCGGTAAGAGCGTTTACGAATCATCAACTTTGCTTCAGAATTTAGGCTAACGCCCTTACCGATATCGGATTGAGATGATTTTTTACAGGGGCCCTAAACAATATGTTTTGAACAAAATGAGCGGCTCCAATCATCTTTGCGGGACCCGAGACGGGCGCAAAAATCATCTGTACATGACTGCTATACAGCTTTGCTGTACCTCTATCTTTACTGTATATGTATTGGTGTTATTACTGTATATGTATTGGAGTATTTATTTGAGTTAGAAAAAATTCACATTATTGTGTCTCTTTTGTTTAATCTTCTTGATTGTGTATATTCACCCCGCTACGTGAAAATTCTGGCTCCATCCCTGCTAGTAGGGGGGGGGGGGAGGGAGGGATGAGGACGACCGATGGGAAATTGAACCCGCCATCTGGCGAAGAGGGGTGCCTAAACAGGAGAGCCCTGTTCTCCCACGTGTGCTATCCCCACCTTCGTACCAAAGTTAACAGCTGGTGATGAGATAGAATTTTTTTTTTTTTGAAAGGCGGTGATGAGATAGATTTAAGATTCCTCAATTACAACGAGAAAAGTGAACACAAGCGTCAAGCTTTATCCATCCAGCATCTGACTATCTGAGAAAGGTAAACACATGGGCATGTCTAGCTTAGTCGAAACGATCGACCTCGCCGTGAATCGAACAATAATTCGTACTGCTTGATTGATGGATGCGATCAGCTTTCGTTAACGCGCGGGGTCCAGATTTGTCCATTTTTGCGACTGATGGGCGCCTGAATTTTGACCACTACTGCGTACCTAGTGCATACTATCCGTTGTTGAAAATCTAATGGGTGCTCCGGGGGACAACGACACGTGATGCTCCAACACCCACGGCACTGTACCGCATATTTCTGTGGGCCAAGTCCTCTGCTATGCGCGGCTTTGATACTTGTTGGAGAACCTTGTGGCGGTGTCTCCAGAGTCGAGACTACTGCTGAATAATCTCTCGATCGATCGATCGATCGACTAATGTTGGGGAAAATTATTGGTGGCTCTTGGGCGCGGTCACCTTCTTGGCAAACTCGATCAAACGGATCCTAATCCGCACACAGTTATAAAAAAAACTGGACATAGTACCGGACTCTGTAATTGATTCTGGACTCCATGCACACCCTTCATATGCATACAAATACTGTATCGGTCCCAATTTTTTTTATTTTTTATTTTATCACTTGCACCATTGCAAACCTCTTAAGTACTAGTTGGTTATGGCCTTAATTTATAACGTATATTGTTTATAAACAATATGAATATTTTTTTGATAAATCTGCAACTAGTTCCGTTAGAAAAAGTTCAAAATCGATCGTCAGAAAGCATTATAAATTGTAAAGCATAGGAAAAAATTTAGGACGCGCGGATGCCGAAATCGCGTACAAATTGAGACGGAAGGAGTTACCAACAATTAATTATTCCCAACCCACGTGATACATGACAAACACCCGAAACAAAATATAGGGGTTTACAGTACTTGAATTTTAGTTCATTTTTAATCGTCCATACAATTACATCGATATCTGTGTTTTCAATTCCTTAGTTGCTAACTACCCCTCAATTCAAAAATGTTTGATTTTTTGGACTGCGTGTAATTTTAGATTGATTATATCTTTCGGATTGTTCACGGAGCGGCGCAATCTCAGTCGTCTATTCGTGCAATCAATGGTTGAGATTCGTTTTCAATTATGACCGGTCACAATTAGCTCTTCCTCGAAAAAATTTCATTAATATCTTGACCGTCCAAAATACTTTTCAACAGTCACGACTGAGTGTTGTAAACACTTATTTACAGCATCTCCGTAAAGAAAGATTTTCTCCCCTCCTGCACTTCTTCATTGACAAATGCCAGTAGTAGTGTAGTACTAAGTAATCATTACTTGAATTGCCCGCACATACGAACCACAATAATGTTCTCCAAAGTACAATCATTTCTCATTCACATCGAATTTAGTTTGGCAGCCATGATGTAGCTGGCAGAAATCTGACCTTCAATTTTCACGAGATTCATGCCGAGAAAACAGATGGAGTAGAAGAAAAAACCATACAAGCCAGCCAATAGGGCCACTTTTTTTTAAAAAAATGGTTAGACGACATGGGGTGTCCAGGTCAGTTTAAGGCTTAAGCACTTTAACAAATTCTCTTCTCGGTTCGGTTAAAAGGCAAGCCATCTTACGCGCGCTTTAACTAATCATCTCCTCGGTTCGGTCAAAGACAGACCATCCACGCTGAGATTAAAGAATTTAGAAGGAATAACTTTCTTGTGGCCTGATCCCAAGAATCGAATCCTGATCAATATTATGAAAAGCAAACCCACCAACTAACCGGAGTAGTCCTTCGGGCTAAAGAAATAGGGGCCAGAAGTAAATGGACATATAGAGATCCAGAGGGCCTGAGAGTAGAACTCAACTCCCATGGAATTGTGGCACTAAGCTCTAACAACTGCAGCATGCAAGTGCCACCTTAGCTTGTTCAAAATGTTCATTGTAAATGCAACCCCAAGGCTTGGAATTAAGGGAGTTGTTCTCTCCTAGATCTCAGATTTGAAATCTCATAGGTGTTGTCAATTCTTGCAGAATAAGTCCGTATAAAACCGTGCTAGCTCCAACTTTAAATACCCCCTCCATTGAACGGCGGGATTGGAACCCAATGTATTTGGCAGAGGTGCGCGTAAGCTGACAGCCTAACCTTGACACCCCTTCGCGGAAATGCATGGTCCTTGAAATTTCAAGGCAGGGTGCATGCATGCGTGCAGCTTTCAACCAACCTATCAAATTGTTTTTAGTTTCCAAGATTTTGACAACATAACAGAAGAATTAATACGTTACCAATGAAAAATATCAACGGCAACTTTGTTATTTTTCTTGGTATGTTTTTAGATAGAAAAAGATGATCACAAGTTTCTATAGAAAGAGACATGCACTAAATGGAAAATTTTGCACATTCAAATAATACAACTCACGTGGTAAAGGTTGTGAGCTTTGTTTGAATTAGATCCAGTTGAGTTTATGGACCATGAAAGAAAACTTACGTGTCGTCGTGTCCTTTTGGAGTCAAATGCCATGTGAAGAGGTTGAAATTTGAGGGTTCAGCCAAATGAAAAATTTGGTGAAAATGAATCAAATTTCATATATCAATATGGGAACAGATATACCCTCTGTGTCTAGGGGGGCCCCTAAAATGGAAATGGGATGGAAAATGTGTGAGAGCTTTAGAGCAGGGCCACTTCATCAAGTTTCATGGCTTCGACCATATATGCAGTACTATGCTTGGTTGCAAGGCCGGGACGGATTTAGGCAGGGGGCACGTGCCCCACTCCCCCGCTCGAGATTAAAATAATTTTGTTATATTTTTGTATATTTTGGCATAATTATGAAAGTGTGCTACAGTAATATATAAATATGCACACTTGCATATATCTCAAAAATGTACATATAGAATTAGTTTTATGCTTAAATTTCATCATATGGTGCATTTATATTTGTTGCTTTACGAGCTATTTGTTTATTTGGAGCTATTCTTTCTTTATTTTCTTTATTTTTAACCGTCTGGTAGAAATATATTAAAATAAAATTATTAACAAAAATAGCTCGATCATTCTAAAACTTGTCGATGTTCATTTAAAACTAACTTGGAAAATTTTATCTGAGATTTTTGTGTTCATTTTTACCTAATTTAACTAAAAGTACGCGTTATAAACTTTTGTAGCTAGTAATGCATTGCCTTAATTTTGTACGATCTTACTGTGGTTGAAAAAAAAAGTAAACTTTCGTCATGATGATTAACAAGGTGCCCCCATTAGTCTACATTCCTGGATCCGTCCCTGCTTGGTTGGCTTCTTGTCATCCTTGTCGATCCCTTGTGTTTTTTGTGTGATGCTCCTGGGTCCCTTTGAACTTTTTTGAGATTGATAAATTTATTTTTCGCTGTTCAAAAAAATGCAGTAGCAGCGGCAGTACTAGAAGGTATTTTTTTTTTTATCCATCTCATACGGCTCCTCCTTTCTGTGTATAATGAAAAAAAAAATACATGGAATCAAAAAAATATGGAAATATTCTCATTATTAACTGAGCAGGGCTAGTGTTTTTGCAAGAAATCTCTAACCAACCTTCCTGAGACCATTTTGAACATAGAATGCATGTGATCAAAAGGTAACCAAATTATAGTATTGAGTGTTATAGAGAGGAAAAACTATTGTATTACCTATATTCTCAACAACAATAGTCCTTGTAGTTAATTAGTACTCCGTAAGTGGTTGTGTGTATTATGTACAGGTGGCCGGTGGTGTCGACCGGAGGTTAGTTTGTAATTTTTTTTGGTAATGCAGGGTGTCCCGGACCAGCTTGCGCGGTTAGTTTGTATTTTGTATTAACTTCCTTAATCTTAATCTACCTATCGACTCAGAAATGAGAATCACGTAAACCGTAAGTGACAAGCTTAGAGGAGAGTTTGAAATGGAATCCAATTACACAATACTAGTATTTACCAATATAGGAGTTTTAGGATTGTTGAGTAATTATTTGATGGTCCTGGTTAGGCCTGTCAACGGGTCGGATTCGATAAGACTTGGATCCGATCCGAATCCGACAAGACTTGAATCCGATAGTGGTGAAAATTTTGGATTCGATCAGAAAACTTTTTTACTTCAAAAATTTTAGCAAATTTTTTTTTTATTATTTTCAAAAAAAAAATAAAAAATTTACAATAAAAAATTTAAAATAAAAATACAACTTCTTAAACATTTTTTTTTTCAAAATAAAAAATTTACTGTTTTTTTTTAAATTTTACAAAATTATAAAAAGTTTAAAAAAATAAAGTTCGGATTCAGATTGATAACGGATTTAATCCGAATCTGATCCAAATCCGGATCATCGGATTGACGTTATCGGATCTGGTCCATTGATAGGCCTAGTCCTGGGGCATGGCCATGTTTGGTTTGGGTTTTGAATGAGGTTTTTTTTTAGAGTAATGAGTAGATAGAGAAAATTTATTAAAGACCGTGCCCAGAGATTTTGAGACCCCAAAACAAACAAGACTGCCCAAACACCCTTATCCACCACACATTTTCGTGGAATTCATACACTTAGTACGGGCACCATAACCCCTCACTCCACCGACAACTCCTCTTCAATACTCATTTTCTGCTCTCCTTATCTGCCCAGAGAGACCGGAGGTGAGTTACCAGCCGGTACCTCCGGAAAATATTCCGGTACACCGGAATAGTCCGAGATTAGCTTGTAAATTTGCCGTAACGAAATAAGAGGGTTACCTTACCGGATTTCTTCTAAAACAGTATTTACCTGCTGTACTTCTTGGTATCGGTACGAGATTCACAACCTTGATATAGACAGCAATTGATTCCTTTTTCTAATTTACGCGAATTCATGTTTTGCTTGAACAACTTTAATTGGTTTGCAAACAACTAGTTAGAGCGTGATTCGACAAAAGGTTTCTCATTCGACAAAATTGCGTCGCAACATCATCATCACCTCATAAATACGAGGAAATAGACGAAACACAAGTATGATTAGAGCCATTCATTATGTGTGGATCTTGCATGCATCCATGTGTATCGAAAAGGTTGCAAATACATCTGGGGAGTGATTTTGCCACCTCCAATTTTCTTCAACAGCACTCCCCTTTGTGTGTCTCTATTAATTGATTTGTTTTGTAAGAGAAGGGGAGCGCCGTTCGAGAGAAAAAGGAGAGTGCCAATGTCTGATTCAATATCCCTCACATCTACTTATAATACTACAGTGTATATATCTGTAGCATTTGGGTACACTTGTCGATATTCCCAGGCTGGGCCAAACGGAGCTTTCTGTTGAGAACAGCCCACCCCCCCAAGAAAGCAGCTTCGGAGAGACAGAAACAATCTGCAGTGGGCCAGGCCCATGGCCAATTACACTTCTACTATTTCATCTTTAAGTCCAGCACCAAATGGGACCATCAAGAAAAGAACACGCACCGAGCTTACTGTTTGTTATGTCATCGTATCCGAATAAGATAAGAGATAATGATACCGCCTTCGTTTGTTTCCATCTTTGGGTATTTCAGGTTTAGTAGTAGGTGAGAGAGAAATAGGGTAATAATTGGAGAGATGGTTAATGAGTGGAGAGCGATAGAGAGAGAAATGAAAGTAATAATTGGAGAAATAGGGTAATGATTGAAAAGAGAAATATGATAATGATTAGAAATAAAAGAAAAACAAAATTAAACTGGAAAACGAACAAAGCCGGACCAGCGTTGCAATCCCCCCAGAGGTGAAAATCTGCACCTGCAAGTAAAGATCCAGTTTGGACCTGTTTCGAGTGGCCCTCGTAAAAAAAAAAAAAGCTCAATCGGATATCGGTAATGGTGTTTTACAGCAGATACAACTTTGCTTTAAAATTCAGACTTGAGTTCCTCTGGGGTAAGGTTGGATATGGTTTAGGGTTTTCTGGTTTGTTACGTTTGTTCGTTCTGTACACTCCTCTCGCTTCAGTACTCACTTTGCTACTGTTAGTATGTTGTTACCCAGCAACTTTTTAGCCGTTACCCAGCAACTTGGTTGCCGTTAATATTTCATAAACGCCCTTACCGATATCCGATTGAGCTGATTTTTTACAAGGGCCCTAAACAAAATGTGCGGCTCTGGTTATTTTTTTGGATTCGAAATGGGTCCAAACCGGATCTGTACTTGCAAGTAGAGATGTGAAATCTATGTGCATATCCTTCCTAATAAAGATAAGAATAGAAGAAGTGTTACAGCAATGCCCCTGACACTGATCTTGAACAGATGTGTCTCGAGTCTTACAATATTGTAGCCTCATTCAGATGCTGCTCAGACGTTTATACTTGGAGTCATTCGATGCATGTAGATCCTATGTTTTAGCTAGAAATTGAACTAAAATCTATCATTTTAACAAGTGATTATTCAGTGCTCTTAGAGCATGCTCAAGTGTCACTCTAATGCCTATTAACCATCATACAATCATGTGGGGTTCATAATTGAAAAATCAATGTGATTTTATTGTGGTTAGGGGCTTCGGAGTGCCCATTGGCCATGCTCTAGGAGCAATCTATAATTTTCCCATTTCGGCATCCATCACTTTCACATTGGCTGCCTGAGTAATTATTCAGTGCCCCGAGGCCCAAACTCTTCTCTATCATATATCAGTGAACTAACTCCACAGGCAGGGCACCGCCGCGGCGCATAATGAATAAATTTTCCTGGATTGCAAGTCTACAATGACCTCTAGTTGCTGACGAAAACAGTAGTTAACCATTTATTGCTTGCCGCTATGACTATTTGAGGAGAAATGTGTAACGACATTATTGATTTGCTGTTATTTGGTTGGTCAGTACTCTAGCCATCCAAACAGAAGTTTAAGAATTGTTGAATTTTAAGTTTACCCTTTTACTTCTACTTTTTATGAAGTACCACGTAGCGTTGTCACGTGATGTAATCGGCACCTGAAAACGTAAACACACGACGTGAGTTATCGCTTGTCTCTCGCTCACCTAAAAAAAGACCAACAAGCATATCCTCATTCCCATTCGTCAAATTCATCGATATGACCTGTGGTGAGCTCCGCATGGACAACACCATGTGATACTCCTGCAATTTTCGAATAAGGCCCCGTTTTCATTAACAATTTTACACTACAATTTAGATTCTTTTGTTAAGTTGTTCATACTAACCCATAACTACTTTCTCTCCATTTCCCCTCTATTTTTTTTTTCCCTTTGAACCACCGATATACCACCTATAATTTATTTACGGGTTAGTGAAAACAACTTGATATTGTTGGACTACAAAAAATAGTCCACAACTTTTTGGTTAGCGGGAACGCCCGCTAAGTGTCCCACACCCCTATATTCATGTGTAACATGTCTTCATATACATACAAATGTACAGAGAGAGAGAGGGGGAGAGAGAAGGGGGTTGATGAGACCAGTCAAATGTAAAGGAAACTGCATGGTTTTGAGTTAAAAAAGATTTTTTAGCAAAATTTTGGAGGTGTCCTCTCTATTCTCATGTATATATATAACCTGACCTCATAAAGATTGAATCAGACCCACTTTTCCCCCTCCTTGACTAGTACCTCTCTGGAACCAACAGCAGTACGCCCCTACTCTCCTCTCTTCCATCACTTTCCATTTTCAATTCCAAAGCTCTTAAAAAAAATAAAAATGTCAGCTTTCTCACACCAGCACCAGCCTTTCCTCCTTGACTCCTCATTTTCCACTCCCATTAAGATCATGTCTGGCCTTTTGGAGGAACCAAACACCCCCTTCTTCTCTCAATTTTTTTACCCACCTGAACCTGTTCACCAAATCCCTGTTCATCACTTTAGTACTAGCTGCCTTGAAAACAGCACAAAAGTTGATGCTGGCATTAATGATGATGATTCTTCATCAGTGGTGGATGTTAAGGCTGAAAGTGGTGAGCAAGTCACCCAGAAGTTGATTCCCATGGACAAGAAGAGGAAGAACAGAGATGGGTCTGCTCAATCCAAGGTCATAAACTATAACCCATTTCCTCAATCATGAATCCTGTTGTTGTTTGATTTTCCAGATGGGTTGTTATTGATCTTGAGTTGCGGATTAAATTTGCTTCTTTTTTTCTTTTTTTTTCATTTGTGTGTGGATGGTGTTTGATAATTTGATTAACAGGATGCAAGAGAAGTGAAGGGGAAGAAGCAAAAGAGATGCAATGGTGGGATGGAAGGTGATGAAGAAAAGAAGACTAATAAAGCTGGTAATAAGAAGAAGCTTAATGAAGAAGCCCCTACAGGCTTCATTCATGTAAGGGCCAGAAGGGGGCAAGCAACAGACAGCCACAGCTTAGCAGAGAGGGTACTGTTTACTGCTTGAAGCTTTACATTTAAAACTTGGAAGTTACTTATGTATTATACCCACACAAAAGGACCAAACTTTGTTAGTACATTCAAAGAAAACAACGATCGACTCTCTCTCTTCTTCTTTTTCTTTAACCGGATGATCGGGCCAGCTTGCGTGCACACCGACTAATTCGGAGCTTGGAGTAATGACCGGGCAAACCCTCCGGGCTCCAGTGGCCTCAAGGTTTGAATGTTTGGCTTCCGTGAGATTCGAACATGCATGGGATTTCACGGAGACAAACACTTATTAGTTTTCTCATGCCCACCTGGCCAAACCCCGGAGCTAATGACTACCCATATTTATTTTGTTTCAATGGGAATAAAACAGAATTTTTACATGTGTGAAGTGCCTTTTTGCGGTTATTTCAGACCTGTAATGGTAGAGAACAGGGAGCACACCTTAGCTTGAAAATGAAGACTTTGATGATCAGATTCTTGAAGTGTTTTCCTTTTTCAAAGAAAGAAGTGTAATTAGCTAATTGTATGGAGACAGTGGAGTTTTAGCAGGAGAAATTATTGCAATTTTGCATGAATAATTGGAAAAAGACTAGTTCCTCGGTAATTGTTTGAAAGAAGTACATTCCAATTTGGCATATAAGAACATACTCCTATCGTACCACAAGAAGTTAGCGTATGCGCATACTACGTTTGTGTTTCCGTTCCTTTTAGCGGAATGATCGTCATTCGGAACCTAGTTTCATACCGTACTAAAATAAGAACGCGATAAATCTATAATTTATAATTGTTTAAGCAACTCATGCCAATACACCATTTCTTTTGTTGCAAATGGGTTTCAGGTGAGAAGGGAGAAAATAAGTGAGAGGATGAAGCTGCTGCAGGCTCTAGTTCCTGGATGTGACAAGGTGAAGTTCGATAGCACAATTGACTTGACTTTGTCTTTCTATCACAAAATACTGGTCCTATGTATGCTGACAGTTTCATGTGGCCTTGTTGAAAAGTAGGTTACTGGGAAGGCCCTCATGTTGGATGAAATTATCAACTATGTCCAGTCCCTACAAAATCAAGTTGAGGTAAAAAAATATTTTCTCCTGCTCAAAAATATCTCTTAAATTTTTTTTTCCTGTCAAAAAAATATGAAAATAAACTGAGACTTGTATTTTTGTCCAATTTTTTTTTTTTTTTTTTCCAGTTCCTATCTATGAAGCTTGCTTCTGTGAATCCCATGTTCTATGACTTTGGAATGGACTTAGATGCATTCATGGTTACACCTGAGGTATAAAACAAAGCTATACGTACAATATTCCAATATATATTATATGAATTACTTATGATTTGGTTATAAATTATACTCCTACTGCATTGAATCTAATGTTGGATCTTTGTTCCTGACATGAATGTTTCAGATCAGATTGAATGAATTGGTATCACCATTAATGCTAAAATCTAACCACCACCAGGCCATTGCCTTTTCTGATACAACCACCGGCGCGGCTGCCGCCTTGACCGGCCCGAACAGTTATTCTCTTGTGGACACACCTACATCTTCATCCCTTCTATTTCAACAAGTGCAGAGGCCAAATATTCTGTCCCAGGTGTGTATCCAATACAATGCTGCCATGCTGGCTATATTTAAAATACCCACCTCAAAAATATTCCTCAAATTATAAAACTTTTTACATTATAAAAAACAAAATTAGAAGTATTCTAGTAGAAGAAAGCAAACCCAAGTTTCTAAGTTTGACATCACTTTCAGGATAATGAACAGGTCTTGTGGGATGTGGAGGACCAAAGACAAAGAGTTATTAATCAATCTGGCTTCAGCAACAACTTGTGTTCTTTCCATCAATAAAATACCAAGCTGCAGCTGCCTGCCCTACAAGCAGCAGGTAAGGTCCACCCCTTCTAACCACTTTCTCATCATGTTAATATTTTCAACCATAAACAAGAAGAAATACACATTACCTATATCGATGAAAATTCGAAAAGGTAATTTTCATAGTTATTTCCTTACTTTCACGAGCTTTGCTCTCTGTAAATTTTTGGGGTAACAAATACCATATGTTGTAATGACTGTTAGACTTGTCCCACATCGCTCATCTACGTCACCCAAGCTTGGTTAATAAATTCTAGAGGCTACTCCACCTATTGCCAATTGGTTTTAGGTTGGAACCCTCCAAGAAATCTAACATGGTATCAGAGCTAGGTCTTGGATGGCCTTACCTCGCGTGGGAAAGTTTCTGTCACCTCTGTCGCCCGAGTCAGTCAGTCAGCTCCTGGTCTCCTGGTCTGTCACCTCCACGTGCATCCGGGCTGCACGTGAGGGGGAGTGTTAGACTTGTCCCATATCGCTCATCTACGTCACCCAAGCTTGGTTAATAAATTCTAGAGGCTACTCCACCTATTGCCAATTGGTTTTAGGTTGGAACCCTCCAAGAAATCTAACAATGACGTGCATCACTCCAAAAGGAAAAAGGTGATTCACACACGGAATTCATATCGAAATCTCATTCAAAATGATGTGACGGTGGTACTTGTAGTAATTATGACACAGACTAATGGGCTGTTTTTATACCAATGAGAGGAACCCAATTGATGGACAATTGGAGATGTTTTGTTCTTACAGCATCACCCGAACGGCTTAAAAAAATTGGAAGATTAGAATGTTGAAAGAGTAGGAATATTTATAATTTGCATATCTTGTCTACGTACTGATTTTTTTTTTTTTTTTTTTTTACATGGTCTAATTTGCAGCACGCGAGGAAATTCTACAGTAGCAAAAAGCAGAGGGAAGACACCTAGAGGGGCATGGAATGCCAATAAAAGCTTATATTCCTTAGCATCAATAGCAATGAAGATCTCCTCAAATCTCTGATTCTAAGCCCAGTCCAGTAGTCCATGAATGGAGCCTAGCTAGCTAGCAAGTTGTTGGACATGAATAAAGGGGGATGAAGCAAAATCAATGGTGGAAGACAAACAAGACTAGATCTTTTGTAGATCCTTTTGTTCCTGTCCAATTTGACTCCACCCCAAAAAATCAAGTCCATAAAGCACAAATTCCTATAACTAGCTAGCTAGCTAGCTTGTGGTGGTTTATTACAAGTAGAATATTGTCAAATGTTTTGTATCTAATATGATTGTCATCTGTTAATACTACGTACTATGATTCTTGATCTTATAATTGAGACAGTTAATTCTGTTACTTACGGTTTAGATCATTTACGGTGGCGCGGATTTTACGTACATGGGTTCTGTGGTTCTGTTGTTGTTGTATTTCTGCATCTTGTTGACATAACTATCTCTGCTTGTAATGGGTGGATACGGAGTCCATTGGAATCTTCTTCCTTTTTTGGCAACGGAGGAACATCCCTACAACCAGGTCATGGAATGGACCTGACTGCGCAACCCAAACCTCCGGGGGAGCTAGCGTGTCCGCACCAGTCACGACCCCATACTTACTTCAGGATACTCATCCGGTGGGGAATCGAACCCCAAACCTTAAGAAATACTCTCAAAATTTGGGTATCCGCCCGAACTAGGGCAACCCTGGGTTACAGTCCATTGGAATCTTTGTTTGTTGGGGTGGCTTTTATCATGGCTTAAGGTTTCTTTTGGTGACCAGATCCAAAGCTTTAATGGCTCTTCATATCAAACAAAATTTCTTTTAATTCAAATTGGACACAACAATAAAGCCAAATTGAAACAGATCTCTTTCACAAAATACATTCCCATATATGCATATGTATGTGTCTGGACCAAAACCCCCCCCTCCTATCCCCCCACGAAACATCGCAAAGGCGACAGAAAACACTTTGGGATCATGTGTTCCTGGCTGTTTTTCACTATGTGTAAAAGGCTCAAGCCTACTGTTCTAGAAAACAACTTAAGCTATGCATTATTTTATCTTGATAACCAGATGTTTGGACCATCTTACGCGCACCTTGACCAATTGTGCGGCCCTGAAGTTAACGACTAGGCAAACTCTCCAGTGGCCCCAATGTTCTGAATGTTTGGCTTCCGTGAGATTTGAACGTGCGATCTCAGGGAGGACAAACACTTATTAATTAGCTTTCTTATTCCCACTGGGTCAAACTCATGACTCATCGGGATTTATGCATTTCATTTATAGTTGGTTTGGGATTGAGACAATAATCTGAGATATGATCACGGTTTTGTTTACATTTGTTTTATTAGGTGTCTGGACTAGTTTACTTGCATCTTAACTAATTCCGGGACTTGAAAATAATGATCGGACAAATCTATAGTGAGTCCAAGAGTTTAATTTTGTTTTTTGACGGTGAGAATCAAATCTGCAACTCAGAGTGTATATTTCCCCGCGCGCGCGGTTTGGTATCAAACCGAGATCCAATATAGACACTAAATCAGGCTTACTATTTTTCACTCTTGAGTTTTTAAGGGGTCTCGTATCATGGGTAGAAATATTATTCGAAATATGAGATTTTTAATATCATTTCGGTAGACCACGGATTTTAAAAACCGCGATCAAAACATAGGGACCGCGTAGTCACGACAACATTGCTCTTTTTCCAATTGGTTACTTTAATTAGTACTAGTAGTGAATTAATTTTCTTTCCCCTGTCTAATTCGTCGTTTCGTTTTCTTGATTTTAATAAGTGAAGGATAAGACATATATACACACTACCAAAAATTAATCTGAAGATCGAAAAATCAATACCCATGAGCACAACTGGTGCTGGGGACGGTGGCGGGCTTTAGCCAATGGGCCATGGCCCACAGAGAGGAGGAGGAGGAGGAGCAACCCTGCATGGCACCATTGAATTTGCTTGTCCCCTTTTTGTCCATGGAAGAGAGAGAGAGAGAGAGAGAGAGAGAGAGAGAGAGATGGGTTTAATAAGCTGGGGTCCTAAGGTGTTGCAGAGAGAGAGAGAGAGAGAGAGAGAGAGAGAGAGAGAGAGAGATGGGTTTAATAAGCTGGGGTCCTAAGGTGTTGCAGCTAAGGCATGGGCTGTCCAAATATGGTCTGTGGACTTTGCTTTCATGTCTTCTTTCTTACTAAGTAATTTCTCTGAAACAGAAAACAAAACAAAGGAGCAAGAAAGGAAAGTTACATGTTTGGGTTATACTAGCACCTTGTTCCATTTTGAAAGAGGGAAAAAATTGATACCCATCGGTAGAATTCACCCTTGAAAATCAGATAATAAGGAGATTAAGGGTATTCAAGAGTTTATATTCACAAGACCAAGTCCATACTTGGACGATGTGGGACATTGAGATCGTAACATAAAACCACGGTCCGCAAGTGACGTCCTCGGCGGCCCACTCTGTCGACACTGAGAGCCGATGGTAGCATTTTCTCCTTTTTGGCGGCTCCTTCCAATATACTTTTAAATATTTTGATCCAGCCTATAAATCACCCCTTCCGCTGGTCGAATTGAAACGTGGTGGCTAACTCCGATACCAAATGATACAAACTCATGGGTAGAAGTCACCCTTAAAAACCGGCTTATAAAGAGAGGGTGCCTAAGAACTTGTACACATAACTCCAAGCCCATACTTCGTCGACATGGGATTAGGATGGTAACAAAAATGCTGAGAATTTGAGGAATCTTTTTTATTTTATTTTTGGTAGCATGTGTTTTTGAGGCACTGACATAAATTGTGGAGAACTAGAACCGTTGAGAATAACAGAGGACCACTTTAGACTCTCCTATTGGCTATGCCATACCGCTAGACAGAGGCCAAATGCATTTACTATCTTGGCCAAATGCAATAACTCTTTTTTTTTTTTTTTTTTTTATAAAGAAAGGGAAATGCAATAACTCTATGTGACAATGAAACTTCGGGTTGGTTTTGAGTGGTGAGATACACAGTAACGCGTTGCGCACCTCTGAGCCGTCGGATCGTGCATCCAACGGCTCGGATCTCATCTCGGCAACCAACGATCGAGAGCTATTCATTGCCGAAATAAGATCCGAGCCATCGAATGCACGATCCGATGGCTCGGAGATGCGCAGCACGATGCTACGCACACCATTGCACAACATCATCCCCCAATTCGTGACAATGGTTCCATTTGTATTGTGTCTTTCTTTCTTTTCTGGGGGTTATTTTGGAATGCGTAACCCTAGAGGTGATACCAATGGGAATTGGATCAATCATTTACACATATTCAATTAAGATGATTTTTTGAAAGGGCGGGTCAAAAAATTATTTTAAAATTAACAAACGGTTTGAATTATTCTCGTGAAACCCAAAAATGAGCCCCACATGCCGTCTATACATTATATGTACAATTTCCACCGGTACCTGTAGTGGGACCTTCAGAATGGATATTTTTTTTACAAGTGAAAAGCTCTGAATCTAGATGCTACTTTCAGAAGAGCCTCTGCTCTAGCAAGCCCACTTGCTCTATTTAAAATAGCCGTGTTCAATAATACTTTCACCATGGATATTTACATAGATTTATTTGGATACAGATGTATTTGAAGATTTTTTTTGATCGGCAAAGGTGTATTTGAAGTTACCCAATGCAGCGCATTAATGGTGAGTCCCGCATCAAACAACCTTGGACACATTTATGTTTGAATTTGTATCAAGATGTTCGTGTACTCTAACTAACGCTTTTGTTCGAACCGACAAGGATTCCCACAGTGTGTTAATGCACTACGGGTGTAGGGCACTTTGGTCGTTCCACCGAGATTTGTATTGTTCAGTTGTAGAGTTCGTTGAAAGCTACATTTGTACCGAAAATGAAGTTCATTGGACATTGAAAATCACGTGACGTGATAATGATAGATTTGGCATATAGTTTGTTTTGAAAATATACTAATCAATATTTTTTTTTAATAACAAATATCTTCTAACCAAGAGGCTAACCATATCCAATTAACTTAAATTTTTAGGCGATTTACTCAGCGAATTCTACAAATTGAATAGTTTAGATCAAAGTAATGAGATCTCGGTGAAGCTTATCAAAATGCAATGCACCCCATACTCCATTAGCGCATTATCAAAACTTTTTTTTTTGGGACATGATTTTCACACTTCCCTTTTATCCAAATGCACTCTCTCTCTCTCTCTCTCTCTCTCTCTCTCTCTCTCTCTCTCTCTCTCTCTCTCTTGTACTGATGTAAAATTACATGATTACCTTTTTCATGTGTGAACGAAAAATGTATGAAGTACTCCCTCCGTCCCTTTTTAAGTGTCCTGCTTCGTAACTCCAACTTATTAAAAAGACATCATCATTATACCTTTCACATCAATTTTTTCCTCCACTTTCCCTACTTACCCATCATCATTACACTTTTACTCACTAACTTTTCAAAATGGAATCTACTTTTAGGGACAAAATAGACAATTCACCAACTTTTACCCACTAACTTTACAAAATGGCACTTATTAAGGGACAGCCCAAAATGGAATACTGGACTGTAATAAAGGGACGGAGGGAGTACCATCTTGTAATTTTACATGAATAAAGACAACAAAAAAAATAGAATGCACTTGAACAAAAGGAGAGTGCGAAAATTAATTTTCCTTTTTAGTTCTTAATATCCGAAATTATAATGTCCTTAACACCGACTTCATTCCAAAAAGCTAAAAAATTGAAAGATGACAAACCAATGACTAAAAATTCTACTAGTAGATTGCTACCAGCCAGAGAGAGCCAAAGAAATGATTTGATATTCTCCCCTCCGACATGGAGTTATGGGAACAAGTCATGTTATGCCTCCAAGTTACATTCAAGAGAACTCATTTCTCTCTCCTCATGACAATTAATTGTAGTAGTACTTGTTCAACAGATTATCAAAACCTGTATTAATTACACACACACAAATCTAAATAATTCAAACCCATATGGGCCAGTGACACTTGGCACGCTGTCACCAATCAACGCATAATAATGTTTCCGGGACGCTCGACTTTAAAACACAATCGTGTCTGGAGCCTGGAAAAAAAAAAAAAAACCCGAGTGTGTTTTGTCGTGAGATTTGCCTACACGCAGAGAGACCGTGGCATGTGGTCCTACTAACAGAACCGTTCGATGCGGGTGGACTCATGTGCATTAAAACGGTCCCGGGAAGTCATGTTTTGAAGTTGTGTGCGTAGTACTGCTGTCTGCCCAATTGCCAGCTTGTGCGGAGGAGTAACTTTCACTTCGATCCTTTTGGCCAACGCGACTGGACTAGACCATGTGATGTGCTAAAAGCCTGAAACAGAGTTTGGCAATGGTGGAATTTTCGATACCTCCAAAAAAAACAAAAAACAGGGATTGTTTTCCCCATTGATCAACTGGTCAGGCCATGCAAGTAATGCAACAGTTAACCGACCTGTGCTTATGGGGTTGTTTTGCGGCGATAGATACAACTATGCATTCCCACAAAATCCCATTTCACCATTTGTAGGCCCCAGGTTTCTTGGAGCAAAATTGCATTAGCTTGATCCAAACACAACCTGAAATTTGACCCTGGAGGGGATGAACCTAGGGTGGAGGGGCAGGACTCAGGAGCAGCCGCTCACCTCAAGTTGTGAGGACAAAGAAAAAACCTTCTTATTTTAGTAGTAAGATTCGGTCAAAATATTCTATGAATTATGAGAGTTCGCCTCCCAAGTTACAAATTCTTTTTTTGTCTGTATATACGTCTATTGAGTTTGTGAAGCCTGATTCAGTCTAAGCTTTGCCGCATTGTTGACTATGTTGAGGATCGACCTGCCCGGTCAAGTTGCAGGAGTATAGGGGACAACGCCCCAGAAACCTAATATGTATGTAAGTTGCAACAACTGATGTAATATGTACACTCTTTTTTTCTTACATAGTGAAAACTATAGTAACCTAATTACACTATTGGAAAAACCACGTAAAAATCTACTGTATGTCGTTTCTTTGTGTTCTTGTTTGAAGATTGTGTGTGTTTTAGGTTAAATCCACACCCAAAACCTAAAATTTTGTGTCTGTCATTGACCTGAGGGCACTTGCGCTTGTTTTTAAACTTCAATGTCTTGAAGGATTGGATTAGGGAAAATGTGAAATGGGCTTTCTTTGAAAAACTCGAGCTATTTCATTTACACTTTCTTTTTCCTAATAATTACAAGATGCAAATACGTGGCGGTACCCAGGACACTGGATGATTAATAATTACTCCTTATTTCAAATCAAGTATGGGGAGGTCTTGCCCCAACCCAGAACAGGCCCACCCCACCGGCTTAGGACAGGAAAATCTTGGTTCTGGTCTCCTGAGTAAAAAGAGTTGGAATTTGACAACTAGTGTATCCCTATTTACCGAGCTAGGCTATCCCAGAAAACAAAAGATCAGAGTTTGTGAATCATGGATTTGAGAGAGATTATGAAAAGAGAGAATAATTGAGGAAGAGAGAAGAAGAATCACCCCAAGGCCACCCTCGGCACCCAAGGGTCACGGACTGACCATACAACCTGCTCATTATAGTGCTACGTATTGGCTGGCTATCCACCGTCAAGTTGGCAGTATTAATGTCCATTGTGAGGTTAAGAAGATGAATCAATCTCTTCGGTCCCTCTCATTTTCCTTTCTCTTTGACAACCCTTACACAGACCCGCGATTCAAACACAACCAAAGAGGAACTTAACACAACGGAAATACAATTGAGGTCCTGCAAGCCGAAGCAGTTTTTAATATAATTAAAGAAAGTTCTGGTAAGTATAGGAATCACTACGCCCAACTCCAATTGTCAATCCAATAATAAATAAAATAGCAAAGCAAGGATCGTTCAAACCTCCAAACAAACTCTTACAAATTCAATTCAAAATGTGTAACACTGATTAAAAAACCGGTGAAAAAGGAAACAATGGTACTCTTCGAAAACTGAAATCCCACAGGCAGTTACTAGTATCCTATTATACAGGTTCAGCATTCGTTCTTATTATTGCAGGCTGAGATGATCCAAACTCAGTTTTTGGGCACTGAAGCTGGAATTACTTCCCTCAGACAAGATTTATTGTGAAACAGACATAAGGATGTCCATCTGCATCACCTCCGAGACCAGCCATCCCTCCTTCCTCTTCATATTTCCAGAATGTGCTGCAATTTCGTATATTGAACAAGAAATATCAACACAACAGACACTGCAATGCGGAGCAAAAAGTTTGTACTACCCTTTCCGAGTCCATTTACCAAGGTCCTTCAAAATAGGGCAGTGTTTGTATGCATATGTCTCCATTCAATGAGATCAAACTTGGAAAACTATATAACCTCCTACTCAGATATCCATCGGAATTATATATCAAGTTTACTATTAGTCTATTCAAACAAACAGGCCATTGGAAACAATTAATTGAAGGAGACCAGGTACTGGTATGGATTTGGTTAAACATGAGGTTGATGGAATAGAATAAAGTAAAACTATGGATGCTCATCTAAGTACCTGTTTCTGCTGTCACATAGTTCCTCTAGGATAGATCGTACTTTCTTCTCACTTTTCACGGAAGGTGATAATACAACTGACTGAAATCAATAAGATTGCAAATTATTAGGCCAAAAATAAATGATAGGAGGAGAAACTTAATATATAATTATTGGGTGACAGGTAGAGAGCTACGCAATTTAATTACCAGGAAAGATGGTGGCAATCCATATCTCAAAATACTTTCTGCAAATAAACGTACAGCACAGAAGTGCATCCATGAGCTGAAAACCTGCATGATACCATGTAGTCAAAACAAATTTATTGAAACATGCATCGTACACCAATCGTAAAATATTCCATGAGGTGACAGAACAGTAACAACTAACAACCGAAAAAGTAAATCAGTCACCTAAGTGCTTGAACAACATTGGACTGGGGCCTGTGGTTCATTATTTGCCAACTCAAACAACATGATTTGGAACCCCATGAGCAAGGACAAGTACACTACTGCATTAGATGTTTTTCTGGAAGTCCCTCATCTCTCCCAAACATTCCCAAACACCATGACTAATCATTATTGGTTTGTTCAAGGTCCACTATACATTGCAGAAAACCACCAATAATGGCAGAACATTGTAAACTTATATGTAGTACCTCCCCGTAGCTGGCATAGCACCATTGGAGAAGAGAGCTTCTGAGCGTCTCCTGATCTTGCATCAACTTTTCTAGCTCCTGCTTCCTATTGTCTTGTGTTTCGGGGTTATGTTCAAATTCACGAATCTGAATCACAAGAAGAATCAAACGGCAGAACATAAGAAGGCACCTTCCACAGATATCACTACCATTCCTGGATTGTTAATGCACTTGCTATCTCGCCAGAGAAGGAGCAAGACATCTACCATAAAACATAAGCTAAAACTGTGATAAAAAATGCTTAAAAACACAAGGGCGTCGCTTAAGCAACAAACTCACTTGGAAACCTCTTTCGCGCGCCTTATTTCTAAAGTTGTCGGCATCACGTCGGAAAAGTGTTACAGTATGAAGAGCATACTCATTGTCCTCGTATAGCTTCTTGGAAGATCTGGGGACCTAAAACAAATAGTTCTGTCAAAAAGTGGAATTTAATGAAGGGAAAGACTAAATAGATTCCGCTTCTTAAGATATAAAAAAATTCTTGATGAAGAAAGATGGCACTTCTCAATAAGAGCAGCCACAACTCTCTAATCCTAAACGAACTTAAAAACTTCATCTTCCATGTAGTCATGCTATTTTCAAATAATAAATTGACGATCATGATAACAGAATAAGTTGACATCTTAAACAGACAAGGGAATTTTTACCACATAGGTGGTGAGTGTCTCATAGCTGGACAACCAATCCCTCTCTGAATATTTAGGAACAATGGCAAGGAGGGTTTCCAAATGCTCTGATGTGACGATATCCTGTGGCTTAACTAAGTTGGACAGATCGCGGACAGCCAAGCTGGAATAAGCAGAAAAAAGTACAAACAGAACTGTAAAATCTAGATAAAGAAGTCATCACACTACATTGGATATGACAACCAAAAAAAGGTCCTTGACCTCTGGACACATGTAACCATGGAGGTTTTTAACAGAGCATTAAGTTGAATGCATTAATCATGACAACCAACTATCAACATGATATTAACAGGGTAGGCGAACTGAAACTTGTGACATACCTCCCACCCTGCTTTCTGTTTATGGCATTAAGTTGACTGCGTACATTGTTATACTCAGCAACGCGAACCTATGATGGTAAGACAGAAAACAATAGCATGATCAAGAGACTATAAAAAATGTGAATGAATAAATACATCAAAGTGGAAACGGAGGCTTCTAATTCACTGAACCTAGATGTGGTCATTGCCTAGGTGGATGCTGGAAGAAATGAACTTTGGTGCCTGGGTGAGCACACGGTTGTTTAGCCAATCTCGAGATTCCATAGCTACTTTCATATCAGGAAAAAAACCCTAATCCACTCATAAGAGAGGCTCACATGATTTAAATACATCAAACAATGAAGCTCAATCCCCCTATGAAAATAACCCATTGCAACAATATTGGTTCACAAACAATCATCTTCATCATCTAAAGTACTGATGAGTCGATTAGGAACGAAAATAACATAGACAGAATGGAGTAGAAAAACAAAAAGATCTTTCTGTTCAATCCTGTCTATGCCCAACTAGAGAGAGATGGTAGGTCCTCTACTGTAACTAATTGTTTAGGTTCATCCAATCAGCCTTAGCAGGGGCCAATTAGTGCTATCAAGTAACCAGAGACGCTCAATGCACTTTCTGCAACAGGAACGAGCCTAATGTGAAACCCTTTCTGCATTTTCCCTGTTTATGGGGAGTGCATTTGTGTGTTTGATTTAATTAGCTATATTTCGTGATAGAGGGACTTAAAAAGAGATACTGCTGAGTTGTATTATCATCAATTCCTTTAAATTTACTGCACCATTTTGGGGGAGTACTTCTGCGATTTGCATTGTTGCTGGTTTTCATAAATCTTTCTGTTCCAACATTTTCAACTTCTTGTATATAATGCATTACCAATTAAAATCACTAGTGTAAGGTTAGACGCTTCAAAATATACGTGCAAAAACATTATGCTAAGTGCAAGCAACCAAAATCCCTTTATTAAACAAATGTTGAGTTTAAGTGTTTAACAAATTAAAAACTCTCTCTAAAACATAATATTTCTTTTTGCCCAAAATGCCAGAACAAATGCAACTCAAGTTACTCAACCAAGATTTTATAAATTTTTTGCCCAATCAACAAGAGGACCTGAGTTGCTTTTGGCTTCACTTTATTTGCCTGATTTCATGGTGGAATATAATGCACCAAGTGCTGGGCCAAGTTCAAACGGACTAAACTTCAGGCAAGCATGCAATTCAGAAAGAAAAAGAACAGAGAACTTTTGACTTGTAACCAAGAAGGCCCTTTAAGATAATAATAAAAAAAAACATTTGGCACACCAAGCCAAACGTCTGCCTAACTGTCAATATTTTCTTAAGCGGCCTGAAAAACAGTGACCAAGTGGTTTACCCATACATGAAACAGAGAAATGAACAATTTTTTTTATAAAAAAAAACATAGAAAGGAAAGCTGATCTACCCTGCTCGACAATGCACCAGTAGAAAATATTCTAAAACCAAATGAAAAACCCAGACTCTAAATGTTTCCAGCAGACAAGAATTTCAGGAACTCATTGAGGCCTATATATTCCAGCCTCCAATTTTTCCCATCTTACTGGGGAAAGGTTGAGGAGACCCTATTTTGTTCCAGATGAACCCGGGGCCTGAACACTAATTAGTAAGCGCTGTTATACTCAAATACCACATCAAACAAATGACAATTCATTGTACCCTTCCTGACAAAGTCTTACTTAACCATTGAACTACCCATACCACAACAAATATAGCCAAGGCAATGATGTAGAGGCAATGTCTCGTTTCCCTCACCTCTGTACACATACAACATTTATTTGGCAATTCTTCTTCTTTTAAGCTGTCTCACACTTTGAGGAACCTTTAGCATTCCATATGCCTCCAAGGAAACAATTCAATGAAATATCTAATCAAATCCTTGCAATATGCCTTTGTGAAGCGAAGTCCCACATCGACTGGGTATCAAAGTAATATGAAGTATATAAGCGTAGGGGCACCCTCACTTCAATAGGTAACTTCTGGGGTTGAGTTCTACCCAAGACCATGTGACATGATACTAGAGCTAGGGTATAGGAGGTTTTTGGAAAAGACTCTTTTGATTGATTACCACATTGCTTGTGCGTGCACCTTGTTTCGCTACAATCCCAATGTTATGGATCCTTTGTTTACCTATCCATGCGCGAGTCAGGGGTAGCACGTGTGGGAATTGTTAGAACTTGTCCCACATTGGTTAATTATAACCTCCAAAACTAGTATGTGAGCTTGGGCAGTCTCTCCACTCATTGTCAATTGGTTTTGAGTTGGATGCTTTAGGATGGTATCAAAACTAGGTACCAAAGATGGGTAGGGTATGTGCCTCTGGTCTGCACCCGGCGCGTGAGGAAGGTTTGAAGTGAAGTCCCACATCGCCTAGGGTGAGATCATCCTCACTTCAATAGCTAGCTTTTGAGATTGAGTTCTACCGTGTAACATGTTAGATAGGTTGATATACAAAATTTGGCCCATTTCCTAAAGGCATAAACTTTTGGAAGAATTGGTAACTTAATATGGTATCAGAGCTAGGTTACAACAGGTCTCTCTATTTGCATTTATTCCCCCATTTGCATTCTTTTGCAATATAAATGAATATTTGGATCTCCACGTGCAAGATGGGGTTGGACCTAAGGGAGTTGTTGGGCCCATTTTCTAACAGCTTAAGCATTTAGGACAATTGGTAACTTAACAGCCTTCACTAGAAACTCAATCACCAACTTGGAATGGAGAAATTTGTTCCACAATATTTGCTTTCTATAGAGACGAACTTAAGACCTTAAGGACAATACATGACCACAACATGAAGGTATGCTCCATTGACCCTTGCTTTGACTGCTTTGAAGAGAGCTTTCACTTTACCCATAAGAATCACTTCAAATATCATTTCAGAGCACAACATATGCCCACCAGATCAAATGGCAACTAGTTGGATATAGTGAATGACACAAAAACACATATTTTTCCAATTGTACCTAACGTAGACATGTCTATTCTCAATTGAAATGAGTCTGCCACCAACAATTCAAGCACCAAAACTCTTTCAAATTTCACCTTCCTCTTAACTACTGTGAGAAACTTCATATCCAGACTGACCAGAAACCATATCGATGCACTTGTCCGGTTGTCCCAAAGGCCATAATTAAACACACCACTCATGAAAACTACTGGCTTTTTTGACACACTTTCTTTGCAATCTGTTGATATAACAATTTTAGTTCCTGGGAATGCAATTCATTGGATCAGCTATAGAGCTTTGACAGAAATCCGTGGTTATAAAAAGGCTATATCAAGTCAAATTGTTGCTACAATACCGTTTCATTTCCCCTTTTCTTGTTTAGCTTTGTTGGCCTTATGGGTACTACTTCTACTAGTGTTTTCTGCTTTAATTAAGGTTGAATTGATTTAAATCCTGAAAGTTCAACAGGTTATGAACATTTGTTACCATGCTTCTTCGAATACAGTTGGGAGCTTCTCAGTACATAAATCCTATTTAATGAATATGTCAGTTCCAAATCATAAAACTTATTATTCCATGCTTATTTCATTTTTTCATAGCTAAATATGCAGTATCGTATGTTACTGAATTAGAAGTCCCAATACCAACCAACTCCGGTTAGCTCAGTTGGCTACCCTTGTACACTTCTATAGGTGAGGTCAGGGGGTCAATCCATGCCAAAAGCAAAGATTGATTATTTCTTCCCCTGAATGGGGGTTATTTTTCTAGGTAATTGTTCAAATTGTTCCCTTGGTGGCCTATCAATTTAGCTTAGTATGATTGTGGTCTTACACCCCTTTTGATGTAATTCAGATACTTGTATCTTTCAAACGCTTGTAAACAGAAAAAAGAAGTCCCAATTCCACTTTCAAACTAATAGTTAAGAATGATAAAAATGCTTCGCATAACAGCTCGATCATACTAAAGAAAACAACTATAAATAGGAGGAAACAGGATTCGTAACTTATAAATCCACAGACCGAAACAAAATACCTTGAGATCATCTTCAATCCTGGAAACTTGAACATGAATTGCATCTACAATCTCCTTGAGCGGCGACATAGTCGGGTACTTCGCCTCATCCCAAACAAACCTACAACAACACCCAAATAAAAAACACACAAGCAACTTAAACGCAATTCTCCGCATCTATAATCCAAATTCCCAGATTGCAATCGCGCAAACGGCATTACCTAGTCAAGTACGAATCGACCGGGACCCCATCGACCGTCAACGAACTACTGACCACGCCCGAAACCCTCTCCAACTCCTCGATCTGGCGCCGTATCTTGTGAGACACCCCTTCTACAAACGCATTCGACTGCCCATCACATCGGATTACACAAATCTCAGCACAATCGAATCGAATTGAATACAAAAACATCGAATTTTCGTCGAATTCCGAAAAATTCTCACCTTGTAGAGGTCGTCGCTGAGGGCCAGAAGGGAATCCAAGGTTCCGACGCGGAGATTCGGGATATTGAACTGCGAATCACGTCAAAGTTAGAAACTTTCCGGAATGAATTGTATACCCAGAGAGAGAGAGAGAGAGAGAGTACCCTGTAGAGAGAGGTGTCGAAGGAGTGTTTGGAGATGGATTCTTGCAAGCGGCTCCAGAGGGAAGAGGCGGAGTTTTGGACGGGGAAAGAGGCCACCCAATACCTCGACGCCATTGTTGTGTTGGTTGTTGGTGGAGCTTCCTTCGAATTTGGGATGATTGCTGGAGAATTCGGGTATATACACTGATGAAGGGGAAAAGGGTGATTTGATTTGTACTACTCCTTCGTGATAGAGTTGTTTTTACAGAAAGACAGAGAATGACGATGAGGAATGGTGATAGGGGTTTCACTTTTTCACACCAATAGATCAATGCTACAAACACCCCTAAAACACAACACCAAACACAATCAATCGTTAGATGTACATACTTACGTACATCTAATGTTTTTGGACACAATTTTATGTTTAAAAGTTGTGTTTCAAAACTTTTTGTTTGCAAAAATTAATTAAAACACTAAAGCCGAAAAAATATTTCGAGATTTCTTTCTTTAAAGATCTTATTTTCAAACGATTTGAATCACGCTTTTAATTTTTTTTGAGGTGGCAACGAGGCATAGCGAGGTGATGAAACAAACGGGGCGAGATGTAGTTGGATTTGTAGCCTCACGCCGCCTGTACCGTTCCACATTAGGTGGAGTTGGAGCGAAAAAATGGAAGATGCATTGAAATTGATGAATAATCAGGCCCAATTCACCGTGATAAATATTGATAGATGATTAGAAGTTAAAAGTATAAAAAAAGAAGAAGAAAGAAATGATATACTGTAGTAATTTATAATTTTGAATTTGAATGTTTTTATATTTAAGCAAATGAAATGGAGATAGATACATAAACATAGGAAGTTGTTTCTTTAAACCATAGACATAGATAACTGTATAATAAAAAAACTAAAAAAGATTGCACAAAACCTCATAGATGATAGCAAAATTTTACCTATAATCAAACAATTCGAAAGAATAATATCTTGAATATAAATATCCTAGCTACTTTATAAACTAGTTACTTTATTTAGTTACTTTATACAAAATAATTAAATAACTACAAGAGAAATTAATATGGACTGATGAAAAAAAAATGTTTTTCTCAATACAATACTTCATAGTTTTAGGGGGTCAACTCGATTCATTTTCAAGATGAGAGGTTAAAGTGATGCTGAGTGATAGTTAAGGGGGTGTTTGAATAATTAAGCCTCATTAGTTACTGGACAGCGAGAACATCAAGAAAATGGATTTGTTGGAGCGCAGACTCATTACAGGGTGTAGTGAGTAATCGCTGCAGCCATTCTCATATCAATAAGACTCGTAAACACACGAACATTTATACACACATTCATAATATATATGGGTCCCACATACATTGGACACACAAACACTTACACATACTAACTCACAATATGAGTGGGTTCCACACACACTGGACCCATATGGTTGTAGCATTGTTGTTCTCGTATATCTCACCGGTGTATATAAATTCAAAAATGCTATGGGTACATATGAATTGTACATATCATGTACAAATGAGTTTTGTGGGGCTCACCTCGGGTCTCACAAAGATGATTCGAACCGCCCATTATTTTTCAAACATTTTTTATGGAGTCCTGTAAAAAATTAGCACAACCCAATATCGGTAAAGATTTTTTCTGAATTTGTGGGGGCGAAACTACTTAACTGCTTAGTTTCGCCCCTACAAATTCAAAAAAAATCTTTACTGATATCGGGTTGAGCTGATTTTTTACAGGGCTCCATAAAAATATATTTTAAAAATAATGGGCGGTTCGGATCATCTTTGTGAGACCCGATTTGAGCCCCACAAAATCTATATGTACATTTTATATGTACCAATTTGTGTGCGTTTTGAAAGTCCATTTGCAAATCATCTGTGTTTTTGTTTTGTTGCATGTGGGGGATTATATTATTATCGGCATTACTTAACAAAGCTCCAAATTTAATAAAGGAGTAAAAGATAAAAGCAATTAATGAGCGAATTACACGTGGCATCAATAATAACCAGATGAAGTGTCGGCCGGCGACGGGGCATCGTCTCAGCATCTCCACCCCCACGCACCCCGAGCAAGAAATTACTCAGGCGAGCAAAACACACACAAATGTACCAGAGTTGCTCACCATGTGCACAGGAGGAAGTTTGCTAATTGGCGTAGTTATTTCCCAGCAAACAGCTACTTAATTAATTATAGAGCCAAACGCATCCGATCGACTGGATGAGCGCACGGGAGGTCCAGCAGCCAGGAAAGAAACTTACCCAAATCACCCACGTCGCGAGCAACATGCTGGTGGCCGGCCACCACTCATTGGATGGGCGTGCACGTCGGGATGATTATGTCATGTCTTGTCAACCAATCAGCGAGGAAGCTTGCGGGAAGGACAGGATTTCCAAATTCCCTAGCTGTTGCGCGGGCTGAACTACAGAATTTCCAAATTCCCTCAACATAACAAGGTTAGCTGTCAGGTAACGTTTTCCTCTCCATCTTTTTTTTTCTATAAAACTACCAACAGCTAACTGGGCAAGAGAGAAAGATCTGAATCCAACTTTCCTTGAATCAATTCATTGTCTTTCCCCACCACTTCTCCCTGCTTGGCTTGGCTTGGCTTAGCTTAGCTCTGCTCGTCCAAAGTACATTGCTCCATTGCAAACTTAGCCATCGGATGGCGTACTGTGTCTGATTGGTTCTCTCTCTTGCAGATACATGCGGCATTGAGAAGATGACATGTACATCAAGAATCTAGGGCCAATCGGAGTATTAATCCTTTAACAAATCTCATTAGATAACTCGAAGAATGAGCGTTCGACCAGTCTTATTACGTACAAACATATTGACCCGTATACTCTCATATAGGCGGCGGGAGTAGGACTAATCTTTTGTCTATAGTTGATTGTTTTGGACTTTTTATTTGTTAAGCCCTCTAAAACGTATGTCGTGATGTTTTTGGTCGCTAGCTATTCTGGGGTACCGAGAAATGGTTGGGCTCTGTCTGACCGAAATTTTACCATGTTTGCTTCGTCGTGTAATGATGCAGAGTTCGAATGGATTAGGCTTACAAGCTCTGAGTGGTGAAAGAAAGACTCTTTGCTTGCTTGGACAACTATTGTATGCATCTAAAATTATGGGGAACGATTTTTTTGTTACGTTTTTTGTAATATTTTATCTTGTTGGGAGTCAATATCTGACTCTCTATAATTCTAGAATCATTCATAATATACTAGAGAATTCTAAAAAAGTTTGAATAAGGTTTACGAATTACGAGTGTTATAGAGTATTCGAGAACAGTGGAAAGCTCTAGAAGAATGAAGATTCTAGAACAATCTAATAACATGTTGAGAATGTTCTATATCTTTCCGAAATATTTTAGACCATATGCTAAACTTGTATGGAGAGTTCGGAAATATTGTGACGATGTGAAGAATGAAAGATATTTTCTTGGAGGATTCCAGAAGGAGAATGTGAGCCATTGGATGAAAATAAACCTAATTGTTCATTGAGGAGGTTTAAAGGGTATAAAAAGAGATAATGTGCTCCTTTATGAGTTTATATGTTGATGAATTCTTTCTTCATAGCGCGATTGTTGACCCTGTACCTGATCGCCAAACTATTATGCCCTCAAACAACACAATTCACAAAGCTTCCGTCATCGGATGGATGACGGGATAGATAATAGGTTATCTCCGGCCTAAAGACAGTCCACAAAGCTCAGAATAACGGCTTCAAAAGGTTGAAAACGTACCCCACCGGTATCATCTCCAAGAAAAGAGCCCTATGGAGGTTGGCTTCTTAGGAGCAGAGAGAAAGAAGGGCGGGTGGTCTGAGGAGTACAAAATTCTCACCTAATGTATATCTCAAGGCTCTAAGTCTGTCAGCACAAAGTCATCTAGTAACATAGGAATAGAACGGTCGGGACAGGAAGAGGCGAACTATCAATCGTTGCAGCAAATGGGTCAGTCTGGAATACCCTACATATCATAAATTTTTAAAAGACATATAAAGCACATGCTAGGCCACCAATTCACAAACCCTAGTCTTTCATACCTTTGGCTTTCTATTAAACTGATGGAAACGTCAAGTTGTCATCTCACGGCCGCCCGCAGCCCTAAACCAGTACCCACTGTGGTATCCCACTACTATATCCCTGCCAATCAACACATTCTTTCCCCACATTCCCTCCCACTTCCCACCGTCTTGTTGAATCTGGATCGTATTCTCCAAGCCACGGGGATAATGGTCCCGATCACAAGCAACAAACCAACTCCCGTCATCGTCATCGTCATCAGATGGATGAAGGGGTCGGATAATAGGTAGGGTAAACAGGTTGGTACGGAATAAATCCCCAAAAATTAAAGGATGGCCTCGGGAAGATTGTCTCCAGGCGTAGGACGATCCACAAAGCTCAGAATAACGGTGTCGGAAGGTCTAAAAACGTACTCTCCGATACCATCTCCAAGAAAACAACCCTATCAAGGTCGGCTTCTTCTCGATTCATCATGCTAAAACCTAGTCTCAAGACCTCAAGCCTACGAGGATAGGGAGAAAGTGGCTTCAAATGGGGGCGAATTCTGAAAAATAAAAACATAAATGTGAATGGAAATGTAAAGATGTGGTTAGAACTTTTTATCTAACATATCCAAGGCAATTTAAATAGGTGATCACAAAGGAAAAAGAAATTATAAAAATGACACTCGAGATATTGAAGTTCTTACCTAACTTTGCCTCGGATTTCCAATGTAAATATATATGCATGTACGGGGCATCCCTATATTCTCATGAACCTCAAAGGACCTCCATTGTTGATGGAGTAACATTTTGTAATAGCTCCAAAACCTGACTTTTTCGATTTTTCTTAGATATTTTCAAAAATATTTGTGTAAAAGTCATAATCTTTTACTTTTTTGATTCTCTCGTCGAGACGAACCAATAATACATAAAATTTTGGCCCCGTTTTGCCTAAACTTTTACCAAGTTAGTTGATCCTCCATGTAGCCTTTGGAGCACAAGACATGGTCTAACATTACCATGTTAGTTGATCCTTCAAACTGGGATTTTGACATGAATGCAATGGAAGTGCTCTGCGAAAGACAACAGTGGCGGCAAGTTTATTCGGATTTCAACTTCTACAAAGCGTCGATAGTCAAACATGATCACCTTGGAGATTCTGTTTCCCGGTCTATTAGGTTTTTTTCATTCCGATTTGATGCATAGTACCACCCCACCCCAGACCCATGTCCTATAACGCGACTCGAATTTGAGATTGTTGGAGAAACAGGCTTTTTCATTTTGATTTGATGCAATATACCACCCACACCCCATGTACTACAACGCGACTCGAATTTGAGATTATTGGAGAAACGAGGAATCAATCGCAGCCCGGCTGTGCAACTTGAACATTCCTTTCTACAGAAGCGACGCTAATCGTATTTTAGAAATAAATGAATGAATTCCTTTTGCCAATAGGGAATAAAAACCTATTACTCGGATATTTGGTTCTTGCAATAAAACTGGATTTGCTTCAACTTTCATTATCACAGCTCGTCCTCTTTTGTTAATGCTTATTTATGTTCTTAATCTGATTTTTTTTAAATATTCCGTGCATTTTTTTGTTTTTATTGTCAAAACGAATCCGAACAGTCAATGCTTTGACAAAGAGTGAAAAAAAAATTAACCACCAACGAAAATAATTCCACGAAGAAGATGTAGAAAGCCTATTGATTCAACCGTTATAAATGACATTGATTGTAAACTTGCAAAAACGATACAAAAAAACACCCTGAACGGAAATAAATATTTGACAAGCGCATCACACGGAAGGGAAATTACAGCTGCATCTGTACATCGAGTCGACAAAATCCAACTGGTCACATCTATAGAGTACCAGGCCCAGGAAATACAATTACTAAGGCAAAATGAACTCACAAAGCTCTTTCCAGAGACTTGAGAAAACTTCTTCAATCTTCATCTCATATCCTCTTTACTCCAACTTGACTCTACCTTCCTCCAGTTGCTGTTTCTTTGGTTCAGCTGGGAAATATTTTATGCCCACAAGGTCCCCAACTCTGCTTATAACCTAGTAAGAGGAACATTCCGCGCAAAGAATAAGCTACGTGCAGAAAAACCAATTGTTCAGTCCTGAACTTACAAAAAAACACCCTCCTTGTACCATCAGGGGCAGTATCGTCTACAAGTTAGGTGAGTAGGTAGTATGGTTATAGATAAAACTGGAGCCAACAAATAAATGTCTCAAAGCAATGCTAGATTTTGTGATAAAAAAAAAAGCCCTACCGTGCAAAGAACATTCAAAGCTCTAGAAGAATAAATAAGCGAAAGTGCTTAATTTGTTTCGGTAGATCATGTTGCCCCCAGAAAACATTTTCAGAATGGAAACAGTTTCTTGTGTTTGGTTACAACCTTGAAAATGCTGGTGCTAGTATGATATTGAGGCTGGTGTGTGGCAGGCTGGCGGCACTGTGGTGGGTGTCGGGTGTCGGCCATGGGTGTTAGCTGTAGGGGAGTGGTAGTGGTGGGGGTGTGTACTAGTGCTGACATGAAAAACAATTTCTGTAAAATCAACTCATTTTTCGGGTAACGACAAAATACATTTTCATGGACTTCTGTTTTACGTCACACGAAACACCAAAAACTACAAAAGTTATTTTCTGCAAATCGTTTTTCACCACAACAAATAGAGTGTTAATGTTGTTCCTAATGCACACTTCCAAGATAGGTTCAGATTATACTCTCAATCTCATTGTTTCCTACTTACCTAAGGTTTAACTGAGAGAGGGACAGTAATGGGGGCTGGGGATAAGTGTTGGATTTAATGCAAAAGAAAATAGTCAGAGAATAGGGACTAATCAGATGATAATCCATGGACAGATAATCACCTCCAAGCCTTTGAGCAGGTCTTCCCGGGTGTGAGAAGCAGAAATGCAAATACGTGCCCTAGCCAGAAGTAGAGGGGTAGCTGGAAATGCAACCGTCACGACAGCAAGCTGCATCCACATTCTCCGATGAGAATCATAATACATAGAGGGAAAAATTATGTCTAAGGCATAAAAAGTAAGTGCCAACCAGAATAATTCGAAACCTGGCCAACTCTGTCACCAAGAAAATGGCTTTTGCAAGAGCAACACACAATCATCTAAAGCATCTAAAGGTGTGCATTTGCTTCTGTAAAAGCCACGCTTGCCTTGGCAACAGAAGAAACATGAATTCTGCTATACTAGAAGCACTTTCAAAGCCCCTTTGAATGGTGAGAAAGGAATGGACTATGGGCTCACACAAAATCTCACTAATTAGTTGAGAAATGGTGAGAAACAAAATTGGATTCTCATTTCGTTTCTTTTATCCCAAACCTCTTCCTCCAAAGGGGCTGTTAAACCCTCATAAAATTAAGCAGAAATGGTATACAAGGACTGTTTCAACACTAACTCACATTCTGTCTCAGACACTCCCGTGAAAAAGCAGGAATTTTTGCTGGATTGTAGAGCATGATAGGCATTACAGGAGAATCGTTATCGCCTAGAACTTCAAAACCCATCTTCTGCAGTTCTGACCTAAAAAAGTTGCTGTTCTCCCGGATCCGTGCAAGTTTTTGAGCCCCTATTGACACACACACAAAAAAGGTGCCCAGTCAATTTATGCGCTGTACTGGATGCATCATAAAAGCTATGCAGTGGACGGGACACAAGTGTTTGCACCTCTGCTAGAACCATCCTCCCCAAGAATAACCTTTATTGAAGAAATAATTTGTTGTGCAGCTGGGGGTGATATTGATGTGGCATAAAGATGAGCAGGACAAGCATGCTTCAAATATTGAATAAGTTCCTGAAACATCAAGAACCATAATTTAAAGACAAATATTTGTAGCACAATAAGTCTAAATGAACACAGAAAACGGCTGTTAAACAAAAATGTACAGGAGGTAAAATGGAAAATTGGATGATCATGATTCTATGAATGGTGAGGAGTAGCTATCACCTGCATCGCCCCGGTACCATAAAATCAGGATAAATGTTGCTTATTCTAGAGGTAGTTTCAAAGAGTAATGCAAGAACAAAAGTGTACTTTGGAATGAAGCCAATGGCTTTGAATATATGACAATTAAAAGGTAAAAGAATTCATCCTTAACCAATTATAAACCTGCAAGGCCATACAAAGGAGCATGCAATCTGTCATTTGACTCATTTGTGTATGAGGTAGCCAAATTTAGGATTAAAATACGCACAACTCTGGCAAATCAAGAGAAATCAACGGTTGACCCTAGAGGCGTGGAACCAAGTAACAATAAATGTGGATCTTTTGCCAGAACTTCAACATGTTAAATCCAAAAGAAAGTTGGGAAGGTGTATCAATTAAAAAAAAAAACTGCCGCTTCAAAAACTGTAAGCCTTCCTGCTCAAAATAATAGGTATTTTTCTTCCTTGATCCTCAATATGAGTTTAGTTCCCACAATAGCTTCTCATTCGCACTCATTCAATGTACCATTTAAAATGCCTACAAACAGATTAGTAAGGATCTTCCTGTCTATAATACTTAGAATCACATGCAATAAGATCTCTAAATTCAGTTAAGTAAGCAGCTTTCCCACTATGGGTGTGACAACCTCCAAACGTCACACACTTCCCCCCCAAGGCCCCAGCTCACAATTAGCAGTCATATTACTTCCTTTAACTCCCACAAAAGAAAATCGTAGGTCCCAAAAAAAAATTGGTAACAGGCAATAACAAGTGTGCTGAGCAAAAAAAAAAAAAAAGAGGCAATAACAAGTGTTTCCAGATGCAGTTAGAAATAAGTACGCCGCATTCACACAAAAAAATCTGTAAGTAGACCTCAGAAAGGGGGCATATGAATCAAACCTTGGATCCTGCTATATAGCCACCACAAGACCCAAATGACTTGGTGAAAGTTCCCATCATTATATCCACATCAGCGGTATCCACTCCTAAAAGCTCACAGACTCCCCTTCCTGATTTCCCAACAGCTCCAATGCTATGAGCCTCGTCCAAATAAACATACGCCTGTAACAAGTTCATGCTCATGATTATGAACGGGAAATATACATCATATCACATGTTCTTAATTCTGTTGACTACGAATTTACTTATAAAACTCTCAAAAGTCATTTGGCGAGATGCATGGGAGAACAAGCAAAAGTAAGAACCATAGGAATATCATCATAAAATAAACATGCAGACAAAGAAATATTTTCTACTGAAAATCAGCACATAGGATGGGAGAAAGAAAAATGAAATAGGTTATGCATGTATATCGTCAGCTAGCAAAAACTACCAGAAAGTAAAATAAAAAATAGAAATCATAACAAAAAAGGAGAAGAAATATATTGATAACAAAATTATTAGAGTCACACATTACACCCAAAACAGATTTTAAGACCATACGGGTCAAACTAAGCTCCAAGCAAGTAAAAGTACAAATGAGTCGATATTCCACCTTGTATTTCTTGCATATAGCAACGATCTCCGGAAGTTTGCAGAGTTCACCTTCCATGCTGTATATCCCCTCCACAATAACAAAAATCTTCTTCCATGGTCTATGTGTCCTAGGCTGACCCTCAGAAATTTGTTCTCTCAGAACTTTCTCCAAGTGAGAAGGAGCTACAAGGTAAAAATAATACCAATATCATAATAAACATCAGAAATCTGATGTGGCTTGCATAGATGTAATCTCTCAATAACACATCACCCTACACAAACTTACTGTTGTGTTGGAAAACTCGAATGGTAGCTCCTGATCCACGTGCACCATTCACAATAGAGTTGTGGTTCAAAGAGTCGCTGATTATCAATCCTCCCTGTACATGACTATAATCAGTTACACATATTAATACGAAATCAAAACCAATGATACAAGTTATACGTGATTCATAGATGACAAATGGCCCTTGTGGAAGCGGCTGTCCATACCTTCCCCATCAAGACGGGAAGGACGGCAGAGTTTGTCACGTAGCCCATGCCAAAGACTATAGCTGCTGGCTTCCCGACAAATTTTGCCACATTCTCCTCCAGTTCAGTATGTAGTATTGTGGTGCCTGGTTGCATAATTGCGTAAGAGGAGACCAAATTCATATATTGAGTAAGTATCATGCAAGATTGTATGCATACCTCCGTCAACACGAGCACTACATGTGCTCGGTGAAAACCTCTTCAATGTTTCAATCGCACGTGGGGTACAGTATTCATCTGCTGCAGCAAACCCGAGGTAGTTGTACGATCCCAAATTTAGGCACTTACTTATCTTTGTGGTTCTCCTGCATTGATTCAACCAAACGAGATTGAAATCCAGCCATTAGTTTGGAAACCTTGCTTAACATTCACTAGTGGCCCATGCAATCTGTGATGCCATTTATTATTAGAAGACCAAAGTCATTTGCACAGAAAATGGAAACAGGACAAGATTCAGTAGTAGAAGGAAAACGAGCATATGAAAAAAGTTCAACCAAATGTGATGCTGAAACTGTGAAAATCTACCAAATACCCTAACACTCACTTCAAGGTCTTATTGTTGTCGTTTGAGACACGCTCAACCACATCGATCCAAGCATCAGGAGCACTTGATATTGGTCTTCCAAAACAATCCTGCATAGCGATTAACAGCATATTGTGAAACCCAAAATAAAGCTTTTACACAACGCATCGAGCAAACGGGAGCCAAAGCTCCAAAAAAATTGATATTTGCTTAACGCGGTACAAAATCTGAATCCCACAGCTAAGTTGAATGTTACGTATCTATTTTCTTAAATTATTTTTGTTTAATTTCATTAAATGTTAGAAGTAGTGGTAGGAGATATGGTTAGTGGTCCTACTTTATAGGGTAGTGAGTTAGTGGAATATTGTCCTTGGTTGTGTATAAATATAACATATGTATATCAATTCAAGGAGAGTTGAATATTAATCAAAGTCTTCTATTGTGAAGCACAGAAGCCTGGTTCTCCTCAATTTGAGCCAATCGGAGGTCTTCCCCTTGAAGTGGGACTTTTCTCTCCCTTTCTTCTATTTTTTACTTTTCTTTTTTTGCTTATCGACGGTGTCCGAAACATTTTTCCTCGACTAATCCCTAGGGTACATGCAGTCCCCCCCCCCCCCCCCCCCCGTCCCACATGTACCAGGTAATTACCGGGCCTAAGCCCTGGGGGGTCTATTTTTTACTTACAGTACATTACGAAAAAGTTGTATCACTGAAGTTAAATTTAGCTGGTACATATGTAGGTGATGATGCGATCAAAGCTTTGTCCCTCCATTTAAAGGTACATGTACATCAATAAAAAGTTTTTCACAAGTACGCTTGGTAACAAGCAATTCTCATGAACATATTAGTTGCCCATTTCAAATCTAATTCCATTTGTCCAATTACAAAACACATTACTTAAAGCTAACATAGAACGAAACAGCGACTCAGATTTCATAGCTAATCACAATCCATAAAGCCTAGCAGAACTCGATCAAATCGTAACCAACCACAGATAAATTCAGCTCTGACATTTAAAAAAATATTGCCTTTGTTTGGTTGTCAGTTTTGAGATAAAAATGCTTTATAGGGGTTTCCGTATTTTTTCGTCTTTAGTCAAATTTTTAACATTTTAACGAATTTTCTTAACACAGGTACCGAGGTACGCTATATTCATTGACATTTACATCTAAAATGCAAAAGCTAAATAAAAAATCACTAAAGACCAAAAATACGAATGACGAAGCATGTCTAACTTTTTTGGAAATAAGATTTTTGCATAATAGAGGTGCAATTTTCGGATCAGGAAATTAAATAATTACGCGCGTACGTACTTTTCTTTCTGAACAGAAAAATTGCACGACCTTTCGCGGTGCACGAGCAAGACAGAGGGAGTGGTCAAATTTACCTGGATACGGAGGTACAGCCGCCTCGTGTAGAAATCCTCGAGCCCCAAGCAGATCGGCGCGTAACCCTAAGGAAAAAAAAAAAACAGAAACAAAAACACATCCTTCCAAGTTAAACCGAAAACACGAACACAATAACTGTACGTAGAGGGAAATGACGGGGGACCTGAAGGTTGCTGGCCTTCCACCAATCGATGATTTTGCGGAAGAAGTCGCGCAGCTGGCCGAAGGCGAAGAGGAGGCCGTAGCTGAAGTAGGTGGTCAACGCGGTCAAATACGGAATCGTAATCATTCTTGTAGCAAGTTTTGCGATCGAATTGAGCTCGAAGGACGAGCAGATCTGAAGCAAAATTTGGATCGAGACCTGTGATGAGAGAGCGAGGGGGCCGGGAAGGAGAGAGAGACAGAGAGAGAGAGAGAGGATTGGGTTTGACCCACCGGCCTCCTCTGAATTCGGTTTTCTATTAGCGTTTTTATTTTAGTATCAGTGTTTGAATTTTTCTTTGTTTGGGATCCGAAGAATGTTCTTCGGGTGCCGGAAATTTCCTTTGGTTTTGCTTTGTTGTTTGTAATGAAAGCGTAAGTCTGTCGACACAGACAAAGAGTGCACAGATCGTGCACAGATTCTGATGTGGGGTCCATTACGGGTCTCATACAAAAAATTCGAGCCGCTCATTAAATTTAAAACACTTTTTCAAAAACTCTCTTGAAAAATTAGTTCAATCCGATACCTATAAGTAATCGATCTAATCATATAAGTTTTCATTCATGTTCAAAGTTGAATGAAAAATTAAAATGATTAGATCGAGTACTTCTAAGTATCGGATTTAGTTCATTTTTTGAGGGGGCCCTTGAAATTTTTTTCAAATTTAATGAACGGCTCGGATCATTTGTGTGGGACCTGTAGTGGACCCCACATCGAGATCTGTGCACGATCTGTGTGAATAGCACCTCTCGTAATGAAGAGTCCTGCTACACACAGACAATCTGTGCACATATTTCGTTGTAGGGCCTACCACGGGTCCCACACAAATCATCTGAGCCGTTCATTTAATGTAAAATATTTTTTTGAGGGTCCCCGTAAAAAATAAACTCAATTCGATACCTATAGGTGATTCATCCAATCATCTAACTTTTCATTCAGATTTTCGAATAATGAAAAGTTATATGGTTGGATCGAGCACCTATAGGTATTGGATTGAGCTTATTTTTTACGGGGACCCTTGAAAAAATGTTTTACATTTAATGAACGGCTCGAATGATTTGTGTGAGATCTGTGATGAGCCCCACAACAAAATCTGTGCACAAATTGTATATGTGTGTAGACTTTCTGCGTAATGAAATCATTTCTATGGGCGGATTAAAAAAAAAATTCTATGGGAAGACGACATGTGCACCGATGGTAGATAGATCGGCACGCTGAGTTCACTCTCGGGTCTTGCACGAGAGAAAATCTTGTTTACAGAGTAGTCGTAAGCAAATGTTTACAGAGCTCAATCTCAGCAGTCTAAAAGGATTTTGGAAGGTCCAGATTTTTAAAAAAACTATTTGCGCGAATAGTTTTTTTTAAAATCTAGACCATCGATTGCTGAAACGGATGGTTAAGATTGTACGACTCCGTAAAAAGGCTGTTTGCAGCTACTCCGGAAATAAGTTACTCTCCTTGCACAATAGATCCAAGTTGTTCATTAATTTTAAAATATTTTTTAGATTGACCACAAATGAAATCAGATCAATCGGATCGTGTAGAAGAAAGTGCTTGATCCAACTTATCAAATTTTCATTCAAAATACGTTCGAGATCCACGACCTCGTATTCTGAATGAAAAATAGATACATTGAATCAAGTACTTGTTAGCTATTCGATTGAGCTGAATTTGAATTTTTACTGGACCGCTCAAAAAATATTTAAAATTAATGAACAGATTCAATTATTCATACGAGAGACTCAAGAGTGGGCCCTGTGGGCCGATACGTGCACCAATGGTTCAACGTCTCGTCGGTTACCATAGGATTTTCGTTTTGTAATAATGCAGTGGGCCATAGGGGCCGTAAACTTAGGACAAAAGTGTGAGTTTCATATTTTTGATTTTTTGCAAGCATGAAATCATCTCAAATTACATTGAGTGATAAAGCTAAGCCCACCAATTCCGGGTGGCATGAGTTTCAGATTTTTGGCTGGTTTGAGTTTCAGATATTTTTTAGAGAGGGGAATTGAGTTTTTTAAAGGGAAATTAGTGATGTGAAGGAGGAGGAAGATCATGAGTTGACAATGGGGGCTGGAACTTGGGTTGGTAGTCGGTAGATCATCAACGGAATTGCAGTCGTTGTCTGTTATGAGAAATGCATGGAGGAATTGTTTTGCTTTTTGGGTTTGGTAACTGATCAAGGAGGAGTGCATACGTGGGTTCTTTTTGGGTTTGTTTACGAAGAGAGAGAGAGAGAGAGAGAGAGAATGGGAAGTGGGAAGAGAGAGGGGGAGTGGGGAAACGTGGGAGAGTGTGGGGGAGAGAGAGAAAATTATTCTATGCTCTGGGGCATTTGGCGTGGTACTTCAAATTTATTTTTGGGAAAAAAAAATCGAAATGGTCCCTGTAGTTTAGTGTTTGTGTCAATATGGTCCTTACAGTTTGAATTGACTCGATTTACACTTTGTAGTTTCCATTTTGTTCCAACTTGGTCCATATACTAACTGTCGTTAGCGTCCGTTAACCCCAGACACAAATGGGTCTATTTTCTAGTGAATTATCGAACTCTTTTTTCTCTAACCTCGCAGACCTAAAGCCTTTTTCTAAAAATCAAAACGGAGTCACTCTATTCTAAAATTCAGGTTCTCTGACCTGTGTTCTTTTTTCTAAAATACTTGAAATATTCTTCTGATATTCAAGAGATGACCAGGCACACCTAAACTCTATGCCCGGTGGAGACTCTAATTTTTTTTCCTAAACCCTTTTGTGGCCCGAACTATAGCTGGACCTGATTCTCCTTTACCCGGAGATATGTAGACAGCTTGATGAAAGCTCGATCCCTTTTTAAAATAAAACCCAATTCATTTTCTAAAATTCAAACATTTTTCAAAAATATCCGAACCCCTTTTATAGAACATAAAACTCATCATTTTTCCTTTCTTTTCAAGAACCATGTCGCAATTCATAGGAATCGGATCACTTATCTAGGCCCTAATCCCTCTTGCTCCTTCCCCCTGAAGGCGAACGAGACACGTTTCGGTTGAAGGTAAAATCCTAGGCGTGACAAATGGAGAATGGAAGCCGTGAAAAAAATAGAGAATGGAACAATGAGGCTATGTGTTTTGGTTCAGAGGTATATTAGGGCAAGAGGAGAATGGCAGATTACGATTTTAACCCTAGAAAAGGGGCCCATTCCTGTCTAGGGTTAACGAAGTCTAACGGCAGTTAGTAATTGGACAAAGTTGGAACAAAATGAAAATTACAGAGTGTAAATCGAGCCAATTCAAACTATAAGGACCAAATTGACACAAACACTAAACTACAAGGATCATTTCAGATTTTTTCCCTTTATTTTTTAACACACATCTTTCAGTATATAGAATGAGACCAATGTTACTGTGCATCGAACACAAATCTAAAAAAAATATTAAATTGTTTTTTTATCAATTAGCGTTTGTGCTCGTTTTCCGTACATCGAACAGATACAAAAGATGTGTTTTTTGGAATGAGCACAGAAGCTAGATAGAAAACGAGCACAGCCATACAATAGATGTGTTTGTTCGGAAAACGAGCACAAAAGCTAGTCTAAGATAGAATAGATCTGCTTTGTTCTCTTCACAATTCAAAAAGAATTTTTCAAAAAATTCCCCCTAGATTCCACCTAGATTCCCCATACTTCCAACATTTCTCTCTCTATCTCTCTCCACTTATTACCCCTACTATTTTTCAAAAAACTTTTCAAATTCCAATCCAAACACAGCAGATGTGTTTTTTGGAATGAGCACAGCCATACACGGATTTTTTTTTTTTTTTGAAAAGGTCACTGATATATATAGAGCAAGTTCAACGGGTTACATCAAAATTAAGAAGACTTTGAAGCTCAGGCGGAATACAACCCGATGAAAAAACTAAATTTCTATGAAGACAATTGGTGGCCAACCAGTGTGCCACTTTGTTCACTTTCCGTGGACACCAAACGAAGGACCACTTCTTTCCGGAAGCCCAACTTTTAATATCTTCTATCACTGCTCTGATTTCCCATGGAATGGGATAGTTAGCCTCTTTGAAACAGTTGATGAGTTCTAAGCAATCAGACTCGAAAAGGCTATGGACTGATAGCCATACACGGATATTAACACGGATATTATGTACACTTTACTTTTTGAATTAAAAAAGTTCATTTGATCGAGTCTTCAAATTGAACACTTGGGAGAAAAAAATTGAGAATAGTTATAGGAGTATTTCTTTTTTACTTGTTGCCATGGTTGAGGATAAAAACGAAAATTGGCATCCTAATCCAATCCAATCTGGTCCTAAACAAACATGGCATTAATAATTCAATCATCCAATTAATCCTATGTAAAACAAACATAGAGACCAACAAGCTTGTAGCCCAACGACACTTCCTCACTTCTTCCACATGAAAAATGAGGGTTCGATTCTCGCTAGGAACACGAGTATTTGGTGTGGTGGTTCATGCCCTATGGGCTTATTCCACCCGTATGCTACTTAGTGGTACCTGCTCAAAAAACCCTAATCAAGCTCTCCACAAACCAAACTAGATTGACTACTGATCAAACAAGCTCTAACCAAATTCTGAAGTATTAGAACATAACTTCAGTTTACCCTAAAAGAGCCAAATTTTAAAGTATCGAGCAAACTTCAAAATACAAACAAATCCTAAAAAACTAGCGCGCAACCAAATTCCAAAGTGGTGGACAAGTTCCAGTCAGAAAATTTTTAATTCCAAAATATCTTTGAGGGACACTAGAAGACGACTAAAACCAAAAAATCCAAATGGCAAACCCAAGACGCCAAAAGCAACCAACCGAATTGTCTTAGAAAAGATGTCACAAAACGCCCAAGGCGCACAAACAAATTACCAAACTATCAGCAGTCCCGAAAAACACATCCAAGTGATTTATCTCCACCAAATTCACAAGCCCGTGCAAATTTTCAAAACTAGTAACCAAAGAGATAAATTCACATCGAATAAACCAAAATTACCAAAACAAAGTTACCTTCTAAATTGATGAGATTCTCTACCAAGTCCGATAATCATCGAACACAGATGGTTGCATCATCCAACTCCAGAAGGATTCTCCTATCTCTAATGTCTCACAAGCCTGGCCAGTACCCATAAGAACATCTTCATAGTCAAACCCCAAAATTCCAATCCGCTCATCTGAACGACAAACTAATGATGAACCCAAAAATGACAAATCGAGAATCTTCATCGCCAAGTTTCTCCACCGAATCAAACTTCTCCCAAATATCCAAAAATCATCAGTAATCAACCAAAACTAAGCAGCGGAACGAAATGGATGCCTAGGTCGGAACCTATGGCTCTGATACCAGTTTATTGTGCGGCGGGCCCCCGAAGGACCCAATTACCGCAACCGACGATCATTGATGGCTATGATATTGGGAAAATAACTAAACCAAATATATACAAAAATCAATGGATAAACCAAACCAAACAAAGAGAACAAATAAGAGAGACGAAGATATACGTGGTTCGGCTTATGGCTGTAAACCTACTCCACGGGCAAGCGAACGAGAGACGATTCCACTATGTGAAGAGAACGATGCTTTAAAGAGTTACAATGGTGACGAACAAACAAAGCTCTCACAAAGAGACTCTCACCAACTCCAAAATACAAGTTCTCTCACCAAATAAAAACTTGGTCCGGACTATGGATGCTAAGAAGTCCAAAATCGAAAATCAACAATACCCCATCCCCATCCTCTTAGGAGTAGGCTAGACATCTATCAAGTGACAAAAAAAAAAAAAAAAACATAAAGGATGGACTAAGAACCTCTTTACCATTCCCAATCCTAATCTCACCTCTTTATAAATCCCACCAAATCTATTATAGTTATCAAACGGGACCTATATGCAACACATCAATATTATCTGCTACTTCGGTTTATTGAGCTAGAGATCAAGTTATAAACATAACATTACCTACCACATAAATGCATCTATCAATGAGATATGTTAACCTTCTTCATGCATGGAACTATGGAAGAGAAGGTCTAGCATGAAAGATGAGAGCCAGTCAGGTTAGCCAGAGATAACGCCTGAAACCCATTCAAGTCCTCTACACATTGAATATATACATAAAAGTATGCATATATAACCCAAATAACTCCTCTTAAAGCCCTTTGGATGGATTTAGGCAAGTCATCCCTGGCTACCGAACAAGACTCTTAATCTTCATACAAGACCTATCTTCCCTCAACACTCATTGCTAGCTTTCTCTGCATTGCACTACAATTCTCGGGCTACATTTGCATGTATATATAGGCAATAAGTAGGAAGAGATTAGATTCCAATTCCCATTTTACTTAGCTTCCCCACATACACCTTATCAGACTTCTTTTTTTTTTTTTTGTTGATCGGCTACACCTTATCAGACTTCCAGAATCTATACATTCCTATAGGGCATTATTTAGATTTTCGTTGGGAATTGTTTTTGGCACTCTCCAAATTTATAACCACACACTCCAGGGGACACTGGCGGCACCATGTATTGATGTGGGTATTCACTTGAACACCCTAAAACGACAAGTTACACTGAGAAATTTAATTTTAGGCTTTGTTTGAACACTCAGTCCTATATAACGAACACTCATTAATTCAGGTAATTCATAATTGAACACCTAATACATTAGCTCAAAACAAGGTACAACTCTTAATGATAAAAATTATAAAAAGACAAATAGAGAAAAATTTCTCTATTGATATCAGTATCGTTTTTTTCTGGCTTCTCTCTAAACGACAATCGACGTTATATCACCAAAAAAAAAGAACATATGCTCAAAAAGATTTGTAGTAAACATATTCGCCACAATTTTCTTCAAAAGAATGTTTAGCAAATTTATTTGTGAGTTTATTCTTTTTGGCTCAAAATATAAAATTTTGTTGAGAGCAATTGTAAAATCTTCCATATTTTTATATCTTTAATCGCACTACTCAGACTAATATATATGAAATTTTGTGTATATATATATTGCTAGTTGATAGAGCTACTAGAGTTAAGGAAATTATTGAAAACCCTATATAAAATTCCTGGAGCCGCCACTGCCAGGGGAGTCTCAAAATCAATTCCATATAGAGATTGATTTTGGCACTTCCCTTTGGGAGGGCGGTTATCAATTTGGGGAGTGCCAAAAACACTCCCCTTTTCGGTTATGTTTGTCTTAGGCGACTTAACAGAGGAGTTTTCAGTTATATTTAAAACCTCAATGAGAATAAGGGATTTGACTTCAATGTGGATTCTTACTAACAGATTTGAGATTTTAGTCATTTTTAGAAGTTGAAAAACAGCCTAAAATATGATTTTGAAGAAGTTACGTTTGAGATGGTTTTGTGGTCAACTTGATTTTGAAGAAGTTGCGCTTGAGAAAATATATAGCCACTTAGGCCACATCCCGCTAAGGTTCAACTTGATTTTGAAGAAGTTGCGATTGAGAAAATATATAGCCAGTTAGGCCACATCCTGCTAAGGTTCTTGTTTTTTGCATACTTATTTTTTATTTTACGAGACAGGTCATTCTCTCATAATACATCAAATTTAATTCAAAAAATAAGTGTGAAAAATAGATACAATTTATTTTAGTTAGTGGAACACATCTTTGATTTTTCAACTTTTAGCAAATAAGTTGAAAAGCATATATATCATCTGAGTTTTAATTCTGTGAATTCTCTCAGTAGCAAATAAGTGGTTCCTTTTTTCTCACTTTTTTTTATAACCAGAGCTAGTTTATGGGCATTTCGACTAATTTTAGCGAACCATAAACTAACCATCCGCTAGCGGAGCCCCACCTACAGCGCAAATGCTCTGTATGGAGCATCAGACCTGTAAAATGAAACCACATCGTTCCCTTTCTTAAACCAGATCAAGGGCGGTACTACATGCATATACTCATATAGTTTAAGGTGGACTATAGCCTAGGTGAGTTTAGAAGAAGTAAAAAATTTGTATGTAAAATTTTAGCCCAAACAAGTTTTAGCTCACCCCATTTTCTTTTCGTAGCTCAACCCATCCTAGATAATTATCTTCATTAGAAGAGAACTTGTTGAAAATATCGACTCAAATTCGATAATAAATTATTTCTACTCTCTAAAACTACGTAGGGCACAACTTCAATAGCGTAAGTTTTTTGTATGTTTCTTTTGTTTTTTTGTACATTTACCTACTTCTATACAAGTTTGTTGGACATTAGTTTTTTTTTTTTTTTTTGTACTCACACACACGTGTGTGTATATATCAGTTTATTAAATTTTGGGTTAGCTCAGGGTAGGTTAGATTTTTGGTTCCGCCCTGAACCAGATATTCACAGAAGAGGGTTTGACTTTCACGAGGATATATGAAGAATAATCAGAAAAGGGATTTTAGGATTGTGAAATAAGCTTAGAAATTTTAGAACCTTAGATAGAAGAGATCAGGATTGACTCACATCTTCTTGTGAGCTCATTATTCCAGAATTATATTCTCAATCCCTGTGGCTGTCGATGATTTTGTTCTAGTTGACGTTCCTGTTTTAGAGACACTTGGTCGATGTCTGCAACTTGAGTAGTGTATTACTTATATTCCAAGCTTCTTCAGTTAAAAAGTAAGGAACCAAAACAAGACCCATGGCATCCATCATGTCCCCAGGGAATACTTAGGCTTTTTTTTAAAATTAACAGGATGTTCGGGCCAGCTTCCGTGCACCTGACCTCGACTAATTCCGGGGCCCTAAAGATAAAGACCGAGTATAACCCCCAGTGGCCCCAAGGTTTGGAATGTTTGGCCTCCGTGGGAACGTAACTTGTGATTTCATGGAGGAGCACTTATTATTGCTTCCTCACAATCACTTGGCCAAACCGGTCCCTTGGGGTTATACTTGGGCATTGTTTCTTTTTTTCTTTTACTTGGGCATTGTTTCGCTAAGCTTTTTGAACTTTTTGAGAGTCTTATCTTTATTAAAAAATATTCGCACTTGTTATTCTTGCGCCAAATTTTTGTGGATAATTGATTTGTCTCGACGAGAGGAATCGGAAAAGTGAAACTTTTTTTCTTTTACCCAAATATTTTTGAAAATATCCAAGATAAAGCCCCAAAAATCAACAATTACGAATTTTTTTTGAATAAGGACAAAACTCTAAAAAAAAAAAAAAAGACCCTCAAAAAAGCTTGGCGGAGCAAGGCCGTAGTGTAAGATATTTGGAGAACAACACAAGGGTTCGTACCCACAAACTTGAAACCTTAGATCTGTCATGGAATACTCCAAGAAATTATAATTTGATGTTTAACTCCCAATGTTTTTATTTTAAACTAAGGTGTCCGGCCAGTTTACACACGCCTCGACTAATATCGGGGAACCAATTCTACCATCCACTTGCGAGAGTCCTAATTAAAGTCAAAGCAAAATTTTGTACGGCTTGACCCCAAAAGAATTAATAGCACTGGATAGATTTCGAACCTGAGACCTCAATTAGGATGGAGCATTTATTTGTTATTGACGAAATAACCCTGTTCCAGAAACATTCTTAAAAAATAAGCAGGTTATTTCATATTTTCAAACTCAAAAATAATGTAAATGGAAAATAAATTTTCAATTTTTTTTTGCACCGTTTAAAAGATCTCAATGAGATTTATCAAAGAAGATACATATTGCTAGAAAAATTATTTGCGTAAATATATAATTTTTAAACTTGAAATCGCCATTTTAAAAATTAATAATTAATTGGGTTTCTGGAACAGGGTACTTGAGGGTCACTTAGTTGAGTGTAGCCTACCAGCTTCTAAAAACACCAAACATTCTTATGGGACTTGCCATTAAGGCTATGAGCACATGGAATTAAGCAAGAATTTGTTGGAGGCTTGGAGCATATCTTACATTGAAGACATTTTTCTTGACTGCACTTTCTCATTAACTTTCTTGAACTTTTCCTTAAGAATAACAAGATCATTGGTCTTACTTACTAAAAAAAAGATCACTGGTCTTTGGCACCAATTTCTTGACAAGTGAATGGAGCCTAAAGAGAGTTGAATGGTTTTTTTGGCTAAATAATCCATAAAGATTTTTTTTTTGTTTTTATTCAAAAAAAATCGCATTTGTTAGTTTTTCATCAATTTTTCGTGAATTATTTGTTCGTCATGACGAGAGGACTCTAAAAATTACGATCAAAATCTAATTTTTTTTAAATAAAGACGAAAATAAGCGGCTTAGATTATTTAGCCAAAAAGCCAGAAATCAAGATCTCAACAGAATTATTGGCAAGCGAACTAATCTCTCGAGATCTCATTGGACCTCAATCGGTTTGGAGGCCTGGAATGTGGGGCTGATTTGTTTTTTTTGTTTTTTTAAAAAGATATGGGGCTGATATTTAAAGCATAGGCGGCGGATATAATTTCGGATTCTCCAGATTTTTTTCCTTCTTGTGTAGCTTATCTTTTGTTTTTTCAAGAGATGCCAATCTAAGGCTCCGTTTGTTTGGGCGTAAAATGTTTTACTTATTTTTCGGTGTTTAGTTGTGTAAAAAATTAGAAAATTATTTTTTATGCAAAACATTTTCATCAATCGGATGAAAATGACTTACCCTTAAATCTTCCGAAAGTTATTTTCCAAAATAAACCCGCTGCCTTCTACTGCAATTTTCACTGCTCAGTTTCCTCAATCGTCAGTCCCTACCCACATTCAATTCCAATCTCTATTATAAAACAGAAGGGTGTGGGGACAAGTTGTTGGAACGGCTTAGATTCATTTGATCCAAATGCTATAGTGCATCCTCCCACTTTCCGATTAAGTGCCCATGGTTTTCACTTAAATCACACAACTGTCATTCCCTTCCAATCGGGATGCGTAGTGCCGTAGGCACGGGCTAGCACTAGTATTCTCATATTTCTCCACCGTTTAAGCCCCCCCCCCTCTCTCTCGACGATTTTGTTGATTTCTGAAAATATTTTCAAGTGCCAACCAAACACCGTAAAATAAAAGTTTGAAGTTTGTTTTCTGAAAAAATATTTTACATTGTAAAACATTTTACATCAAAACAAACGGAGCCTAAGAGAAAATAATTGTAGTTAAAAAACGTTAATACAAGCTTGATTTTGTAAATTATACTGTACTGCGTAGATGGCAGTACATGTTCAAAACTCGACTTTGGGCTTTCCAGGCTGTTTGAGAAATCAAAAAATCTCTAAATTCTTCCGTGCGCTCGCTCACGAGTTCTAAGTTTAGACCACAAAATACAATTTGACTTTGATCTAAATACAATTTGGCTGCATCGCGACCAAGGGTCAGGGCCGGCTCATAAGTTTTAGAGGCCGGAAGCGAACTTCTTGAATGATGCCTCAAAAAATTCCGTATGCAAGTATTTGCCGTCCATGGTCGTCGGTCGTTGTCTCCCCTTCCCTTCGACTCCTCAAGCGGGAAGCATGAAGCTTTTGCAGCTTGCTGCGTTTCTTTCATCTTCTTTTTTTTGATCGGCCGCGCAATATATTTTCCTGTCGTCCCTTTTTTTCTTTTTCTTTTTAACGCCTTAGTGTTACTAATGAGTAATTCCCCCATTTGGGGCTATTTTGTGGCTCCTAAATTTAAATTGGGCCTATTTTGTGTAAAGGAGGCTAGTGCAAATTTTTTTGGAGCCATATATATATATGAATCCTAAAATTTTGGGGGCTCTCGTTTTAAACTTTTTTTGGAGGCCGGAAGCACAGGCTTCCCCTGCCTTGGCTATAAGTTGGCCCTGCCAAGGGTTACTAGAGGGACTTTTGGATGGAAAGGAAAATTTAGGACGCAGGAACTGCTTAGGCATCAGGCCTTAACCACAAGGTTAACTCATTGGGGTAGTCCTTACAGAGTTTTGTTCTGATTTCAATTGAGACCCCCACAAGTGGACGATGTGATTGATCCCCAAAGTTAGTTGAAGGTGCTCATCAGCTGGCCCGGATACCCGAGATACAAAAAAAAACAAATAATTTGTAGATTTTCTATGGCTTCTCTCTCTCTCACACAACACACACACACATTTTGGTGGACTTAATTTGTCCCCTGCCAGCTGCTACGTGCATGCTACTACCATAGAATAGCTCTCCACCACGTACCCTTGTCACCAAATTAATTGATTGCTGTGCGTTTAATAGTGTACCGTTACGCCTAATCTCATCTTCAACCTTTTAAATTGAAACCCTCATTTAATGAATGCATGTGACAATTGTCTCTGCCTCACTTGCTAAAAAATAAGAGCCCATTCCGTCCACAATTCTATAATTGGCACCCAAGGGACGGATTCAGGAATATACTCTAGTGGGGGCACCTGTTAATTATAATGGCGAAAGTTTATTTTTTTTAGTCAACCATAGTAAGATCGTACAAAATTAAAGCATACATTACTAATTACAAAAGTTTAACGCATACTTTAAGTTAAATTAAGTAAAAATGAGCATAAAATCTCAGACAAAATTTTGAAAGTACGTTTTAAATGAACATCAACAAATTTTAGAATGATCGAGCTAGTTTTGTTAACGCCTTTATTTTAAAATATTTCTCCTAGACGGTTAAAAATAAAGAGAATTAAGAAAGAATTGCTCCAAATAGACAAACAGCTCGTAAATTAACAAGTATAAATGCACCATATGACGAAATTCAGGCATAAAACTAATTCTATATGTGTATTTTTGGGATATATACAAGTGTGTATGTTTATATAATAGCACGCTTTCATAATTATGCTAATTTATACATAAATATTTTAAAAAAATATTTTAATTTCGAGCGGGGGCACGCATTCGAGTGAGAACACATGCCCCCGTGTAGATCTGTCCCTGATTGGCACACTACTTTTTGAATAAAAATACAAGGTTAAAAATTACTCCAGGTAATGTTTGAGATACTTTATTTTCTATTTTTATTTATTTTTAAATAGATGTCCGAGCCAACTTGTGCGCACCTCGACTAATTCTAACGACCGGACTAGGGATGGCCATCTCCGCCGACCCGTCCAAATCCGATCTATTATCCGTCCCGAACGGATCGGATATTCGGGGATTTTTTCGGTTATCGGAGCAGATTCGGATTTTTTTAAATAAAAAATTCGGGGATCGGATTGGATTTGGAGGTAAGTTTGCCTCCGATCCGATCTACCCTAAATTCGATCTCCGATCTGTATCCGATCCGTCCCGAATACCCAACTATATAAATACCTCTTATTTTTAGGGTTCGTCAGTCTCCTAACCACAAAACATAATACCTATTATTATGCTTTCAATGAATCAATGGTGTATTCATTTTTTTGAAGGTTCAAGAACTTTAGAATCATGTTATTATGAATTTTAGTATTTTGTATTTGCTACTATGGAATTATATAATTATGAAGTATGGAAGCCCAACTATGTGTTGTTGGATGAACTATGGAACTCTAGTATATATTGTTGTTGGATGCAGGATGCAGTGGTGTTGGTTTGGCTAAGTTAATGCCTAATAGTTGTGGAATCTGTTTTTCTGGCAGATTGTGGAACTCTAGTATTTTTATTTTTTTTTGGATTTTTTTTTATGGGCACTAACTATGGAACCATGAATCAGTGACTTAATTGGCAAATTGTGGCTTAATTGGCTAAGTTAATGTCTTACAGAATCCTTCTTTTTTTTTCAAATTCGGATATCCAAATCTCCGATCGGATCTCCGTTCCCCGTTCGGGGCGGAGATGAAGTACCCAAAATATATCCGATCGGAGATCGGGGCAAATTCGAGGGACAGGTGGAGGGTTTGGATTTGGATATGTCAATATCTGCCTCCGATCCGCCCCGTTGCCACCACTAGACCGGACATAACCCCCAATGACCCCAAAGTTGGAATGTTTGGCCTCCGTGAAAATGAAACATATGACCTCATAGAGGAACACTTGAGATACTTTATTCAATGAATATAAAGACAAGGTTAAAAATTACTCCAGGTAATGTTTGAGATAGAGTACTTTATTCAAGTACTGTACCTATTATAGAATTCTGGTTCACAAATCTTCCAGGTAATGCCTGAGATGCATTTTATTTAGAGCAACGCAACCTACACGACAGATGTGCAGAGATATTATGGCACAATTCTGCCACAACAGTCATGCACATGGGACCCATATGGTAAATGTGAAGTCCGCACCCATTGATCGGATAAAATCTCAAACACATCTGTATTCAGATCTGTGCGTGCTCGTCCGCATCCGTACGTAACATTTTTGTCTATATTAATGTACCGCCTCGATCCTTCTTCTGCCGGCCGGTCGAAACGCGCGCTTCATCAAACGTGGATTTCTCTTGATTTGTTTGCCGAGATGACTGTGAGAAGCAGATGCACGAGGAAGGCCAAGGAGGAAAGAGTCACGGCAATGATGATCCTGTCACAGAACCTACCGAAATCGTTACAAATTGCCATCCATCCAACATGGCTGTTTCCAAATTTGCCCACGAACCCAATCGCTGTTGCGGCCGCACACGCAGCCATGAGCAATGTCGTCACAGCCTGTCAAAAATACAATTCCAAAATCCTAAATACGTTACGGAATGTATTTATGTCCACGGTCCACCTATGTATTTATGTCCACGGTCCACCTATGTACAGGGTGTTTGCGACAGCTGTCGAAATGAATTTTGAATTAATTGTAATTTCAATCTGCTTCAAATAAATAATTTTGAATAATGATAGAACCAAATGATCTAGTTGCTATAGCTATGATATTATGATTAAGCTGCAACAAAAGCTAGTCGTATGTATTGCAAAAAATACGAAAATCAAAATTTAAATCGCTTATGATCTAAAATCTCGTCAGAAAGCATCTCAAGCCCGACTTCTCTAAAATCATGTTTTAGATTGTTTTTAGCTTCTAATGGAATCTCCAGAATCTCAAAATGTTGTGCATAAAATGGTTGACAAACCCTACAAAAGCTAAATTAAAATTTAAAAAAAAAAAAAAAACAAGAATGTTAATTACCAGATCATGGAGGAACATGAAGAAGTACTTGTTTGAGTCTTTGCAATTTCGAGCAAGGATTCCAGCAGCAAACAAAGAAACCACAGAGAAGACACATGCAACTAGATTTGCAATAGCAAAGAACCTGCAAATTAGATTAGATATGTTTTAAGCCCCAATGGTTAGATATGTTGGCCGGTGGACTTGCTCCTCACACAATTGATCAGGTTTCGATTCTTGAGGTTAGAGCAATTTTTTTTGAATCCCCTAGTCCCGGCATGGATGTCTGCCTTCAACCAACCGGAAATGAGATTAGTCAAGGTGCGCGTAAGCGGACCCGAACACTCCTGCCGTCAACCAAAAAAGAAAAGATATGTACCCCCTCCGTCCCTTAATGTTAGACACTTTCGGGATTGCGTTCCATTTTTAATTTGCCTATATCTTTCAATTCATAATGTCTTACAATGTGAATTTCAAACCTTGGTTTAATAGAACTAATTGAAATCTATCAAACATTGAAATCTATCAAACAAGATTCATATTGTTTAGGATTTAAAAAAAAAGGGGATCCATATTGCTCATAAATAAATACTAATTAAAAGATATATAGAATTTTTCCATAGGACTGGAATAGTAAAAGTGTCGAACTTTTTTGGTTCGGCGGTGCTACTGGTACAGATATTATATCTGTACCAGCGCGTACAAACCCCCTTTTGGCCCTATTTCGGGTTTCAAAAAAATGATCGGAGTCGCTCATTTTGTTTATGGTCCTTACAAAAAATAAGCTCATTCCGGTATTGGTAAGGGGGTTTACAAATCATCCAACTTTGTTCCAGAATTCAAGCATGAATTCTAAAGCAAAGTTGGATATTTTGTAAATGCCTTTACCAGTACCGAATTGAGCTTATTTTTTGCAAGGACCATAAGCAAAGTATTCTAAACCAAATGAGCGGTTTCGATCATTTTTTTAAGACCCAAAACAAGCCCAAAAAGGGTGTTTGCGCTGGTACAAATTTTTGTATGTACTGTTATCATTTCTGTTTTTGGTTTGGCGTATGGAGTAGGAAATCTTGAGCTAATGGTGACAGACGCACTGACAATGACACATGCATGCATATGGTGACCACCGAATGCGATGTCACGGTAGTAGAGCCAGAAGTAGTTACTGTGACGTTGACCCCTGCGCTCCCGTGCGCTCTTAATTCTCGCACTAAACTCGTGTTATCAATTCTTGGTCTCGCGGAGTTTAGTACGGAGTAAACAAATGAGATCCTCCATAATATATAAGAAAAATAGAGATACAGAGAGCGAGCTGAAGATGCCCTCGTAGTTTAAACGGAAAACAAGTACTTGAAAATTTTCAGCGCGGAAACTTGGTTCCTCGGTCACTCGATGTCGAATGTTATAAAAGACATGCACGTCTTATCGAAAATCGGTCCGAAATGTATGTATGTATGCATGTATAAATAGAGTCAACAATTTGATATCTTACGTGAAAGCAGAGGAGTAGGTATATTGGGCGTCAATCTGGACGCCATACAAAATGACAGTTTGCTTACTGGTGATCATAACCAATGCAGCAGATAATGAAGCCGCAGCTCCCAAAAGTCTCAGGCAAATTTGGGCTGCCAATGGGGATATGGGTGACTTTTTGGGAGGTGGGTTTTGCATGATTTTGGCTTCAACACCAGCCATTGTGAGGACAGCTCTTGAAGTTGAAGAGAAAATTGAAGAAAAACAGAGCCGAAAACAGGGGAGATAGGGGGAGAAAATTGCATGCAAGACAGATGTAGGAACTTTTAGAGAGAAAGAGAGAGAGAAGTGTGAAGTTATGGGTTGATGGGTGAGCATTTATAAAGGGAGAAAGTTAGGAATGGTTGGGGAGAGGAGTGATGTGAGCGGATCAAAAACCATGTCCTTGAAAAGGTGGGTTTCAACTTAATTTCATCTTAGCACTGAAAACTACTACTAGCTTTTAAGGCTGGGTTCCCTTATTGTCTAAACGGAATAAACAAGCTAAAGTTTACAAAAACACAGATCTCTAGACAAGTCATTATTCTCACGTACATTATTTAAAAGTTTATTTAGCGGAAATAACTTGTCGATCTATACACAATTTTTTCAAGAAAAACCCACCCTCAATGTATGTATTGATTATTTTTGTTTTCATATGTGTCCTAGGCTGAAAACTAGTTTTAAGGCTGGGTTTCTCATGTTGTCTAAGAGCATGTACACTAGTATTGGTAAAATAGCTTTTTAGCTATTTTGGAGAGGAGAAACTCAAAAAATACCTCTGCACCAAATTAGGTAAAAGGATAGGTAAAATACATTTATGAATAGGGCTTAGCCACTTTTACCTAAGCACTATTCACACTCCTTTCTTTTTTTTATTGTTTCTTTCTCTCTCTCCTCCCTTCTTGGGGAAAAATAATAATAGGAAAAAAGTGAAAAAATGTATATTTTAATTGGTGTTAGGTAAAATAGATAGTATTAGTGTAGTTGTGAAAGAAAAAGTTGATAGCTAAAGTAGAATTGTGAACTGTTCACAATGTAGTATACCTATGTATTGATAAACTTGCTCTAAACGGAATAAATAGGCTAAAGTTTACAAAAACACGGACCTCTAGACGAGTTATTCTTCTCATATGCATCAATTAAAAGTCCGTTTAGTGGACACAACTTATTCATAGGCAAATTTTTTAGGAAAAACCCACCCTCAATAGATGTATTAATTTTTTGTTTTTATATATGTTCAGGTCAATTTACGTGCACTTTAATTAATCCTAAAATCTTGAAGCTAATAATTGGATTAATCTCAAAGATTCAAAAAAAAAATTCCTAGTGAAGGGAGTCAACCCAAGTACATGTGGGGGTAAGTTTTAAGAGCATTCTTTATGGTTAGTGAACTTTTTTTTAGCTTCCGGTCAAAATATCTAAAATTAAACATACAAGTAGATTTATAAAAATATAGATCGAAGTTGAAAAAAAGTTTAGAGGAGACAAAAAAAAAAAAAAGGCCCAAAAATTATCTCTTTTTGAATTATTTTTGGAACCACAGGAAAATAGGAAAATAATTTTTTCACCCCAGGCCACTTCCATATTATGGCACTTCAAAATATATCTTTTAGTTTGTTGATGAAGATTATTTGTGTATAATTAATTTGGAGCATTAAAAGACAAATTTTAAATTTTGTGTACATATCCTTTACAAGATCATTTTTAAATTTATCACGTCATAACTAGTGGATCTCTAGCACCTTTATTCAATATAAAAGTATTTGAATCTCAAAATCATTCAAATTTCAAATAGTTTTAATACAAAACTGAAGATTTCTGTATAGCAAAATAAAATTTAGAGTAAATTACAGTTAACCCCCTCCAACTAACACCTGGGAACACTTAACCCTCTCTAACTATAAAATTGGACACTTAACCCCCTCTAACTATTGGATATCCAATCCCAGCACACTTCTGTTGGCATTCCGTTAGGATTTGGATGGAAATGGGCACATGCAAGTCACATGCTCACTTATTTGAAGGATAGGGACGTTATTGCCCTTTCTCCTTCTTTCACCCCCTTTCCCATTTCTCTCCCTCTTCCAAAACCAATAGACATCTGTCCCTCTCCATCATCTCCTCCAGGTTCTTTTCTAACCAGTGCCTACGTCGTGGTCTCCTCCACGCCGTACTTCTTACGGATCTCGTCCCTCAGATCCTTCTCGTTCTTGGCGGCGAGTTTCTCCTGCTCGCAACGGCGACGGTCCACATCGGCGCGGAAGTCGCCGAAGAGGAGGTGGGCCTCGTGGGGGTTCTGGTAGAGGAAGTTCGTGAGGTGTCCTCGGTGTTCTCCCAATCAAAGGAGAACGGGAACTTCTTGCTAGGTTTGATAACCCTCTTCTTGGGTTTGCCAATCCAGAAAAAAAACCTATCTTCTTGGGTTTTTTCGAACCCAGGTAGTGTTCCGTGATGGACTCCATCTCTTTGGCCCTCTACTCCTTCTAATCTCTCTCTCCATCGATTTTCACTCATCCCCCAAACACAACTTTCCTATTCTGAATCGCAATTTCCTGCACATACCACACGGGTCGATATTCGTTTCGGATTTGGTGTTTGGTGTGGTTGATTAGGCTGCAGAGGTCTCTGAATTGGTGTGGTTGATTAGGTCATGAATTGGATGTTGTAGGCCTCGATTTCGGGGTGGGTTTGTTCAAGATTGGAGACCATTCTCGTCGACGAAGACGCCATGGTGATAGAGGGCGTTCCAGAGGAGGTTTTTGTGGGTTAGCCGAAGACGAGGAAGTTGCAGTTGAGGTAGCGACGGAGGACGGCGGCAAAGGATTTGAGCTGGCGAAGAGGCGGTTGTTGTCGATGGAGTTTGATATTGAGGCGTAGTAGTGGATGAGGGCGTCGAAAATGTGTTGTAAGGGGGTGCCGTCAGCGGTGGTGGGGATGGGGGTTTTGGTGGTGAGAGAGAATTGGAAGTGAGTTGGGAATGGATTTGGGGAACCATTTATCAGTCAAGGGCACAATGGTAACTACGTCCTCTTCTTAACGAAAGTGATTTGGGAATGGATTTCCAATAGTTAGAGGGGTTTAAGTGTCTAATTTTATAGTTAGAGGAGGTTAAGTGTTCACAGGTGTTAGTTAGAGGGGGTTAACTGTAATTTACCCTAAAATTTATATCAACTCGAATGAGGTGACAAAGAAGTTAATTTATGGATTAGGGGAAAAGCATCATTGTCATCCGACATCCGGGCATATCTCCGCACCTAGTGCACAGCATGGTGCCGTGCGATCTCAACCGTCCAAAAAGTTATGGACAGGGCCGGCCCCGGGGTAAGCCCCGCAAGCCCTCAGGCTTGGGCAACCCCCGGGCTGGGGCATCCCAAAAAAAAAAAAAAAAAATTTATAAGTTAGCTATAAATATAAAAAAGCTTCCCATATTTGGCACAAGGCATCTGCTTGGTGTTTGGCCAACGCATGTTGATAAAGTTTCCCGTGACCCAGGTTTGATTCTGTGGGTTTGCCCTCTTTTTGTTTTCCTCTCAATTCACTATATATTTTTTCATTTTTGTTCTAGCTCTTTTTGTTTTTCTCCCAACCCACAATACTACGAAAACCAAAATACTAAATTATTTTGTTGAAAATTTTCGACTTAACAAACACAACAGTGGAGTATGTTCTTACATTTGATTAAAAAAAAGTTATAGTTAAATAAAATTAAATGAGCTAATAGAATTTTTATTTTTACCTTCGAACTACCATTTCGCAATAGAGATTAAATAAATTACCAGTTATCTCAATTGAAAATGAAGCGCCGTTCAATTAAGAGCATTTTGGGATTTTTTTTTTTAACTTTTTACGCTTTTTGAAACAGGTCTTTCTTGTCAGTTGTCACATATAATAACTAAAAAGCATAAAAAGCCAAATAACCAAAACTTAGCGAAACAGATCCCGAGTTCTTGGATAAGTAAAGTACGATGACCCAATTGACAAATTTACTTTAAAAAATGCTAGGAGAAGTTATTTTATTTGAATCGGATCATGCTAAATAAAGCACTATAACCGGGGTTACATTTTGATATTGATTTTTTGATATTATTCAAGCTAAAGGCATGTAACTTTGATGTTTTTTTTTTTTTGGGTACTTTATGTTTTTTTTTTTTTTGTATGAGTTAATAGTAAGTGGACAATAAAGCATGAAGTTGGGTTTGGACAACCCAAATGTCGGGGCTGGCACTGGTTATGGATGGTTTAGATTTTAAAAAACTTTTTCGGGGACCCCGGAAAAGTTTTATTTTATTCCGGACCATTGATTACCGAAATAGATGGTCCATATGGTGCACTGCATACACTGCACAGCATAGTAATGTAAAATGATACATAGATGCCAATTATGTGCTATCTTAATGTAGAATGATACTATTTTATAGTCTAAAAAGATGATACCTAATGGTCGGCTGCGTTCTTGTAAATTTATAAGTCTGAAATTTATTTCAATATTTTTTATTTTTTTATAATTTTTTGTTTAGTTTTTCGTCATAATTTTTGAAGTTAATCGTTCATCTTGTCAAAACGAATTGGGAAAGTATAAAAAACATAAACTGATGTTTGAAAAATTCAAATAAGACGACACTTAATTTAAACAAGTAAGACAAGTGTTTGATACTTTTCTCGTCTTTAATGAACTTTTTTTGCTTTCCATCATAATTTTGTAATTTTTAGACTCCTCTTGTTAAGACGGATGATTAATCCAAAAAACATGACACAAATATAACGAAAATCCAGAAAATAACGAACAAAACACACAAAACAAAGAAGAAAAATAAATTTATAAGAATGGAAATAATGGCTTTACCGCACGTTTTTAGGTCAAATTCGGCAAATAAAACAACAAAACTACTCCTATTTATTGCCAGTTTCCCACATGGGGCTTGCTATTTGCAGCCACTTATTTCCTGAACGTAGCCTGTGTACCATATTATAAACAAGTGTGTACCATAGTATATACAGGCTACGTTCAGAAAATAAGTGGCTGCAAATAGCAAGCCCCTTCCCACATTGGTGTTTGTCTCTTACCTTCTTTATTACTAGTACTATTTTGGTTCCTCTTTTTTTTTTGTTTTTTTGATTAAACTGGCTTCAATTTAGATAAAGGCCTGAAAGGCAAATGCTAATTGATGCCCCAGGGGCACAAGTTTAAGCGAATTAAATGAGCTCAAAAAGCTGGTAAACACAATTAACTACATTAATTGGTAATTGAGGAGTTCTCCAACTACCTTTATTAATTGTAGGAGTATCACATAAGGCCCAATTAAATGGTCATATCTACCCTTGTTTAAAGTGTCCAGTTCTAAGTAGTAATGTATGCGAGTATGTTTTTGTTCTTTTTGGGTACTACTTCGGAAAATCATGTTTTTTCTTCTTTTACTCCGTATGAAAAAGAATGTCCACTCCGCAAAACGAGAATATAAGAAAATGCATTTTTGTTTGAAAAAATTCAACTTTTTCGCAAAATGCTAGATAAAACCGAGTTCTTTTAATATTTGGGGAAAAAAAATTGACCATTTTTAAACAAAAATTTAGTATTTCCAGTTATCGTTTTCCAAACCGGGCATTCTTTTGAGCAAATACTTTAGTAGTTTGTCTAGGTTTATATTTGCTTTATACAGGATATATTAAAGTAAGGCCACTGATTTTCGCGCTCCAAGGTTTACTGCAGGCGCTCCACCTTTTTGTTTTTACACTGTGATGTTGTTGGCAACATCACAGTGTAAAAACAAAATACACTGTGATGTTGCCAGCAACATCACAGTATAAAAACAAAAAGGTGGAGCGCCTACAGTAAATCTTGGAGCGCGAAAATCAGTATCCTAAAGTTATTGATGACTGAAATCTATCACCAAATCTCCCCAGATATTATATTATAGGTGGGCAATTGTTTGTAAGGAATTTTTTTTTTTGGTAAGTAAAACGACAAGGCTAGTGGTGTTTGTAAGGAATAATACCTTAACGAGATTTGTTTATTGACCTCAGATTATTGCTTGTTTTATTTTCTCTATGGCGGTAAAATTTATCATAGTCTAAAAATAACTACTCTAGGGGTACTATTGAAAACTACCAGAACTGCATTCAGTGACGCCTTTAATGTTGTTTTATTTATCCTTGACTAATGATAGTTTTTATGACAAAACAATTAATGTAGAGCAAACTATATGTAAGTTTATTGCATTTATTATGCATAAGCTACTGCCCCAGGGGCATTTGTTAGCTGGACCCTTTTTGAAAATAGCTGAGAGAATTCGGCAGTCGAATAGATGGTCAACAAACAAATCTAATTAGTGGGGAGCCAGTTTTGTTTAATCCCGATGGTTCTTAATTCAGACGTAGGGTTCAAGTAGGGACAGGGACCTTTAATGTCACAATAAATTTTCACCAAATTTCTGTTAAGAGTAGCAGGAGGTACTTCTTATAGATGGAGGCGACCAGCGTAGCAACTCTATTGGGCGTAATCATAGGAGTTTCCGATTCGCTGTGGAATGTCCGGTTCGAGCCATAGGCCCATAGTTACTACCCGTGAGGGCAGGCGGTAACAAGAAAATTGAAGCACCTATGTGTGCTGAAGAAGGGTTCCGGAACACACGCGACTCCTCGGGCTTAGTCCGACAAGCTGCTCCATATCCCAAAAAATTTCGATTCCTTAGCATCTGGGGTGCTCCGGGAGCACTAAATAATCCCAGAAAATTAAGAAAAATACTTCTGGAGCCAAAACTCTACTGGTACAGCAATCTGTGCACAGATTTTTTTGTGGGGCCCACTACGGGTCCCACACAGGTGATCCGAGCCGTTCATTATGTTTAAAAAAAATTCAAGTGCTCCTGCGAAAAATCAACTCAATCCGACATCTATAAGTGCTTGATCTAATCGTCTAACTTTTCATTCTCTAAAAATCCGAATGAAAAGTTAGATGATTAGATCAAGCACTTATAGGTATCGGATTGAGCTGATTTTTCGCGGGGGCACTTGAAAAAATGTTTTAAACATAGTGAACGGCTTGGATCACTTGTGTGAGACCCGTAGTGGGCCCCAAAAAAAAATCTGTGCACAATCTGTGCACAGATTTTTGTACCAGTAGCAGGTTCCTTCTGGAGTGGGTGCTTTTTTTCCCTTTGCACAAAATAAATCAATCAATCAATCATAACAAGGCATTCATGTTTCTGTATGTCAGCTTTCACCTATCAATGAAAGTACTTGATTTTTTTGCTGCGGGAAGTGGCATGACTTTTCGTAATGGACCATTCACTTGGGAACGGAGCGAGTATATTTTTTAGGTCTACAACTAAGTATATGAACCTCGTAGTATATAGGGCACTACGTGAAGGTGTACCAGAATAATTGCTCAAGTTTCTTACATTTTAGCACTTTTTTGTACTATTAGGAGTTGTTTCTGTTAAACTAAAACTCATGTTTCCATGGATTCCTAGACATGTCATTTTCATCACATACATCAACGTCATTTAGCGGAAACAACTTGAGTAATATCATCAATCCTGTAATTCAATGATATAAAGGAAACGCCAAATTTGGTTGGGACTCAAAACTTCCGGCCCCTCACATGCTCTAAATCAGGGATCCTGTAGTGAACAACCCTTTAGCGCCCCTTGTAGTACGCAATTCGAACCGTTCATCTCGACAATCAATGGTTCACATACGTTTGTTATTCATTACCGGTAAAAGTATTATTTGACCGGTAAAAGTTAACAACGAATCTGAACCATCGATTAAGGAAACGAACGGTCCACTACGCCCCTGTAGTAACTTGCTCACTACATGATCCCGGGTCCCACGTGTTGTGGCCAATAATTTGTGAACAGTCAAATCTATGCTAGCTTCAAATAATAAGTGCACAGATGGGAAGTAGAATGGAAGAGGTTCGTTCCACAATCACGCACACTTGTGGATTTCAAGTCGGATCCACGTGAATGCCCAATCGAGGAGGGAAGTTAAGATTACGTGATGGTATCGTATAATTTCTCTAATTTTAAACAATTACGGGAGAGAATCCCAACCTTTTATAACCACAATAATGCTACACAAACAGAAAAAATGCACAGATTTTGCATACAGATTTTGTGTGGGGCCCACTACGGGTCCCATACAAATGATCCGAGCCGTTCATTAAATGTAAAACAGTTTTTCAAGGGCCCCCGCGAAAAATCAGTTCAATCCGATACTTATAGATGCTCAATCCAATTATAGAATGTTTCATTATCCGGGAATCAAAATCAAAAGTTAGATGATTGGATTGAGCATTTATAAGTATCGGATTGAACTGATTTTTCGCGGGGGCCCTTGAAAAACTGTTTTACATTTAATGAACGGCTCGGATCATTTGTGTGGGACCCGTAGTGGGCCCCACACAAAATCTGTATGCAAAATCTGTGCATTTTTTCTGTTTGTGTAGCATTACTGTTATAACCATGAGCATGAAAATAGATTTTTAAGACGTGGCAAAGCTGACATACAATTATAGGAGGCGGCTTGAAGCCCTTAGTCCGGTTTTAGTTAGTGAGTTTGCTCTCTCACGCAATTGATCAGGGTACGATTCTTGGGATCATGTCGCAAGAAAGAAACTTCTTGTGAATCTCTTAGTCCCGGCGTGGATGACCTGCCTTTGATAGGACCGGTGAGGGAATCAGTCGAAGCGCGCGCAAGCTGACCCAGACACCCCATACTGTCTAACAAAAACAAAATTACAAGATGCTGGCACTGCACGACACAGTTTTTGTGCGTGGGTATTTGTGTGGTTGTAGCGCTACTCTTTCGGATTTCACTCACCTTTTTGTGGTCCTTCTCATTTACATCTGGTACCTTCTCTTTCTGTTGAGCCCATTTCAGTGTTTACGTTTAGTACTCTATCACATGGGATCATGCTGAGTAAATACCATTTTGGACTTGTAGTGTGGAGTTTGGTGAATGTTCAAACCAAAGTTGTCAATCCCGTACCGGCCAGCGTACTGTTTTCACTACTGGAATGATACGTACCGGTACCGGTCTGTATCTCGGTACCGTTTCGGATTTGCCGCAATTTTTTTATTTATATTCAATATATGTTACCTGATTGCGAAGTTTGAAGTATAAACATAAATAAAATGTAAGCAAGACTTCCAAACAATAAACCAGCAGATTCCATTCATTGAACTACTCATCTATTGACTATAATTCATATGCAAACCAAGTTCTCAAAAGTCAAAACAGCTGGTTCAACAAAAAAAAAAAGAAGGTTCTCAACAAAGTTGATATATTACTCCTATACTCACTGGATCATTTCTCTCCTTCACATCTTACTCCTATACTCCCTGCCTCACTGTGTCGTTTCTCAGGTTAGCCACACAAGCACTGAAGCACGCGTTCGGCACTCACCCAAAAAAAACACAGTGTAAATTTGTACCGCCGGAACACCGGAAAATATCCGAAACACACTGGTATTGTCCGGTACATCCGGTATTGGCCGGAACAGTCTGGTATTTCAACCGGAACGGATCCTGAGTCTTTGTGTTCCGTTTAAGCACCGGTACGGTACGTACCGGCCGGTACGGAACGGATTTCACAACTTTGGTTCAAACAGTTTGAAACTTTCTTTTATAACTCAGGTGTTCGAGCCAACTTACGCGCATATCGATTAAAGTTAGAGCAAAGCTCTCTCTGGAATCTGGACTGGCCTCAAAGAAAATTGATAGCTTCTAAGAGATTTCGAATTTAAAAGCTTAAGATGGAGAAAACTCCTGAATCCTAAGCCTCGACTACTAGACCATGGTTGAAAGTTTCTCAGAAGATCCAATGAGAAGTCTATTCATATGGGATTCCCACCTCTTACCTCACTTGTAGGTTACTATAGGTGTATGTCATAAGTTACCTGCCATCTTGTATCAACATGGTAATAGCCCTATGTTGTTCTCACACCTGTATTTGGCTGATGATATATGTACTCCTTTTTGCTGAAGCCTCTGGGAATCAGTGTGATGTGATCATATCAAAGTTTTGAATAGCAGTTTTTGTGTAGTGGTAGCGGAAGTATCAAACGATAAGTAGCGGGAATCAGGCGTAGCGGTTGTGAATTTTTTTAAATTATATTTTGGGCGCTAGAGCACCTGAAGCTGACAAATAAATCGGAAACAAAGTGATACAGTCTCGGCTGATGCGAGTGTTAATTTTTGATAGCTTTAGTACAACGGGGTACAGCAGTATCAGATGATCGAAAAATCACTACGTTAGCGGCCGATACTTAAATCCTTGATGATACACTCTTCATATTTTTTCGATGTTTCAGGCCGGTATTTAAAACTTGTAAAAGAGACTATCAATTATCAAATATCAATATGTGATTACCACCTCAAAGTTGCTGATGTTCCAGTGGGACTTGAACAAACATAGTCAGTTGATAATTAACCCTACGGTGCTGGGTTCACTCTAGCAGTGGGTCGGTCTTGTTTGTTTTAGGGTCTTAAAATTCGGCCTTCAATAGATTTTCTTTATCTCTCAATTTATTACTTTAAAAAATCTCCCTTAAAACCCAAACTGAACAGGGCCGATCCCGAGTCTATTTGTTTGTTTCGTTGGATCTAATTAGGGAATTACTCTTCCAGAGACTATTTCTCCTGAAATTAGTTAAGCGTGTAATACCATGAGTCCAAGATTCCGAGATTGACTACCAGTACTCAGTGTAGAAAGGGTAGAGAGAGAGTCTGGAGTCGGTTCCTCCCCACCCCCTCTGCCCCCCATTTCCCGCCTCCTCCCTCCTTCGGCCCACTCCCCCACCCTTTTCCTTTCTCCTCTCCTCTCAATCTCCCATCTCTGGCCTCTCTCCTCTCCTCCTCTTTTCTCGTTGGGCCTATAGTCGTGAGGTGGTTGAGACTTTCTTCTTTGGGAGTTGAGATTTTCCACTCTTCCCTCCTTGTTTGGACTCAGGAGCCAGGTGTGGGATTCTAGATTTGGTTTTCTTGGAATCAGTGTACCAGCGACAGAGACAGCATCTGCAGCAGCTTCTGCCTCCAGTTTGCAGCGGGACGAGTTCGAGTTGGTGCGGCGAGTCATCCAGGAGGGCTTCCTCTATATTCATACCTGGCCTCTCAACTTCGGCCTCTCCAATCCCTCTTCACGAGTGTGTTCGACAGGTCCGGCGTCGTGGTTCCATGCGGTTTTTTTTGGTTTGTTGTATTTTATTTTCTTTTGTTAGTTTATGTATTTTAGAACCGGTAGTATCCCCACAAAAAATCTGTGCACAATCTGTGCACAGATTTTTGTACCAGTTGCAAGGTTCCTTCTGGAGGGGGTGCTTTTTTGCCCTTTGCACAAAAAAAAAATTAAAAAAAATCAATCAATCAATCATAACAAGGCATTCATGTGTTCATGGTTCATAACTCCTTGGAAGTTCGTTCAAAATTACTGTCATCGTCCATATATAGCTTTCACCTATCAATGAAAGTACTTGATTTTTTGCTGCGGGGAGTGGCATGACTTTTCGTAATGGACCATTCACTTGGGAACGGAGCGAGTATATTTTTTAGGTCTACAATCAGGGGCGGACTCACCATAGGGCACGTGGGGTCACGTGCCTTCACACCCTTTAAAATTTTTTTTTTTTTTTGAGTTTTGTATATATACAGTATTATTTATGTTAAATATATTTAAGTAGTTGGCTATTGGTGCGGTGGTAAAGAACTCTCCTTTTAACCAAGATGTTCTGGGTTCGAAACTTCACCCCATGCTCTTGCAGGCTTTTTTTACCTTTGCCCAACAGGCAGTAGAAAAAGTGTGCGTGTGTGTGTTTTTTTTTTCTTTTTTACCTTTGCCCAACAGGCAGTAGAAAAAGTGTGCGTGTGTGTGTTTTTTTTTTCCCAAAGGCACTAGAATTTTTTGCCTTTTTCCCAAAAGGAGAAAATGTGTGTTTTTTTTTTTCTTTCCCGAAAGGCATTAGAAAATAGTAGTGCGTACCTTGTTTTGTATACTATTCATGGATTCGAGTCTACCCCATATTGCATTTGTATACTTTTTGTCCCCAAAACTGTAATAGTAGAGTTAGTAATAGAAAAATAGATGATGAACATGTGCTAATGTTGTTTTAATGCATTTAGTCAAGGTGTGCAAGTTTGTCTAAGTAGCTAATTATTAAAATACATATATTCTTTAAAATTGTTAATTTATCATGAATACTAAAATTATTTTGGAGTAAATGTGCTTAACTATAACTCATATATTACGGTTACAAAAAAATTTGGTGCCCCCACTATGTCAAATTCCTGAATCCGCCACTGTCTACAACTAAGTATATGAACCTCGTACAGTAGTATATAGGGCACTAACGTGAAGGTGTACCAGAATAATTGCTCAAGTTTCTTACATTTTAGCACTTTTTTGTACTATTAGGAGTTGTTTCTGTTAAACTAAAACTCATGTTTCCAGGGATTCCTAAACATGTCATTTTCCTCACATACATCAATTTCATTTAGCGGAAACAACTTGTGTATTATCATCAGTACTGTAATTCAATGATATAAAGGAAACGCCAAATTTGGTTGGGACTCAGAACTTCCGGCCCCTCACATGCTCCAAATCGGGAACCCTGTAGTGAGCAACCCTTTAGCGCCCCTTGTAGTACGCAATTCGAGCCGTTCATCTCAACAATCAATGGTTCACATACGTTTGTTATTCATTACCGGTAAAAGTATTATTTGACCGGTAAAAATTAACAACGAATCTGAACCATCGATTAAGGAAACGAACGGTCCACTACGCCCCTGTAGTGACTTGCTCACTACATGATCCCCGGTTCCCACATGTTGTGGCCAATAATTTGTGAACAGTCAAATCTATGCTAGCTTCAAATAATAAGTGCACAGATGGGTAGTAGAATGGAAGAGGTTCGTTCCACAATCACGCACACTTGTGGATTTCAAGTCGGATCCACGTGAATGCCCAATCGAGGAGGGAAGTTAAGATTACGTGATGGTATCGTATAATTTCTCTAATTTTAAACAATTACGGGAGAGAATCCCAACCTTTTATAACCATGAGCATGAAAATAGATTTTTAAGACGTGGCAAAGCTGACATACAATTATAGGAGGCGGCTTGTAGCCCTTAGTCCGGTTAGTTAGTGAGTTTGCTCTCTCACGCAATTGATCAGGGTACGATTCTTGGGATCATGTCGCAAAAAAGAAACTTCTTGTGAATCTCTTAGTTCCGGCGTGGATGACCTGCCTTTGACAGGACCGGTGAGGGAATCAGTCGAAGCGCGCGCAAGCTGACCCAGACACCCCGTACTATCTAACAAAAACAAAATTACAAGATGCTAGCACTGCACGACATAGTTTTTGTGTGTGTGTATTTGTGTGGTTGTAGCGCTGCTCTTTCGGATTTCACTCACCTTTTTGTGGTCCTTCTCATTTACATCTGGTACCTTCTCTTTCTGTTGAGCCCATTTCAGTGTTTACGTTTAGTACTCTATCACATGGGATCATGCTGAGTAAATACCATTTTGGACTTGTAGTGTGGAGTTTGGTGAATGTTCAAACCAAAGTTGTCAATCCCGTACCGGCCAGCGTACTGTTTTCACTACTGGAATGGTACGTACCGGTACCGGTCTGTATCTTGGTACCGTTTCGGATTTGCCGCAATTTTTTATATTTATATTCAATATATGTTACCTGATTGCGAAGTTTGAAGTATAAACATAAATAAAATGTAAGCAAGACTTCCAAACAATAAACCAGCAGATTCCATTCATTGAACTACTCATCTATTGACTATAATTCATATGCAAACCAAGTTCTCAAAAGTCAAAACAGCTGGTTCAACAAAAAAAAAGAGAAGGTTCTCAACACAGTTGATATATTACTCCTATACTCACTGGATCATTTCTCTCCTTCACATCTTACTCCTATACTCCATGCCTCACTGTGTCGTTTCTCAGGTTAGCCACACAAGCACTGAAGCACGCGTTCGGCACTCACCCAAAAAAAAAACAGTGTAAATTTGTATCGCCGGAACACCGGAAAATGTCCGAAACACACTGATATTGTCCGGTACATCCGGTATTGGCCGGAACAGTCTGGTATTTCAACCGGAACGGATCCTGAGTCTTTGTGTTCCGTTTAAGCACCGGTACGGTACGTACCGGCCGGTACGGAACGGATTTCACAACTTTGGTTCAAACAGTTTGAAACTTTCTTCTATAACTCAGGTGTTCGAGCCAACTTACGCGCATATCGATTAAAGTTAGAGCAAAGCTCTCTCTGGAATCTGGACTGGCCTCAAAGAAAATTGATAGCTTCTAAGAGATTTCGAATTTAAAAGCTGGAGAAAACTCCTGAATCCTAAGCCTCGACTACTAGACCATGGTTGAAAGTTTCTCAGAAGATCCAATGAGAAGTCTATTCATATGGGATTTCCACCTCTTACCTCACTTGTAGGTTACTATAGGTGTATGTCATAAGTTACCTGCCATCTTGTATCAACATGGTAATAGCCAAAGCTACGTGGATATTAATGATGAGTATGTTTCAGACTCATATTCAGAGGGACAGGAGCAGACAGGACCTCAGAAGAACTTCGTACCATCATTGCAGCAGGTAACACTCTGGAAATTGACTTTGCGAATTCTGATATTCTGAAAATGAAGAAAATGATTGAATTTGAAGCCAAAGAGTATTTCTTACTTCAAAGGAACAACAATGCTTTCAATAAACTTTCTCGTGCATAGGATGAAGATAATATCAGGAATTTAAAGGGTATGGGAAGCTTAATTAAGAAGAGATTTTGACAAAATTAATGAAGGAAAGAAACAAAAATAGAAAGATTTTGAAGTTGTAGATGGTCAGAGGTTGTAGGGCAATACTAATGTGGAGCTTGCCGAATATGGGGCTGTAGGGGTTTCAGGAGGGATCTTAATCATGTGGAATCCTGGGAGTTTTGAACCATCATCATCAGTAATCCATAAAATTTGGTACTTGTCAGGGGTCAGTTAGTAGATTTGAAATATGCTCTGACCAATGTCTATGCTCCAAATGAGGCTAGGTGTAGAGAGGAATTATGGAATGACCTGTTATTTCTGAAGTCTTATCATCACATTCCTTGGTGCAAGGGTGGAGACTTCAATGATATTAAAGCTATATGTGAAAGAGTGGGATACTCCGGTTTAGATAGAAGCATGAGACGTTTCAGGGACTTCATTAATTTAAGGATTGGCTCTGGATGGTTGGTTTGGTGGTAAGTCTAGGTTGTTCCACCTTAGTCTTGGGGTGGCTTTGGGGGGGCTTTGATGGTTGTCTGGTTTGGGTTTCTTTTTGTTTGGGCATCTTTGTGAGTTGGCTTTGTTGTTTGTTGGGGTGGCTTTTGCTGTTTCTGACTTGCTGTGACCTCCTATAGAAATTGATACTCTTTTATCCGATCCTCTTTCAACCCCAAAGTCTTTGGGGGGCTAAGAGTCTTGCTCTGATTATGCTGATATAACTTTGAGGCAGCCCTATATTCTCTTCCAACTCCAAAGCTATGGAGGGCTAAGAGAATAACAGATGTTTGTAAGAGGGCTAAGAGGTTTATCTCATAATATATCTAGTCTATCCCCTGCTGCTATTTTACTGACTCGACTGCTTCATGATGCTAAGGAGAGGTGTTTTGCATTTGATCATTATGGTCTCTGGATGGACTTTACAGCTGTTATGTATTCCTGGGATGAAGATGATATTAAAATACCCAATACTCTTTCAACTCTGATTAGGAGGGCTAAGAGTATCAGTCAAAGTGTGGCTTTCTCTGAATTGAGGCAAAGCTGCTAGTTCCTGCAGGAGTGTTTTTTCTCTCTTTTCAGCTCCCAATGATGGGAGAGTTTTTTTGAAGTTCTGAGCATGGTTAGTTACTCTCCAACTGCTGATGCTTTTGTTGCTGTTCGATGGCTGGATAATGAACTCAATTATTGGTGCAATATTGATGAATCGAGTTGCAAATCAATTTGCTGGGATTTCATGACTAAGTGGAATGCTTTCGTTGCATTTGTTGTTAATGGAACTGAGATGAATGCAGTTAGCCGGGATTCCATGATCAAATGGGATTGTTTTTGCTGCACTGTTGCTAAAGGAAATGAGCTGGACGAGGAGCCGATATCCATTGAACTAGTGTGAAAGATTTTTGCTGAGTTGGTATCCATTGAGCTGATATCCATTGATTGAGGTTGTTACTGGAATGGTCAATCTGACTTACTGAAATCATTCAATGTCCATTGAATGTAGTTTTTCTTTTCTTTTCTTCAGGCCTATACAGTACCTCTTCATGGTCTGTATTTGGTCTCTTCTCGATGTACCCTTTGTCGAGTTCTCAATAAAATTCTGTTGCCGATCAAAAAAAAAAAAAACATGGTAATAGCCCTATGTTGTTCTCACACCTGTATTTGGCTGATGATATATGTACTCCTTTTTGCTGAAGCCTCTGGGAATCAGTGTGATGTGATCATATCAAAGTTTTGAATAGCAGTTTTTGTGTAGTGGTAGCGGAAGTATCAAACGATAAGTAGCGGGAATCAGGCGTAGCGGTTGTGAATTTTTTTAAATTATATTTTGGGCGCTAGAGCACCTGAAGCTGGCAAATAAATCGGAAACAAAGTGATACAGTCTCGGCTGATGCGAGTGTGAATTTTTGATAGCTTTAGTACAACGGGGTACAGCATTATCAGATGATCGAAAAATCACTACGTTAGCGGCCGATACTTAAATCCTTGATGATACACTCTTCATATTTTTTCGATGTTTCAGGCCGGTATTTAAAACTTGTAAAAGAGACTATCAATTATCAAATATCAATATGTGATTACCACCTCAAAGTTGCTGATGTTCCAGTGGGACTTGAACAAACATAGTCAGTTGATAATTAACGCTACGGTGCTGGGTTCACTCTAGCAGTGGGCTCGGTCTTGTTTGTTAAGGGTCTTAAAATTCGGCCTTCAATAGATTTTCTTTATCTCTCAATTTATTACTTTAAAAAATCTCCCTTAAAACCCAAACTGAACAGGGCCGATCCCGAGTCTATTTGTTTGTTTCGTTGGATCTAATTAGGGAATTACTCTTCCAGAGACTATTTCTCCTGAAATTAGTTAAGCGTGTAAATACCATGAGTCCAAGATTCCGGGATTGACTACCAGTACTCAGCGTAGAAAGGGTAGAGAGAGAGTCTGGAGTCGGTTCCTCCCCACCCCCTCTGCCCCCCATTTCCCGCCTCCTCCCTCCTTCGGCCCCCTCCCCCACCCTTTTCCTTTCTCCTCTCCTCTCAATCTCCCATCTCTGGCCTCTCTCCTCTCCTCCTCTTTTCTCGTTGGGCCTATGGTCGTGAGGTGGTTGAGACTTTCTTCTTTGGGAGTTGAGATTTCCCACTCTTCCCTCCTTGTTTGGACTCAGGAGCCAGGTGTGGGATTCTAGATTTGGTTTTCTTGGAATCAGTGTACCAGCGACAAAGACGGCATCTGCAGCAGCTTCTGCCTCCAGTCTGCAGCGGGACGAGTTCGAGTTGGTGCGGCGAGTCATCCAGGAGGGCTTCCTCTATATTCATACCTGGCCTCTCAACTTCGGCCTCTCCAACCCCTCTTCACGAGTGTGTTCGACGGGTCCGGCGTCGTGGTTCCATGCGGTTTTTTTTGGTTTGTTGTATTTTCTTTTCTTTTGTTAGTTTCTGTATTTTAGAACCGGTAGTATCCCCACAAAAAATCTGTGCACAATCTGTGCACAGATTTCTGTACCAGTAGCAAGGTTCCTTCTGGAGTGGGTGCTTTTTTTCCCTTTGCACAAAAAAATAATTAAAAAATTCAATCAATCAATCATAACAAGGCATTCATGTGTTCATGGTTCATAACTCCTTGGAAGTTCGTTCAAAATTACTGTCATCGTCCATATATAGCTTTCACCTATCAATGAAAGTACTTGATTTTTTGCTGCGGGGAGTGGCATGACTTTTCGTAATGGACCATTCACTTGGGAACGGAGCGAGTATATTTTGTAGGTCTACAATCAGGGGCGGACTCACCATAAGGCACGTGGGGTCACGTGCCCCCCACACCCTTTTAAATTATTATTATTTTTTTTTGAGTTTTGTATATATAGAGTATTATTTATGTTAAATATATTTAAGTAGTTGGCTATTGGTTCAATGGTAAAGAACTCTCCTTTCAACCTAGAGGTTCTAGGTTCGAAACTTCACCCCATGCTCTTGCAGGCTTTTTTTACCTTTGCCCAACAGGCAGTAGGAAAAGTGTGCGTGTGTGTGTTTTTTTTTTCCAAAAGGCACTAGAATTTTTTGCCTTTTTCCCAAAAGGAGAAAATGTGTGTTTTTTTTTTTTTTCCCGAAAGGCATTAGAAAATAGTAGTGCGTACCTTGTTTTTTATACTATTCATGGATTCGAGTCTACCCCATATTGCATTTGTATACTTTTTGTCCCCAAAACTGTAATAGTAGAGTTAGTAATAGAAAAATAGATGATGAACATGTGCTAATGTTGTTTTAATGCATTTAGTCAAGGTGTGCAAGTTTGTCCAATTAGCTAATTATTAAAATACATATATTCTTTAAAATTGTTAATTTATCATGAATACTAAAATTATTTTGGAGTAAATGTGCTTAACTATAACTCATATATTACGGTTACAAAAAAAATTGGTGCCCCCGCTATGTCAAATTCCTGAATCCGCCACTGTCTACAACTAAGTATATGAACCTCGTAGTATATAGGGCACTAACGTGAAGGTGTACCAGAATAATTGCTCAAGTTTCTTACATTTTAGCACTTTTTTGTACTATTAGGAGTTGTTTCTGTTAAACTAAAACTCATGTTTCCAGGGATTCCTAAACATGTCATTTTCCTCACATACATCAATTTCATTTAGCGGAAACAACTTGTGTATTATCATCAGTCCTGTAATTCAATGATATAAAGGAAACGCCAAATTTGGTTGGGACTCAGAACTTCCGGCCCCTCACATGCTCCAAATCGGGAACCCTGTAGTGAGCAACCCTTTAGCGCCCCTTGTAGTACGCAATTCGAGCCGTTCATCTCAACAATCAATGGTTCACATACGTTTGTTATTCATTACCGGTAAAAGTATTATTTGACCGGTAAAAGTTAACAACGAATCTGAACCATCGATTAAGGAAACGAACGGTCCACTACGCCCCTGTAGTAACTTGCTCACTACATGATCCCCGGGTCCCACGTGTTGTGGCCAATAATTTGTGAACAGTCAAATCTATGCTAGCTTCAAATAATAAGTGCATAGATGGGTAGTAGAATGGAAGAGGTTCGTTCCACAATCACGCACACTTGTGGATTTCAAGTCGGATCCACGTGAATGCCCAATCGAGGAGGGAAGTTAAGATTACGTGATGGTATCGTATAATTTCTCTAATTTTAAACAATTACGGGAGAGAATCCCAACCTTTTATAACCATGAGCATGAAAAGAGATTTTTAAGACGTGGCAAAGCTGACATACAATTATAGGAGGCGGCTTGAAGCCCTAATAGTCCGGTTAGTTAGTGAGTTTGCTCTCTCATGCAATTGATTAGGGTACGATTCTTGGGATCAGGTCGCAAAAAAGAAACTTCTTGTCAATCTCTTAGTCCAGGCGTGGATGACCTGCCTTTGACAGGGCCGGTGAGGGAATCAGACGAAGCGCGCGCAAGCTAACCCAGACACCTCCGTACTGTCGAACAAAACAAAATTACAAGATGCTGGTGCAAAAGCGGAGGCTGGCACTGCACGAGTCACTAGGGCTGTAAGTGAGCCGAGCTCGAGCTCGAGTATTCGGCTTGTTTACTAAACGAGCCGAGTGGAGCTCGGCTTGTTCGACAAAAGCTCGGCTCGTTAAGGGAGGCTTGACTCGATTAAAGAGGCTCGTTTAGTAAATGACTAAGCTCGGCTCGTTAAGGGCTCGGCTCAAGCTCAAATTTTTGGCTCGTTAAGGAAACGAGCCGAGCTCGAGCTCGCCAAAGCTCGGTTCGTCTCGGCTCGTTTACACCCCTATGCACGACACAGTTTTTGTGTGTGCGTATTTGTGTGGTTGTAGCACTGCTCTTTCGGATTTCACTCACCTTTTTGTGGTCCTTCTCATTTACATCTGGTACCTTCTCTTTCTGTTGAGCCTATTTCAGTGTTTACGTTTAGTACTCTATCACATGGGATCATGCTGAGTAAATACCATTTTGGACTTGTAGTGTGGAGTTTGGTGAATGTTCAAACAGTTTGAAAATTTCTTTTACTAACTCGGGTGTTCAAGCCAACTTACACGCATATCGATTAAAGTTAGAGCAAAGCTCTCTCTGGAGTCTGGACTGGCCTCAAAGGAAATTGATAGCTTCTAAGAGATTTCGAATCTGAGAGCTTAAGATGGAGAAAACTCCCGAGTCCTAAGCCTCGACTACTAGAACATGGTTGAAAAAAATAGTTGAAAGTTTCTCAGAAGATCCAATGAGAAGTCTATTCATATGGGAGTTCCCACCTCTTACCTCACTTGTAGGTTACTATAGGTGTATGTCATAAGTTACCTGCCATTTTGTATCAACATGGTACGTAATAGCCCTATGTTGTTCTCACACCTGTATTTGGCTGATGATATATGTACTCCTTTTTGCTGAAGCCTCTGGGAATCAGTGTGATGTGATCATATCAAAGTTTTGAATAGCAGTTTTTGTGTAGTGGTAGCAGAAGTATCAAACGATAAGTAGCGAGAATCAGGCGTAGCGGTTGTAAATTTTTCAAAATTATATTTTGGGCGCTAGAGCACCTACAGCTGGCAAATAAATCGGAAACAAAGTGATACGGTCTCGGTTGATGCATGCAGGTGTGAATTTTTGATAGCTTTAGTACAATGGGGTATAGCAGTATCAGATGATCGAAAAATCGCTACGTTAGCGGCCGATACTTAAATCCTTGATGATACACTCTTCATATTTTTTCGATGTTTCAGGCCGGTATTTAAAACTCTTGTAAAAGAGACACTATCAAATATCAATATGTTATTACCACCTCAAAGTTGCTGATGTTCCAGTGGGACTTGAACAAACATAGTCAGTTGATAATTAACCCTACGGTGCTGGGTTCACTCTAGCAGTGGGCTCGGCCTTGTTCGTTTTAGGGTCTTAAAATTCGGTCTTCAATAGATTTTCTTTATCTCTCAATTCATTACTCTCAAAAATCTCCCTTAAAACCCAAACTGAACAGCGCAGATCCCGAGTCTATTTGTTTGTTTCATTGGATCTAATTAGGGAATTACTCTTCCAGAGACTATTTCTCCTGAAATTAGTTAAGCGTGTAATACCATGAGTCCAAGATTCAGGGATTGACTACCAGTACTCAGCGTAGAAAGGGTAGAGAGAGAGAGTCTTGGGGTCGGTTCCTCCCCACCCCCTCCGCGCAGTGGCGGCTCCAGGAATTTATGATAAAGTGTTCAGAAATTATCTTAACTCTACTAACTGATATATTAACAATAATAAATGTATACAATCTCATATAGTTGTATAAATAGAACAGTAAAAAAACATAACTTCTATTCTAAAAAAAATTAACTACGAGACAAAATGAGAATTTAAAAATATATACTACTCCCTCTGTCTCATTTTCATTGTCCTTTTTTTATGTTCGTGTCAGTTTCAATCGCTTATATCTTCCAATGTGAATCTCCAAAAATATGCAATATGGATGTTATTTGATAGATTTCAATTTGTTCTATAATACAAAGATGTCAAAATCATGAAAAATATTATAGATTGAAAGATATGCGCAATAGACACAGAAGTGACAAAAGGAATAATGGACAATGAAAATGGGACGGAGGGAGTATTTTTATAACAAAAATTTACTACAATTTTTTTGAAAGTTGTATTTCGTAGTAGACAGTGTTTCGAGAATGGAGAGGGTAAAATTTTACAGTTGTCTTAAATGAGTTTTCATATTTTGTGCCAACGTTTAACCAGCGTATTAATCTACTAAAATTCTTGTGAAAGAAATTGTAGCGACTACGTTGAAGTTGACCTTCTTGAAAATATGTTCTTTAGGATGACATGATGAGATTTTCTATCGCGCGTAGTCTTGAATTCGAAAGAATACTATTCAAGTTAACGGCATTTACAATGTAGTTGATTTTTTTTTAAAAGCTTTTTCGATAATTTTATAAGCTAACTAGACCCAAAAAAAAGAAGAAGTTATTGTCATGAATGCGAAATTAACACATTTAGACCATCGACAATAAAGATGGAGAGAGAATGCAGAGCATAATACTTACATCAATAGATTCTTCTTTTCACTTTCTTTTTACAAGTTATGATTATAAGTTTTATTTAATGTAATGTGTTAGGTGTACAAATATGAATTACCTGAATTGATGGGCTGTAAATTGGATTGTGATGGAGTGTTCAATTAGTTTTGGGTTAGGTGTTCAATTCTTTTTGGGTTAGGTGTTCAAGGCTTTTAGAATTGGGTGTTCATTGATATTTACGTTGGGTGTTTAAAGAAAGGCTAACCCATAATTTTTACATGTATTCTAAGCAAAAAAATTTTGTTCGGGTGTTCAGTTGACCATAGAAGCTCCCATGTGGAGCCGCCTCTGCCTCTGCCCCCCATTCCCCGCCTCCTCCCTCCTTCGGCCCCCTCCCCCACCCTTTCCTTCCTCCTCTCCTCTCAATCCTCTGTCTCCGGCCTCTCTCCTCTCATTCTCTTCTCGCTGGGCCTATGGTTGTGAAGTGGTTGAGACTCTCTCATTTGGGAGTTGAGATTTCCCACTCTCCCCTCCTTTTTTGGACTCAGGAGCCAGGTCTGGGATTCTAGATCTGGTTTTCTTGGAATCAGTGTACCAGCGACGAAAACGGCATCTGTAGCGGCTTCTGCCTCCAGTCTGCGGCGGGACGAGTTCAAGTTGGTGCGGCGGGTCATCCAGGAGGGCTTGCTCTGTGTTCATACCTGGCCTCTCAACTTCGGCTTCTCCAACCCCTCTTCACGAATGTGTTCGACGGGTCCCTTTCCGACGTCGTGGTTCCATGCAATTTTTTTGGTTTGTTGTATTTTATTTTCTTTTGTTAATTTCAGTATTTTGGGACCGGTAGTGTCCCCTCTTATTATAATGTGTTTTGCTTATATATAAATCGAGTTTACTTTCTGGTAAAAAAAAAGGTTCGGGGATTAATCGGAATAAATGGATAAACTTGTTCTATCCCGTGTATGTATTCTACTCTTGATTTGAAGGACTCAAGAAAGAGATAACCTGATAAAAGCCATTTTTGTCTTTATTCAAATTATTTTTCGCATTTGTTAATTTTGCGTCAAATTTTTGTAGATTATTGCTCCGTCTCGACAAGATGAATAAAAAAAGTGCAATATTACCATCGAAACCTAATTTTTTGTGAATAAAGACAAAAATAAACCAATAAGCCAAATTTTTTGTCTTTATTCAAAGAAATTTGAGTTTCGATTATAATTTTATACTTTTTCTCTAGTTGAGACGGATCAACAATCCACCAAAATTTGACTCAAAACTTCAAAATGCGAAATTACAAATGGTAGTTCTCCAAGTTACGAATTAATATGGTTGAATTATAAAAAAAGGAACTATAAATATTACTACCTACTTGTCTAAGTAGCGAATTAATTTAGTCAAATCAGTGTGACGGCTAAAGAGGGACATTCAGATTCCAGTCCAACAAGTATTAAAACAATTTTTTTTTCTTCAAGTCTTTTTATTTGGGGAACATGACGGCCAAAGACGTGTTTTGATAATTAATACCCGCCAAGGATATACTGAGAACATTTGTTAATGCTGAAAATGTTTTTGACGGATATTAATTATTAAAACACGTCCTGGGCCATCATTTTCCCTTTTATTTGTCTTTTTTCCTTCTCCCAATTTCATCCACATAAATTGTGTGCCCATAATGCGGCTCGCCTAACGAATTTCATGGTTCACTTTATAAATTATTATAATTGAAACCCAAAAATGGGTTGTGTAATGTAGCCATTGAAGCCGAAAAGGAAATAGACTAAAGCCAACCTGGTAGGGCTTCAATGAACAACAACTAAATCAATGATTTCCTTATTGAAAATGTAATCTTTACAGGTGAAAATGGGTTGTTTTCCCCATCTGATAATAAAATGCAAAAGGCGAAAAACCTGTACAAATATGTACACAAGAGCCAGAGAATGAGATGAAGCAGGACGTCTTACTGGCCGATGTCAAAGTATTTAGGATCAGATGGGTAATGGTACTCCACATTTAACTGCCAAAACAAAGAGCATTACACATTAGACAGGAGCTTAGTTACATTATTCGCAAGCAAAAAGAATGGCCCGAAACTCAAGTCTAGAGGCAAAATCACAGGTTTATCTGACACCTAGAAAGATAGATTATGCAAAACAAAAGAAATTGGCAGTCGCTTCCAGCAGCCTATCTTTCAAACTGCGATTTGATGTTCTGACAACATCAAAATATGTTTGCTAAGTCAATGTCCAAGTGTCCAACTAATTCTCATTTTCTTGTCTCAGTGTCGAGCATCCAACACGAGTACAATATACATTTAGGAAAATCCATCAAAAAATGACGAGATAAATCAGCATTTTTTTTACGAGAGAGATTAGGCTGAACCAGTGAGTAAAAAATTACAAAATTCAACCACAAGATTTAGAATAAAGCCTATGCCATGTGTGAGTGATACGCCCTTGTATGCTCAATCAAATGACTCAATGGTTGACTAAATCAGCAAATAACCAACCCCAAATTAACGCTAAGTGAAGTTCTGAGTGGCAACACTGTTAGGTGGCCAGTCACATAGCTAGAAATTCTAAGCCAAATCGCACCACGAAACTAGCAAGTAGTTGAGCAGTAAACTCCCATAATGTAGTATTGCAACTTACCTTGCCCTCATCAGCATCTGAGTGACGTTGAGGGAACACCACCCTCATATCATTGTACAGATAGAAACGCCGTTCGCCTTCAGCGTCCAAATCACTTATTGACGGTGCAGACAGAGGAGCAGATTTGCACCTTTGCACTGTCCTTGAAGACTTCTTAGAGAAAGGGCATAAAAAACGGAGATGAAGTGCATAACGCAGAACCCCAGAACCCATAGTATTCCCGTTAATCTTTGTAGCACTATGTACGAATTTCGTTTCAGACCTGTCTCTAATAAATGCACTGTTGTCTGCAGCAGTCTTTTTACATGCACTACTGGTAAATCCACTCAAATTTGAGGGCAACAAACCTATTCCTCCTTCAGCTTCAGATTGATTGACATATCCAGCACAGCTAACACTTTCGGTTTCCATCATTTCCATTTCCGTTGCACGTGCAAAACCATTTGAAGTATGAGACCCCTTGCTGTTGTTGACATCATTTTTCATCTCAGGATCTTTATTTCCATTATCCAGTACACAAGCTGGAGCAGAAGAAGCTAGAGTAATCTTCTGGCGCAGAAATGTCTGTCCAAATTGAATACAGAGTAAACAGTCAGCTTACAAAATAGTGAATACGAGTGAGCTGGAAACTCTAGATCTTCAGTTGCGTCCATCCATTATAAGGATAAATCAGAGTACCATCCTAAGGACCTCTATCGACTTTGGACGTGTTCAGAGATTGATGCGTAAAGCCAGACAACTAGGAAGGCTGAATGGTGCTCCGAAGCAAAAAAAGAAAAAGAAAGAAAAGGGAAAGAGAGCAAAAGAAAGCCTCTTTCACGCGTGCTGAGAGCAAAATTCGATCCCAAGTAACTTTATGACCCTGTTTAGAAGTCCAAAGTTCTAGAAATATGCAGAACCCGAAGCAGATCTAGAGAATGCATGGTTCACCCAACTAGGGCTACGTCTAAGATGGTTGAGGTTGTTTCACTACGATGAAGGACAAATGAGAATTGAATTGGAGTTGCGCTATGAAATAATACAAACAGACAGGCCATGGAACTACTAAATAAGTGCTTGAGAAATTTCGCCTGTGGATGCATCTGTGACATGCATGGCTCGGTGTACAGTAACATCAGGCTCCACAGTCCACACTACATAACACAGAGATCATCTGTCTAGCTACACAACTAAGCAACCTGAACCATACCAAATTTGGTCTATGATAAGCCCTCATCTCAAGACACAAAAAGTTCATTTCCCAATTCAAAGAATAGGTGAAGTTTATTTCATTACTGGTTATTTGTTCCTCTCATTGCTGAAATAGCATAGCGCAATAAAGCTGATGATGACCTCAGCCAATTGCGGCACTTACCCCACTACGCTTCAGTCAAACATTCACTCGATTTACGTGCTTACATTGCAAATAGTACCATTATAATCTCTCTCTTCCTTTGTTCTAAATGTGAGGAGATGTATCCACCACGTACCAAAATTACCGCAACAGACCCAAAAACACTTGTCAGTTGTATCTCATTGCATGACTATGAGGTAACTATAGTTGACTAGGCGTGCACTCAGCCATATTAGATGCAGATATATTCACTGTGTTTGGTTCACAGTTTTAGAGTGAAATTTTTGAGTTAAAATGTAAAAACATGTGATTGGATGCCTCATCTCAAAGATGAGTGGGTCCCCCTCTCAGAAGGAAAAAAGAGTTTGTGCATCTCTCTCTCTTTGTGCAAAGCTTCCAAAGGAAACGAAACGACTCAGGAAAAAGAAGGGGAAAAGGAAAAAGCCATATCCGTTCCTTGCTCCAATCTGACCTGCGATTTGCTTCTTGCCGCCGACCTCAAGTTTGTTCGAAACCAGATACGGAGGACGTTCAAAACCAGATCCGGATAGTTGAATCTCTGTCCGTTCATCATCTTCTCCAACTCAACGAATCTCTCATTTATTCATCTCAAAACCCAGAAGATTGTTGCTGGAGTGATTTTGTGGAATTGTTAATCTAGATTGTGGAATTTGAAATTGTATAGTGCACAGTGCAAGTGAAATCGTAAATTATTTCGGATTTCAGTTGTTGTTGGTATCAATTATGAAGTCAGGACCAAGCCTTCTCAATCGGTTGAAGGATTCACAAAAAATAAATATAGAAAGATCCTGATTTTAAGTGTGAAAGTTCCGGGCCTTTGCTAACACTCTAAAATGGGTTTTGATCACTGTTAAAAAAGATGGTCCCCCTTCCCTTTGGAAGCTTTGCACAGAGAGAGAGAGAGGAGTAGTACTCTGAGGTGAGGGGCCTGGCCTGAGAACAAGAAACAAATGAGTTGGGTGGGTGGGTCCCACGTGGGATGATGTCATCTTTAAGGGTCTTTTAAGGGTTGTTTTTATAACTTTCTGAAATAAAAGTTGAAAAAGTTGAACCAAACACAGTGATTAACTTCAGCTTACATTCTAACACAACTTTTATGTTACAAGTTGGCAAAAATTTAAAAGATTTTGCAGGGTTCCATGGCAACTCACCTTGGTACCAGCTGGCATGTCACTCAGATCATATTTACAAAAGAAAGTATGAATAGGTGTCTTCTCTGGATTACTGAGGACCTGCCCAAAGCAAGTCAATCTGTTAGTCTAACCTAGTGAAAAAAAATAAAAAAAAATCAGCCTCTTTATTGTAAAAGGCCATCTGCTGAGCAATACGCCCACAAAGTAACTTGCCAAACACAAAATCAAAATCTGAAAACAATAGTAAACACATGGAAGATAATCATCAGCACAGTACAATGAAAAACATTAGTCGATATGTTCTCAAGGGGTACGCTTTTGTATAAGAGTTTGTCTAAGACAGAACATAATCATTTCCGTTGAAAAAGTAACTTAGCGCTTTCACTCCTCGTTTAGCTCTTTTTACAACATCAGCAACTATTTCAAGCGTCAATTCCTGTGTCACAGTTATTTTGTTTTGCAATCACCATAGGAAACCTTTAGCCTGATGGGAGCAATTTCCTTATTTGACTGGTGGTTCTACGGCCACTAATCAGAATGGGAGACAAAATAGAGCATGAATTCTAATCCCCATCTAGTATATCATCAATGCACATACTTGAAAATAATATATCAACCAGTACACATATCTCCTAGAAACAAAGGTGGGGTGCATTTACTTGAACCTTGCACCTCAGACATATATACCATGAAATACACACCACTTTTTCTTGAAATTCTCGTGGCAAAGCTAAAGTAGCTTTAGAGAAACAAATATGATGTAAAGTTCCAAGTGAAACTGCGGACTAAGCAAAGATGTGGGTTTCAACTTTCCATACTGGGCCCCACTCTCCAATTACGTTCAAATCCATCCAGAATTTTTCAAGGATACAGGCTCAGGGTTTGATGGAAAGATAATGATTCATTCCCTACGTTTTGGATTCTTACCGGTTCTCAATATTTTGCTAATCATAAACTCCAACTGCAGAAGAAGATTACCCAAATTCATGAGATAAAACATCAGGCCTCGTGTTGCACAAGTCACCAATGGTTCTAATTTGCCGTCTATCAATGGTACTATATCATTCTAATTCTGCAGAATCAGCCTCGTGTAACTCAAGAACCGTTGTAGACATTACAAAAAAAGACTCAATTCTGATTTTGGGGGAGGGTGTGGAAGTACCAGCTGTATGCACCCTTTAATAGGTATCCGCAGGCGGCTCTTTTCTGCTCGAGAGTAATCAATGCTAAGACTCCTCTTCATTTTAGGTCCTCTATGCCGATTTGACGGCAAATTTCCTGCAAGATCTATAGACGAATAATATAATCGGTAATTATCTCCATCCATGCTGGTAACTGCAAATGGAAGCTTTTGAGGATGTGGCGAGAAATTTCCTCCAGTAACATTAAGAACCGCAAGGAAGCCATCAATTTTCTGTACATCATTAATTGTAAAGGAATTACTAAGCATAACACATGCTGAGCTAAACGAAAACTTGAAGGGACAGACTACATACTTATCCATAGATGTAGGATTTATAAACACGTGCACTAACCTGACAGGCTACGACAGATGATAAACGACCAGATAACAAGGACTCCTCAAATGAACCAACCAAGGACCTTCTAACAGGTGCCCCACTCAAAGATCTGACAAACTTTGCTCCATGAGGAGTACCAGTTGAATCCTGACCCCAGTGCCCATCAATTTCATAGGTACTGTCACGGGTGAATCGGTCAAAGTTTTTCTGCAGAAGATGAACATCTTGAAATGATCTGCTTGGCATTCTACAATCCTCTTCTTTCTGCGAGAGGAAAATGCCAGAGATAGTACCATCAAGAGATTGTTCCATATCCTTTAAGGTTAAGTAGTTGTCGTCTAACTCCTTTGTTGCAGACCCAAACCCACCCGAAGTTTTCATTCCTCCAAAGAACTTTGGACGAAGAGGAGACAACGAAAGCGGAGAGGAGGCTGACTTTTTCAGTGGTATGGCTATTTCGCCCTTTTGGTACTTAGCTTTAGTTGTTTCATGAATCCAAGTTAATCCAGGTGAAGGAGGAGATATACTGAAGGCCTTAGAGTCCTTCTCAAGCAAAGGGCCATCTGTAAAGAAACTATCAGTGGACCATATTGAAGGACTAAGATAGGCCGAATTGCCCATATTAGCTTTCTTAGGCTCTTGCAGAACAGAATAATAATGGGAACCACTGGTATTAATGGTGCTGCCGATATCAAGAGATTCGCCATCAAATTGATCTGGTATAAGCATGCCATTCAAAGGAGACAATAACCGCTTTCTTGCTAGTGAGCTAGTGATCTCAGTTTCACTACACTTGCTGCTAACCATACTAGAAGAAAGACTTCCATCTAGTTGGTTTCCCTCAAGCGAATCCGATGCCCGTGGTTCAAACCCCACTATCCTTGAAACCGGGCTATGCACATTCCGACCACCTTTGCGACTAAAAAAGCCATTCCTTTCTGTGGAACCAATTTTCAACGTAGGCATGTTGATTGCACCATCTTTATGTAAGTTGAGAGCATCTGGATCCTTCAAGAGCTCTCTTGAAGAAGAGGATGGGAAATCCAATGGGATTCGATTGCCTGGGTGACCTACATGGACTCCACCTAAATCACAGCTGCTAAAACTAACAAGTCGAGGTGGAGTTTGCACAAATGTGCTCAGTGATAGAACCATTTCTTCTGCCACATTGCTCGAGGAAGCTTGAGGCAAACCCATAACTATTATTCTTCTTTTGTAACTTCTTCACTATAAAGGACAAAAAATAAATACTAAATCTGACACTAGTTTTTCAACGGAACTACTGAATTTGAGTTGTTCACTCCAATGCCATATAAGAAGACGGAACCTTCACGCTCTAAACCCTGCTACCATTGCAATGACAGACCCAACTGACTCTCATAATTCTACTTCAGAGGTTGCAGCTATCGATCATCTAAATGGATCCTCAATCCACCACGAGCTGCCTTGTACAAACATAAATCAGATATCAAACAAGCACCGATAGAAGAATGAGCGTTGCCTCCACAACCGCAAGAAACATGAACACGCTGCTTCATGGTTTATTCTACAACCAAGCCCCAGACCTGAGATATATATCAGTAAAGTCACATGACTACCTTTTTTATTGGTTATTAGAAGAGAATATGAAGAGAGTTTAGCCAATCAGTCGCCTTGTGACCCAAATTTTCAGCTTCATATTCACCAAAATAAAAGCACATACACATCACCAAATGTACTTTCCCATCTCTATCCCACAAATTTTCACCACATTTCTGCTATCAAGACATCTAGTAGTTTACGTGGTTAATGATATCTGAGTGAGTATAGCCTCCACAACAGCAAGCAATATGAATCCAACGCATTACGGTCTATTTTTAAAAAAAAAACAAGGCACAACACAGAGATACATGTGATACGGAAAGTAAGATCTTTTGTCCATACAAGAGAAGAGAATACAAAGAGAGATAAGAACTCAGTTTCCCTGCTACTCGAAGAGTTTACGCATCATATTCACAAAAATTAAAGCACTTACATTGTCAATTAGCATGCATTTTGCCCATGTCTAAAAATTATCCATAAACTGACATTGCCAACTATAGAGGTAGGGATTCTCTTTATTTCTTTCAAGATGATGGAACTTTTTGAACAAGGTGCTGATCGATATGCAACAAGAACAACATTTACTAAGAGCTCTACAGCGTGATTTCCAGTTCCACCATTAGATTTTTCCAAACATCAACTACAACCAGCACATTGTCTATTTATATCAACTGTAAATCGTACACGCCACAGTAAGCTATAAAATTGAAGCAATGTAATGCCTCAAAACGCATACCTGATGAATGCAAAACATCAGAGTAAAGGCATAATTTTTTTGCCATGCGAACACCAGAATCTCATTTTGACACCATTCTGATAGAAGACTTTCCAAGCAAAGTTCAACGTTCACTCAGTCAATAATTCATGAAGCAGATTAAATCAAACTAAAGCCCGAAACGGAAAGGTAAACAAATAAGAAAATCACTAGCAACATAGTCATAACTAGCTCACTTTTCACCTATAAATCGCATCAAATAAGTATTGAACAAAGCTTCCGCATCAGAATTTCGCGGCAGCCTATAAAATGCACAAAAACTGAGAAAATCCACAATTTTCCATAATCGGAGACCAGATTAAGCAAGAAAATAGAAAACTCAAATAAACCCAAAACCGTGGTTTAACATAATAACAGTCCTCTCATGTTTGAACCCAGAAAGCAATACATCACGTCCAAATACACCTATCATCACATCTCTTCATTCGTACATAATTGATGAGGAACAAAAACACTAAGCAAATCAAAAGTACAATCTTCCAAGCTCATATATTCACAAAAATATCAATCACAGCAATAAAATACAAACCCAGATACAAAAGGGCCCATATCGATGCGATCAAAGCTACGAAAAAAATTTAAAGACCAATAGAAGAACAAAAATCAGATACCCACCAGAGCACACAGATCCAAAGATACCCGACAGTCGATAGAATTTTATGAGGCCAAAAAAAATAACCCAATTTGTTTCTTTAGTTTTCTTCTTCGTTATCGATTTTTCCTCTGGCTTCTGCGGTTCTTAAGCTATTTCTCAAATTTCATTTGTTCTTCTTGTTAAGTTTCTCTCTCTAAAATGGAGGTTGTAACTTTGCAGGCCCTTCAATAGTTTATGGGGATTGTATATATTGCATCATCTAGATGGGTCGGTTTTTTGGGTAAAAGCTCTACTAATTTTCTTGGTTGTGATGTGCTTGGACCCGTGAAACCACAGGCTTCGAAATCACAATTGCGGTCCATAGTATTCAACCATCTCGTCACTCGAATAGTGTTTTATTGACAATGGCTAGCCTTTGGTAATTACCAAATGAAAATTCCAAAAAAAAAAAAATGGATAGCTTATAAAAATGACAGAGGGTCGTTTAATTAGTTTTCATGTCTCATGATGTTTACTTTGAATTCAAATCTGGACACAGTTGCATGCTTATTCAAACTCAAAATAAAATAGCAAGACAAATAAAATAATAAGACTCGATAACCAAACAGGCATGAAATATTTAAAAGTGTTCTATGGGCGTAGCTTAAATCAGATATTGCTAAACTATTTAAGTGTGAAATAAATAAATGGATTTTGGAATTAAATGTTTTAGAGGTTGACTATACATTAGTAAGTTTATAAGCTATTAAAAGGTCTAGTTAGAAACTTACCAAAAGTGATCGGAGCTTTCTTCCAAATCAAGAGCTGGTTGCGAATTTTCCTACTTATTTGGTGAAAAGGATTTGATGGACTTTAGACTACACACATGCCCTAATTCAGCCCAAGTTCAATTAACTTCCCAACTTTTGAGAGAGGCTAGAGAGGAAGGAAGAGAGATAGAAGCTTAACGTGACATGGGAAATCACTTTTATTTCCAATGAGATTATAAGATCAAGTTATTCCAAATAAAAACCGTGGTGACTATTTTGATGGGTAATTCCGATGAGATTATAAGATCGAGTAATTTCAAATAAAACCGGGGTGGCTATTTTGATGGGTAAAAGCGGCTTCTTGTTTCATTCGTAAAATTTCATTTCTTTTCTTTTCTTTTCTTTTTCTCGATAAGTTAAACCTAAGCTTGTGTCCGCGAAATTTCTTAACTGAGTGAAACTTACCACAAGTAACTGTTGAAGTGATTTCACAGGACAGGATTGATTACCTTTAATCTTCATATAGGAGTAGTACTTTATTTCTCATGTGGAGAGGAGTAGTACTTTATTGTAGTTGGCGTTATCACTTTCGTAAAAAAATTGGAAGGGAGTGATGTACTGATGTGGTGCAAGTTTTGTTGTTAAAATGCTCCACGTTATCTTTCTAATCTTGGCAGAGACGTGTTTGGACTCTCTCTCTCTCTCTCTCTCCTTGAATCTTGATTGCTTCTGCTTTACATGACGCGTGCAAAGAGGGGCACTCTCTCTCTCTCCCTTCGCCTCTTTTAAGGCAATTTGATTGTGGCGTGTATGGACGGATGCTGGTACTACTCTTACGTAGGGTCTGATATAAGAAAAATTTATTCACGGCTCCGCTGTTAAAAAATATCTTCTCAGTCTGTTATTTGCCTTGCAAATTAAGCTTCCAATTCTCTGCGGGGTCATTATCTGTGCATTCAAAGCCACCCGTAGAAACTCTCTTCTATTAGAAAAAGTCCTAATTAGGCCCACTAATGCCGAGGAAAATTATTTGACTGATTTGAACATTAAACTATTGAGGAATAATTTGTCACTAGAATCTACTCCAATTAGCAAGAGGCATGACTTTGATATATCTTTTTTATAACCGGATGTCGCGCACCTCTAAAAATCTCGAGCCATGAAGTTAACGACTAGACAAACCCTCCAGTGGTTCAAAGTTCGGATGTTTGGCCTCCATGAAATTCAAACATGCGACTTCATAGAGGACAAACGGTAATTAGCTTTCTCATATCCACTTAGCCAAACCGCTTCGAGTTGAAATGACAATATTTAAAACTCAAGAGGTATTTCCTTAGGGAAATGATAATGTATTTTAGGCAGACAGCCAGAGAAGATTAGGCACACGAATTTAGCTCAGGGAAGAATGGCAACAGTAAAGGTTTAGGGAAAATTTCATATTAGCCCCTGATCTTTAACGCAAATCACACAGACACCTATCTTTAACAAAATAGTATTACATAGACACCTGACCTATTAAAGAACTCGTCAATTAAACCGCTATAGGTCAGTGGCTTTGTTGTGGTTAACACCCAATTTATTAGGGGTTAACACCCAAATTATTCCTGGAGAGAGAGAGAGAGAGAGTGTGTGTTAATTAGGGATTTCAGAAATTAGGGTTTGCAGTGTGCAAATTTCTAAGAGACAGTGGCCTTGTTCGTTTCCATACTTTACTTTGTTTTAACTTTGTTTTCCAATCATTACCCTATATCACTTTTCAATCATTACTCTATTTCTCCAATTATTAATTTCATTTCTCTCTCTATCTCTCTCCACTCATTACATCTCTCTCCAATCATTACCCTATTTATCTCTCCACCCACTACCAAAACAAAAATACCCAAATAACCCAAACGAACATGGCCAGTGGTACTTCAACAGATTTGTGCACTTTGTACAGGTTTGGATACATTTCACTGACACCCCTTGAGATTTGCACTTCGTACAGGTTTCACCTCCACCTATGAAAAATAACTCTGCACCCCTTGAAGTTTCCCTTTTTCATTTCTCATACACCCAAGCCGTTAGTCAAAGGTTGTCAATGCTTAGGTCACCTGTTAATTTTTCATATGCCCATTTTACCGTACGAGTTGTATGATCTTTGTTATCCAGTCAACAATTTTTAGTCCTCCTGAGCAAAAGAAGGACAATTTCAAAAGAACCTCCAAGCAAATGGAATCACACTGCAGTTGTGAACGAACTGCATCAGTACTAACCCTGAACAAATGAAATCCAAAAGTGTACTCGGAAATGACATTTAGAATTTGTACATTCAATATACTTAATATATGAAACCAAGTCCTCTGCTAGTAGCATTCCGACCGCAATGATCAAGACCGTTGATTTTGTTATTTTTGTTGATTAAATCATGTAATTTTTTTGGCTCGATTGGGTTTAGAAAGCCCCTTCATCGGCACCCAAATTCAGTAATAAAAAGATATTTTCGTCTGATTAAGTGTCGATGACTTCGATTCTGGTGACAATGTTGAATATCACAAGACCTGATATCCTAACGCTTCTAATTGATCATCCTAAAAGTACACTCGATAACAACATTTAGAATTTGTACATTCAATATACTTGATATGAAACCAAGTCCTCTACTACAGTTGAATGTACAATAAACTTGCGATCGCGACACAATAATGACGATCGTAACCGTTGATTTCGTTATCTTTGTTGATTAAAGGTGAAACCCAAATCCTCAACGACATGTAGGCATCGCTCCAACTCTAGTTGAATGTACTCCAAGTTAACTCGAACTAACAAGCATGTACGATAGGAAGTTTAAAAGGAAAACAATTACTATGTTGAAATACTAATGGGGGAATCATTTGATGTCAACAAGCACAGCATACTATAATGGTCTAGTTCCAGAAAACAAAGAAATCCTGCCATGCAGTTCGCAAAGAGATCAACCGCCTACTACTTGTACGGGATTCAAACATGTCTACTTCAAATCAAAAGAAAAAAGAGAACGAAAAGCAAACACAGTCCCCACTTGAAATACCCAAGTCATTGCCCTATGGGGCTAGCAAATTCAGTGTTCCAAGCTAGTTTTGGATTCAATCCTTCTTGCTTTCCCCGGTCTGAGTTCCTGCAATTCAACCAAAAATCGCTTATCAAAAAACAAAATCGCCCGAATAAATCTGACAGACAACAAACTATTTACAAAATGCAGCTAAAATTGTTTACGTGTGTAACTTACACACATGGACAGCGCACAAACCTTAGAAAATCAAAGAAAGAAGAGACCTACACAAGCTGCTATGGCTGTCCAGCAAAGAGAGGGAGAAGTGAGTCTAGCTCCTGCAATCTGCTATGGCAGTATTTTCCTTAGGCTACAGCTGCTCCTGCAATTTGCCATGTCCAGCAAACTGCTGCTATCCTTCTGCTGTTCAGCAAACTGCTGCTGTCCAGCAAACTGCTATTTTCTGGCCTCATTTTACCCTTCTGCTTTTGCTGCTGTTTTGTTATGGCATCTGTTCATATGCTACTGCATTTTCTGTTATGGCTAGTTCAAGCCAAGATGGCTTTGACATTCATTAAGGTGTAGTTTTCCTTCCCTCTTACTAGATGGATTTGAAACATCGCATATCATTTATCCCATGTAGCCACTTGGCATAGGTATTTTTCTTTACTTTTGTTTTCTTTTCTTTTTCTTTTCCTCCTGGGGTATGCCCCTTGTAGGCTGTATATTCGGTTAGCCTCTTTTTCAATTTCAAGCTGATTTACCCAAAAAAGAGACCATCATACCCGTAGATTCCCCCCGTAACTTTTGCTTTCTCTCTGTTGAGAAGCACGAGCAGTTCCTTAAGCTTAGCAATCTGAACGTCACGCCTTGCATTAAGTTCCTTAACCTTTGCCATCTGTAGCTTATCCTCTGCAATCTGTTCCTCAAGCTTTGCAGTCCGTTCCTTATGCTCTACGGTCTGCTTCTTATGCATTGCAATCTGTTCCTTGCGCCAAGCAAGCTCTTGTTTGTTCCTTGCCATCATATCGGTTTTAAAAGCAAGCTGATCCTTAAGCATCGTAACCTCTTTCTCCGCCATAGAAGCCCTTTCAAGGTCTTCATTCACCATCCAAAGCCTTACCTGTTTTTGTTTCTGTTTTTTGTTTTTTACTGTATTTGACAACAAAACAATAAGTGCTGTACGAAAAATTGCTTCAATAGGCTCTCATCTTCTTCACTATCAATTTCTTTTAATGAGCAAGAAAATACAGTTTCAGTTGTTCACTAATTCCAGTAACCAATGAGAGAGTGATTGCAAGTATCCTTGGGAGTTTCAGCTTCCCTTCCCTCTCCTTGTCTTTCCTCGTTAAGCGAAACAAAAACAAAAACAAAAACGAAAAACAAAAAAAGGGGCCGCGGGGCAGCGATCTAATGGATGGCTGTTCCGGAGAGGTTTGTTACAAGGTGTGCATGAGACACAGTGGGTCCTGTGCTGTGGGAAACTGGAATCTCAAAATCATTTATGCTTTGAATATCAATATTCAGCAGCTGTTTGGGGTTATTTTTCCCAGAGAAAGAAAGGATTATACGCCTCCTAGGCTTGGGGGAAGAGATAAGCTGGGCCATTGATCACATTAGGGGGTAAATACTTGTGAGAAAATGGGACACGAACATATTGAATGGAAAAACAAAAGGATCACATTTTTCATAGGTATATACTCCGTATGCTATATAAATACCTGTGAGAAAATGAATGATTCTATTTTAATCAAATGAAGGATATAAAATGTGGCTACAAGTACATATTTACTCACATGTAAAAAAAACAAGAGTCGGTAATCATCTGTGACAATTTTGACCATGCCTCAACTTCATATAATTCCTTTCTGACCTCCTAACGTGTCCCAGCATGCCACCAAAGTGTCCTAGAAGGCTCTCAGCATATCCGAAGCATGTCCAACAGGTTAAATGTGATATGAACTCAGAAGCATACTTGGAAATGCCCACCTTGTGTCGGACACGAGGCATGTGACCTAGGTCAAGAGGACAGAAAATAAGAGGCTTCTGTGTGCGGATTAGAACATCTCTAACAGAGTGTTTGGTCTTTTGAGTTTCGTGCTTTTGTTTTGGCTGGTAGATGTATAGTTCAGTAATTGGAGCTGTTGGTCCTCCTTGTTTTGGTTGTTCGTTCTGCTCTAGCAAAGAGTATAGCTTGGTTTGTGTCCTGTTGGTGTCTGGTTGGTTATACTCCCTTGTTCCATTTTGTTTGTCCATTTTCGTTATTCGTGTTGTTCTTTAAACGCTTATATATACCAATCTATAATGTTTGTCACAATTTTGAAAACTTTGTACTATAGACCTAATCAATAACTATCAAGCAAGATCCATATTACATATTTTTGGAGATTCATATGGGAACCGAAGATATAAGCGATTGAAAATAAACACCAGCATAAAAAAAAAGGACAAACAAAATGGGACGGAGAGAATATAAAGAAGGTTTTTTCTCCTTACTTTCAATTTTATGTGGCTATGAAACTTTAATTTACCCAGAAACAGGAAAAAAAGGAAAAAAGAGACAAAACAGCAGTAGAAATAGGGTTTCAAAGGCCTTCAGGAAATTTCAATAGATTCAGAGATTTACGCGAAAGTTAAAATAAAGCCTAACTGATTGAACCCAGAGAACAGCCCTAGCCGGAAGTTATCAACAAAAGACAAGCGAACGCCAGAACGCGCGCACTCGCACGCACACAAAAATGCAGATTAAGAGAGAGAAAATCAGAGAGATCAGAGAGAGAGAGTACATCAGTGATGACTTCATAGTCGTCGTCGCCCTCGTAGTTGGCCATCCACACACGTTTATGCATGCATGGACCTTTCTTACAAGGTGAACATAGCTAAGCAACCCCAAACCAGCCAATTCGTTTGAAAAACATTGGTAAAAGTACATGGAAACCCCATCAAATATCTTTTTTCTGCAGAGACCCCTTGACGTATAAAATCACCCATATAGACTCCCTCAACTATATAAATGAAAAATTGGCTAACTCTGTTACTGGAATGAGGGGAAACAATGATTCTGCTCCTAAAAAATCGCCCACACTGACCCCCCTCATCTATAAAATTGTCCACGCTGACCTTTCATCTTAACAATCTTTTTGACAAAAGGATGCTGATTGGTTAACGGTTATAATTGAGAGGGGTCTATATGCGCAATTTTAAATATTAGGGCTCTCCGTGAAAAAAGTGATAGTTGAGAGAATTTCTTATAGTTGAGGGGGTTTTGTGTACTTTCACAAAAAACATATTTGGTAGTCTTGGGCAAGTGATGCCCAAAATGTGCGGTAGATAATAGTGTTGAGTACCACGTGGTCAGTCACGTCTCCAAAAATTTGAAGAAGAGTGTTACAGCAAATCTTTACGACCCCAAGTATATGCGTAAACAAAAATTTACCTATTACTATAAACAATGCCACTCAAAAACTGGGAAGCATACTCCATTTGTCCCAAAAAATTAATCCATTACGAAATAATGTGCAATGGATCAAAAAATAAAATACTTGCGTTTATAATTTTTAAATTTTTTTTGCCTGAATAAATTCTTTTTGGTGGAAGAAATTTGAAAATTTGTGTGGAATTACGTTAACTTATATCAAAAAATTGCGGCTATGTTCGTTTAGTGTATTTGGAAATTTTTAACTTTGTTTTCCAATCATTACCCTATTTTTCCAATCATTAATTTCATTTCTCTCTCTATCTCTCTCCACTTATTACCTCTCTCTCCAATCATTACCCTATTTCTCTCTCCACCCACTACTAAATCAAAAATTTCCAAAGTATCTAAACGAACATAGCCTGCACTTCTTTATGCAATGGACTAACTTTTGGGGAGCAGGAGTAGGATATTACCATTGCCTTCAAGGATCGAACAAATTTGAAAAATTATGTATGGAATTACATTACTCCATTTTTTATCCAAAAATTGAACTTTGTGCAGTAAACTAATTAACTTTTTGGGACGTAGGAGTAGGATGTTAGGATCCCCCCTTACGCATTTTCATACTTTGAAACATTTGCATAATAGCCCCATTATAAGCGGTATCAAATACATCGCTAAATATAAGAAACCAAGCAATTTGGACAACCCTGAGTTATACTAAAAAAAATACGATACTCTAATGCAGCAAGCAACCATAAAGGAATGGGGCACCAAGTTGGGATGCAAAATTGTCCACGCAGACCACTAGAAACACTAGAAAGTAAAAGTGCTGTAAAGAATGAGACACGGCCGGACGCCTACTATTAGTAAATGGCATTTCTCTCAAAAGAAACCACCAAGCAAATGAAATCACAATACTAACACTGAACAAATGAAATCCAACCAGTAATTGAGGACATTCGTGGCGTAACGGTCTCTTGCAACTTTCAACCTTCACATAGGGTAATCCATTCAGCTTACGAAGAAGTCATTTTCGACAAACTGATATGTAAAGTAAATGTTACAAAACTTATTTACCCGCGTGCAAGCATTTATTTAGAAGTTTCTCAGCGAAAATAAATGTGCAAATCCACCCATTTTCGAGGATTAAGCCAACTTTTTCTAACCAAAACTGGAAAAAGCATAACTTGAAAATAGACAAGAATCATCTCCAAACAAAAAAAGAAAGAACAAGATCATTCAGCGAGATTAAGCAGTTGCAGCCATTGGAACTGATCTGTAACAGGCTCTCTTTGCTGCACGTACAATGTCTTCTATCTGTTCAATAGACATCCCATAGAAGAAGGGGACAGTGTTCAGGAAATATTAGTAGACTGCTTCGACGGAGTATACAACAACAACAACAACAACAGAACAGAACCCATATAGTCCCCAATCATTGGGGGTATGGGTGGGGGAGTATCTGTCTTGAAAATTATGCAACTGGAATTTTAGGAAAAGAACAGTCAGCAATTCAGGAGTTAAAGGATCTTTCATTCAAAGTTCAACCACGATATTCTGTTGGTGTTCCATCTTATTTCCTTGGAAATTTGGCACGTCATTGAGACTCATTCAGGAATGTAAGATATAATTCTTTCTTGAGGTTGCTTCCGCAAAGCACTAACTGACCATGCATTTACTAATAAAGAAAGGTTGTCAGAGAATGGAATTCATGGGCACTAATAGACTCCAAACCATTTACTTTCATTTTCCATCTCAATTGATCAACTACTGAAAACGTACACACATACTACGTACCCGAAAGCAAAAGCAAAGAGGTTTTTAACCACAAACCTGTGGGAAAGCCATCCTCTCAAGATTTGCAGCGTAAGGCGTGGGAACATCTGACCCTGAAATCCTCTCAACAGGTGCATCGAGATACTCAAAACTATCCTCAACAACAGATGCACTGTCAGAAAAACAACAAACATACAGAGTCAAATTCACATGCACAGAGGAAAAGAGAATAACATTCGAGAGAGATGAGAAATTGTGTGCAAGTAAAAAGAAGATAACCAAATCTCAGCTCCAACACCATGTTGAGGAAATCCTTCTTCAACCGTTACAAGCCTGTTGGTTTTCCTGACAGAAGCATTGATTGTGGATCTATCAAGTGGACGAATCGAGCGCAGATTTATAACCTGCATAATAAAGGGCAGTTAGATTTTCATATAACAAAAGTCGAATACTCATAGACTCCGCCTTTCCATCCATGGAGCAAAGAATGTTTGTAGTATATGTACCTCAGCACTAATTCCTTCCTTCGCAAGAATTTCAGCGGCCTGAACATGTTACAATTTGAGAGAGTTTCATATCAGGAAATTAAAAAAGCTATCAAAACGAAACAACTTTCCAGAGTGAAATTAAAAAAGCAATCAAAACAAAACAACTTTCCAGAGTGAAATTATACAATAGTCCGGGTGGTACTCCCGACCACTTTACAACCACACATTCCTATGGGGTCTACCACTAAGTGTATGGACCCCACAGGAATGTGTGGTTTTTAAGTGGTCTAGAGTACCATGTGGCAATACTCCCGGACTATTGAATAATTACTCCTTTCCAGAAGAGAAAGAGCCAAGGAAAGAAAAAGATAATGTACTTGAAAAACTGGAGAAATGAACAACCAGATCAAGCTATTTAAAAGAATACTAAAATGATATATGGGTAGAAATCACCTAATTTCATTCAATAGTCTTTAGAATGGAAAAGAAAGGAAGACCTACCAGAAGTGCACTATGAAATGTGCAGTTCTAATGCATGTGAATGCAAGGAAAGATGTACCAACTAAAAAAAATGCAAGGCAGTCTCCAGGTCTGTGACCAATGGATTAAGGTAGAAAAATAGTAGAGTATGATTCATTCCCTTCACTTTCTCCATGGATGTTGTATCTACTCTATACAGTAAAAAAGGCTGAGATAAACAGGTGTAGGCTACCAACACATTTTCTCATGTCACTGTCAAAAGGAGCATTTCTCGATCCCTGACATAACTCTCTCTCTCTCTCTCTCTCTCTCTCTCTCTCTCTCTCTCTCTCTCTCTCTCTCACACACACACACACGCACGGATGGACAGTAATGAGAGGCAGACAGCAGTGAGGATATCTTTCACAATTTGTTTCACTCATTGGAGACAATATGAAAACCAGATGCATCAATGCTTAAACATAGCTTATCACAAATAGGACCTTACACAACTGGAAGAAGTAACGACAAACCTTAAGAGCAAAACCAACCATCTTCGAGAAAGCAGTGATAGTAACATCTTTTCCTTCAAGTTCTATCTGCCAATAATTTTGAAGTTACGGAGACAAAAATCAATAACAAAAAGAGAGAACAATAATGATGTCAGAAGAAAGTACCTTAGCTTTCCCTATTGGAAGACTGAAGCTAGAATCAAGAACTTCTGCTGAAACAGGGAAGGACTCACCATATCTGGAGAACATGTCAAATAAGCACCATTAGCCCTCAAAGCAAACTAAACTAGCAAAATCGTAATGCTCCTAGAGTACTTACAGCAACTCATTTTCAAGGAAAACAACTGGGTCTGGGTCCCTTATAGCAGCTTTTAGCAGGCCCCGAGCATCTTCTGATGAGTACGGAGCCAACACCTTCAATCCTGGACATGAACTATACCACGCTGCATAACACTGAGCAAAAACAGAGTATGTAGCTTTAATGAATTTGATCCATAATCTAATGACAAATCAAAGAAATAAACGAACATTTTCACACTGTAAAAATCGGTCAGGGATAGATTTATTAAAAATTTCCTAATGCTTCCCAACATCACAGAAGCCATTGAGGACAAATGTGTTGCCCAATAGCTTGTGGCCCAGAACACCCCAACACTCCCATAGAGAGGTTGGGGAATCAAACTTGGTAAGCACCTATGGTCTGGGTCAAAGATTCTTCTAAAATTGGCCCGTCAGCTAAGAGCAAAAGAGATCCAATGTATGGCACTAAACATTGCTTCACTTGAAGTAATACACACCCACACACACACTAAAAAGTCAATGATCTCTGCTTGTGGTAATAACTGTCTTTCTTTCTCTAGCAGGCAGACAAAGTTAAAGGCCTTTGCTTGTATATTCTTTTCCTTTTAGGCCCAACAGCAATGACACAAGAAACAACTAGTGTGAAGTAGTACAAACAATACTCTAAAGCTAAAATACAGTCACGATGACAAATTGCCTGCACAGCAAAGCCGAAACATACATGGGAATGTTGAGCACCAACTCCAGCAGCAGCACCATTTGGTCCTCTAAACACAATCGGTACAGATAACTGACCAGCAGACATGTAGTTTGATTTTGCAGCAGAATTGATAATGTGGTCAATTGCCTGCAACAATCACCAAAACTGAGTCCAGACAGACACCTAACAAAGCTAAGAGTGACACTTGAACATTCCTACATGAAATAGAAAAGAAAATAGAGATAATAAAAAGTGACCCATTATGATTTACGATGACAAAAGCTAATACTAAGTTACTTAATTAGCTTAGGCAAACATCGAGTCAACCAAACAGATTGACCTGCCCCAAAAAGAATCTGTTATCCAGCCCCACAATTAAGCAAGACCTTGAAAACTGCAAAGCAATTGTGTTCCTAACTCCTAAGCATCATAAAAGCATGTGTAGGCCTAGGTTTGGTAAGGGAGATGTCAACATACTAAACCATCAGTTTTGGCTAAAAAATCTACATCAACAGTGAAATTACATACAACTACAAAACAACAAACAAGTATAACCATGCAGACTAATGCAAGCCATTGCATTAGAAACAACAATACCATAAACCCTTTGATTCAGCCTGTATACATAATTTTTTGAACAATGAATACTTGGTGAAGTACGAGTTACTAGCATAGTTTCCACTGGACTCGATAGAAGAATTGGATGCTACCCTGCTCGTTATAGCAAGCAACAAATAGTCAAATACTGACACGTTGGTACAACACAAATATAACTATGTGATACAGCAAAACTGATAAAGTTTTGTGATCTAACTCATAATGGGTATCCATTTGCCTTTACGATGATTCCAACAAAAGATTGTACAGATGAACACTGACCTGCATGGAGAAGTTAAATGTCATAAATTCTACAACAGGCTTCAAACCATGGTAAGCAGCACCAACTCCTATCCCGGTGAAGCCAGCCTGCAATATTGATTCAAAAGTTGGACGTTGTAAAAATTACAACACACTAAGTAAATAAATAAATGCATACGCACAGCATGGTTTCTGAAAGAAACATTAAATTAGAAAGAACAATAAGGACAATAGAGTACCTCTGTAATTGGAGTATCAACTACCCTATCAGGACCATACTTGTCCAAAAGACCCTTGGTAATCTAATAAGAATTCAAATTTGAAAAGTAAGTTTTAGATAGAAGAAGCACATAGATGCTAGCAGAACTTTAAAGATTGATGAGATTGATTTTATGTGTTGTCTGTCATTTCTAACCTTGTACGCACCCTGATATTCACCAACCTGCATGCAAGTAATATAACTAGTCAACTTTGCAAATCGCCTACATCGATAACATATCAGCTTCAATTGTAAAATATTTCTCATCAAGCTTCTCAAATACCTCTTCACCCATTATAAATACTTTAGGATCTGCGGACATCTCTTCGTCAAGTGCAGAATTCAAAGCATCTCGCACTGTCATCTGCAAGCAATAAGCAGTCCCAATAAGATCAGGAAAAAAACATTAGATAACATAACAAGATGGATGTTGGCAACCAAAGACAAAAATTCAGGGCATGTTTCTCTAGGTGAACTGTCCAGCATTCTCACCTCGTGTTCGTAAAGGAGCTCATCTGAAGCAGTGAAACGCCGGCCAGATGGGTGGGAAGAAACAATTGATCTAGATTGTTTATTAGACTATGACACTTTGTAATGTATCCCAACGACCATGGTTTGACTAGTTTCAGACTGGTAGCTTTTTGTTGCCTATTGGGAGTCTAGCTTGAAGGGTGCTCGAGTGGTAAGGGCCATCAACCAAAAGGTGGCCCGACTGCTCAAGCAAAGACGGCATATTTGATTTCCATTCTAGCCTCTGCTCAAAGCCCATTTGCTCCAACTACGGAACTTGCCCAAAATACTTTTCCAAACAAACCTACATATAGGGCAACCTATACATACTCAATGCACTGAAAGACTAGTATTTTGCCCTATCTCCTGTCCTTTCAAGACCACTTGTTGTGATGCTGTCCTTAAAAACTTCAAAGCACTATCATTTTCTATCCATATTCAATGCTTAGACAACATCCCAGATCTATTTCAAAACCCTGCACAATCACATTTTCACTATAAGTGAGTTCCTGCCAATGCCGATTGCGTACGAGAAATCCCAGGGTGTTGGAGCCATCGGTGAGTAGAGATTGAACAAGTGATCGACTGATCGTGGAAACAAGATATCATAAGTGAAGTGCGTCTACAGTTGAGTTGGCAGCTATCTCTTGATCTAGTGGGCTGTTTTGATCTCAAGGTACCATTGTTTTCTAACTCAAGACTTTTTTCTTAAAGGGCTTTTGTGTCAACCTTGTGTTCTTTCTTACTATCGTTAGTCGTGCGGTTGATTTATCTTCATTCTTCATTAAAGTTGCCGTTTCAATTATAGTTTGCGATAATCATGCGGACTTGGCCTGCTAACCCCTTCAGGAGAACACTAGGCTCGATCTGAGTCCAACCTTTTAAATTAAACCTTTAAAACCATAAAATAAAAAATGACCAGCTCCTTCACTGTCAACAAATGCCAGGAGATCATCCAATTGAAGAACAAAAGAATGAATAACAAACACGTCAATGATTAAGGGAAGTCGGACAACAAAGCATGTTAACGTAACGGGTAAAAACCGTAAAATAACACGGAAATGATACCATAAACTATAGAAGCCCTTTTACATGTAATGGCAATCTACACACTCGCTCAAGGAGACTAAATAACTTCTCTATCACCATTTACCACCTCACCCAATTGTCATTTTCCTTACTTGATCCAAGCCGCACTGCTTCATGCTTGAATTCCTTTTGTCTATACTTCTTTTTTTTTCATTTTTTCAATAGCCCTTTTCATCCTTCATTTGAAGAATAGGGAATAAGAGATCAGAAATATAGGTTCTTTCGCAAGTCGATTCACCAGGATTTTCTCAGTACCCAACTTCGCTCGATATGAAGAGAATAAACACATGCTGAAAAGCCCGGCTGATATTTGTGAATTCATTTTCTTAAGGTAGATACAACATGTTAGACTTTATCCCCTCAATTCGTACCTCCACGTGCATCCGGGCTGCACATGAGGGGGAGTGCGAGAATTTCTCCCACATCACTCATCTAAGGATTCTAAGCCACCTGTTATACTCCACCTATTGCCAATTGGTTTTAGGTTGGAACCCTCATAGAAATGTAACATAACATCTTTCTTTTTGTGTGAAAACTAATTGTATACAACAAACAAACATGGGTATTCTGCTTGAGTAAAGAGACCTATACTCGTATAGACTATAGAGCGACGAGTTACCTGTTTTGCGGTAGACGAGTAACTCTTCGATGCCAAGAGTAGGGACTGACTTCGAATCCTCTGCAGTATAAAATCATCAGAAATCAACAACAGCTAACGTAATTTTTATTTTTAAAACACAAAAAACGAAAGAATCGATGAATGAAAAACTAAGGCAGCACGAACCGAAGCGTTCATGCCTCCACGGGCGACTCCTTTCCCTGCGATCCCCAACATCTTCTCTTCTTCTCACAAAACCTAACGAGCAATTGGGAGATTCGTGTCGGTAAAACCAACAAATCTTGCCGAAAACGATACGTTTATCAACGTAGATGAATTGTCAAAATTTAGAGAGAGAGAGAGAGAGAGAGCGAGCTTTGTTGTTTGTGGTTAGGTGGCGGTGGTGGTGGTTGTGAGCTCGGCGGCGCGCGTTCAAGTTCGGAGGGCGGAAATTTATTTCTGTTTCTTTTTGTTTATAATAAATATACTAAATATTCTGATGGGTACAAAGATGACACGCGACCTTTGTCTTTTGCTTTTGTCGTTTTTTTTTTTATATGGGAAATTACCGAAACCACCCCGAGGTTTGTCAAATTACAGGTCGTCCCCTCAAGTTTGGAAAATTATAAAATAACCAGATGTCTCGTAAAGAACTACTCTCTTGTCGAGATGTAGCCGCTAGGAAATTCGACAGAGTCTGTCTATCTGACCTCATCCAATCTTTGTTACAATCGACCACACTGGGCTTTTCACATGCTAACAAAAGACAGGCTAGTCTATTACTCTATTGTAAGTCTGTAATTTTTTTTTTTTTTGACGAACAAGATCAATGCAGTTATATTAAAGAAAAGGAAACACAATACAAAAATGGACACTATCGGTCCCGAAAAACAAGAAAAAAACAAAAACACAACAAAGAAAAAAACAGAAACAGAAGAAAAAGCCGCATGGAACCACGACGCCGGAGCCGGACCCGTCGATCACACTCGTGAGGAGGGGTTGGAGAGGCCGACCTCGAACTCGAACTCGTCCCGCCGCAGACTGAAGGCAGAAGCCGCTGCAGACGCCGTCTTCGTCGCCGGAACGCTGATTCCAAGAAAAACCAGATCTGGAACCCCAGATCTGGTTCCTGAGACCAAAAATGGAGGGGAGAGTGGGAAATCTCAACTCCCAAAGGAGAGAGTCTCAACCACCTCACAACCTCGGGTTGAGCAACCGGAGAAAGAGAAGGAGAGGAGAGAGGCCGGAGGTGGGGGAAAGAGTGGTGAGGAGGAAGGAAGTGGGAGGGGAGGGGGCTGCAAGAAAAGGGGAGGCGGGGAAGGGGCGGCGGAGTGGGTGGGGAGGATCCCACCCCGGCTCTCTCTCTCTACCTTTTTCTCCAGAAGACTCTCTGCCCCGGATTTTGTAAGTCTGTAATTAGAATTTTAATAATATTGTTTTCAATCAAATTTCGTTGAATTGTCTAGCGGGCCTGCGGCTACGTCACGACAATAGAGTAATTTGTACTGAGGGAGAGGTACTTTGTACTTTTCCAAACGTGAGGAGACAATTATAATTTTTGGAAACCACAATATGGTTTTGGTAATTTACCTCCTTTTTTAACGGCTTTTGCTTTCGTTTGGCCTTTTGTTTTACTTTTATCTGAGGTTTGCGAGTTCGGCTCGGTTAAACTTTTGTTAGCTATGAAACTCCATTAGCTGAAGTTCGGTTCGAGTTCGGAGTCAACTCCAGTTTATTTTTATTATAAAAAAAAATGTAATATGAATGGGCCGGTAAATATTTGTGAAACTCCGTAGCTAAAATTCTGTTCGAGTCACAATCGAACTCGAGTTAGTATTTATGATATGAAACTCGAGCTCGGTGCAAACCCGAGTCAAATAAATATAAACAAGTTAAGCTCGACTCAAACTTGAGCTTTGAAACAAAACATTTAGAAACAGTTTGAATCACTGTCCGTGTTACTAAAATATTGCTTTGGATATGTCTTTTATTCAAGAGTCTATCCTAGTCGAGCTTGGGATGACTAGATCTTGGCTCATTTCATCAAAAAAAATTAGTAGTAATAAAAAATTAATTTCTCATTATTGGAAGCTTTGTATTACAATAACTGTTATACTATTGACAGCTCATTGAGTTAGCAATAAGGTAAAAGAGAACAAAAAAAGGGTCTTGTTAGTATGTGCCCCAAGGGCATATGATAAAATTGCATTAAATGTTTTATTTCACTCTACTTTTTACGGGGAATGTAAAAGTTATGGTAGAGTAATAAATTGTTTCTTTAAGAAGACTCAATTTTTTTTAGCATGGGACTGAAATGCCCCCACGTTACTCTTCCATCCCCATCCCCTCCACCAACTGAATCTCTGCAATTCTTCCACAGGGACCCGAATTAACCATTAAAAACCCTTAACATTCGAGTTATTAAAACTGAAAAATTACTCACCAAAATCTAACGAATTCGAATCAGATTAATAAAGCTGAATGAATAAATTGTAATTTGCAAAAGGCTGGGTTTGGCTTACTAAGCTGTTTCGATTGTATTTTGTCTCTTTTATTCAAAAATTTTCGTATTTCTTAATTTTGTTCAATTTTATGGATTATTGGTTTGTGTCGATGAGAGAAATAAAAAAATTCGAAATTAAGTTTAATTTTTTTGAATAAAAACAAAAATAATCAAAAAAAATTATCTGTGTTGATTATTTTTGTCTTTATTCAAAAAAATTAGTTTTGAACATAATTTTGTACTTTTCAATTTTTTCTCGTCGAGAAGAACCTATAATCCAAAAAAAGATTGACGTAAAACTAACAAGTGCGAAGAAATTCCAAATTAAGGCAAAAAAATAATTCAACTATCCAGCCAAAAAAAAGATTGACGTAAAGAAGGAACGTTTTTTGTTAATATGTTGAGTTTTTGAATCTGATGTGAGTTTCGTAATTTTCCAAAGATTTTTGATAGCGCTCAAGAACGGAAATTAAATGCTGAAGAGTGGCTTAATATAGGCTGTTTGGTAGGAAAATGGGTTACAGTTTGGGTAAATTGGGATGCCAAAAGACAATAGAAGGTGAAAGGAAAAAAAAGAAAGAAAGAAGGATCAGGAGCACAAATAAAATTGAGCGGAGGGAAAATTAAGGGGTATTTTTGTCTCCACAAACATGTTTTACTCTTTATCCAATATTCCAACTACTTCACTACTCTCTATGAAAGTGGGGTTTAATTGATCTCAATTAATGAACATTATCATGTGCCTTAGGGGCACATATATATTAACAAAACCCTTTCTTTTATAATAAATTGAAGTCTAAATTGAGAGAAATTATGATGGAAGAAAATAACATAAAGGGTTAGCTCAAGCGGAAAGGAGAGCAAAATGTGAGAGCTTTATTTTCTCAATAAGTTTAGGTACACTACATCCAACCACTACACCATCCACTACATGTTTTGTAGGGCCCACTCCGGGTCCCAAAAAAATACAGAAAAATGTTCATAAATTTTAAAATAATATATTATGGGGCCATGTAAAAAATCAGCTCCAACAAATATCGGTAAGTATTATTTCTTGATTCATAGGGGCGAAACTTTCGCCTCTACAAATCAAGAAATAATACTTAGCGATATCCGTTGGAGCTGATTTTTTACAGGGCCACATAAAAATATTATTCTAAAATTTATAGACATTTTTATGTATTTTTTTGGGACCCGGGGTGAGCCCCATAAAAAATGTAGTGGATGGATGGTAGTATATGTAGCATCTCTCTATATAAGTTCAAGCATGTAGTTTGATTCTTACAAAGATAAAAAATATATATATATTAAAAAAAAATGGTGCTACCCTCTTGAAAAGCTTAAGTAGTTGTGGTAATGGGTTATGATTTAAGGTTTTTTTTTTTTTTTTTTGAAAATGGTTATGATTTAAGGTTATGCGCGATAGAATTGGTTCTGAATTTAAGAAAAATGGCGTAAGATAAGAGTCGCACAGGTTCGATGTCTCTCTATAAATTTGAATCACGAACCACCCTGTGAAACCAAAATGTACCCGCTATTTGACTAGCTAAATCTTTTTTATGTTTTTCTTGAGGGGGAAAAAAAATGCAACAACAATTATGCAACACACCTAAGTGTAGCATTCACGTATACATAAAAAATTCAAGTACTTTTGGAGCACAGCTACACGGTGCTTCAAGAACCTCTATACCACACATTCACGCGAAATCCATGACTAAGTATTAAAATCACGAAATAAAAAAGTGTGGTGATAGAGGTGTATGAAAGACGACGTGAACGTGCTCATATATCACAAAAAAGTCACTCCTCACAAACACTCCTAAGAATGGCCGATCACTCTGAGTGCTACAAAGGGTTTCTACAAACACAAGGGGGTGTTCTTGGCGACGGACTCTTCAAACGATTTTCCAGAACACCTCCTTAAAAAAAAGTACTTGTTTCACATTTTCAAACTCAAAAATAATGCAAATAAGAAATATTTTTTTGATTTTTTTGCACCGTATAAAAGATCTCATCGAGATCTTTCAAACAAGATCCATATTGCATATTTTTTTTTATTTCAGTAAACCTATTATTTTTGAGCTTGAAATTGCCTTCTTAAAAAATAAGACTTATTTCCGTTCTGGAACGGGCTAGTCAATTGGGGATATAAGAAAGTGTATGGAGACTTCGTAAATTATGTATATAGCAAAGAGATTAAATTATTTTACACCGCTGGTGTAACACATTTGTTTCCTCCAAATCAATTAAATTGCGCTACGTCGCAATGTTCTATTAACTGGACCACTGTTTTAACGTCATGACACAATGTAATTGATTTAAAGAAAACAAATGTGTTACACTACCGTTGTATATAATTTATTCTCTATAGCAAATTGCATACTTTTCAACGTGGCTCTCTCTTAAGAAAGGATATAATCGGTGAATCTCTATCATTCTCATCTCAATGAAAATAAGGAAACATATAGTAGTATATCATAAGATTCATAACTACTAGACCGCCTGAAGATTCGAGGCCAAAAAAAAAAAAACTAAAATAAAAAATCCCATCCAGTGTTGGGCTATAGTCCAAGGAATGGCAATGGGGCAGGGCGGGTTTTTGCGTACCCGACCTCGATCCAGAATTTATTACCCGACCCCGGTCCCAACCGGATATTTTTTAGGTATCCCATTCCCGCCCCGATTGGGGAACGTGTTTACCCGCCCCGCCCCGCTCCGTAAAAAAATTTAAAAAATTGCTAATCTAAAAGCAAAATAAAGTATAAATGAAGTGTTAATTTAGTATAATGGTGAAAATATAAAGATAAGAATATAAGAGTTTTTTAGTATAATGATGAGATAATAATATTAGGGTAAAAATATAAAATTTGAAGTATTAATGATAATAAAGGACCGTTCCACCTTTTAAAAAAGTACATTTTTTCAAACAAAGGTAATTTTAAATTCAAATATAATGAAAATGAAAAATAATTTTTCAATTTTTTTGCACCGTTTAAAAGATCTTAATGAGATCTATCAAACAAGATCCATATTGGTAGAAAAATTATTTGCGTAAACACATGATTTTTGAGCTTGAAAAACCTTATTTTTTGAAAAGTTCTTTTTACTGTTGAATTGGAACGGCTCCTAATTAGATTAGGATAAAAATATAATTTTATGAATAAATACATTTCGGGACGGGTAATATCGGGGTGGGTGAAAGTATAATTTTACCCCGACCCAATACTCGGAAAAGGTGATAGAAAACCCGCTCTGTTCGAGGTGAGGCGGGTTCGATTGTCATTTCTAGCCCACAAAGTGATTGCTTTGCTGACCAATCAACGAAGTAATCAGATGACGTCACGTCTCCTATCGACGCGGTAACCGCGTGGAACAGTTACATTTTATTATTATTTTTTGGCGGGAAAAGCAAACGCCGTAGACTACTCGAGCAAGACTACCTGAAGACAAGGAATCTCAAGGAAAGGAATGCCTTTTAATTAATAAAGAAAAGGAATAGGTCCGCCTCCGTACAAGTTCGTCGCCTTCCAGTCTCCTTCTCACACTCCACTCTACTCTACTCTCTCTCTCTCTCTCTCTCATCCCTTTCTTCCACTTTCTCTTTTGCTTCCCAACGAAGTTTTCCATTCTCTATATCTCTCACTCTCTCTCTCCGTACAAGTTCGTCGCCTTCTAGTCTCTCTCTCTCTCTCATCCCTTTCTTCCACTTTCTCTTTTGCTTCCCAACGAAGCTTTTCCCTTCTCTATATCTCTCACTCTCTCTCATTGATTATATTCGCGACTCTCTCTGTGATACCCAACGAAGCTTTTCCCTTCTCTATATCTCTCACTCTCTCACATTGATTATATTCACGACTCTCTCTGTGATACAGGATCCGTACGTAGAAGAGATACTGGTGGGAGATTTTCTTTTCCTATGGCTACGCCGAGAGAACACGTTGAGGAAATCCGGACGAAAAAGTTCAATATCGGGGGCGAACCGGATCCCAAAAACGAAGACCTCCATCATGCCGTTAACTACCTCTCCGCTGAACTCTACTCCAAGGACGTCCACTTTCTCATGGAACTCATACAGGTTTATAATACTATAATCTAAACCTAATGTGTGCATATTTACGGTATATTTTTTTAATTATATATTTGTGTGTATACGTATTATCTGTGTGATGTTTCAAAGTGGCTCTGTTCGATGGGAGTCCACTATTATTAGTTGTACCTCGTTCTTAAAATACGAAGAGTTGGGTTAAACGTAAAATCAGACTTTGTTTATGTGGCTTTGATTTTTGTTAGACAAGAGTAAAAGACTTTTTTTGTTGGATTAATAAGAATAAAATACTTGGTTCAACTATCTTGTTGTATTTAGGCTTTTTTTCGTTAAGATTTTTAGTTTTATGCCAAATTTTTATGAATTATTGATTGTCTCGACGAAAGGAATATGTAATATTTTTTTTTTATTCTTACCCAAATATTTTTAGAAATACCCAAGATAAAGACCAAAAATCTGATTTTTAGGGCTTTATATTGGATGTTATAAAAGTCAATAATAAATCACTAATTAATAATCAACTAATTAAATAATCACTAATTAAATCATCCACTAATAAATCACTAAAGTGGTTGGACCAAGTCTTAAAATCAAATCATCCACTAAAATAAGACTAATAATAAGACTTATCAGATTAATAATATGATATTATTAAGCGATTATTAGTCTTAAGTGATTACTAATATATAATCTGACAAGTCTTATTAATCATACTTATCGAAATCGTACGATTCCCGATGATTCGATTCGATTCGAATCGTACGATTCGGTTCGATTCAGGTTTAAAACGATTCAGATCGATTATATGAATCGCAAATAGGTGAGAATCACATAATCGTTTTTTGAATCGGTGAATCGTGCGATTCACCTTGTTTTTGAATGAGTGGATTTTCCGGCGGGTTGGTTTGGGTTTCTGCACATAAATCACAAAATACCTTTTATGGGAGGTGAGGGGTCGAAATTTCTTGTCTGACCTAGAGAGAACCCTAAGATCGAAAAACACGAGGACCAGAGCCCTCGTAGAGACATGGATGTTTGAATTGCATCTCGTTCCAGTCGGTGAGGGTACTGACTTTTGATATGTTTACTACTGGGGTGTATATTAGTTTATTTATATTACTGGTTAGTGGTGTGCATAGTGGAGTGTATATTATATATACTAGTTAGAGCATTTTAATGGAATAATCAAAAGTGAATAGTCAAAACTTGTCACGCCAGCTTTTGATTATTCATTTAGAGGGTTGTTAAAGTTAGCAATGTGAAGTCCCACATTGTTACTTTTGATTATTCAAATACCCAAATTTGATTATTGGTTATGAGGTTGCCAATTTTGATTATTACAATGTAAGCACTTTTTTAAGCACACATTGCTAACTTTAACAATATTTTGATTTTGATTATTACATTGTGGATGCTTGTGCAACTGTGCATATTATATATTATACTTGTTAGTGGTGTGTATATAATTTATATCACCAGCAAGTGGGGTGTACATTAGTATATAAAAGTCCGTTAAAAAAACAAAACAAAACAAAAAACAGAGTATAATAAACTTCTTTTTAACTATTGTCTTGCTTATTAGATCACTAGATCATCTATTTATCTTGAAACAATACTTTTAATTATTCAAACTTGAAATCTACATTTTTTATGCATTTTCAAGATTTTGACGGAATTGAAACGATTCACGATTCGATTCGATTCACGATTCGCAAATGGGGCTTTTCGATTCTCGATTTGACAACTATGTTATTAATATCTGATAAGTCTTATTAAGTGATTTTAATTAGTGATTTAAATCATCCACTAATAAATCACTAATCATTAATAATCTGATAAGTCTTATTAGTGGATGAACCAACTCTTATTAATCAATAAATCACTAATTATTAATTAGTTGATAATCACTAATTAATAATCACTAAAGTGTGTGATTTATAAAAGTCAATAATCTGATTTTTAGGGCTTTATATTGGATGTTATAAAAGTCAATAATAAATCACTAAAGTGTGACACAAAACTAAAAAAAATAATTTTTTTAATAAAGACAACTTTAAAAGCCCCCAAAGCCCATAAAGCTCTTAGCGGAACAAGCCCTAATGAAAGTGAGATTGAAATTTTTTTTAAACAAAAAAGTTGAGATATTATTTTTATAATCTCAACCGTTTCTTTTGTACTATATTGTTTTTTAATTTTAATTTTTCTATATTAAAAATGAAGCAATTTGCTATTTGGATACCGATAATTTATTAATCGACATCTCTTTAGTGTAAGATAATTTTTTTGTTGGAACTGGGGTGGTATCTGCCGCTCTCCCTCCGATATACCTCCGCCCATAATCGACGGGTATGTAATTCATTATGTGTCGGTATACTGTTGTACATTTAGGCGTCATTTTGTGAACTATGTATCTCTATTACTTCCTGAGATACTAGGGCTAATAAACGAATCAAGCTACTTGAGTTTGAGCTTGTTTTTGTTCGTTCAACAAACCAAGTTTGAACATTTTTTGAATCTCAATAAGCTTTCAATTGAACATGCTACAACTCGGCTAGTTCGGTTTATGATGAGTAAAAAATTCAAGCTACCCAAGATCAGTTCGTATTTGGCTCGAATTAAAGCTTGTTCGGGTGATCCTCTCTTCTCCCAACAAGCTTTAAGTTCGAACATATTCTGAAGCTTGTTAAATTTTCAAATCAAGCTTTGAACAACTAACTGCTTGGCTCGTTCGGCTCGTTTATCACCCTATTGAGAGTAGCTTGAATTTAACTGTGTGGTTGCTTGAATTTAATTGTGTAGTTGAGCACACGTTGCTCACGCCAACTTCTTTTATGTCATGACTAAAAAATGAATTACTAGTTACATTGGCTGTGTATAGCAAGTATTTATAACTTCATCATAAATTACCATAAATCGTAAAACCTGTCTAGTTCTTGGGGGTGTTGCACCCAAGCTCCGAGCCCCACCGTGGGCGCTGTCACGTGGACCCTTGCGAAACACTAACCAAATCGAATCAGGCTTCACAAAACCCAACATTCTTTACCCATGCTTTTACTCAAATTTGACTAAAAACTTGAACAATCCAATTGGTAGACCCAAATTTAAGTATAAGTTTATGCAAAATTAGTCAAGAATAGTTATGAATTTGAGTCTTGAGAGGTAGAAAATAGTTTTTCAAAATATGAGTCTCCATAATTTTGGGTAAAATTAAGAGTGAAACTCAATTTGGTATAAGGTGTGAGTAAATGTGTGGAGTGTGTTTCGAGGATTTTTACTCAAATTTTGTGTTTGAGACAAAAATGGAGTAAGGCCATGTTGATGCTGTTAAAGCATCCAGCTCAAAATCAATTGGTAATGAGTGGAGAGACTGTCTAGACTCATATACTAGTTTTGGAGATGATTATAACCAACGTGGGACAAGCTCTAATAGATGCTCTACATGCATGTCTTCTTTATCTATTCCATCTCTCACTGTAGTTTCACAATTCAAGCGAATCTTTTGTATCTCTATGGAATTGATTGAACATTAAATAAGTTCATTTAAAATTCACATTCATCCAAAGTCCAAACCGATCAGAGATATGTAATTTTAATGGGGTAGTTCTTGGGTGGTCTGCTTTTGGAATTTGGATATAATAGAGAAGTAGAGAACTCTTGAGAGAAAAGAAATCAAATTTGACCGTCTCCTATGTCTATTCTTGTTCTTATTTTTTTAAGGTATAGTAATGCTACTTTTTCTTTTCATTTGTTCTGTTTACAGAATGCAGAGGACAATGACTACTTGGAAGGGGTACAACCATCACTGGAGTTTGTGATAACTTCTCGGGATATTACGGGCACCGGAGCTTTGGCCACTTTGCTGGTATTCAACAACGAGAAGGGTTTTTCTCCCAAAAATATCGAATCCATTTGCAGTGTTGGACGCTCCACCAAGAAAGGCCTTCGCAAACGTGGTTATATTGGCGAGAAAGGTAACTACCTAATGAGTTCCAATCCATGTCAATTAGATTTGCCTATGCTTGGAAGTGTAAAGAGTTTGTTTGGAACTTGTGGGCATGAAGAGAAAAAAAGGAAGCTAAGACTTTCTCTTCCTTCCCTATGTTGTACCTGATTTAGGAGGGGAATAGTGAAAAATGTCAAAAGCCCACGTTTCGATCATGCCTTGCAGTAGTATCAATTTTAGGTTGTCATGGAGTTCATTTTCCTTTCTCTTCATTTGTATAACCAAGCGAATAAAAATGAATGGCGTTTTTTCTGCTTCCACATGTTACAAACTCAAGGTAAATTCTTAACCATGGCCATTCGTTAATATGGAAGTTTGGCGTTGTTGTCGATAATATATTCAATAGAATTGAATCTTAAAGCAAATTGTGTTCATACAGGCCTTAATCTTATGGATGGCTGGATGCATATGAACAACATTCTAGTTCCTTTAGCTGCTTGCTTATTTACGAAAATTTAATCATATATTCAATATTGTTTCTAAAACAACTAATGTTATGGCGTTTCAGGAATTGGATTCAAGAGTGTGTTTCTCATCACAGCTCAGCCATACATATTCAGTAATGGCTATCAGATCCGCTTTAATGAAGAACCTTGCTCACAGTGCCATGTTGGATACATTGTCCCCGAATGGGTGGATGATAACCCAACTCTTTCCACCATAAAGCAAATATACGGCACTCACACTTCGCTTCCAACCACAACAATTGTGTTGCCCCTGAAGCTCGACAAGGTTAAACCTGTGAAGCAGCAACTCTCAAGCATTCATCCTGAAATTCTGTTGTTTCTTTCTAAGATAAAGAGGCTTTCAATCAGGGAAGATAACGAGGATCCTAGGCTCAACTCTGTGAGTGCCATATCTATTTCATCGGAGACTGATTTTGTTACAAGGAAGAACATTGATGCGGAGTCCTACATGCTCCATCTCTCATCTGATGAAAATCGTGACAACTCTGAAAGTGAATGCGGCTACTTCATGTGGAAGCAGAGGTTTCCTGTCAAGTCAGAGAATAAAGTGGAAAAACGAATGGAAGTGGAAGAGTGGGTGCTCACATTGGCTTTTCCAAATGGAGAGCGGCTCAGCAGAGGGATGAAGTCGCCTGGAGTTTATGCGTTTCTTCCTACAGAAATGGCTACAAATTTTCCATTCATAATTCAGGCCGATTTTCTTTTAGCATCTTCGAGAGAAGCAATCCTTATGGACAACAAATGGAACCAAGGGATTCTTGGATGCGTGCCTTTGGCTTTTGTCAACGCCTTTATTTCACTGGTGAAAACATTAGAAGCTGCTCCCATATCTTCTTTGCCTCCTATGTTTAGGTTCTTACCCATCAACGAATCTCCCTATCCTGAGCTAAATGCTGTTGTGAGGGAGACAATTCAAGTAAAGATAATGGATGAGAATATTGTTCCCTGTGAGTCATACATGGAGCAGAAGATCTTTCAGAAACCCGGTGAAGTGGGTAGGCTAATACCTTCATTCTGGAATATCTTGATTAACGCAAGGAAGCAAAACGTGAATTTGCAAAATATCTCATCCCATGGGAGATATGTGCTAAGTTCTTCATTTGATAGGGCGGAGTACAATCCCATACTGAATTTCTTGGGCGTAAAACCAGTTGAGATGAGTGGTACGCAAAGTGCATCCGGGGTTCTAATCTGGTAATGGGAGTATCGGAAGGGGTGTATTTGGAGCTTCTACTGTTTCTAGCTGAGAAATGGAGTTCCAATTTTCACAAGACCAGCATTAAGAACCTACCACTTCTGAAATACGTGAGTCCTCATGGGGACGTTTCTTTGAAAAGTGTAAATGACGTCTCACAGTCGACTGGGGGGAAGGTTCTCATATCCCGTGAGCCTCATCATATATCATGGCTTATTGACTGGAACAGGGAATTTAGATGTGCAACACACCTTTTTTTACCTAAAGAGACACAAGAAGCTCTCCATTCGTGTTCCAAGAGGCAGACAATACAGGAATGGCTCTTAAATGAGGCGAAGATAGTGGCTGTTAATGTGTACGAGTACGGAATTCTCATCTACGGGTCACTGGACGATAAGAATCCTGTTGTGACCTATGTTCATTTCTTATATCACTCGCTTTCAGCGAACTATATGTCTCAGGGAGAGGTTGCTTATTTGTGTGATGGTATGCCACTCGTGGATAATTATGGACGAGTGTCCACAAATAGGAGTGGGGTTCTTGTCCCTGCGAGCGGAAGCAAATGGATAAGTCTGATTGGTTCAAACCCATGGAGAGGGCAAGGTTTCGTTGAGCTAGGAGAAGACTATTTGCGTTCAAGAAAATTCGCAACTGTACATACTCCTGAGAAACAACTAATTAACTTCCTCAAAACTCATCTTTCAGCTTGTGATGTCCCTGATATATCCCCTCCCAATGCAGTAATTCCAACTATGTCTGCTCCGCTTACAAAGCAAAACACATTCTTGCTTTTGGATTGGATTTGGAGCTTGAGACAGAATAGGATTCACATGCCGGAGAATTTCCTGACATGCATAAAGAAGGGACAATGGATGAGGGTCTCTCTGAGTGGTAGCCCTGGTTACAGGTCGCCATCTGAGTCATTCTTGACAGACTCATCATGGGGACATCTTTTGCAGAATGAATCTGTACTTGTTGATATACCCATGATTGACCAGAATTTCTATGGTAGCAGAATATACGACTATAAGGAAGAGCTACGATCAATAGGTGTTATGTTCGAATGTGGAGAGGCATGCAGATTTATAGGGAAGCATCTTATGAACTTAGCATCTTCTTCGACTCTAACGAAGGGGAATGTGCTTTCGATACTCAAGTTTATTAAGTTTCTGCTGGAGAACTACCTTTCTCCTCAGGATTTTATTAAGAGTATCAGAGAAGAAAGATGGATAAGAACTTCAGTCGGTGACAGGTCCCCAGTTGAATCTGTTTTGTATAGTCAGGAATGGAGAGCGGCGTCTCAGATCAGTGACATCCCATTTATTGATGAACAGTACTACGGTGAGGAAATCCTTTCTTTCAAAACAGAACTCCAAATGCTGGGTGTGGTAATCAACTTCAGTCAGAATTACCAGCTTGTTTTTGACACTCTAAAATCTGCGGCTCGCATTGGCGGTCTGACATCCGAGTCTTGCCTTTTTGTACTGGAATGCTTACATCATCTGAGATCACCTGACAATTTTGTTAGGCATTCAAAGATAAGAAGTTTTTGAAGACAAACATGGGCTACAAGTCGCCAGTTGAATCGTATCTGTTTAATCCTGAATGGGGTTGTCTTCTGCAGGTTTTCCACAGCTTCCCTCTTATTGACCAAAGCTCCTATGGCTCTAACTTCTTGTTGTACAAAACTGAGTTGGGGCAACTTGGGGTAGTTGTGGATTTCGAGGAGGCAACCAAAGCATTTGCTCGCGTTTTCAAGCAGCAGGCAGCACTTTCTTCCATCAAAAAAGATTCCGTCCTTTCATTTCTGGCTTGTTACAGAAAGCTCCAGGAAACACCTTTTAAATTCCCTGAAGATCTGAAGAGATGTATCCGCGATGTTCAATGGTTGCGAACCCGCCTCGGAGATTACAGAGTGCCAAGCGATTGCATTCTGTTTGGCCCTGATTGGAAATCTATCTGCCCGATTTCTCGTCTTCCTTTCATTGATGACAGTGAGAATTACTACGGCAAGGGTATCCATGAATATAAAAAGGAGCTGAACAGTATGGGAGTTGTTCTTGCTTTTAAGAATGGTTGCAGGTTCGTGCCTGATGGACTTTATTTACCTTGTGATCCTGACAACATAACTCCTGCAAATGTTTACTCATTGCTCGAATATGTCCGCAACTTGCATCAACAGACGAAGCCTTTACCTGATTCTTTCCTGAAGAAAATATCTCAAAAGTGGCTGAAAACCTGTGCTGGTTATAGGTCCCCTGAAGACTGCTTGCTGTTCGATTCTAATTGGAATTCTTTCTTACATCAGGAGGATGGACCATTTATTGATGAAGAATATTATGGCTCCAAGATTAAGTCCTACAGCGAAGAGCTAAACTCAATAGGAGTCACTGTTGAGGTTGGAAATGGGTGCTCGCTCCTTGCCACCCACCTAGATTTCCATTCAAATTTCTCTACTATTATTCGGATCTATGAATACTTGTATAAGTTCAACTGGGAGTCTGATTGTGGAGAAAGAAGGAAAATTTGGATCCCAAATGGAAGTGACGACGGGGAGTGGGTAATCCCAGAAGAATGTGTCCTCTCTGACAAGAATGATCTCTTTGGCATGCAGTTGAATGTGCTGGAGAAACACTACGACAAGAAATTGCTCGACTTTTTTTCCAATGCTTTGGGGTAAGACGTATTCCTTCAGTTGATGACTATTGCAAACTGTGGAAGGCATGGGAAAGTTCTGGATGCCCACTTTTAAACGAACAGTGTTGTGCATTTTGGCAGTATGTTGTAAAGCACTGGGGTTTGGAAACTCAAAAAGAACTGGATAAGCATTTGGTGAAACTTCCTGTATATTCAGGTCCAGATGGAGTTATGCTGTCTGAAAGGCGTGATGTTTTTATTGCTGATGACCTTCAGTTGAAGGATCTTTTCGAGCAGTCTTCTTCAAGGCCACTATTTGTATGGTATCCACAGCCAAGCGTTCCATCGCTGCCGAGGGGTAAGCTACTCGAGGTTTACAGTAAGATTGGGGTCCCAAATATCTCTGAGTCTGTGCTGAAAGAGGAAGTGTCTATAATGGACGGTGGTGGGCTTAAGGAAGTGGTTCCAAGGGAAAATTTGATTGGAAAGGGGCTGGTTAGGCTAATTTTAGGCTTTCTAGCTGATCTCTCTCTTGAAATGGAAGCAGAGAAAAGGCATGAAGCTCTCCGATCCCTTCTTGATATAACTGTTCTTGAGACAGTGGATCCGATTACGATTGGTTACATTTTACCCCTGTCTTCAGGGGAAATCTTGAAAGGAGAAGCAAGACGGATGATCCGATGGGAGAGGGAGAGTAAGAAGTTTTTTACTCAGAAGATGGACCGGTCCGATGGGCACAGAAGTGTGATCGAATATGCTATGTGTCTCTCTGAAGTGATATCTGAAGGATTGTTGTGGGAGAAAGAAGATCATATGCCACAGCTGGCAGAGCTGATCAAATTGGGGTTCCTTGTGGAATTCAACGAGGAGGCAATTGAGTTCTTGATGAAGACCAAGAATCTACAGCTGTTTTCGGAGGATCAGACTTTCCTCTCTTCGGCCTTCCTCTCTTCGGAGGATGAGACATCCTCCGAAGAAGAGGATGAGACATCCTCCGAAGAAGAGGATGAGACTTCCCTCTCTTCGGCCATCCTTTCTGATTAGGTATGTTATCTACTATTAGGGTTTGTGAAGCGCTTCAATTCCTGTGTTCTGGTACTGATATGTTCCTGAAGTACGTGTTTGAAATGGTTGCTTTGGATTTGTTATGTTATATTGTTATGTACTGTTAAGGCTTTGAAGGGTTTTGATAACCCTTCTTTCTGGGGCTGTTTTATCTGAACTTTGTGATCATATTGTGCTATGTAAGTGAAAAATCTTGATTAAGGGCGTTTCGGTAGTTTATTAACATGATTGTAGGCTTGCATTTCTTGCCTTCTCCTTCCTTTGCAATACCTTCACTTGGTTGCATGATATATCGGCTTAACCTACATAACACAATTATCTTCTCAGCATTGTAATAATTGGACAAGCAAGAGAATGAATTACACTTGTTTCTTATCAAACAATAAACAACTCATTAGCAGATCAATAACTCACTTAACAATGGCAGATTCGTCCATGATGCCAAAATTGATTGAAGACGTATATTTTCTTAAGCATTTACACCCCTAAACATTGTAGAATATAAATCGATTACATCGTTGTCCCTCATTAGTTACATCTTTGTCCCTGACTGATATATAGACACAGTGTTGGCTGATACAGAAAGACTAGGAAATCCACAAAACTAGTGTAAGCTATCTTCTTTTTTCTCGCTGCAATCGATCAAGCCGGTGTCTTTTCTGTAAGAAGATGAGCACGGTCGTGGGAAGAGCACGACGGAGTGTAGCATGACCTGACATTGAACAGGTTCTTCATAGCATTTTGCCCACCCTTTGGCATAACCTTTCTGAAACTGCTCCTCTTCCTCCCTTTCTTCAGTTTCTTAGGATCAGAATCCTGCAAATCCTAAAATATTACAGAAGGGGAAAAGACACGATAATTATCTAGGAAGTGGTGCTCCATTTTTTGCCCAAAATATGGAGGTCAAGGCAGCGGCCTCTTCGGCCTTGCCCTTGAGCCGGTCCTGATCTAAGCCACCTGTCATACTCCACCTATTGCCAATTGGTTTTAGGTTGGTACCCTCATAGAAATGTATCATAACATCTTCTTTCTTTTTGAGTGAAAACTAATTGTATACAACAAACAAACATGGGTATTCTGCTTGAGTAAAGAGACCTATACTCGTATAGACTATAGAGCGACGAGTTACCTGTTTTGCGGTAGACAAGTAACTCTTCGACGCCAAGAGTAGGGACTGACTTCGAATCCTCTGCAGTATAAAATCATCAGAAATCTACAAAAGCTAACGTAATTTAAAAAACACAAAAAACGAAAGAATCGATGAATGAAAAACTTGCCTTGTTCTCTTCCATTCTCAAAAAGAATTTTTCAAAAAATTCTCCCTAGATTCTTCCTACTTCCAACGTTTCTCTCTCTATCTCTCTCCACTTATTACCTCTACTATTTTTCAAAAAAATTTCAAAATACAATCCAAACACAGCACATGCAGCACGAACCGAAGCGTTCATGTCTCCACGGGCGACTCCTTTCCCTGCGATCCCCAACATCTTCTCTTCTGCTCACAAAACCTAACGAGCAACAGGAGATTCGTGTCAGTAAAGCCAAATCTTGCCGACAATGATACGTGTATCAACGCAGATAAATTGACATAATATAGTTACCTTTGGGTCGATCGATGGGGGTGGGGGAGGAGAGAGAGAGCGCTTTGTTGTTTGTGGTAAGGTGGCGGTGGTTGGTTGTTGTGAGCTCTGCGGCGCGCGTTCAAGTTCGGAGGGCGGAAATTTATTTCTGTTTATTTTTTTAGAATCTATCTATCTATATCCTAGGAATGTATTTAAGATTTTAAATATTCTTTAAAAATAAAAAAACTCACGTTCACCTTTTTTTTTTTTTTGGTTAAACGGGTACAAAATGAAACCAATAACAAGGAGGAGGATTCTTGTTTGATAGATCTAGAGATCTTTTAAACAGTGTAAAAAAAATTTAAAAATTATTTTTTATTTTCATTACATTTGAGATTGAAATTATCTTTTTCTTTGAAGAAAAAAAGGTTTAAAAAGAAAACGGAATGGGCCTGAGCCCACACCAATAACTGACTTCTCCCACTTTTTTAACCTTTCTCATGCCAAAAATGATACTCACACAACAATCCAAACACAACAACTTACACAACCTCTTACATACATGTGGACTCCACACACACTACTATGTGCGGATCCCACATGTATGTGAGAGGTTGTGTAAGTTGTTGTGTTTGATTGTTGTATGAGTAGCACCATCCTTCTCATGCAACTCCTCCCCACTTTTTCCCTGCAACTCCTCCTCACTTTTTCTCTTCTACTCTTTTAACTCTCCCCATTTTCGTACACATAAAAAACGAAAAGCTGCTATCTATATCTATGAAGTCAAAAGGGGAAGATTAACATACAATTGCTGATTCTGATAAAAAAAAAAAACATACAATTGCTGACAATTTCTATGAAGTCCGGCCGCCACCACATCTTTGTCATGTATTTTCACTGTTTTTCCGTATTCCCTCTCCTAATTAATGGTGTTTTAACTTTTTTGTACTTATGTACTTTTCCTGTCTCCTTGGTTTTTTAAATATTTCCACATTCCCTCCGGATCTCCTAATGATCATCATGATGTTTCTACTTTTTTGTCTCTTGATTTTGATCAAAGTAAAAAGTTTGGTTCATCAACGTTTGATTTCAGTGCTCATCCATTACTCAAAGGTTTACTGCTCAAAGGTCAGTTCTAATATAAGTTGCATCCGCATTTTAGTACATTATGTTCGCATAAGTCAAATTTTTTGCAATTTTTCTTCCTCCATTTCTACCCATATAAAATTAGGACGTGAGTATCTTCTGGGTAGTAATGCGTTGAATGGGCAGTAATATTATAAAATGATCAGTTTGTAAAGTATAAAACATCCATTTGAACTAAATTTTTGCAATTTTTTTCTTCCTCCATTTTTACCATATAAAATTGAATTCATGCATTTTTCTTTAACTAGCGCTTGTGTCCGTTCGATGCACGGGATAAAAAAACTACAGTACATTAATTTTTTTGGCCCCGTGCATCGAATGGGCACAAACGCTAGTATAAAATATTCTGATGGGTACAAAGATGACACGCGACCTTTGTCTTTTGTTTTTGTTGTTATTTTTGAACTCCTATATGGGAAATTACCGAAACCACCCCGAGGTTTCTCAAATTACAGGTCGTCCCCTCAAGTTTGGAAAATTATAAAATAACTGATCTCTCGTAACGAACTACTCTTTTATCGAGATGTAGCCGCAAGTAAATTCGATAGAGTCTTTCTATCTGACCTTATCCAATCTTAGTTACAATCGACCACACTTTCCTTTTCACATGCTAACAAAAGACAGGCTAGTCTATTACTCTATTGTAAGTCTGTAATTAGAATTTTAATATTATTTTCAGTCAAATTTCGTTGAATTATCTAGCGGGCCAGCGGCTATATCACGACAAGGGAGTAATTTGTACTGAGGGAGAGGTACTTTGTACTTTTCCAAACGTGAGGAGACAATTATAATTTTTGGAAACCACAATATGGTTTTGGTAATTTACCTCATTTTTAAACGGCTTTTGCTTTAGTCATTGGGCCTTTTGTTTTACTTTTTTCTAAGGTTTGCGAGTTCGGCTCGGTTAAACTTTTGTTAGCTATGAAACTCCATTAGCTGAAGTTCGGTTCGAGTTCGGAGCCAGTTCCATTTTATTTTTATTAACAAAAAAAAAATTGTAATATGCATGGGCTGGTAAATATTTGTGAAACTCCGTAGCTAAAATTCTGTTCGAATCACAATTGAGCTCGAGTTAGTATTTATGATATGAAACTCGAGATCGGTGCAAACCCAAGTCGAATAAATATAAACAAGTTAAGCTCGACCCAAACTTGATTTTTGAAACAAAACATTTAGAAACAGTTTGAATCACTATCCGTATTACTAAAATATTGCTTTGTATATGTCTTTTATTCAAGAGTCTATCCTAGTCGAGTTTGGGATGACTAGATCTTGGCTCATTACATCAAACGGGCTTAAATTCTTCCACAAAGTCTTTATCGAGTCGAGCTTTAAGCTGCTAGCGGACACTTCAATTCGCTTACGAGTATATAAGATACAAAGAGGAAAAAGGATAAATATATATATGTGAAATTAGTAGTAGTAAAAAATCTATTTTCCTATGAGTGTTCATTTGACAAAAGAATTTTGCAGGAAAACTTAAGTTTGGTTGTTCATTTGCCGTAAAAAACACACTTACTAGAAACTTTTTTATTTTTATTCTCATGGCTAATTCTAAATAAAAGTAACTTTGAGAGTTAAATAATGGGCTACCATATTTCAAAAATTGGCAAATGCGGAACATGTATTTTATCTAATGCAAAGCCTTAACATGAAATGAAAAAATCGGTTTGCAAATTTCTATCATCTGATTAATGGTCATGCAAATTCCCTGTTCAAATTGACATAATCAACCATAAAAAAACCTTAAAAATAAGGAGATGATAACTAAATAAACAAATGTTAAACAATTGTGCTTGATTAGTTGTTGATAAAAAAAAATCCAATGATAATTAGTTAGTACAAACCAAACCAAAACTAAACACTAATGACAAGATAAATAAATATTTCTAAAAAAATATACTACCAATTTGGTGAGCAAATCAATTGGCGCCATTCTCTTTTTTCCTTGTACGTCAATTATTTTGGTGCCATACTTTTCCATGACGCAAAATCCTGTGCTTTTGGCAGAATCACTTTTGCAAGAAAGTAAATCTTGCAAAAAAACTTAAAAACATGGATCTTATTATTTTCCTGGCAACTGAACACTAGAAAAGTTATGAGAAAGTTGGTTTTCCCATCTTTTCCTGTCCTTTCCTGACAACTGAACGGGGCTACAACCCTAGGAATGGCAATGGGGTGGGGCGGATTTTTGCGTACCCAATCTCGATCCAGAAATTATTACCTGATCCTGGTTCCAACTCGACCCAGCTGGATTTTTTTTTTGGGTACTCCTGTTCCCGCCCCGATTGGGAAACGTGTTTGCTCGCCCTGCTCCGTAATTTTTTTTTTAAAATTGCTAATCTAAAAGCAAATAAGTATAAATAAAGTGTTAATTTAGTATAATGGTGAAAATATGAAAATAAGAATATAAGGGTTTTTTTAGTATAATGATAATAATATTAGGGTAAAAATATAAAATTTGAAGTATTAATGATAATTAGATTAGGATAAAAGTATAATTTTGTAAATAAATACATTTCAGGGCGGGGTACTATCACCCCGAACCCTACATGAACCTGGTCGGGTTTTTGTAATTTTACCCCGACCCAATACCCGGAAAGGTGATTTAGGTATACTGGGGATACCAAGTCCCATGGTATCCCCTCCGATCCGTTTCTCATTTTTCAGCTATTTTTCGATCACATTTAAATGATCGATTTTGTTCATTTTGCAGAGTTCGGCAAGAACCTTAATCATGCCAAAAATTGTATTTATCGGACTTTATTTGATACATGATCGGCACACGTGAAAATTGAAGAAAACAAAAATTGAGTCTAAAAACACACTGAATCAAAACGCAGTTTTGATTTTTTTGTGATTTTCACGTGTGCCGATCATGTATCAAATAAAACCGATGAACACAAATTTTGGCATGATTAAGGTTCTCGCTGAACTCTACAAAATAAACAAAATCGATCATTCAAATGTTATCGGAAAATAGGCGAAAAATAAGAAACGGGTCAAAGAAATACCATGGGGCTTGGTATCCCCGGATACCTAAAAGTTTCTCGTGGGTGGGGCGGGTTCACGGCGGGTCCGATTGGCATTTCTAGCCCACAAAGTGATTGCTCTGCTGACGCTGACGGCTGACCCAAGCAACGAAGTAATCAGATGACGTCACGTCTCCTATCGACGCGGTAACCACGTGGAACAGTTGCAATTTTTTATTTTATTTTTTGCGGGAAAAGCCTGAAGACAAGGAATCTCAAGGAAAGGAATGCCTTTAATAAAGAAAAGGAATAGGTCCGCCTCCGTACAAGTTCGTCGCCTTCCATTCTCCTTCTCACTCCACTCCACTCTCTCTCTCTCTCTCTCTCATCCCTTTTTTCACTTTCTCTTTTGCTTCCCCACGAAGTTCTCCATTCTCTATATTACATCTCTTACTCTCTCCGTACAAGTTCGTCGCCTTATAGTCTCCTTCTCTCTCTCTCTCTCTCATCCCTTTCTTCCACTTTCTGTTTTGCTTCCCAACGAAGCTTTTCCCTTCTCTATATCTCTCACTCTCTCTCATTGATTATATTCACGACTCTCTCTGTGATACAGGCTCCGCAGAAGAGATACTGGTGGGAGATTTTCTTTGCCAATGGCTACGCCGAGAAAACACATTGAAGAAATCCGGACGAAAAAGTTCAATATCGGGGGCGAACCGGATCCCAAAAACGAAGACCTCCATCATGCCGTTAACTACCTCTCCGCTGAACTCTACTCCAAGGACGTCCACTTTCTCATGGAACTCATCCAGGTTTATAATATAATCTAAACCTAATGTGCGCATATTTACGGTACATTTTTTTTATTATATATGTATACTACGTATTATCTGTGTGATGCTTCAACTGTAGTGGCTCTGTTCGATGGGAGTCCACTATTATTAGTTGTACCTCGTTCTTAAAATACGAAGGGTCGGGTTAAACGTAAAATCAGACTTTGTCTATGTGGCTTTGATTTTTGTTAGACAAGAATAAAAGACTTTTTTTCGTTGGATTAATAAGAATAAAAGACTTGGTTCAAGTATCTTGTTGTATTTAGGCTTTTTTCTGTTAAGAGTTTTAGTTTTGTGTCAAATTTTTATGAATTATTGATTGTCTCGACGAGAGAAATTAGATAGGTAATTTTTTTTCACTTTTATCCAATTTTATTTAGAAATATCCAAGATAAAACAAAAAATCCGTCTTGTTCGTTTGATAATTTTGGGTATTTTAGTTTTGGTAGTGGGTGGAGAGAGAAATAGGGTAATGATTGGAAATAGAAGTAATGAGTGGAGAGAGATAGAGAGAGAAATGAAATTAATAATTGGAGAAATAGAATAATGATTGAAGAAAGATATAGGGTAATGATTGAAAAACAAAATTAAAATAAAGTAAAGTATAAAAAACAAGGCACTGGTTTTTAGGGATTTATATTGGACTAGTGCTAACCCGTGCCTACGGCACTACGCATCCTAGTTGGAAGGGGATGACAGTTGTGTGATTTATGTGAAAACCATGGGCACTTAACCGGGAAGTGGGAGGATGCATTACAGCCTTTGGATCAAATGAATCTAAGCCGTTTCAACAACTTGTCCCCACACCCTTCTGTTTTATAATAGAGATGTTATAAAAGTCAAAAATAAATCACAAAAGTGTGACGCAAAACTAAAAATAATAATTTTTTTAATAAAGACAAAACTTTAAAACCCCCCGAATCCCATAAAGCTTTGAGGTGGAACAAGTCCTAATGAACGTGAGATTGAAAACTTTTTTGGCAAAAAAGTTGAGATATTATTTTTATAATCTCAACCGTTTCTTTTGTGTATTGTTTTTTTTTTCATTTTTCTATATTAAAAATGAAGCCTTTTGCTATTTGGATACCGATAATTTATTAATGGAAAAAGTATATAAATACCCCCTCAACTATCACTTTTTTTCACAGAGACCCTCTTACATTTAAAAGTGCCCATACTGACCCCATCAACTACTGAAAATGAAAAAAATTGCTAACTCTGTTAACGGAATGGAGGAAAGACTAAGATACCCTTTTTTATAAGGCGAAAGTACATAAACACCCTCTCAACTATCACTTTGTTCCACGGAGACCCCTTAACATTTATATTATACCCTTATTCTATCAGTCGTTCTATACGTTTTTTTCGTTTTATACAATTTTTTTTCTTTACATCAATCATTTTAAAGAGAACCTTCTGTATATAACCATAAAAAATAGCTCGAAAACCGTGGAGCAACGGCGGCAAGTGCCGCAGTGGTTCTTTTGCTGATAAGAAATGAGAATGGAAGAAGATGAGGGAAAGGAGAGAGGTGTGGGAGAAGAGAAGTCGAGGAGATGGTGGTGGTAGTCGACGACAGCTGCTGCGTTGCTTTTCCCATCTCTATTTTTTTAACTTTTCTTTAGAGAGAGAGTGCGTATGTATTGAAGGAGAGAGAAAAAAAGGTCACCGGAACTAGTGGTTAGTCGGTTAGGGTATAGAGAGAGAATAGCTTAGATGGAGAGGGAGAGATTACCTGTGATTGAGAGGGGGAAGGAGAATATAGTCCTTTTAAGTTTTAATCCAACCATTGATTTTAATGGTTGAGATGAAGTGTTTTTTTTTAAAAAAAATTGTGTGGGTGGAATCGGCCCCTATATATATATGAACCAAAGTTTCAGATCTGTTTGCTGATTTTTGGTTTTAATTAAAGGCTGTTTGTAGAGGGAAGAAAGAGAAGGGTTAGAGGGGGTGTATGTATGCAATGCAATAAGGGTATTTTTGTCTGATTTATGGATAAGGGGGTTCATCACAAACGGTTTAGAGACGGAAGGGTGTCACTTGGGTAACAGAGATTAGTTGAGGGGGTCTGTATGGGCGCTTTTAAATGTGAGGGGGTCTTCGTGAGAAAAAGTGATAGTTGAGAGGGTGTTTATGTACTTTTGCCTTTATTAATTGACATCACTTCAGTGTAAGAAATTTTTTTGTTGGAATTGGGGTGGAATCTGCCACTCTCCCTCCGATATACCTCCGCCCATAATCGACGGGTATCTAATTCGTTCTATCTCGGTATACTGTTGTACATTTAGGCGTCATTTTGAGAACTATGTATCTTTATTATTTCCTGAGATACTAGGGCTGATAAACGAATCAAACTGCTTGAGTTTGAGTTTGAGCTTGTTTTTGTTCGTTCAACAAACCAAGTTAATTTGAACGGCCTTGTTCGTTTAGCATATTTGAGTATTTTAGTTTTGGTAGTGGGTGGAGAGAGAAATAGGATAATGATTAGAGAAAGGGGTAATGAGTAGAGAGAGATAAATGAAATTAATAATTGGAGAAATAGGGTAATGATTGGAGAAAGATATAGGGTAATGATTGAAAAACAAAGTTAAAACAAAGTAAATATGCTAAACGAACAAGGCCAACATTTTTTTGAATCTCAATAAGCTTTCAATTAAACAAGCTACAACTCGACTAGTTCGGTTTATGATGAGTAAAAAATTCAAGCTACCCAAGATCAGTTCGTGTTTGGCTCGATTAAAGCTCGTTCGGGGGATCCGCTTGTCTCCTTACAAGCTTTATGCTCGAACATATTACGAAGCTTGTTAAATTTTCAAACCAAGCTTTGAAAACAACTAACTGCTTGGCTTGTTTGGCTCGTTTATCACCTTAATGAGAGTAGCTTGAATTTAACTGTGTGGTTGCTTGAATTTAATTGTGTAGTTGAGCACACGTTGCTCACTGTAGGAGTTCGGTTTATCGGGATCTTGACCGTGGGTCAGTTCAAGTTCTTTCTTCCGCTGCTCCGCGCGCCCGCCGCCGGACCGACAATAAGTCACTAGGGCTGTGGAAGCCCAGTGACCCTCCGACGATCAAGTTGGATCTAGAGAGAAGTATATAGGTCTAGGGTTAGGTTAGAATGACATACCTTTTTTGGTTAGAGTCCCTTTGCTTTTATAGACCTCGCTTGGCTTGGTCCCCAAGCAAGAGCGTGGAGAATATGCTCAGGTAACCGCCTCGGGTGATGTCATGGGCGACGTATGAGATAAGGCGGTTACGGAGTATATGGCCAGGTCAGCCCTAATGATGATCTTCATTCTGTAACTATCGCGGCTTACGTCATGCTGATGCTCGTCATCGAGGTCCCCAGCTGCCCGAGGATGAAGGTCATAGCCGAGGCATAACGCGTCATCACTTCGTGATGTACCGAGCAACACCTCACCGGTTGCCTGAGCTCTTTAAGAACATTGCTCGGAGCTATGCACTGGTGGGCACTAAGAACCAGCTCGAGGCATGCAATAGTAAGGGGCCGTTCGGCAAAATAAGCCAAGTGGCTTATTTTTTTGTCTTTATTCAAAAAAAATTCGTATTTGTTAGTTTTGCGTCAATTTTTTTGGGGATTATTGCATCTCCATAATGAGAGGAATATAAAAAGTAAAAAGTAAAAAATTTCGAGGCCGAGGCTCTGGAGGAGGTTCGTTGGGGAAGGGCGGAGCGCCCCTGTTCATTCCTCCGTTTCTTCGATGGAGAGGAGGGGTCTTATGAGGAGTTCGTGGCGACCTACTCCATCCTTCCTGACGTCCAAGTTAAAGAGGGGCGTTGCGCCCGGACGATATCCAGTATCGAGAGGGGGAGCTGACCTTCCCTCTGATGGCCATTATCAAGGGTGGGGTTAGGTTTCCCCTCCATTATTTCGTCCGACACGTGCTTCGGGAACTGTCCCTCACTTCTTCTCAACTCTTCACCAACTCCTATTGCATCATTATGAGCATCATTGAGTTGCGAAGGAGGTAAAACCTAGCCTTTGGGATCGAGGAGTTGTTTGGAGCGTACATGCTCGGGAAGAACCTCGGCTATGGTCAGTATTACCTTGTCAGTCGGCCTGAGCATAAGGACTTGTTGATAAAGAGCTTGCCCGACTCCAAGTCTTGGGCAAACACATATGTCGTTGTGTCGGGCAACTTTATGTTCGATCCCGGGGAAGCCGCAATGTCACGACCTCGACTCTAGGAACTTTGTCGAGTCATTGTGACCGGCCGATGAGTCCTAACGCTCATCCAGGCCTCTTTTTCATAAATAAATTTGGAGACAATGGCTTGAGAAAGATATAACTGTTTTATTTCAAAAATACTTATTACAAAAACGCAACTAAGTTTTATTACAAAACCTAAGTCTTCTTAAAAGAGAACATTTATACAATATCTACACAAAAGTACAACAAGCATGTCCCAGGGCAGCAGCAACTCCATCTCTATTCTTCATTATCTATGAAAAATATTAATTTTCATAAGCCGAATGGTCGTGTGAGATACAAATACCAAAGTTGCATGTTTTATACCATGGAAACAATTTTTAACATAAATGCTTGCATAATCTGAAACAAATAATCTTATGATGTTCATCAAACAGCTTAATCTTTCTGTAGGGGAGTGAACCTTCTTGCTGTGTGAAATGATCAAGTCACTGGCCACTAGGGCCCTATTCTTTCCGTCCGTATAACTCCCTTATGTGTTATGGTATCTTTAAAAGCGTCCCCCAAACTCGGGACAACTGTCTGGATGCATCAATAGGCCATCACCTTTGTCTGACCGCTTTCATTTTCTAAGCTTAAATTTTATAACGTCATCACCTTTGTTTGACGTATTTCTAGTCTTAAACATGAAAGATTTTTCATATCTTTTTCCATGGCATATATAAAATCATAATCTTTTCTCAACATAAAATCATGCTACTTTTATAAAGGAAAATCATGTAACTAAAGTATAAGTATCTCACCTTGGACTTTTTGTAAGCTTGGAGGAGACTTAACTCGTATTCTTGCTAACCTCCCGATAGTGCGCGTTAGCTCGGCAGTGGTGTATGGCTTTGGACAGGAGCACTGTTACCTTCCTTTATTTCTTTTGTTATGCTAATCTAGTGTTAACACCAACTGAACCTTTCTCTCTTCTTTTTCCGTACAAGTGGTTTAGGTTGAAGATACCATTTTTGGCCATGTACTAAAATTAGGACTTCTATTTATAGAGTTTCCTAATTTTCCTAAGCTTGACACCTAATCCACCAAGTGTCACTACAAGTGTGAGGTGTCATTCTCTTAAGTAAGTGTAAGCCAAGCTATGAGAATGATTTGGCTAAGCTACATTAGGTAGCTATAGGCTAATGTGGCAAATTCTACTTTTTTTCTATTTTTTTTCTTTTAATTCCTAGAGAATAGTAGAAACTACTACATATATCTACACGTACTTAAAAGGACAAACATTTGTATTTCACCCTTTTTTTTTGTTGCACGATCATTGCAAGAAAACTGCTTCCAATTTTCGTTTCGAAAATAAAACTAAATAATTTAATATGCCGGTTTCAACGTTGCCTTTATATTAAACCGAACCGCGTATGAATTTTGGATCGTGTTACACGCAAACACATGCTTTTCAGAACCATATCATCGATGTAAGCCATCATGGTGTCCCCCAACAAGCGTTCGAACATTTTGGTTATCATACGCTGAAATGTAGCCCCGGCATTTTTGAGGCCGAATGGCATGACGAGATATCCGAAATTACCGTGCGGGGTAATGAAGGCTGTATTTTCAACATCGTCTTCGCTCATTGCTATCTGATGATAGCCTCGGTAAGCGTCCATAAAACTGAGTTAGGCATGACCGGCGGTGGCGTCAACTAACTAATCGATCCGCGGAAGGGGGAAGAAGTCCTTCGGGTAGGCATCGTTGAGATTGGAATAGTAGATACACACACGCCATTTGCCGTTCTTTTTCTTCACAACCACAGTGTTGGCCAACCACTTTGGGTACTGAACTTCGCGGATGGCCCGAGCGTTTAGGAGGCGTCCAACTTCTTCGATAACGGCTTCGGAATGTATCGGGGAGGACCGCCTTGCCTTCTGCACGATCGAACGTCTACTTTTATCAATGTTGAGTTCGTGGCAGATGAACAAAGGGTCGACCCCGGGCATTTCATATGGCATCGAGGCAAACACCTCGATGTTACTTTTGAGGATATCCACCAACTGCTCCCACTCAGTATCGCTGAGGGATGAGCCGACAAGGAAGAATCGGGAGCCATCCTCGTTGATGGGAATGGTAATCAAATCTTCAATTGCTTTTTCGTCGGCCCTTCTTCCGACGTCTTCAAGCATTGGGGCGTCGGGGACCTCGATGAGGTTTACCCGAGCTGTCTTTTTGTTGCTTCAAACCGCATTGACATAGCATTTCTTAGCTGCAATTTGGTCCCTGTAGAGGTCTTCCTGATGAAAGAATGCACCGATGAATCGAACGACTGGTGGTAGGTGGAGGCGATAGCCTTCATTTTGTGAAGCCAGGTGCATCCGACGATGGCGTTGTAAGGGCTCGGAATGTCCACTACGACGAACTCCATCTGGTGTGTCACCAACCCGGCACGGACGAGGAGGGTGGTCTGTCCGAGGGGCCATACCAGGGCTCTATTGAAACCAACAAGAGGGACCTCGGTAAGATGGAGGTCAGACTCCGGGAGCTTCAAATCCTTGAACATGGAATAGTACATTACTTCCGCCGAGCTGCCCTGGTCGACGAGGACATGCCAGACGTTGAAGGCTCTGATGCGCAATGTTACCACGAGGGCGTCGTTGTGCGGGAGCTGGAATCGGTCAAGATCTTTCTTGGTGAACGAGATAGTCCACTTAGAGCCATTGTCTGTACAAGAGTGCTTTGGCTCGGGACCTACCAGCATGACTTGTTTGGATGACAAAGCTTCATTAAGATAGGCGTGGATGATCCTTGCGGCCTCGGCATCCATGGGACCATGGATGACATGGATCGTTTGAACCTCTTCTTCGGTCTGGCTTTTGACCCGTTGTGACCAAGCTTTAGTTTTTTCATGGTCAATGAGATTTCCGAAGTGACCGCCCGCGACAAGCTTCTCCAAGTAAGCCTTGAAGGGTTTGCAAGCGGTGGTGAAGTGGCCTTGCTCGTTATGGTAGCTGCATCGGACAATTGGATTCTTGATCTTCCCGTTCTCGGTGCCCAGCTTCTGATTCGGGAAGGAGAAGAAAGGCTGGTCCTTAACTTGGTCAATGACCCTGTAGATTGGGACGGTGAAGACGATTTTTTCGGCAATGAAATCACTCGGTTTCGGTCCCCACTTCGGTGCTTCCTTTATATTGTTGACCTGTTTATTGGAGGTCGGGACGTGTGCGGCACTCGTGATGACTGTTGAGGTCACTGGGACCTTCAGACCCCGTTCGTTTAAAGGTTTTGGATTTTGGATTCTAATCATTATCTCATTTCTCTCCAATCATTACTCTCATTTTTTCTCTCTATTTCTCTCCAATCATTACCTATATTTCCAATCATTACTCTATTTCTCTCTATACTCATTACCTACAAATCTAAATCTAAAATCCCAAAACGAACGAGGTCTCAGTGCTGCGGGCTTCCCGATTCCCCGCTCTACATTGGATTCAATTAGCTGGCACCACCCTTCGATGCGTGTCATGAGCTCCTGCATGGACCTCGGCTTGTTCCGGGCGAGATCATCGTGACCCCGTTCGTTTTGGGATTTTGGATTTGGATTTTTAGGTAATGAATGTAGAGAGAAATAGGATAATGATTGAAAATAGGGGTAGTGATTGAAGAGAGATAGAGAGAAAAATAATAGTAATGATTGGAGGTAAGTAGGATAATGATTAGAATCCAAAATCCAAAACCTTTAAACGAACGAGGTTCGTACACTTGCTCGTCCAGTGAAATGAGGCTGAGCTTAAAGCCGGGGGCCGAGATGACCTCGTTGCACCCTTCAATCTCGTTAAAGAGCTCCCAATAGCGGCCAGCATATTGGCGAAGCGTTTCGTCGCTTCGTTTGCGCAGTGAGAGAAGAGAGTCGATTTCCTTTGCGTGCTTGTTGCTCGTCACGAACCAAGCCATGAAGGCATCACAAAGGGAATCAAATGAGGAAATGGATTTGGGAGGCAATTGGTTGAACCATGTAAGGCCTAGGTTCCCGAGGCTCGCAGGAAATACTTTGCAAAGGAAGGCGTCGTCCGAGGGGCCGTTCTTGAGGAACAGAGACATGACGAGCTTTTATTGCACCAAGTGAGTGTAGGCTTCGAATTTGCCGTCATACTTGGCAAACTTAGGTTGGGTGAATCCTTTTGGGGGGTGACTGAATTGATCTCTTTTGTAAACGGAGAGGTCGTGAGTCTCTCAAGACGCGCATCGCGATGAGGTCGGATAGAACGGTCGGGGCCGTCTAGATGCTCGGTCGTGGTGCGCTTCTTTGGTGTGAAATGGTCCGACTTCGGATAGTCTTTGGGTTTCGGCGGAACGCTCCCTGACTTCTGGGGGGTGTGTTCGCACTGATCCTTTCGTTTGTCGGACCTATAGCTATCTCGAGAGTGGTGCTTGAGGCGCTCGGTGACTGAGCTTCTTTCACGCTTGTTTCTGAGGCGCTTGTGGTACCCCTTGGTTTGGATCTCCATGAGGCTGTTGTCCTCTCTTGCGATTTTCGTGAAGCTAGGGGTGGGTTCGGTATGCCCCTTGCTCCCTTTGACAGAATGGGTTGAGGAGGCGAAAACACGTCTGAGCCTGTCGAAGGCAGATCGCTTCCCTGGGTGCTTTTTAGGATCCGACTCAAGAGACCGAGAACGCTCCCCGCACCGTCCATTCTTTCCGATGCGGGCCGCCTCTTCTGGTGGGTCAAGGCAGTCTTTCGCTGAGGGCCTTGATCGGTGTTCCACCAAGAGGGCCCCTCCAGGGGGGGGCTCCTTTGCCCGTCGTGGCTTCCGCCAGAACGAGAGCAAGAAGGGGACATCTAAAGAAAGCGCTTAATTTCCGCCAACTCGTCCCAAACATGTTTGTCCCGATCCATGGCCGACATGAGGTGTCAATCCTTTGCTCCAGATGACGGATGTAGGTGAGGATTTCGCTGGTCGGCTCCGCGTTCGGAGTTGAAGAGCCAACTCTGATGGGATTGGCGGCGATGGAGACGTGCTGCTTGTCCAGGGCGTTGGCTCCTTCGGAGCCTAGAGTGAGGGCTCTGAGGGGCCCGAGTCCAGCCGTTGCGTCGTTGAGAGAAGGGTCCTGTACCACCACCATTTTGGTTTAGGAATTTGAACGGAGTTTTAGGGAGGAGAAGAAATGGAACGCTGAGATGACGGTTAGTTCCCCAACAGAGACGCCAATTGTAGGGGTTCGGTTTATCGGGATCTTGACTATGGGTCGGTTCAGGTTCTTTCTTCCGCTGCTCTGCGCGCCAGACCTGCAACTGTTGGGAAAAATATTGCGATATGATCGGAAATTCCAGAGTACAATTCCACTAATAATAAAATGAATTACAGATTATATTTTGGCATGAACAGAAATGAAATATACAGAAACTTTGTTACACTGAACCAAACACTGAATCAGTCTCCTTAAAACAGATTCACCGCCTCACCGTTGGGTGTTGGAGGTTGACCGGCGTCTATCTCCCAGGATAGAACGGTTAGACCACGGCTATCGAAACACCACCGGAAAGCCGCCTTGGCGAACTGAATGCTGCGTCTGCTTTTCTCTCTCATACAAGAACTATATCAGAGTGGATTTGTGACTTGTGAATTCGTGTGTCTCTTCTGAAAGCGGAATGCTGCTTATATAGCCACAAATGACTAGGTATAACAGCTAGACCATGAATTCTGCCTTGATTACTCAGCCATGAATAGGAGATAATGCATGAAACTGCCAGGAAATGAATTGGAGGAGTGAATTCTGCCATAACCTCTCTTCATGGGGCATTTACCAGCTATAAAGGGCTGGGACTTGTAAGGCCTCGTCCAGATACAATGAACTTACGGGAGACATTTCGGTTGCCTTGGGAGACCCTCCGTATGTCCCAATTATCATTCACAAAATCTGGAAAATTTCCAACAGCAATAAGTCACTAGGGCTGTGGAAGCCCAGTGACCCTTCAACGATCAAGTTAGATCTAGGGAGAAGTGTATAGGTCTAGGGTTAGGGTAGAATGGCATACCTCTTTTGGTTAGAGTTCCTTTGCTTTTATAGACCTCACTTGGCTTGGTCCCCAAGTAAACGCGTGGAGGATACGCTCGGGTAACCGCCTCGGGTGACGTATGAGATAAGGCAGTTACGGAGCACATGGCCAGGTCAGCCCTAATGATGATCTTCGTTCTGTAACTGTCACAGCTTACACCATGCTGATGCTCATCATCGAGGTCCCCGGCTGCCCGAGGATGAAGGTCATAGCTGAGGCATAATGCGTCGTCACTTCGTGATGTACCGAGCAGCACCTCACCGGTTGCCTGAGCTCTTTAAGAACATTGCTAGGAGCTATGCACTGTTGGGCACTGGGACCAGCCTAAGGCTTGCAATAGTAAATGCCTCGGGGTTGGCCCGAGCCCGCTTATTCCGGGCCACTACACTCATACCAACTTCTATTATGTCATGACTAAAAAATGAATTACTAGTTACATTAGCTGTGTATAGCAAGTATTTTTAACTTCATCATAAATTACCATAAATCGTAAAACCCTGTCTAGGTCTTGGGGGTGTTGCACCCAAGCTCCGAGGCCCACTGTGGGCACTGTCATGTGGATCATTGCGAAATGCTAACCAAATCGAATCAAGTTTCAAAAACCCAACATTCTTTACCCATGCTTTTACTCAAATTTTGACTAAAAGCTTGAACAATCCATTTTTTTTTCTTGAACAATCCAATTGGTAGACCCAAATTTAAGTATTAGTTTATGTACTTAGTCGAAGAATAGTTATGAATTTGAGTCTTGAGAGGGAGAAAATAGTTTTTCAAAATATGAGTCTCCATGATTTTGGGTAAATTAAGAGTGAATTTCTCACTGTAGTTTCACAATTCAAGCGAATCTTTTGTATCTCTATGGAATTGATTGAACATTAAATAAGTTCATTTAAAATTCACATTCATCCAAAGTCCAAACCGAGCAGAGATATGTAATTTTAATGGGGTAGTTCTTGGGTGGTCTGCTTTTGGAATTTGGATATAATAGAGAACTTTTGAGAGAAAAGAAATCAAATTTGACCATCTCCTATGTCTATTCTTGTTCTTATTTTTCGAATGAGACATTGATACCCTATGTTATGGTTCTGAATTTATATACATATATATATATAGTTTTTCGGTCAATCGGAAATTCGATTTTTTTTTTCAAGGTATAGTAATGCTACTTTTTCTTTTCATTTGTTCTGTTTACAGAATGCAGAGGACAATGACTACTTGGAAGGGGTACAACCATCCCTGGAGTTTGTGATAACTTCTCGGGATATTACGGGCACCGGAGCTTTGGCCACTTTGCTGGTATTCAACAACGAGAAAGGTTTTTCTCCCAAAAATATCGAATCCATTTGCAGTGTTGGACGCTCCACCAAGAAAGGCTTTCGCAAACGTGGTTATATTGGCGAGAAAGGTAACTACCTAATGAGTTCCAATCCATGTCAATTAGATTTGCTTATGCTTGGAAGTGTAAAGAGTTTGTTTGGAACTTGTTGGCATGAAGAGAAAAAAAGGAAGCTAAGACTTTCTCTTCCTTCTCTATGTTGTACCTGATCTAGGAGGGTGTTGTTAGAGAAAGAAGTGTATAGAGTGTTAACTAACCCTAACACATAAAGAGCTTTATTTATATTATGTCGAGACCCATTACATAACATGACTACCCGATGTGGGACTAAACTATTCTAACACTCCCCCTCAAGCTGGAGAATAAATATCACAAAGTCCCAGTTTGTTACATAACAACTCTAAACGTGGTTTGAACAATGATTTGGGTGAAGATATCGGCCAACTGAGCTCCGGTAGACACAAACGGAGTAACTAACACACCACTGTCAATCTTCTCGCGAACAATGTGACAATCTACCTCAATATGCTTGGTTCTCTCATGAAACACCAGATTCGAGGCAATATGTATTGCCACCTGATTGTCACAGTACATAGGAATGGGCAATTGCACTTGAAATCCCAGCTCCTCAAAAAAGGATCTCAGCCAAACAACCTCACATGTAGTATGAGCCATAGCACGATATTCTGCTTCCGCACTAGACCTTGCAACCACAGTCTGCTTCTTACTCTTCCAGGTTACTAGGTTGCCACCAACAAAAGTACAGTAACCAGTTGTTGAACGTCTATCAGAAGGAAACCCTGCCCAATCTGCATCAATAAACGCCTCAACACGTAGATGACCATTGGAACGGTAAAATAAGCCACATCCAGGATGAGTCTTAAGATACTTCACAATGCGAATACAAGCTTCCCAATGTGGAAGACGAGGAGCAGACATGAACTGACTCACCACACTAACAGCAAACGAGATATCAGGACGAGTATTGTAAGATAATTCAACTTACCAACCAAGCGACGATATTGATCTGGATGAGGAAACTCCTCCCCTTGATCCACACAAAGTTTGACATTAGGATCCATCAGAGTCTCCATAGGTTTGGCTCCCAACAAACATGTCTCTTCTAGAATATCCAACACATATTTCCTCTAGGACAAACTAATCCCATCCTTAGACCTTGCTACCTCAATACCCAAGAAATATCGTAGCTTACCCAAGTCTTTAGTATGAAACTGACTATGTAAGAACTGTTTTAGCTCTTCGATCCCTTTCTGATCATCTCCAATAATAATAATGTCATCAACATAGACAATGAACAATACTTTCCCTCGAGCTGACATAAGAGAAAATACAGAATGATCTGAGTGACTTCGACGCATGCCAAACCTCAAAACAGCCTCACTACACTTGCCAAACCATGCTCTAGGGGATTGCTTAAGTCCATAAAGTGCCTTGCGAAGACGACATACCTTATGATGCTCCCCTTGAGCAACAAACTCAGGTGGTTGCTCCATATAAACTTCCTCCTGGAGATCGCCATGGAGAAATGCATTTTTGACATCAAGCTGAAACAATGGCCAACCAAGATTGGCGGCAAGAGAAATAAGAATCCGCATAGAGCAAAGCTTGGCAACAAGAGAGAACGTATCGGAATAATCAATACCATAAGTTTGGGTGTAGCCTTTAGCAATCAGGCGAGCTTTGTGACGCTCAATAGTGCCATCAGGAAGATACTTGATAGTATAGACCCAACGACAACCAACAGTAGATTTTCCAGTAGGAAGAGTAACCAACTCCCATGTGCCATTAGTATGAAGAGCAGACATTTCATCCACCATAGCTATCCGCCACTCAGACCGGGATAATGCCTCCTGAACATTTTTAGGAACAGAAACGGAGGAAACAGTAGTAGTGAAAGCACGAAGGGATGGAGATAGATGAGCATAAGAGATAAATCGAGAAATAGGATGAAAAGTGCTCGAGATATTAGTATAACCATATTTTACCGGGGGACGACGATTCTCACGAGTCGGATAACGAGGGGCAGGTGGATCCGGTGACGGGGGAGAAGATAGAGGCGTGGGCACGGAGAGTTCGGCAGACTGGAATGGATTAGGAGGCGGAGGTGGAGGTGGTGCTGGTGCCGAGAAACGACAAACATACACCTGCAAAGGTTTGGGTGAAACAGTGCCAGTAGGAACATATATAGGTAATACAGACTCCAGGGGAAGAAGGTCGGTGGTAGTAACAGGATCCGAGTAATATGGCAACGACTCATTGAACGTGACATCAGCACAGACAAAGTGACGACGTAAAGAAGGAGAGTAATAGCGATATCCTTTCTGGGTGTGTGAGTATCCCAGAAAGATACACTTAAAAGACCGAGGATCAAGTTTACTCCTATCAGGGTCAAGAGCATGAACATAACAGGTACACCTAAAAACTCGAGGAGGGAGAGAGTGGAGAGGCTGACCAGGAAATAACACCGTATGGGGAACCTGACCACCTAAGACCATAGAAGGCATACGGTTGATTAGGTAACATGCAGTGAGAACGGCGTCACTCCAATAGGACTTAGAGATCTGCATTTGAAATAATAGAGCACGCATGACCTCAAATAAGTGTCTAATATTGCGCTCAGTAACTCCATTTTGTTGTGGAGTCCGAGAGCACGACAATTGGTGAACAATGCCATGATCAGCGAAAAACTGAGAAAGTAGATGGTGAAAATATTCGCGGGCTTTATCTAAATGAAATATCTTAACAGAAGTATCAAATTGAGTTTTGATTTGCATGTAAAAAGTTTGAAAAACTGATTTCAATTCAGATCGCTTTTTCATTAAATAAAGATATATGAGACGAGAAAAATCATCCACAAAAATAACGTAATACTGAAAACCAGAAACACTGGGCATATGAATAGGCCCTCAAATGTCTGAATGAACTAATTGAAAAGGACGTGACGCACGACGCTTAACCCTAGGTAAAAAAGTGATCCTACGATGTTTACTAAACTCACAGACCTCACAGACCAACTTATTAATGGAACGACATAAGGGCACAAGGTGCTTCAGACTCTGAAGAGAGGGATGACCAAGACGACAGTACTGTTGGCAGGAAGATTCTAATGTCTGAAGAGCTGTAGACTGAGGATCAGTCAGGTAATATAAGCCACCTCGCTCAGTGCCCCCACCAATCCTCTTCCCCGTATTGAGATCCTGAAAAACACAGCCATGAGGAAGAAATGTGACGGAACAGTTTAAAGATTTTGTAAGGCGGCTCACAGACATAAGATTAAATGGTAAACGAGGAACATGTAAAACAGATGACAAAGTAAGAGAGGAAGTGACAGGGACGGAACCAAAGCCAGTAACAGCTGTTGGTAGAGCCATCAGCCAAGGAAACATGAGATGGTCTACCAATTGACTGTCGATCAAAGAAAATAGATGTACCAGTCATATGATCAGTGGAGCCAGAGTCAATAACCCAAGGAGAGGAAAAAGAGGAGGCAACACAAGCAACAGATGTACCGGTCTGAGCGAGCGTAGCAGTAGAGGATCCTGTCGCATCCTGAAATGACAAAAAACGCTGGTACTCCTCAGCTGAAATAGCAACACTATCGGCAGAAGATTGAGTAAACTGTCCAGTATCTTGAGAGCTCGCAGCTTGATGAGCTTGGGGAAAACCATGAAGATTGTAATAGAACTCTACCGTATGATTTATTCCCCAACAATGAGTACAGAATCTAAAATCACGACCGCGACCGCGGTCACCTCCCCCTGATATGCGACCCCCACGAGTATCAAAAACAGAATCACGGTCACCTAAGCCATGACAAAAAACACGGCCTCCAGAGTCACGACCACGACCACTAAACCTAGACTCGCGACTGCCAAAGCCATGACCGCTCACCCCATAGTCGCGGTCATGACTATTAAACCCAGACTCACGGCTGCGACCACGACCACGGCTAACAGAGAAGATAGAGCCATCAGAAACAGTAGAACTCAAAGCAGAATGGCCAGAAGTTGGAGCAGAAATAGACGACGACTGCCGGAGACGACTAAATACCTCGCTGAGAGAAGGTAAGTTACGACTCCCCAAAATCTGATTACCCACAGGACCAAAATCAGATGATGCACTAGATAAGAAACGAGTAACCCGCATGCAATCACGCTGGCGCCGTATAACCTGAATATCAGTAGATAGTGGCTCACAGATATCCAATTCATTGCAAATGCGCAGGAACTTGGCATAATAAGCTTCAAAAGAATCAGCACCCTGAGATATATCAAAGAAAGACCGATGAAGGTCATATGTGCGACGGAGATTGTCGACACCTAAATATAATTCTTTTGCCTGGGTCCACACCTCTTTAGCGGTATCACAAAACATCAGCGTACTGGCAACTTGTTCTATCATACTATTCCATAACTCTAAACGAACACGGGCATCAATAACTTTCCATGCCCTATATGTGGGTCCATCAGTAGCAGGAGGATCATCAGTCAAATAGGAATCCTCAGACTGACCCATATAATACACCTCAACAGCTTTAGCTAGCCCAAAGAACATAATTACCCCCATTTAATGGTGTTGAGGTAATAGAGCGCCTCTCGCGAGACTAAGAACCACTCGATGAGCTACCAACGAGAGTAGAACTAGAGCTAGAAACAGTACCAGAATCAGAATCCTTCTTCTGCTCAGACATTTTACCAAACAATGTAGAGGCATTCCAAATAATAAATAACTACAAAACTTTAACCGACTAAACAACAAACTAGTAAAAACAACGGATCAAACGACCACCAACATAAAACGACCACATAAAACGACCAAACTCTGAGCAACTGCTAAGTACTTCAGCAACATATCAATACCAACAGTGCAGAATACACCAAGCACAGTAACAGAACAACACACCGGTTGCCAGAGTTGTAAGAGAGGTTGCCGGAGGTTCAACAGTGCAGAATAGGAGAAATCTGAGTTCGAAATACCTTAGAAAATCAAAACCAGTACAAATAGAGGTTACCCAGTTGATTTTGAGTGTTGGAAGATGCTGGAAGATGCTGAATACGAAAGCCCAGTTCCGAAATGCCTTGGAACTACAAAATATTGACTGGGTATGATGCAGATAGAGTCGCCGGAGACTCGCGAGCGTCGACGAGGGTCGCCGGAGACTGGGCGACAGTCGGCGGTTGCCGACGAGGTTGGTTTGGCAGTCGATTGAGGTTAATGGTTAGGATTTCAGTATGGTTGGGTTAGGGTTTCGGTACACGAGCACTGTTCATGGCTGCGCGGGTACTGTTCACGGTGGTTATGGTGGTGGGTGATGTGTTAGGGTTAGATTTGTTGTGGTTTAGGGTTAGGATTAAGGTGTGGCTTTGATACCATGTTGTTAGAGAAAAAAGTGTATAGGGTGTTAACTAACCCCAACACATAAAGAGCTTTATTTATATTATGTCGAGACCCATTACATAACATGACTACCTGATGTGGGACTAAACTATTCTAACAGAGGGGAATAAAGCGAAAAGAAAAGATGTGGAAAATTAGAATGATACGTGAAGAGAAAATTGGTACGAGGAATAGTGAAAATGTCAAAAGCCCACGTTTCGATCATGCCTTGCAGTAGTATCAATTTAAGGTTGTCATGGAGTTCATTTTCCTTTCTCTTCATTTGTATAACCCAGCAAATAAAAATGATTGGCGTTTTTTCTGCTTCCACATGTTACAAACTCAAGGTAAATTCTTAACCATGGCCATTTGTTAATATGGAAGTTTGGCGTTGTTGTTAATAATGTGGAAGTTTGACCTTGTTACAAACTCAAGGTAGCTGGGCATTTCAGTCTTGAATAAAGTTGCACCATGGCCATTCCTTAATGTGGAAGTTTGGCGTTGTAAATTAAATGAGATGTAGTTTTTTTATTCCCAAGTTGTTTGAACTACAACAAAGAATGGCGGTGAACATATGGTTGTTTTCTATTGTGATGAAAATTGTACTCTCTCTTAGGACGAGAATTTCAGGGTAGTTCAATGCTTGTCTCCCTCGGTACTCTTTGTCATTTAGTTTTTGAGATATCCTGCACTTTTCATGTATTCTTATTGTGCATCTTTCCTAACTACCCTATTATTATATGTACTAGAAACTATAAACTCAGGGATGGTGTAGCAGGCCGAGTTAACTGGCTCGGGCTGCACCGAGCGTAATACCTAGCCGAGGGACTGACTGTCCGTGATCACTCCTGAGGCAAGTCTGACGTGGCCTCGGCGGACCGACGATCCTAAACCCTCCTTGTGTACTCCGACGAAGCTTCGGCAACCGACAGTCCCATTTGCTCCAGGAACATGGTTCACCGCCTCGGCCGTATATCACTCCCTCGGCTTCCCTAAGGATGAACGATTTCCTTTAGACACCTTCTTCGGCCAACAGCCTCTCGGCCAGCCAACTCCTCAACTGTCGGCTCATATTCGGTCTTGAACGGATGTGGGGGCCATGTTCCATCCCCCATCACGTGGGAATGCCACTCTGGCTATGATGACGATTGTGACGTCAGCCGAGCGGTTACCAGGTTGATGGTACCACGTGAAAGGGGACCCGCTCACTCGCCAATCAGTTACGAAACCCTAAATGGTGACGTAGGAGATACGTCGGCCGACACGTGGCAAGCATGCATACGATCTTGGATCGGGCTGAACGATCCCTATAAATACACAGTGATGCCTCCTGATAGAGGTATGTTCAAAACACAGCCCTAAACCCAAAAACACTTGGTCTCTCCCCTTTTGCAAGAGAACTGATTCTTGCACCTGAGGGCCATCCCGGAGAACCTCCGGCGTGGTCTTTAGTCGCGCATTGTTTTGCAGGACTAAGGAGGTTCAAGAGCGAAGTCCCAACCACGGAGCCAAGATACTCGAACCACCTCAAAAGGAGCCCCACAGATGGAGTCAGGAATTGTACCTCGCAGGGGCGATCGTGCAAGCGAGAAAAAAATATAACTACACATGCATAATCACATAAATACATTAAAGCTCAAAATATCGTAAATACATAAATCGGTTTAACTAATGGGAACAATCTTGATGTATGTGTCTTGTTTTTCTTCATTGTTCATCTTCTTCTTTTTCATTCATCACAACTGGACGAATTCGGTACATGGGCTTTTATGTTACTTGATTTTACCAATCAAAAAACAAATAATTAGTAGAAGTCTAGAACAACAATTGGGGAAAGACATATCTACAACTTAAATTTCACCAAATTACTTAGGGTTTCCAAAATCTCTTCTCCTCCGTTGCTATTTTCTCGAAATTGCCTTTGAAGTCTTAATAATTGGGGATGTTTGTGCCAAAAGAGAGAGAGAGGGGGGATTTGGAGTGCCATTGAGATTTTAGGGCAAAAAATAAAATAAAACTGTAAAACACTAATCCTATCTAATGAAAGGTGGAAGTTTATTACTTGAATATTCACAATATTAACTCTATAGTTTTATTTTTTGTTATATTTTAGCCCTTAGCTTTTAGTAATTAATGTTGGTATCATTGTATTTCAATGGTTACTATTATCTTTTTGGGGAATTTAGAGGCCAACCCCAAAAAGTAGGTTCGAACTTAATTTAGTTCTGACAAAAATATTCCTTCTTTATTTCAATCATTTTTCTTAACTTTTCATGCATTTTTACTATTTTACCCATTCTTCTTAACTTTTTGTGTACATGTCCATTTTTAAAATTTATATTTTTAGAATCAACTCCTGACCCATATTATTTCGAACAAAAATACCCCTGGCTATGAGAACTGCTAATTCTCATAGCCAGTTAACATAATATTTCGGACAAAAATATCTCCGCCAATTCACATAGCCCGAGTTAACATATTATTTTGGACAAAAATACCCCTGAACTATGGCTATGAGAACTGGGGCTATAAGAGCTATATTTTAAAATCAATTCCTGAATCATATTATTTCGGGCAAAAATATCCTTGGCTATGTGAACTGGCTATGAGAACTGCCAAGTCTCATAGTCAGTTCTATGAGAACTACAAAATTCTCATAGAGAACTGGCTATGTGAACTGAGCTATGAGAACTGGCTATGTGAACTGTCAATTCTCATAGTCAGTTATGTGAGAATTGGCTATGAGAAGTGACTGTTCTCATAGAGAACTAGCTTTGTGAACTGGTTATGAGAACTGGACTATGTGAACTGAAAAATACACAGTTCATATAGTCTTACCACACACTAAAATACATAGTTCTCATAAAAAATATATAATTCTCATAGATAATACACGGTTCTAATAAACAGTTCTCATGGATAATACACAGTTCTCATAGAACAATACATAGTTCTTATAGAAAATATACACACGAACAAAAATTGAACAAAAACAAAAAAGGTAATCAAAATCAAATATAGTTATAAATGTTCTCACCGCCATGTCTTAAAAAAGTAATCACAGTAAAAAAGTAGTAGTTCACGTAGGAAATAAATTGATTTAGAATTGAATTTTTAACTGCCAAGTCTCATAGTCAGTTCTATGAGAACTGGCAATTTTCATAGTCAATTATATGAGAATTGGCTATGAGAACTGACTGTTCTCATAGATAACTTGCTTTGTGAATTAGTTATGAGAATTGGACTATGTGAACTAGCTATGTAAACTGAAAAATACACAGTTCACATAGTCTTACCACACACCAAAATATACAGTTCTCATAAAAAATATATAGTTCTTATAGAAAATACACGGTTCTAATAGACAGTTCTCATGGATAATATACAATTCTTATAGAAAAATACGCAGTTCTAATAGAAAAATACACAGTTCTCATAGACAGCTCTCACTTCTCATGGACAATACACAGTTCTCATAAAAAATACATGGTTCTCATCGACAGTTCTCATAGAAAAATATACAGATCTCATAGAAAAATACACAGTTCTCGTAGAAAATACACATACAGACAAAAATCGAACAAAAATGAAAAAAGTAATCAAAATCAAATATAGCTATACTCAGCCTCAAACAAAAAAAGTAATCAAAAACAATGCACGTGATTGATATATACGCCTTTCTTTTTTTATATATCTAATCGGAAAAAAACCCGAAATGGTCCTTGTAGTTTAGCGTTTGTGTCAACTTGGTCACTGCAGTTTGAATTGGTTCGATTTACACTCTGTAGTTTTCATTTTGTTCCAACTTGGTCCAATTACTAACTGTCGTTAGATTCCGTTAACCCCAGACAGGAATGGGCCTCTTTTTTAGGGTTAAAACCATAATTTGTCATTCTCCTCTTGCCCTAATATACCTCTGAACCAAAACACATAGCCTCATTGTTCCATTCTCCAATTTTTTTCACCTTTAAGGGAAAGGAGCGAGAGGATTAGGGCCTGGATAAGTGATTTGATTCCTATGGATTGCGTCATGGTTCTTGAAAAGAAAGAAAAATGAGGAGTTTTGTGTTCTAAAAAGGGTTCGGATATTTGTGAAAAATGTTTGAATTTTAGAAAATGAAGTGGGTTTTATTTTAAAAAGGGACCGAGCTTTCATCAAGCTGCTTACATATTTTCAGGTAAAGGAGAATCAGGTTCGGCTGTGGTTTGTGCCACAAAAGAGATTTAGGAAAAAAACTTAGAGTCTCCACCGGACATAGAGTAGTCACCTCTTGAATATCGGAAGAATAGTTCAAGTATTTTAGAAAAAAGAACACGGACCAGAGAACCCAATTTTTAGAAAAGATCGACTCCGTTTTACTTTTTAGGAAAAGGTTTTAAGTTTGTGAGGTTAGAAAAGAAAAGGGACCCATTTGTGTCTGGGGTTAACGGAGGCTAACGACAGTTAGTAATTGGACCAAGCTGGAACAAAATGAAAACTATAGAATGTAAATCGAGCCAATTCAAACTACATGGACCAAGTTGACACAAACACTAAACTTTATGGACCATTTCGGTTTTTCTCCCAACCTAATCACTCTGTACATACAAACATCTAGGGGCCGACTATTCGCAGCCCCGTATTTTCTCCCATGGACAGAGCCTATATGGTTTGGGTGTGGGCTGTCTTTTTGGGTCAAAGGTTGCCCAATTGCTTCTGTAGATAAATGGTTGGAAGATCTGTTGTGTGGGGAACTAGCTAAGGAATCAAGTCCAGATCAGGTGGGTTATATTTTTCAAGTGTGTTGGGCAATATGGAAAAGCAGAAACGAGTATGTGTTTAATGGAGTAAAGCCAATCCCAGAGAGAGTTATCAACACAGCCAAGAGTGCAAACATGGACTACTTGCAAGCTACTTTTGAGGGGGATAAGAAGCAAGTTACGAAACCCAGCAGAATCAAGAATTGGTTACCTCCTCCACCTTCTTTCATTAAATTCAATTGTGATGGTGCTTTTTCCTCCTCCCGCAGCCTAGCTGCCTTTGGTTGCTTAGCCAGAGACAGTGGTGGAGGGATGCAATACTACAGATCAGGCAGAATTGTTGCGTCTTCAGCGTTGATGACTGAAGCGTGGGCTTTACGCATAGCATGTGGGATGGCTGTGGATTTGGGGATTGAAAACGCGGTGTTTGAAGCTGACTGTCGAACCGTAATTGACTGCACAAAGAGCAAGATTGAGCACAGCCCGTGGGAAATAGCAGCAGTTGTGACAGACATCAAGCACTGGGCATCACAAAGGAATTGGATTTTCTCCTGGGTTTGCCGAGAGCAGAACTCTGCGGCTCACTGGATTGCTACAAATTGCTTAGATAGAGATCTTAATTTTAATCCAGGTTGTATTCCGCCTGGGCTGGATCACCTTGTCAAGAAGGATAGGTCAGTTTGATTTTGTAATCGTTGTTTGACTTATCAAAAAAAAAAAAAAAATTCAAAATGGAGAAGAGAGAGAGAGAAGGAAAGAAGAGGGCAACGGCGGCGGTCGGCGCTGCTCCATCGTGGAGGAAGAGAGACAGAGAGAGGTGTTGGCCGTGTGTGTGGTTTTGCTGGGTCTGGTTGGGGCCGTCGAGCATGGGGTCGGTTTCTAGGCGATGAGGACGTCGACCATGGATGGCTGTTTTCCGGCGTTCGTCGAAGTGGACGTAGCAGGACTGGTCGAGGTCGACGACGAAGGATCCGTCGGAGAGAAAGGTTGGCGTTGGAGAGGAAGAGGTAGAGAGAGAGAGATTGGCATCGGTGGGATTCGTGGGAAGATCGTGGCTCTGGTTTTGAAGGAGCGTGGTTGGATTTAGGGTATAAAAGTCAGGATGCAAATAACCGAGCTTGTGCAGGTTCGGGAAAATATTTTAGGGTTGGGTTCAAATCGAACCTAAAAAACAGGGGCGGCCTCTAATTTTCTATATATTTTTTTTCAAAATTCTACACTGGGTGAGCCTATATACTTTCTTAGTATTTTTTCTTTTTTACATATAATAGTAGTGTTTCTTTTTCTTCTTGCAGGGGCGACCGCTCCTACTGTCCCCTGCTCCATCCCTGTTAATAAACTTGTGTTTAATTACACCTGGAAAAATCTTTTATTTGATTGAAATTAAATTAGGGTGCTTGTGGATTTTGAAGCGAAGGTTTTTTCTGGAATCAGTCTTGTGTTACATCTGAACCTGGATATTTCTGTTTCTTTCTCAATTCAATCATTCTTTTGTCATAGGATCATAAAGATAGGAACAAGTTTGACAATTGCCTTCCGTTGTAAATGCATCCGATAGAATGAATCTTAAAGTAAATAGTGTTCATACAGGCCTTTACCTTATTGATGGCTGGATGCATATGAACAACATTCTAGCTCCTTTAGCTGCTTGCTTATTTACGAAAATTTAATCATATATTCATTATTGTTTCTAAAACAACTAATGTTATGGCGTTTCAGGAATTGGATTCAAGAGTGTGTTTCTCATCACAGCTCAGCCATACATATTCAGTAATGGCTATCAGATCCGCTTTAATGAAGAACCTTGCTCACAGTGCCATGTTGGATACATTGTCCCCGAATGGGTGGATGATAGCCCAACTCTTTCCACCATAAAGCAAATATACGGCACTCACACTTCGCTTCCAACCACAACAATTGTGTTGCCCCTGAAGCTCGACAAGGTTAAACCTGTGAAGCAGCAACTCTCAAGTATACATCCTGAAATTCTGTTGTTTCTTTCTAAGATAAGGAGGCTTTCAATCAGGGAAGATAACGAGGATCCTAGGCTCAACTCTGTGAGTGCCATATCCATTTCATCTGAGACTGATTTTGTTACAAGGAAGAACATTGATGCGGAGTCCTACATGCTCCATCTCTCATCTGATGAATTAAATGGTGACAACTCGGAAAGGGAATGCAGCTACTTCATGTGGAAGCAGAGGTTTCCTGTCAAGTCAGAGAATAAAGTGGAAAAACGAATGGAAGTGGAAGAGTGGGTGCTCACATTGGCTTTTCCAAATGGAGAGCGGCTTAGCAGAGGGATGAAGTCGCCTGGGGTTTATGCGTTTCTTCCTACAGAAATGGCTACAAATTTTCCATTCATAATTCAGGCCGATTTTCTTTTAGCATCTTCGAGAGAAGCAATCCTCATGGACAACAAATGGAACCAAGGGATTCTTGGATGCGTGCCTTCGGCTTTTGTCAGCGCCTTTATTTCACTGGTGAAAACATTAGAAGATGCTCCCATATCTTCTTTGCCTCCTATGTTTAGGTTATTACGAATCTTACCCATCAATGAATCTCCCTATCCTGAGCTAAATGCTGTGTGGGAGACAATTAAAGGAAAGATAATGGAAGAGAATATTGTTCCCTGTGAGTCATACATGGAGCAGAAGTTCTTTCAGAAACCCAGTGAAGTGGGTAGGCTAATGCCTGCTTTCTGGAAAATCTTGAAAAAAGCAAGGATGCAAAACGTGAATTTGCATAATATCTCATCCCATGGGAGATATGTGCTAAGTTCTTCATTTGATAGGGCGAAGTACGATCCCATACTTAATTTCTTGGGCGTAGAACCAGTTGAGGATGAGTGGTACGCAAAGTGCATCCGGGGTTCTAATCTGGTAATAGGAGTATCGGAAGGGGTGTATTTGGAGCTTCTACTGTTTCTAGCTGAGAAATGGAGGTCCAATTTTCACAAGACCAGCATTAAGAACCTACCACTTCTGAAATACGTGAGTCCTCATGGGGACGTTTATTTGAAAAGCGTAAATGACGTCTCACAGTTGACTGGGGGGAAGTTTCTCATATCCCGTGAGCCTCGTCATATATCATGGCTTATTGACTGGAACAGGGAATTTAGATGTGCAACACACATTTTTTTACCTAAAGAGACACAAGAAGCTCTCCATTCGTGTTCCAAGAGGCAGACAATACAGGAATGGCTCTTAAATGAGGTGAGGATAGAGGCTGTTAATGTGTACGAGTACGGAATTCTCATCTACAGGTCACTGGACGATAAGAATCCTGTTGTGACCTATGTTCATTTCTTACATCAATCGCTTTCGGCGAACTATATGTCTCAGGGAGAGGTTACTTATTTGTGTGATGGTATGCCACTCGTGGATAATTATGGACGAGTGTCCACAAAAAGGAGTGGGGTTCTTGTCCCTGCGAGTGGAAGCAAATGGGTAAGTCTGATTGGTTCAAACCCATGGAGAGGGCAAGGTTTCGTTGAGCTAGGAGAAGACTATTTGCGTTCAAGAAAATTCGCAAGTGTACATACTCCTGAGAAACAACTAATTGACTTCCTCAAAACTCATCTTTCAGCTTGTGATGTCCCTGATATATCCCCTCCCAATGCAGTAATTCCAACTATGTCTGCTCCGCTTACAAAGCAAAACACATTCTTGCTTTTGGATTGGATTAGGAGCTTGAAATGGAAGAGGGTTCACATGCCGGAGAATTTCCTGACATGCATAAAGAAGGGACAATGGATGAGGGTCTCTCTGAGTGGTAGCCCTGGTTACAGGTCTCCATCTGAGTCATTCTTGACAGACTCATCATGGGGACATCTTTTGCAGAATGAATCTGTACTTGTTGATATACCCAGGATTGACCAGAATTTCTATGGTAGTAGAATATACGACTATAAGGAAGAGCTACGATCAATAGGAGTGATGTTCGAATGTGGAGAGGCATGCAGATTTATAGGGAAGCATCTCATGAACTTAGCATCTTCTTCGACTCTATCAAAGGGGAATGTGCTTTCGATACTCAAGTTTATTAAGTTTCTGCGGGAGAACTGCCTTTCTCCTCAGGATTTTATTCAGAGTATCAGAGAAGAAAGATGGCTAAGAACTTCAGTCGGTGACAGGTCCCCAGTCAAATCTGTTTTGTTTAGTCAGGAATGGAGTGCAGCGTCTCAGATCAGTGACATCCCATTTATTGATGAACAGTACTATGGTGAGGAAATCCTTTCGTTCAAAACAGAACTACAGATGCTGGGTGTGGTAATCGACTTCAGTCAAAGTTACCAACTTGTTTTTGACACTCTAAAATCTCCGGCTCACATCACCGGTCTGACATCCGAGTCTTGCCTTTTTGTACTGGAATGCTTATATCATCTGAGATCACCTGACAATTTTGTTAGGGCATTCAAAGATAAGAAGTTTTTGAAGACAAACATGGGCTACAAGTCGCCAGTTGAATCGTATCTGTTTAATCCTGAATGGGGTTGTCTTCTGCAGGTTTTCCACAGCTTCCCCCTTATTGACCAAAGCTCCTATGGCTCTAAATTCTTGTTGTACAAAACTGAGTTGGGGCAACTTGGGGTAGTAGTGGATTTCGAGGAGGCAACCAAAGCATTTGCTCGCGTTTTCAAGCAGCAGGCAGCACTTTCTTCCATCAAAAAAGATTCCGTCCTTTCATTTCTGGCTTGTTACAGAAAGCTCCAGGAAACACCTTTTAAATTCCCTGAAGATCTGAAGAGATGTATCCGCGATGTTCAATGGTTGCGAACCCGCCTTGGAGATTACAGAGTGCCAAGCGATTGCATTCTGTTTGGCCCTGATTGGAAATCTATCTGCCCGATTTCTCGTCTTCCTTTCATTGATGACAGTGAGAATTACTACGGCAAGGGTATCCATGAATATAAAAAGGAGCTGAACAGTATGGGAGTTGTTCTTGCTTTTAAGAATGGTTGCAGGTTCGTGCCTGATGGACTTCATTTACCTTGTGATCCGGACAACATAACTACTGCAAATGTTTACTCATTGCTCGAATATGTCCGCAACTTGCATCAACAGACGAAGCCTTTACCTGATCCTTTCCTGAAGAAAATATCTCAAAAGTGGCTGAAAACCTGTGCTGGTTATAGGTCCCCTGATGACTGCATGCTGTTCGATTCTAATTGGAATTCTTTCTTACATCAGGAGGATGGACCATTTATTGATGAAGAATATTATGGCTCCAAGATTAAGTCCTACAGCAAAGAGCTAAACTCAATAGGAGTCACTGTTGAGCTTAGAAATGGGTGCTCACTCCTTGCCGCCCACCTAGATTTCCATTCAAATTTCTCTACTATTATTCGGATCTATGAATATTTGTATGAGTTCAACTGGGAGTCTGATTGTGGAGAAAGAAGGAAAATTTGGATCCCAAATGGAAGTGACGACGGGGAGTGGGTAATCCCAGAAGAATGTGTCCTCTCTGACAAGAATGATCTCTTTGGCATGCAGTTGAATGTGCTGGAGAAACACTACGACAAGAAATTGCTAAACTTTTTTTCCAATGCTTTTGGGGTAAGACGTATTCCTTCAGTTGATGACTATTGCAAACTGTGGAAGGCATGGGAAAGTTCTGGATGCCCACTTTTAAACGAACAGTGTTGTGCATTTTGGCAGTATGTTGTAAAGCACTGGGGTTTGGAAACTCAAAAAGAACTGGATAAGCATTTGGTGAAACTTCCTGTATATTCAGGTCCAGATGGAGTTATGCTGTCTGAAAGGCGTGATGTTTTTATTGCTGATGACCTTCAGTTGAAGGATCTTTACGAGCAGTCTTCTTCAAGGCCACTATTTGTATGGTATCCACAGCCAAGCATGCCATCGCTGCCGAGGGGTAAGCTACTCGAGGTTTACAGTAAGATTGGGGTCCGAAATATCTCTGAGTCTGTGCTGAAAGTGGAAGTGTCTATAATGGACGGTGGTGGGCTTAAGGAAGTGGTTCCAAGGGAAAATTTGATTGGAAAGGGGCTGGTTAGGCTAATTTTAGGCTTTCTAGCTGATCTCTCTCTTGAAATGGAAGCAGAGAAAAGGCATGAAGCTCTCCGATCCCTTCTTGATATAACTGTTCTTGAGACAGTGGATCCGATTACGATTGGTTACAGTTTACCGCTGTCTTCAGGGGAAATCTTGAAAGGAGAAGCAAGACGGATGATCCGATGGGAGAGGGAGAGTAAGAAGTTTTTTACTCAGAAGATGGACCGGTCCGATGGGCACAGAAGTGTGATCGAATATGCTACGTGTCTCTCTGAAGTGATATCTGAAGGATTGTTGTGGGAGAAAGAAGATCATATGCCACAGCTGGCAGAGCTGATCAAATTGGGGTTCCTTGTGGAATTCAACGAGGAGGCAATTGAGTTCTTGATGAAGACCAAGAATCTACAGCTGTTTTTGGAGGATGAGACTTTCCTCTCTTCGGCCTTCCTTTCTGATTAGGTATGTTATCTACTATTAGGGTTTGTGAAGCGCTTCAATTTCTGTGTTCTGGTACTGATATGTTCCTGAAGTACGTGTTTGAAATGGTTGCTTTGGATTTGTTATGTTATATTGTTATGTACTGTTAAGGCTTTGAAGGGTTTTGATAACCCTTCTTTCTGGGGCTGTTTTATCTGAACTTTGTGATCATATTGTGCTATGTAAGTGAAAAATCTTGATTAAGGGCGTTTCGGTAGTTTATTAACATGATTGTAGGCTTGCATTTCTTGCCTTCTCCTTCCTTTGCAATACCTTCACTTGGTTGCATGATATATCGGCTTAACCTACATAACACAATTATCTTCTCAGCATTGTAATAATTGGACAAGCAAAAGAATGAATTACACTTGTTTCTTATCAAACAATAAACAACTCATTAGCAGATCAATAACTCACTTAACAATTGCAGATTCGTCCATGATGCCAAAATTGATTGAAGACGTATATTTTCTTAAGCATTTACACCCCTAAACATTGTAGAATATAAATCGATTACATCGTTGTCCCTCATTAGTTACATCTTTGTCCCTGACTGATATATAGACACAGTGTTGGCTGATACAGAAAGACTAGGAAATCCACAAAACTAGTGTAAGCTATCTTCTTTTTTCTCGCTGCAATCGATCAAGCCGGTGTCTTTTCTGTAAGAAGATGAGCACGGTCGTGGGAAGAGCACGACGGAGTGTAGCATGACCTGACATTGAACAGGTTCTTCATAGCATTTTGCCCACCCTTTGGCATAACCTTTCTGAAACTGCTCCTCTTCCTCCCTTTCTTCAGTTTCTTAGGATCATCAGAATCCTGCAAATCCTAAAATATTACAGAAGGGGAAATGACACGATAATTAGCTTTGCTTTTGACTCGTACAGTTTTTTGATTGCACCATGTTATTGAAATAGTGATGAACTGATCATAAAATCATCAACTAGAAAAATGCAGTCAAGTGTTGTAATTCTACTATCTGCATGTCTGCAATGAACGGGAGTCGATTTAAGTCTCCAATCTTAATTAGGTTCTACTCTCTCTCTCTCTCTCTCTCTCGGATGATATGCGGCATTCGTGTATGTTGTTCAAAAGATACAGACAATGAAGGATGGTCATGCATGTACCTTCTCCGGTGGCGTTTCGTGATCCCTAATAGTCTTTTCGTTTTCGCCGATGTCTTTCTTACCTGCATTACACGATTGACGTTCAATGGAAAGAAATCTTAAAAACCTAATTACAATACCGGGTTATGCCAAAAAAAAAATCGAAACCATTTACTCGGTGAAAATCTGCAGTTCTGCATATTCCTGAATAAATATATATACTAACCACCATCATTGTCATTGTCGTCATCGTCGTCGTCATCATCCAAATTATCCGTGAAATAGATTCTGAAACTCGGCGAACCCGGAAACAATATGCTGCTCTCGTCACCATGCAAACCTTCATCATCTTCTTTATTACCATGACTTTCATCCTCCTCCTTGGCATCATTTTGGCTTCCCGCCTCGACATTTCCCTTCGCCACCTTTTCCTCTTTCCCCCCCTCCTTGCTCTTCTCTTTCGCGCTTTCCTCTCTCTGTGGATCCCCTGCTTCTGCTCTTTTGGCCGTGGACCCCTTCGAGTCCTCCGACGTCACGCAACTCACCATGCTATTTTCAATCTCATCTTCATCATCTCTTGCCTTACCATCACGACTAAGCAACAACTCTGTCCCGGAAGGAGCCGTGTCTTTTCCTCCGTTGGAACGTCTCCGCCTTCGGATTTCCTCTATCCTCCGGCGGAGCAAGGGCTGGACTTTGGCCGGGATGGCTTCACGTTCGGCATTTAGCCGCGAGCCACCGCACCCCATCGGACGGCTGGAATTGCATCAGTCTGAGGGACAGAAATGGTTTGGGAATGTTACAAAAAAAAAAAAAAAAAATGGAGATGGTTTGGGAAGGGAAATGTTGGAGGTTTAAAGAACAGAGATGGTTTGGAGCAAGTATAGTGTTAAATTGAGGGGGTTGCCGTTGGTTTCGGACATGTAAAACTTTTTGACTGTTTTGTGTGGTAGTCCCTGGTTTTTAACAAGCTGGCAAAAGCTATATTTAGGGCCAAAAAGATTGGATTCCCAGGTAGATTTTTTGAATTTCAGGTATTGCAATAAGTTTGTTTTGATCACCTGCAGGTGAAACTGATCCCGAGTGTTACTAGGGCGGAGCGAGGATTTGAATTTGGAGGTAGGAATAGAAAAAATCAATCAGTAAAATTCTTGTGTTTAGTATATGTAGACACCCCAATTTAGACCTATTAACTATCCTTAATTTGCGCCCTCGAGGCTCCCCGATGATGAAAAGGAATCAAATTAGGACTCAGCTAAAGCTTGAACGATGTTTCTTGGTCTTTCTCAAACCAAAACCATCCTTTTTTCTGACACCCTGAGAGTAAAATCGTCACACGTTTCAGTGTATAAAATTTATTTGAATGAAACCAACTGGGTTAGAAAGAGGACTTAACTAGCTTTCAAACGCTTTGAAAAACACTCAAATCCGAGTTCGGGAGTGTCAGTGGCGCTCTTCTAAAGTTGGGCAGGCACTCTTGAGCGCTCGAGAGTACTGACAGACCTTGGATGTTGAGCTTGATCTTTGACCACGTTTTTTTCAAGCATTCAAACCTGCAATTCAATCCTGCATGTCTCAGAAGACCAGCAGGGCAATTATCACGTTTTTCCCTCCCAAAATCGTTTTCCATTTGATTTTCTTTTATTTTTCAAGTTTCAAACACATTTTTCACTTGCCTATATATACCCCCTCATTTTAGCATCAAGAGGACCACGAAATCTCTCTCTAACTCCTCCCCATTTTGCTGGCAAATTTCTCTCTTTAAACCCACTCAAACAATTCCTAAAAGTCTATTATTTTCTCAAGTATTTTTCCAAAAAAATCATAAAAACATTTCTAGTCTTAGATACATCTAAAACTCTTTTCCTTACTGTTTTCAATCCATTTCCAAGCAAACATATCAGTCCAAGAAGCAAAATTCAAGTCAAGCTCAAAGGTATAAAGGCTCACTTTATACTTCAAATCTACTGTTTTTCTACTTCTGAGGGGAATCAAGGGCCCATATCAGTTCCTCATACTGGTTGTGAGTCCATTTGAGTTTAGTTTAACCACAAGAGCAAGGAGCACAAAGAAACAAAACACTTTCTGGGCACTGAGTCTACTCCCAAGCGCTCGGGACCATTCCTGAGCGCTCAGGAGTGCTGCAGCCACCAAAACCCTATTTTGTCACTAAGAGCATCTCCAACCTTGACCCATTTTAAGACCCAATTTTAAAATTTGGGCAAAACTCACAAAAAATCCTCTCCAATCTTTGACCCAAATCCTTCCCCATTTTAGGTTTTACCCATTTTCCCCCCCAAATTTGAGACAACCCAAGTCTCTCCCCATTTTTTTCTCCAATATTTCAACGGCTCCTTCCATGCCATTCTAAGAGCATGGCGATTGGCGTTGGCTTTCCCAAGCTTAGATACCTGCAACTCTCTCTCTCTCTCTCTCTCATGGCCGCTGCTGCCAGAACGCGCGAGTTCCTACATATAGAAAAGAAAGGAGAATATGTGGATCAAAGTTCTGTGGGTGGTGGTAAGTGGTAGACTGTTTGAGTGGTTGGCGGTGGTTATGGAAGTGGGCCGGGTTCTTCTTCTTTTTCTTCACGGTAGTCAGTCACTCTCTACCCCAAATCAAATTTGTTCCCTTATATTATTTACATTATTGTCATTGAATACTTAAAAAAATACTCCCTCCGTCCCTTTTTAAGTGTCATGCTTCGTAACTCCAACTTATTAAAAAGACATCATCATTATACCTTTCACATCAACTTTTTCATTCACTTTCCATACTTACCCATCATCATTACACTTTTACTCACTAACTTTTCAAAATGGAATCTACTTTTAGGAACAAAATAGACAATTCACCAACTTTTACCCACTAACTTTACAAAATAGACACTTATTAAGGAACAGCCCAAAATGAATACTGGACTGTAATAAAGGGACGGAGGGAGTAATATATTTGAGTAAAAGATCATTTTGCCATTGGAGTGAGCCTGACCCAAAATGGGTTTTTACCCAAATTTTGATACAAATTTGAGTAAAATTTTGGGTCAAGGCTGGAAATGCTCTAAATATTGCTTTTTCTGTATTTCAGTAGATACTGGGTGTGCAATAGTCCATCCAGAGCCCAGTTAGTTTTATTTCCAATTGCAAGGAAGCAAAGCTCGGATGGTTAGGACCAGTTCTTAACTGTTTAAGCCATTTGCTGAGCACTGGTGCATGTTAGTAGTTATGTGTTACTGTTTTAAGTATCATATTGCATCTGGTTTAACCAAAATTTGCAGGATGAGGCAGCAGGACTCCTGAGCGCTCAGGAGTGCAGTCCCGAGCGCTCGGGAGTGTTCCCAGTGATGGTTTGACATTTATGCAATTCTCCATCATTTATCATTCCATCATTATACATTGTACACCAGCACATGACTGCACTTCCTTACTTGACATACTTGTGGATATCTGCTAGTTGCTTTAATGAAACAAAATATTTTTAATAAAATCCCACAAACGTTGAGTAGAGACCGACATCACGTCGGGCGAGAGGGGTGTCGTAAAACTCTTCCCCTCTCGTAACATGGCTTCCGAACTGTGGGCTCCCGCACCCAAAGCGCGCTTCGACAGAGTCGCCACCCGGATTTTTGAGATGGATGATCCGAGGAACCGAGGGGTTTTGTTTTGAAAAGGAAGGCCTTTTGGTCTAGCGAAACTGTTTGAGATTTTGGATCCGGGAGCCAGGTTACGAGCGGGGAAGGTTTTGTTGAAAAGCACCCCGCTCGCCCGGTGAAAACCGGTCTCTACTAAGCATTTTAAATGGGGGGATTAATACCATTCGGAAAACCTCAAAAACACATAAAGGGAAAGGGGAACAAGATAAATCATAACACGTTGCCGTGCTAGTGGTGCTTACTGTACAGAGATGATAAAGATTGCATGATGATAATATAAACAAGAAAGATATACAAACGGACTGTCTGAATCACTATCCTCCGTCAGGCGGCATATCGGTTTATAACGCGCGGCTTACCGATATGCCGTGCGTGGTTCCGATCTTGATACAAAACTTTAATTTTATTGTTTTGTAAAGCTTCGCACGGTGTACCCATTATATCGCACGGTGTTATTTTAAAACTTCAGACAACTCACAGCCGTCAGATCATCTCAGATCTGCACCATTCCTTCAAGCCATGGAAAGAAAACCATTTTTGATACGTTTGCCTGTTTTGAAAAGATCTATGGGGTTTAAGACATGGCTTGTAGATATGGTCTCATTTTGGGACTGCTTTTTGGTATACAGAAAAGATCCAACAACAGACGATCGTGATCCAGACAGCTTGAACAAGAAAACAATATTATTTTGTTATGCCGTGCGTGCAGGCTTACTACGCCGTGCGACGCTTCAAAGAGCCGCGCGGCGTAGCACACCTTTGCACAGAACACTGGTTTTGTTTTGTAAAAGAGGTTTTGGGTCAGATCCTAACCAAAAGGGTTAAGACTGAAAACAGAAAGGTCCCCTCAGGGCTAGGACAGAGCCTAGTCCAAGGAAACTTGATTTATACCTTTTGATCGAAGCTTGGATGTGCTTGAAGATGGAGGAATGGAGGTTGATTCGGACTGAGTTTTGAGAGAGACTTGTGAGCAAATGGGTGTAGAGAGAAAGAGAGATCAAGTGGGTTGATGTAGAGAGAGAAAGAGGTGTATGCAGTGGCGGACCCAGAAATTTGACATGATGGGGGCACCAATTTTCTTTGTAACTGTAAGGTCCGTAATATATGAGTTACAGTTAAGCACATTCACACCAAAATAATTTTAGCATTCATGATAAAGTAACAATTTTAAAGTATATATGTATTTTAATAAACAGCTACTTGGGCAAACTTGCGCACCTTGATTATATGTGTTAAAACAAAATTATCACATGTTTATCATCTATTTTCCTATTATTAACTCTACGAGTATTAGTTTCGGGGATCAAAAGTATACAAATACAATGTACGAATTCATATTTTGCACTACACAAATGATCGGAGACGTTGAGGGAGTGAGGAAAACCTTAGTTAGGAAAGTTGGAGCGTACGCACTATTTTTCCAAACCTTGTGCTGTGTTTGGTTTGGTTTTTAAAAAGTTTTTTGAAAAATAGTAGGGATAATAATTGAAGAGAAATAGAGAGAGAAATGTTAAAAGTAGAAGGAATCTAGGGGGAATTTTTTGAAAATTAAAGAGAACACAGCATTGGTTTGGAAAGTTGGAGCGTACTGCCAAGATTTTGAAAAAGAAAAAAGAAAAACTAATGGGATTGGTGGGGTCAAACACACAAACGTACTACTGCCAAGATTTTGACAAAATGAAAAAAACTAATGGGAATGCGGGACTCGAACTCACAAGCTCATGTTCCCAAAACTAAGCACTTTACCACTGCACCAAACAATGATAACTTGCTTATAGTTGACATATATAATATATATACACAAAATCGAATATTTTTTTTAAAAAGGGCGTGGGGGCACGTGACCCCACGTGCCCCAAGGTGGGTCCGCCCCTGGGTGTATGTAGTGGTGATGGATGTAAGGAGTTGTAGAGAGAGAACCAAATGGGGATTTTTAGAGAGAGAGAGAGAGAGTTTAGAAAATGACAGAGTAACTCTATTTGGAGTTGAAGGGGTACTTCTCAACTAGAGGGGGGGTGTATTTATAGGCAAAAAGATACTTGGAGAGCACCCAAAGAGGGGAGGTGGCTTCTGGGCCGATTAAAACTTATTTTATTGCCAAGACACTCCTCCTGCAGGCGTGGCCGACAACTTTCTGCACTTGTCAGAACTTTTCCCAAAATGCCGTGCTGCATATTGAAATACCACGCGGCAGAGTGATTTTCTTGAATTTTTCTGAAATGCCGTGCAGCGTTTTGAAATGCCGCGTGGCGTTTCTGGAATGCCGCGCGGTATCCGAGACAGCACAGCACACCAAACTTCGCGGGGGCGCCCCGGACACTCCCGAACTCGGATTTAGGCACGGTTCGAAGCGTTGGAAAGCTTGTCGAGTCCTCTTTCTAACCCAATTGGTTTCACTCAAAGGTATTTTATACATTGAAATGTGTGCCCATTTTACCCTCAGTGTGTCATGGAAAAAGTTATTTTTGACAAAGCAAACGCATCTTTCTCTTTTGCAATTGAACCAAGGGCCACCCTATATGTTTGGGAAGGGATTTTCTTGAGGTTTAGGGAAGGAGTAAGAAAGGAGCAACAATCCAAGCCTTGAAGGTATATTTTTTCTTATTTCATCATCGGGGAAACTTAAAGATTATTCAGAGGCCCGAATTGGGGTGTCTACACGAACCCAAAACGATCTCTGATTTTCAACTTCAATCAATCATTTTCAATCAAAACGGTTTCTCGGGTGGCAAACTTCAAATCCGGGTGGCGACTCTTTCAACTTTTCAAATCCGGGCGGGTAGCCCACAGTGGCGACTCTGCTGCGAGTGACGTCCGAAGTATAAAAAGTGCACACATTCTAAGGTTGATTATTCATAGCACCGAAAATAGTGTATATATTTGCTAAGGTTAATCGTCTATCAACATACTAGAATAAACGTAGTTTAACGAGTTACTACAATGGGAGTTAAAACATTGTGGATTTTGGTTCAATTATGGTGGTGGTTTTTCGCATTCCTATCTAAAAAACATTAGGTAATCTCGGAGTACCATTCAAAAGACTTGCTTAACGCACTTATCAACCGAGCATACTTGCACCATTACTGGCACCACGAGTTTCCCAATTGTTCGTAAAACGGCACTGCTCCTTTCCTAATTGTTCAAGTCTTCTCCAGTTGTTTTTAAATTTGAAAAAGTTGATTCCTGTAACTTAAACCTGCGTTTTCACCAAACAGAACCCCTGTATTTTGTGGGTAGATGATCAAAATTCAGAGCAGTCCTGAACCCCTTTTGCTAAGCAATTGTTGTGTGCTCGAGAGAGGGAAGCTTGTCTTACTTCTTCATGGAGTGTGAACTTAGTGTTAACTAAGAATCCGGGGACACTACCATGCACACCCTGCCAAGCACTTCAAAACGGCGCCGTTTTGACCAAAAAAGGGGGGCCATAAATATTATGCAAAACCATGTCATTTTGAGTGGGAAAAATAGCACCGTTTTTGGACCAAAAAAAGGGCTGCTGTGTTGGTTTTAATTCCTTGTTTATTTGGTTGGCATTCTATAACAAGTGTGATTTTTTGTGTGGGCCTCATTACGAATTCTAAAAAAATGATTCAAACCACAAGTTATTCTTAAAATATTTCCTATGGGTTCCTGAAAAAATAGCTCAATCCGATATCTGTAATGGTTGTTTTAGAATTTGTAGGGCACCCTATGAAAGCCTTAGAGTCAAAAATTAATTATGACCTTTTAAAATAATATGATCAGAAAAATAAAATCTCCGTACCGGTTCAAACGAATTGAAAATTGGAACACTAAATTTTTTCATCATATTTTTTAATATATAACAGTCTAAAAAATTGGAGCACTAAATTTTTTCACCATATTTTTTAGATTGTTATATATTAAAAAATATGATGAAAAAATTTAGTGTTCCAATTTTCAATTCGTTTGAACCGGTGCGAAAATCTTATTTTTCTGATCATATTATTCTAAAATGTCATAATTAGTTTTTGGCTCTAGGGCTTTCATATGGTGCCCTACGAATTCTGAAACTCCCTATGAATTCTGAAACCGCCCTAACCGATATTGGATTAAGTTAATTTTTTACAAGAACCCATAAAAAATTATTTTAAGAGTAAGTTGAGGTTTGGCAATGTGCTTGGCAGGGTAGCGTCCCCGGATCCCTCCAAAGAGGACTTCTTTACACAAAGTTACATTTATGGATATATCCTTTGCTTGCTTGCTTTGCCCTGCCTTTCCATCAGTCTCTTTGCCAAATCTGTTGCTTTTTTAAAAGCAAAAAAGATTCTTTAGAAGCAATGAGCTCTGCCTCTTACGTTTGTTTATCATGTTAAAGTCAATATAAATATGTAAAGGATGAATATTTAAAAACTCCGAGTGGAATTTTAAGATGTTATTTAGGCATTAGTGCTATACAATACATAATCTAGCTTCTTTTTAACAAATGAATATGCTAGTAGAATTGTCATCAGCACCACACACATCTGTAAGGCAATGCACTGCACTTGTGTCGTCGCTCAAGCTAAGGTTCCATTGCATATTCCAAGGTGATGCGGTGCGCATAGAGGATGAATACTATTTAAAGTATCGAGTGGCATAATTGTAAATAAGTGGCGGCACGACGGTGGAATTAGGAGTCGGGCCTACTTAGGTTCGAACCGAAACGGTCCAACGGTCAGGACACATAAGTAATGTGGCGCGTGTTTTTTAGGCGTTTTCGGCCGTTTAGGGCTCCGAAAGGCCAAATTTGCCGTTTTAGAAAATAATCTTTATGCTTATAACTTTTGGTAGGAAAGTCCAATAAAGTTCGTTCTTGTTGAAGAAGTCTTATTTTTTCTTATATTTTCAGAATATGTAATAATTTTGGAACTTTCCAAAATTGGTATTTTTTTCCTTTTCCTAATAGGGTTAGGGTTTACTTCGTATTTAAGAGTTGTAGCCTTAGGGTTGAACAGTTTTTTATTATTATTGATTGACAAAGTGTCTAGAGAGAGTTTCTCTATATCTATCTCATTTGTGATTGTACTTGTTGCATGCATGTTTGTTTTTCAATTCATAGTTTTGCCCTGCATCACAATGACTAATTAAAGAGTATGTTTAGATTCCCCAAACGGTTATAGAGACTTGAATCCAAGCATTGAATGAAGAAAATCAAGTACTTACCTATTGAACTAACCACATGGTGAAAACTAAACATAATATTGTACTGTGATGTCATCTATGTTTCCTCCCATATAAACATTATTGATAAAAAAAAAATTATTTAAGGCGATTGGACAAGAACTCACCCGCATCATTCTATATCTCTATAGATATATTCTGCCTTTTTTTTTTTTTTTTCCCGTTTATACACCATTAGGGTTTGGACACATTCCGTGTGTGCAAGCGTAAATATGTGGGAAACGTAGTAGGAGTAGTTAGCTTTTTTGGGTGTGGGAGTGGGTGGTTGAGTTCGAATGATTTTACTACTCTACCCTAATGGTTAATTCATATTGTAGTAAAAGCAGTTGTAATATTTGATTTTTTATTAGATCAATATCGAAAATCACTTTTGAGGGACAACTTCCAAAAATTAATAGTGTTCTCCCCCTCTCTATTATCTCTATATATATAGAGGATCCTTAAATTTATGAGGTCATTTATTGTAATCTCCCACATCGAATGATAGAGGAAAAATTATGTGGTATATAAGGAAAGGCCCACAAGCTACTATTAACCTGAGCTTTACTTTTTGAGCTACTTTGTTAGGTTAAGGATTAGCAGATCAGCTAGTACATGTCAGTTACATTTATTGTGACTCTTTTTTCTTTTGATGGAATCTTGTTTCCCGCATCCGCAATGGTAATAATAATCAAAACCAATAATCAAAATGTGTCACGTCAGCATTTGATTATCCATTTAATCTATAATCAAACTTAACAACATCTACCTCCGCATTGGTTATTTTTGCATCTCTAACAAACAAAAAAAACCCCCACAATACACAATGCACATTTTTTTAATCCCAAACAAGTTCCAATCACACACCCGACCACACCAAATTATTCGTCTCAATGAGACGATTCCAATGTGGGGTGTTTTTGAGTTATTGAGTTTTGAGTTTGGTTATTGAGTTTTAGTTATTGATAAAAGTTGTTAAGTTTGGTTATGAAATATGTGGAATTTAGTTATTTGCTGAAAGACTTGTAACTTTGCTTATTATAATGTGGGGTATTTTTTGAGCATTGTTATTAAATTTGCTTATCCACATCCAATTGCTTATTTCAATAGGGATGCTCTTATTTATCCAGGGCCAATAGATTGGTACTAGTTGAAAATCATGAACACAATTTTTCACATCCATTATTCTCTTAAATTCCTCAAAATAGTTGTTTTCATTGATAAAAGCCATTTTTTCAAATAGAAACGGAAAGACATATGATAACTAATTAGCATTGGAGTGATCAAATCATTTGCATGGCTACTTCTTGATCATTTTAAAGGTCTATTTCTTCACTTCATCATGCGTAGATATTCAGACACAGATTCAAATACAGACGCATCTGTAGTCGTTCGTTGCACGTAGATCCACAATTCGCACAGGCTCCACACAGACCAGACAGTTGTGGACACACTTATGACCAGATGTGACTGGACATCTTTCATTCATAATTACCAAAGAAGTTACTACAAAAGTACCAGAGACAGAGAAAAGAAACAAGAGCTCTCTCATGGGGGTCTCATCGATAAAGATATGGAGAAAAACAATGAAAACCAGGGCCACTGGTTTCTTCATGATCTAACCCATTTGCAGTAGCCTCAGTGATTACACTAGAGCCACAAGAGGAAGAGGAGGAGGAGCTGGGGCCTCCACCATCATCGTTCAACTCTCTCCTGTTCATGAAATCATTTGCTCTAGGCTGGCTAATCTCTTCTTCGTCTTGTTTCTCTGTGCTTCCATTCTTCAAGAATACGCGACAGAGGAACCAGTTTCCCATTTGCACCAAATCATTGTTCTGTGAAAACCAAATCAGAAAGTCGAAAAAGTTCAAAACATATAAAATCGATCGAGAGCTTTATGTTTTTGTTTAGAGTCGAGAACTGGATTGGTTTGGATTACTATTTACGCGAGTATGAGCAAATTATTATCCTACTTTCTGGTGCTCCCGACTAATGAGAACGTGCATAAAAGAATGGGAGATTGAGCTGACTTTGGCTCAGCAATTACCTAGGTGAGTTGGTACGTGGAATTACCCTCTTGCTCTCCTTCAAAGTTGACTTTGGCTCTGCCCATCCGATGGGGTACTAGGAGCAATTTTGTTCAAAATCGTTGTTGTTTGGTCCTTTTGTGATTTTTTTTTTTGCTGCGAATCGAATATTATTTCAAATGAATTTGTTTTAACGATGTCTGTTCGGCGATCATTTTTCGTTATGGCATCGTTCGTTAGATAACTATATAAGGCTACCTTAGTTGAATTATTACAACTTGTAGTTCCGGAATTGACAAGGCGATATTCATGCATGATCCAATCGGTCCTGGATCCACCGGGAGGCTTCCCAGTATGGAAAACCAGAGTCTTCCTCAACCCCATTGTGTCTTTTGATCTTTTTGGACATGTAATCCGTTTATCCGAGCCAGTTGCTTTCCAATAACCAGAGCTGGTTGCCCTGTTGGCTCTGGTTCCATTCTGGTACTTGGCTTCCTTTCTGGTGAAGAAGTATCTATCCTCTTCCCCGTCGCCTGCACAAATGTCGAACAAGGATCGAGTTTAATGAACAGATTAAATGATAGTTAACCTTCAAATGAGGTTCTGAATGTTCTTTTGTGAGTTTAGGCCTCCTTTTTGGTTGCTTTCCTCCTCCTTGGGGGTGGCTGTCCGTTCGCGGTGTATGGTTTTCGTATCAATGAAAGTACCCTCTAAAAATTGACCAAAAAAAAAAAAAAAAAACCCCTTCAAATGTGACCGGGATGAAAACACGAGTCCCTATAGAAGGAATGACTAATATTAAGCACCCCTTTTTGAAATTCGGTATCTGATCACCCAATAAACCCGACTAGCATTATAGAGGTCACGAAAGATATATATATCTATTACCTATAACGTGTATGGTCCAGATTCAAATATGATGTACGCGTTGGTCCAGATTCGAATATGAAGTGGTTGTGGACCACATCGAATCGTGAATATGAGGCACGCATTTCATTGATCGACTCCGGACATTAGATTTCTTCACAGGCATTCTAGCATTGTCGTCACTAGCGCTAGGTGCCAAGATTTTTTTAGAGTCTTAGGCCGAACGTTGGATGAACCCTGTTCTCATTGGGTTGGACGAACTGCTGGAACGGGCTTAAGCGAATTGTGGAATATTTCTCGGCAAGCCTAACGCGACAGGCGAAATGGCCTAATGGTTGAGCCGCCACTAATCGTTGTGACCAACTAAGTGATGCAATAAGAGAGAAAAAAAAAACCCAAGAATTGTTAGGATGGTGAATGCAAATGAAGTACTCTAGTTATGCATATTAGGATTCCCGCTAAGTACGAAAATATGGGTTGGTTCGAATGGACCACACCTGGCAAATCCCAAGGGTCATAGTTGCAAACACTGATCTCGGGGACGACCGAAGCAGGCAAAGGGAAGGAAAACGTTTTCCGGGTCAGGTACTGGAACACGATTTCTCGTCGGTGGGCTGGAATCGGAATCCCGGTGGCAGTTTTCGAGCTCCATTCTGGACAAAATTGAGCTTGTCCATACGCTAAAACTTGTAGTACTGGAAACTAACTTGAACTAATGACCAGAGCAGAATGTGAAGAGTTGCTGGGTATGGACGAGGCAGAAGGGGGAAAATGGGGATGTGGTTTAGAGCTCGAGATGGTTCATTTATAGGTAGGAAGTGGACTGGGTGAGAGAGGGACTAAAAAAATATCAAGCTATAGGTTAGGAGTAATAAGTTGTTTTCAGAAAGTTTGTGAATGTTGATAAAGCCTAGGTGGTAACCCACCCATGGGTTGTCAACATGATAAGGTCGAATCTGCGCTTGCAACATAGCAGGGTTCAATTCCCCCTGAAGGCAAATCATGATTTAAGTGGGGGGCCATGTGTTTGTACCATATATTTACCGCCTGTCGATTATCGACCGGAAGGTGGCGATTATGAGAATGCTTCCTATTTTATTATTTCGTATTAATAATATAACTAGTTTTTATTTCTTTTATTTGTTTGTATTTGCATGTAGGACACTTGGCTTGTTCCTACACACTTTGAAGTTGAAGAGAAGTTATTTGGACAAGTGGCATGCTCCTACACACTTTGGAGTTTGTGGAAAGTTATTTGGACACTTGGAAGATGATGAAGAGTAGTGAGAAGTTAGGAAGTTAATTATTTTCCTGCACATTTTCTCTATAAATAGTCTCTTTTGGCTTCATTGTAAACCCCTTCAACAAATCAAAGTCTTCACTTTGTTCTAATTTTTGTCTTCCTAGGAGTAGGATTAAATTAACTCCCTTACTTTTAATGAGGATCCGTCCTTCTTGATTGTAATTCTACCTTGGAAAAAATAACAAAGTTTATTTGTTATTTTTCTTCCGCTCCATCCCACTTCACTAAACCATCAATCCACTCCGCCCAATCGATGGGTCGATTTCATTCTTGAAGATCGGCGGGTGACGGTCTTCTTTTACGTGTCGATTCATCACCATCAAAAATAGCATTTGATTCATTCGCCATTTCTCTTCCGGTAAAGTCCTGAAATACGGCAAGGAACCTCAAATTCGTTTGTGGAGACAAGCCGCATTCGCCTTTTCTTTTTGTTGTTGGCTTGTTGCTTTTGTTTTCGTTCTCTGTCGATTCGCTCCGGAGAAGGAAAAAATTGGTAAACACCATGGCGGTGGGTTGCTGTGCTAGTCTCCCCCGAAGTTTGGATTGCGCAATCGGGTCCAATAGTGGCTCGGCTGCAGGGTTGTTCCTCGGTTACCAAAAAAAAAAGCCTAGGTGGTCCTTTACAAAATGAATGTCTCCGATCCTTTGTGTGTGACTCAATGTGAATCTGCCCATTTTGTACACTTTTGGTCCCCGGAATATGTACACGTAGAGTTATTAATCGGAAAATAGATGATGAACACGTGATAAATTTTTTTGTTTGAACGCATATAGTCGAGCTGCACAAGTTTGGCCAATTAACTGGTTATTAATATAGGCTGCTGATTTTGCCACTCCTTTTTTTGTTAACGCCATTCCCCTGCAAGTGTATTTTTGGTGCAAAAATACACTTGCAGGGGAGTGACGTTAACAAAAAAGAGAGTGGCAAAATCATTTCCCTTAATATATACATACTTTAAACATTGTTACTTTATCACGAATGTTAAGATTATTTCGGTGTGATTGTGCTTAGTTACAATTCCTATTTTACGGTTAAAACTAATTCTTAGAATTGCAGTTGCATGCATTGATGTGGCTTTTTAACCATTAAACTATGGACGTGAGAAAAGTGAGTCGCGAACAATATAACTTTATTCAGCAAAACACTCTACGAGATTACAAAAAGCCGAACTCGAGGAGTACTTTCGTAACATAACTTCAAATTAATATTTTTAGAGAAAATGTGTTTTTCGAAGTCATTGTTTTGCAGACCAGATAATCATCTTTTTAGAACGGGAGGAGTAACATAATAGAATACATGAATATTAGCTTTAAATGTCGGAGCGTGGCGTGTAGGTATATATACATACGGGACGTGCCACTTCCAATTAATCATAGTAAAAGATGAGCAAGTGACACGTCGGTGACGTGACGTGACTTCGTGATATAGAAAACACATTTCAAGAGAAAATTTATGACAAACTTGTCACTTGTGCCTCGTGCAGTGTCTTTTTTGATGGATCGTTGCTTAGATATGTAGAAACAATATTGTTGGCGTTTATTTTTGTGCCAAGTTAGTGTTGATTTTTATTACTTTTGGGTGTTTGCGGATATATTATATACTCGTGTTAATAACAACTCAAATCGCAATAATACATAGTTATTAAATTTTACCATGCATGTCCCCAGCTGTGCCCAAGCCTTCGTTCATCTCGAATTGTCGTGTTCTATATTTGTATTTATGTTTGTGTCTGTATCTGTATCTGTGTCCATTTGCGTGTTTCTTTTTTCTTTTCTTTTTGAAAACTCGTGCTTCTTAATTTCCCCTACTTTTCATTAATGTCAGGGGAGTTAAGCTGGACACAAGGATTTGTTAAATATAAAGGAAAAAGAAGAAGGAGGAGAAAAAACACAAAAGGGCCCTCACCAGTGACTCAGCAGCATGCATTAGAAATTCACTTGATTATATAGCGGCGCCTTTCTCTTTCCCTCCAAATGTACGTACGTAATTTACTCCTTTATTTTCTTTCCTTTTTTGGAAAATTTCAAAATAGTACATGATCTTTCATACAAATCACGCATAGACACCTGACCTTTTAATATTATCAAAAAAACACCTGACCTATTTTAAAACCTATCAATTTTCACCTGCCGTTAACTTTTCATCCAAAAATAGATGGAAATGTTGAAATGGCCTACATCTGGCCATTTGGAGGGATACCAATATACATTTTGGGGAAAAAACACATTACTTTATTGATTTCTCCGGCCAAAACTCACCTGTGGGGCCATGGAGTTCCAATGGTTTGTTATGGGAGTAATGCTTATAAGACTTCATCTTGGTTATTGTAACTGTTTGTTTTCGCTGAATTGGTTATTGCACAATTTCAGGGATCAAATTGGTGTGTCATTTCTTTCGGCAGAGCTTGAGATGGTGTGAGGCAAATTTGTGTGCCATTCCACTTAACTTTTTCTATAACTTTTAGTTTTGTTCTTATTTGGTTTTTTTTTTCATGTTTCTTAGTTTTGTGCCTCACTTTTTTTGTTTTCTGATTCGTCTCGTCAAGACGAATCAGAAAAGTAAAAAAAATATATATATATATTTACCCAAATATTTTGGAAAATAGTCGATTTTTTTTACTTAAAAGTGGTTATTTCCTAAAATATTTGGGTAAAAGTAATATATATACACACACACACACATTTCCGATTCGTCTCATCGAGACGAATTAATAAGTCACAAAAGGTTGGCGCAAAATTAACACACGCAAAAAAAGGAAAAGAAAAACAAAACTAAAAGTTATAGAAAAAGTAAATATAGTTGTTATTGGAACTCCATGGCCCCACATGTGGATTTTGGCAGGAGAAATAAGTAGAGTAGTGTATTTTTCCCCAAAAATGTATATTGGTTTCCCTCCAAATGGCCAGGTGTAAGCCATTTCAGTATTTCTGTCTGTTTTTGGGTGGAAAGTTAACGGCGGGTGGAAAATTGATGGATTTTTAAATAGGTCAGGTGTTTTTTTGATAATATTAAAAGGTTAGGTGCTTATGCGTGATTTGTGTGAAAAGTCAGGTGCTATTTTGAAATTTTCCCTTCCTTTTCCCCCGGCTGTCGGGGAGTATCCAGACCAGTTTACGCACACCTAACTAATCTCCTCCCGGGTCCGATCTAGGCAGACCATATCCACGCCAGAAGTACAGGATTAACAAGAAATTACTTTCTTGCGCCTGACCCCGAGAATCAAACCATAATCAGTCATGTGGGGAACAAACCCACCGACCAACCGGACTAATCCTTTTTGGGCTCCTTTATTTTCTTCTGTAAGTGCAATTCCTTACTTTTTGCTACGTCCTTAACTTTAAAAGATCGACTTTGGGATTGTGGGGTTTCTTTTAGATGGTGGCTTTCTGACTATGTTGAATGATCATTTGCTCTAAAGCAATTAAAGGTCTGATTTTATATATGGAAGAAACTGTAAATTAGCAGTGAAGAAACATGGTTTTCTTTGCAAGTAATTAAACGCTCTTGATTTCCAAGGTGAAAATGATTTCCCGGAAGATTACATTCAAGCACTGAGCAATTCAATCTAGTACTTAATTTCCAACTCAGAATCTTTGGAGTAGTTAGAATTATGGAGGGTTAAACAAAAGGAGAAAATCTTTTTCACGGCTCCGCCGTGAATAGTTGTTTACGACGCTAATCGCGACCGTCCCAAAGTGTACGTACGGTCCGGATGTTAATTAAACTCTTCCGGAGAAAAGGCTGAGCCGTGTGAATAAGTTTCTCTCTATACAAAAAATATCAGCAACAGGTTGAGTAGTCTTTTAAGCTCTATATATAAATCAAGTTTGGGAGACTTAGAAAAGCAACGCGAGACAAGTCAAATTAACACGTCTAAATTATAGAGAACTAGAAAAACAAAGGAGAAATAGACTCAAATAAAAACTTGACCCGTTAGCCATTCATGCATTGCTAATCAGCAACCGTGTAAGAATTTTTGAAAAGCACGCAACCTAAAACCAATTGGTTACAGGTAGAGTAGCATCTTAACTCGATTAACCGAATTCAATTGGATTGCTTAGGAAAACCACGCGAGACAGGTATAGGACTCTTCCAACTATATATAACGTGGTGTTAGTGCCTAGTTTTGGACAGCTTGCAAGTCCTTGTTGACAATTATTTGCCTCTTGTCTATCCCCTTTAAGCAGGGTTAGAGAAACAAAAGTTTGATCTATATAATCTAGAGACCACTCTATCTATTAATAATTTTTCAATTGATAACATTTGAATTATGACCAGGGTAATTAGTGTTAGATAGATTGATCATATATGTTGTTGGACCAATTTCTTAATAGCTTTTGGGACTACTGATAACTTAACATGGTATCAAAGCTCAGGTTCTGAGAGGTGTTGGATTCAAGTCTCTCTATTAGCATTAATTTGCTCCTCATCTGCATTCTGCTTCTTTCCTTCCTTTTCTGTTTCTCTCTATCTATAAAAATTTGCATCTTTTTTTTGATCGGCAAAGATGAATTTTATTAAAAACGGGGAAAGGAGAAGGGAATCCAACAAATAGTTGGATAATAACACCACAAGGGCAAAGCCCAAAACACCTAAAGGTCTACAGGGTCCACAACAAAAACAACATTAAGCTATTAATCAAATACAGCCCAAACACCCAAGACCCGGCCCACGCCTGGACCAGCCCATGCACCCAAACCAACCCACAAAACCCTAACTACACCAGCAGCCACCGCCGTACAAAAACACCAGAACCCAACCTCGCCATTAAGCCGAGCCGGCCTCTTTCAGATGTAGAGACCGGTGGCGGGAGCCAACCTACGAAAAGTGAAAACCGAGGCAGCCAGGGCCTGAGGGCCAACCACCACCACAATCTGCCAACAACAAACAATCCCCTGCACAAAACGATCTTCAAACAGCAGCAACATCAATCCAGAAGAAGACGAACTGCCAGCCCCTATAAAAATTTGCATTTTCACGAGCAAGACAGGGTTTTGCACGTGAGGGAGGGTATTACAGATAGCTTAATACACATTGTCGGGGGCCATTTTCTAAATCGCTTAAGCTTTTGGAAGTACAACCGGCAATTAGCTTAATAATTAGGTTACCCAAGTTTGCATTAAAACTAGACAGGTGATGTATGAATGACATCGTCACACCTAAGGTTAGGTTTTTGAAGACTAAAGATTTTTTGGTAGATTGATACCTTTCTCTTTTGTTGGTGTGATTTGAATAATTGTTTGTTTCAAAGGGATCAAAAGCATGGAAAACATTGTTTACAAAGAGAGAAAAGGGCAAAGAGTGGGGAACCAGGTCATTTTGACTTATATAGTATTAAGATCCGGTAGGGGTGCTTTCCTTCGCTGTTAAGATGTTGCTTTTGTTGCTCATTGTATTGTATTGGCTCTATGGAATCATAAAGTCAGCTCCCCACACACACCAAAAAAAGCAACAAAATGATGGTTTCATGGATTCAACTCTTTCACTTTTATGATCAGGGTATTTGTAAGAGATCTGTGTTCTTGATTTTCATTCTTGGTTATAGCTACTAAAGTAATTGGATGACTCTTCATTACATAGAAAGGATATGTCTAATTTCGTACTCGATGACTGTAACAATTGGTGTCGAGCAGGAGCGTGGCAGCAAGTAAGAGATTTTACACACGCAAGCTCACGTGTTCAACCCTCACTGTCAACAACTTTCAGGTTTTGAAATTAGTATAGGTTCGATCGCCTAATCTGGCTTGAATTCTGGATTATTCAAAAAAAGAAAAGAAAAAGAAATGATATAGCAATATAACCCTTGAGGTTAATCGCAAAATTCAACAGCATAAATTCCAAGAGCTAGAAATTAATCGACGTGATTAGATCCGTAGGCGGTAGGACGGGATAACATGGAAACTCCCGTAGAGAAAAGAAGCTACAATTTTTAGAGTGGTTTTTAGGTCTCTACAATAGGTAACCATACAATTTTTCAAAAAAATTATTTTGTTTGGTTCCCATCTCAGAAATATTCTATTGATTTTACGATAAGTACAAGCCCAAATCACCTTAGGATCACCAAGCCCATGAAGGCCCATCATTACATGCCCATCTAAAAAGGCCTAGTCATGGTCCAATCCAAAAAGCGATTTTATTACTGGGCCTTAAGCCCACTACTCATTCTACCTGGACTGGACCACTTTAAAAAATAATGGGCTTCATACCGATATCGACCACAGCTTTCTTCTTGTTCTTCTTCTTCGATCTGGGAGCGGCGTCTTTCTAGGGTTTTAGTAGGGTTTCAACCATCTTCTTCGCTCACTACCTTCAATGGATCCTTCTTCTCTAAACTCTGCCGAACTCCAGCACTACATCAACGTTAGTCTCTCTCTCTCTCTCTCTCTCTCTGCATATTTATGTATATGTATAACTACATAGTACATAAATACGTGTATACATGATGATGGATGAATACTGATTGCATGCGTGAGAAGGCGATTTGAAAATCATCAGCAAAGATTCAAAATTATACGTTCATTACATGAATGTGCAGGTTCTGTAAGCAGCTCGCTACTAATTAGCATCATCAAATTAACCTATGTTTGTTTACCAATCCCACAGCTATATCCATGGATTGAGACTCTGGAGTTCTGATAATGTTTTGGGTTATTGTAATAAACCGCCAGGATGATAAAAGTCACTGAGATAACTAACCAAACCAAACAAAGCCTTAAGTTCCAATCAATTGGGGTCGGCTACATAGATTTCAAGGGCATTGCACTCCATGATTAGGCCCCGTTTCTGCTAAACTACAAGTTGTAGATTACAACTTTTTTGTTGTCCTTATTCAATTTTTTTTTTGTGCGTTGGTTAGTTTTGCGCCAAGAAATCGGAAAAGTTAAAAATTATGACACTCAAATTTTTAAGGAAATATACAAAAAAAAAAAGTTGTAGTCTACAACTTGTAGTTTAGCTGAAATGGGACCTCAAAGAAGGTAACGCCCTAGGCCCCTAGCATAAGCTGTATACGTAATCGGATTCTTGTAGTAAGGATCTAACAGGGTTTTGTTTTATGCTAGCTGTCAACGACCTAACACACAACTCTCCTCCTTTATCCGGTCTTGGGACCAGCTGTCAGCAACCCATAGATAAATCCGCAGTTATGTGAATGCTTTAATTTGTGGAAATGAAGTGTCTAAAAAGAAAATTGACCCAATGTGGTAGTTTCATTAATGACTATGTCACTATTGGAAGGTTATTTAAGGGAAAACATGGGTGTAATTGTTGTAATGCATCCACTTTTTCAGCTATGGCGACTGCTGTATGGTGTTTATGCTTTACTCTTCTTTTGCTTATGTGAAATTAAATTATGTTTTGTTATCACTTGTCAATTACCATGTTAAAATTATTGAGGGTTACTTTCTCAAATCGTGTTTTGCTATGAAACATCAGCTGTTTTATGCTCCAAATGCAATGGAGGTGCAGGAGCTTTGTTCAACTGATGTATAACTATGAAAATAGATGTAGAATACAAAGGACTCGAGATGGTTACAAAACTGGTTATTCCTTTTGGTGCCCTTTTTTGCGTGTGTGGCAGAATCACATCTGTTGAAGAATTAGGGTGCAGCAATGCAGAGATAGATGAGTTTGAAGGCTAGATAGGTAACTTAAGTAACTTTTTGTGAACTTGGAGGCCAGAGCATCATATCTCGAGTTAATGATGTAGGGCAATATAGACTGAAGAGATTTGGTTGTAATGAGGGCCAATTGCAAAAGTAGCGATAACAGGGTGTGTAAATCTGCTATGACGCGTGGATTTGTTTGATCAAAACACAAAAAGGAAATCTTCTAGAACTCTAATATTTGGTTGATGGTATATTGGCAGAGAAATCAAAACCTGGTTTTCTCAAAGGTGTTGGTTAGGCTTTCTGATATAATGGCAGGAATGTCCTTGACAGAATAATGTAGGAACATTTGTAGCGAACCTCAAACGTGGAATGACTGTTAGATTGTGTAGGTCGTCACATCTTCCTTAGGCCCCGTTTGTTAACCTGATTGAGCATTGGGATTGGACTAATAGTCCCTCCGGACTGTGAATCCTTCGTTTGGTAACACAAATCCCTCCGGACTGCGAATCCCATGGGATAAGCAAGCTCCCTAAATGGGGGTATTAGCAATACCCCCTGGGACATGGTATTAACAATCCAAACCCCTCCCTTAATGGTGCAATGACCAAACTATCCCTCCTCCTCCTCCTCTCTCCCTGTCGACCTCTCTCTCTCCAAGCACAAAACCAGTGAAACCCATTGAAATAAAAGCAAACTTGAAATGCTTCTCCAAATTAAAAATGGAAATCAAGACATAATAATCCAAACCTGTGGTCAGCGCCACTAATCGACGACGATGTGATCTAAGGAACTGATCGGAACAAAACCACAAGATGACGATGTGATCCCCTTTTCCTCTGGGCTGTAGAAACAACACGAAAATGAAATCCAACCACATGAACGTGTTTCTCTGTCCGAGACGATCCCAAAGCATCCTTTCCGGTCGCCGGAAAACCACTGGAGTGGCCGCACACGCGGCCTGAGTTAGGCGCGTGTCAGTCGAGAACTTTCTCCAAAAGAGAGAGAGAGAGAGAGAGAGAAAGAAAAAGAAGTGGCAAGTTTGACTGTTTTTTTAGGCGTGAGAATTTTTTTTCTCAGTAATGGCTTGAGTTGAGTTGTGTTTAGGGACAAGGGCAATGTTGGAAAACAAAAATATTAATCTCATCTCCTTGTGAATCCCATCATCTAATCCCATCTCAAACAAACATACAAATTATCAATCCCATCTCATTACCAATCCCATCTCATTATCAATCCCAATCCTTATCCCATCTCCTTACGAATCCCATCCATCTATCCCTGTTATCAAACGAGGCCTAAAATATTTAGATTTCAGTGGACAAAGTTACATTGAAGAGCTGTCAAAGGAGAACACCAAGGTGTCATCTCCAAATGTCCGTTCAAAGCTGAATGGGGGATGAATATGATGGCTCCAGATGAGCTTAGGTACTTTTTTATTTAGATTGGTAACTTCGGTAAGCGTTTTAGGATGAAAATGATTTTTAGTGAAGCAATGGGGGTGTGTATAAACTTTGAAGAAATTTTACATACACCGCCTGTTGCTTCGTAATTTCCATACACTAAAAAATCTGACTGACCCAGCAGATATAGAAGCTACAGACCAACAAACTTCATGCTATGGATTGTTTTTGTTCTGTGTTGCGGCTTACTGAGAGACTGATTGCTTCTGACTATTTTAGTGTTTTAATTTCTGAACCAATGCAGAAAGAGAAAGAAAAGGCTATGGTTAACGAAATGGTGGCAAAGCTTACAAGCGTGTGCTGGGACAAATGCGTCACAAGTACTCCTGGAAGCAAGTTCAGCTCCAGCGAATCTTCTTGCCTCTCGAACTGTGCTCAGCGCTATCTTGATATGAGTCTAATTATCATGAAACGCTTTCAGTCCATGAATTCCATGCACTGAAGGCCGCAGACATTGTCTCCCATCTTCTCCCCGGATTTAAAGATAATGGCTTCTATTCAGTTCATGTCAAACTGTTGAAAGTTTTTTGTATTGCAGTACTACTAAAGCCTCCTGTTTTAATTAAATATTTTAGCACTCAGAGATAAGTATACTTCTTGATCAACTTTTACTGTTCTACATGCTACTCCGAATGATGTTTCTGTTCTGTATTTGATTTAGTTTCCCACATTTGCAGAATCTTTCTACAAAAAGGTTTGTTAGACACAAGTTTAGCTTTTTGATTAAATTGTACTCCCTCCGTCCCCAAATAATAGTTCAGTATCCCATTTTGGGCTGTTCATTTTGAAAAGTTAATGAGTAAAAGTTGAGGATAATTTTGGAAAATGGAGGTAAAAGTTGATGTGAAATGTGTAATGATGATGTCTCTTTAATAAGTTGGAATTACGAAACTAAAGAGAGTATAAAGCAACAAATTAAATACGAGCCTAGTCGTTTATTGGAAACAAAGAATTCTAATCTCTCGAGTCATAAGCCTCAAGCTGGGTTCTGTGTTGCACAAACCCTGGAATTCCACAGAGTTGGGAACAACCTCAATCTTTTGTTCCTCTGAGAAATCGTGGACTGCTTCACCCATCTTCTGCTTAAAGTTGTAGTATGAGCCCGTCAGGAACAACACCAGTGAGTCCAACTGCCCATCGCTAACCTCGTGATCGGAATCGTGCTGGAGGACCTGAGGATCAACCGGTCATCGACATATAGCAAGACGTCGAGCTTCTTGTTCTGACAGTGAGGGTTCCGAATCCGAGATGGAAGAGGAACAAGAGGACAGTCCAGTTGGATGTCAACAACATTGGTTCGATGAATACCGCATGAAAGTGGACCTTCCCACGCTCAACAGTAACTTGCAGATGGAGGAGTTTCTTGGTTGAGAGGTTCCTTAATATGATGGGGGCCCGAGTCAAAGCAAGTAAAGATGGTCGCTCACAAACTAAAGAGCGACACAACAGTTTGGTGAGACCAATTGCTTGCGACCTTAATGTGTGTTGCAATAAGAAAACCCCAAGCGTAGGGTTAGGTCGGTTGAAAACATAATAAAACCCGGAAGTCCGGAATCGATTCCACAGGGAGCGCGTCCATATAGTTAACTTCGGAGATTAGCGAATGTCGAGAGTTTTAGCGTTAGGGCCGCCAACCAAATTCGGCGTTGAGACGGCCAACTGACTGATTTTGGGAAAATGGCTACTTAACCTAATTACGGCTTTTTAAATGGAGATTAACTAAAGATTAGGTTAAAGGATAACTAACACCCGTAACTCAAAAGCACCCTTGTTCCTCTCTTTCGAAATGACTGGTAAACGGATTAGGGTTTCGGGAACATTTTGACAAACGCTCGGAAAGACATAGCCCTAAGCATCACGTGTGGCAAGAAATCGAAGCCCTTGCCTACAAATGATCAAAGGGGTTAACATCTCCAAGCTTTGCTACGTAAAAATACCCTAAAACATGTTTACTCTTTGAAAATTGATTTTAGAGAGAGAAGAACAAGAAATACCCTTAGTTACGGGATGTTAATCATCCCATAACCTAATCTTGCTACACTACTCACACATAATCAAGAGAGAAGTGAAATGAACAAGGGTAAGGAAAGGGAAAAACGAAATCATGCTCAAAGTCGAAATAAACACTTGATTGATGAAGAACCCAAGTTAACTTACAACTTTAATGAAGAGCAACCACCCTAAACCCACCAATCAATGCTCCATTAATGAGTATTTGAGAGTTGGAGAAGAGAGGGAGGTAGAGAGAGAAAGAGCTAGCTTAAAAATGATCCAAGATAACCCTAAAAACGTGCAAGGGGGGTTTATATAGTACCCCTTTAAAGATACAAAAGAAAAAGAAAAAGAAAATAAAAATCTGCAGAAACTGGGGAATGTCTACCGGTAGACATTGAATATCTACCGGTAGAACGACTTCGGCAAAAGATTGAGGCTGCTTTGACTGGATTTCTACCGGTAGACATTGATCTCTACCAGTAGACATTGGCCGAATCAAATTGATGCAGAATGATGGCCTCACTGATCTGGGATTGAACCGGTAGACATCGAATGTCTACCGGTAGACATTGTATTCTGCCAGCCTTCTATCAGCAGCTCACTGCAGGCTTGGTTCCAGGGTTCCACGACAATCCCCAAGCTCCGGAATCGCTCCGATGGGAGCCCTCGGATCACCGAACGTTTGTTGGAGCGAAACTTGGCTTTAATCAAGCCTTATTCACGAGAAAAACCTGTAATCACCAAAAACGCACCTTTCGCGCAATATCAATCAAAAACAAGGAGTTATGCGCGTGAGCGTGGCAAAAATGAGCGAGATAAGCCCGGTTATAAACACTATCACGGGCTTATCACCAATTGCAGGTGAAACGGAGGAGGCAGGGAAAGGAGTCTGTGAAAACATGGTGCAGAATGAAAACAGCTTATACTTAGAGTGCAGTGATTGCCCTAGCAGAGGGGTATGGCATAGGAGTAATACGTTCAGATAGTTAAGAACTATGTCTACCCCGCTCTGTTTTTAGTATCAGGGTGGTAGGCTTAGTAGGGCTCGAACGTACAATATAACCGTTAGTGGTACGTTTCAACCGATTAAACTATAAGCTCCTACGGATCTCCACATGCAATTCGCCATTTGAATTTTATTCTGAAACTAAATCAATCTTCTCAACACTTCGAAATTGTTGCTCACAATCACCACCTATGACCATCCACTTCACCCAATTTCCCCCCTCACCCAAAGTTGAAGCGAACATAAATAAAAAAAAACACGTACGAAAGAAACCCACCAGAACTCCATATTTGAACGCAACGAGCTTGTATTTTGTTGGAAGGACTAGGAGGTTCCAGTGGAAGGAAGCTCAAGAAAACTGAATTTCTCTTTGGTCGCATTGAAGCCGAGGATCGTGCCAAGCCCATCAACCCAACGCAGCGAGTTATTACACTGCACTGCGGGCCATGCGAGGGAACGGTAATTCCAGCCTCAAAAGTTCCACTTTCCTGTTTCTGAGGGAAACATTTCCATGAATGTGAAAACGTTAAGCTTGGGATTTTCATGGCTTTGTAGTGCCCAAACTTCCGGATAATGAAGAAACCTGTTGAGTACAAGTCCAAGGGGCCTTTGCTTTCTCGAGCGATCTGTCTATGCATTAGGAGCCTCTTGTTTTGGTGTTCTTACCAGAAAGTTTGAGATTAGCAAACCCAATTAGGTTTGGTAAGTCCATTGTGGTGCTGAGAAAACAAGCCAGCCAACGGCGATGGCCGGTAGGGCAATTTTAATATGTGCCCGCGGAGGAAACCTGGATCGTTGATCAAACATCCAAGTTTCCCACAGAAGCAACAGGACCAAGGCTCAAGTGCTAAAAGGAAAGGAGAAACACAGGCTCGAATTAATTCTTCAGTTGGGATAAAATATTCACACTGAGAGCAGGACAAGCTTCAAAAAAAGAAACAGAAGGACAAAATAGCCATAGAAGCAACAGACATCATAGCATTTCGAGAGTCATATACACGTAAAAGCACAAAGTAACAATGCCTAGCATCAACTTTTAAAAACAAATTTTCTCTTATGGTTCGTTTCACTCGTGGTTAACTCCACTTCGTATGCTTATTTTACAAAGATGAAAGAGTTCATCTGTTATTGACTACTCCCTGTCAAATTCTCTCCATTTACTCCACTGATCCGATTCGAGTCCCCAGCTTGAGATGAAATGGTGAGAACTTCGCTTGGTAGGTCCCAACTCCCACTTCTCCTTCCCCAACTGGATCGCCTTGGAAGAAGCGTATTTTGAACCTCTGCACTTTCAGCAAGAAGATTCCTGCTTAAATCAGGTGCAGGAGATGCATTGTCAAATTCACTCTCCTTGGCCTCATCACTGCTGAATTGTCCTTCGAGATCATTATCATTGACAGCACTGTTATCCCAACCGGGCTTTCTTCCCGTTTCCATATCAACCATGTTTTTTTGCATGTATGGGCCAGAAAAGCTGCTACTCACCGTACGAGACGGAATTTCCTGCTCCTTTGGCACCTTTGCCCTGAATTTGTTCTTAGAAGGAGGAATACTGGTCCAGAAAATCTCTTTGAAATTCCCAATCACCCCTCTGTTATATGGGTTGTCTCTGCGTTCGTATCGGTATCTAAAGTTTTCGTAAGTGGACTGCAAAAGTACATAAAAGGAGATCTCTAAGAATCTGATGACAAGACAGAGGAAGTTCAGTAAACACTTTTCAATGTGTCCATTTTGACAATACCTCCACTTTCAATGATGCAAAGAAAGCGGGTCCCTCCAAAAATTAACCCCATTCATATGTAAAAGTGCGATGATTCTATGGGACCAAGACCCTCTCCCACCAATGAGAGTGAGGGTGTTGTTCACCCTCACTGGATGAACGTGAACAAAATCATTATCCTTATCACTAGTAAAAGCATGCCACGAAATGGTTTAAACAAAAATATTGACAGGATATGAAATACTCATGTCCGTGTGTAGTGATACAATAAGAAATTGGTCATCCAAGTGATACTAAAGGATAAAGGATGTTGTCATTATTTAGAAAGAGTGGTGTTTACCTGGTTTGTACTGATGAGGTAAAGATGAAATACAGTTAGGCCGCCAACAAACCAGACTGCTATGAAGGTGTAAATTATGAGTGCAATGGAAGCAGGAGTCTTAATCATCGCTTTCCAGATTGATGTTCTCTCACTATCCATGATCCTGATGATGTAAAACCAGCAAAACCCAAAGACATATATGCAAAGAAGGGTTGATGAGGCGACGAACATGAAGAAGAATCGGTAATTTCTCTGCAGCCAGAATGAATGGAAATTCAAATTCAACACCACATTAATCTGTACATAAAAGCCAAATTGACCTGAATACTGTTTCAATTATGTGGTGTAAAAGAAAAACTGAACAAGGCCAGAAAAGGTCATTTGAGCTTTTCTTCTCTATATTCCTTTTCCTTTACAATAAAATTTTGTTGTATTGAGTTCTCTTTTGGATTCTACATGCGTTGGTTCTCTAAGATGCAAACTTTCTCAGCCTTGAGATTTCATTCGGATCCTTGTCTTTGTTACATTACCAGGTACAAACTATATAGAATGGAGAACTCCATGTTTGTTCATATTGACCGATTAAACAACTAGAATCCAAAAATTAAACATCAGCTATTTACAATATAACTATAAAAAATAAAACTAAAAACTCTGCACTGTTTAGTCCTATTAATGATTGTCTATTTAAAACAGAAAAAGCAAATATAATATATACGGTTTGTTTCAAATGATGGGGTCCTCATTTTAGTTAAAATGCGGACCCCCCTTTCCCGATCGAATTTTGATGATTCGAACCGCTCAATGTGTTCAGACCGTGATTTTAAGGGTACCCGCGAGAAATCGGCAAAAAAATGACCGGGAAGGGCTTCATCCGAACAATTCCGAACAGTTTTTTATTGAACGGTTCAAATAAAAACTACTCAAATCAAACCCTTTCCGGTCATTTTTTTCGCCAATTTCTCGCGGGTACCCTTAAAATCACATTCTGATCACATTAGGCAGCTCAAATCATCGAAATTCGATCAGACATGGGGACAAATGGGGAGGTCCGCATTTTATATATATAAATAAAATGCGGACCTCCTCATGTGAAACGGACTAATATATATATCTAACATAGTAATGGTAGGCCCAAGAACATAAATAATAGTAATCATTACCAATCCAATGCATTGTCCAACCCAAGGGCAGTGATGGTCAAACCGTTCGACACAGTTATTGCATATTGAACAGTGTGAGCAACGAGGAGGTCGATAAAGCATGCAAGTATCACAGTATTTGATCTTCACTGTTATGCCGTTGACAAGTATGTCCTTTACGCGAGGCAAACGAAACTGTGGTGTCCCAACTTCGGCATTTCCGTCATAATTTTCCGGCTCTGGAGGGTAAGCATTACGAGGAACTATACCAGGGTCTCTCCCAGAGGTCATTAGAAGAAGTACTAAGTCCTGCATGTAAATTTTATCTGCTGATATTGTTATTCGGTAAAGGACAACATCATATAGAACAACCACTCCCTGTTACCAAATTTTTGTATGTCCAAACATGATTTCAGGATAAATCCTGACGTAACATTAGTGCAATCCCCCATTAATGTTAGCGACCGGAAAAACAGAAAGAGAACTTGCAAGAATACATGTGACAACCAACTACGGTTTGCAGTCCTTACAGAATATATTGTCAACACTCAAATAACCTAACAGACAAAACACCATTGCAGAAACTTGTTTAATGCACTTTTTGAAAATGTTACGATACATGAGCAATACGTATCCCTTTCTTGAAAGGGTGCACTGAAAATTTTCCACTGGGAAGAACTTGGCAGCATGTACAAATCACACATTTAACTTATAATAAAATAGAAAAGCACATATATCCTAGCAAAGAAGCTCTCTCAATGTTGTTTCCTATCGAGTCCTTGTGAATAAAAATCTTCTTGTAGAACAAATCAACTCTATGTCTCTATATACCAACACACAAGATGCAAAGAATGACTGAGATAAATGGTATGAAACTTTGACTAGGCACCATCTTTCTACTGCTAAGAACCAGACTACCTCCAGGGAAAGGGAGTTGAAGTTTTTGGTCAGCATAACAAATTACATGTCACAATCTTTTTAGATAATGCAAGTTGTTCAAGACCAGATTAACAAACAAGTTTGATTAGTTCTACTGCATTCAAGTATGTCTCAGTTCTGGTTTTTATGACTTCGTTCTGTAAGGATAAATTGGAGAAATGGACCCTTGTAGCTGACCGCACGTAATTGAGACAAAGGGTTATTGAGCAAAGTTTATCTGATCAGGCAACTATAACACCATCAATCCTAATTTTATATCTGATATAACCATCTAGTTCTGAAGTTAACGGAAGAACCAAATTGAAGTCTTTAAATGACTGGTACAAATACTAGAACATAATCTGCATCCCAACCAATGCCATAACCCACATTCCAGAATAATAAAGGGAAAGAAAATGTGGCATGACAAGAAATAAGTGGTCGGTCTATTAAATAAGTGCTGCCAATAGTGCGCTAGCTTTTTCCAGTTCGTTAGAGGTTGAAACAAGTTGTGTCAAACATGTTTACTGTCAAGGATTTTTAAGGCAAAACTTCAGCAAACTGTCTAAATAGATAAATCAATAGAAGTAACACATGGGATTGAGAAAAATACTCACCCATAATGTCAATACAACTACCACCACCATTATTAATATCCCCAAATGATGAGAAATGTCCATCAGTTTTCTGGCAACAAAAACACAGAAAATGGCGACTGGGGCAGCTATAAGGGATATCGTGAAGAAAAGTGAGCTCGCATCAGGTCCAAATATGAATCTCCCCTGAAGAAGAAATACCTAAAAATTGGAAAAACAAACAGTGAGATTGACAGGCAACAAACTCAAGCTTGGAAACTATTATTTAGAAAGTTTAAATCTTTACAACATTGCAATTCTTAATTACAATCTGTCAACACAATCTTACTATCCAGCTATAAAACAGACGCGGACTACATTTCTTCCTTACTTACCTAGCCCTATCCTTTTAGGGCAAGATCACTACAGCAGTCTAAACTACAACAACAGAGTTGCAAAACAAATTGATCGATAATCAGTAAAGAATGCGGGCAGCATGTTAAACCCTAGCGAGCAAGTAAAATCAAAGTAAAAATAGCTCAATTGCTCACACGACATATTAGTCAATCTGCATCTCAACTGGCAGTTGATTGATGCAAAAAGGAATTCACTGATTCTATGGGACCTGTTTAACCCACAGACTTTCCAAAATCTGGTTTTTCCCAAATAGAACCCTAACTAACAAGCATAAATGGTAAACACACAACTGAGAATATGTCAATTGCACATCGAAAACTTAACCATCAGATGCAGCAATACAAAAACAAAACAAAAACGATCAAAGAAACTTCCAAAGTATCGACGCAATCCAGGTCTTATAAACCTAAAAACTAAAAATCAGTCTAGGCGGCCGACTAGTCGGCGCCTAGGTGCTAGGTGGGGGTCCAACGCCTAGATAAAAATCGTCCTATGCCCCGACTAGTCAGCCGCCTACGGAGCTAGTCGGCCTCTAGGCACCACATACCCCTCTCCCGCCCGACTAGCGCCTAGGACTTTTAGAACACTGCCTAAAATTAACGTAGATTACTTAATAACATACATAGAATCAAACCCTAATTCAAAATTCTGTTAAAACAAAACCCTAGCTCCAATCCAAGTGAAAAATGAACAAACACACGTGTATCTAATCATCCATACTGAGAAATATGTCGTTAATATCTACATCCGCAGAGAGTGAAAAGCCTCGACTTACGTTGCTGCCTTTCCAGGTCTCGTAAGCGCGGAGCGACGCCGCCGTTGCATCGGCAGTTCCGGTGGCCGAATCCGCCCGCTGATGTGGAGGCGGCACTTCATACATCTCTCTCTCTCTCTCTCTCTCTCTCTCTCTAAGATTACTTTTTCAACGCGATAAGGCTGAGGACAGATGGATTGAAAAACGGGAAAAAGGATAAGAAAGGTGGGTCCTTTGGGAGGGTTTGACCAACGGGCTCCCTTAACCGGCGGCAAAAAGGTGAAACAGTCGCCGGCGGCCAAAAAAAACCTAGCTTTATTTCTTCTTCTTCTTCTTGGAATTCACGATTTGAAGAGAACGGCGACAGTCAATGAAGAAGAGAGGTGATATGAGCAAATGGACTGAGTCGTAATGGCGCACACGCTCACGCACGCACTCTGGGTGGTTGTTCTTCTTTGGAAAGACATTCCCTCCCTCTCTCTCCTCTCTCTCTCTAACTGATTTACGAGATGTTGCCTTACGTGGCAGTGGGTGATTGGAGGACCTAATCGCAGTCTCACAACTCAGATCTTTTTAAAATTCTTTTTTAGGGTGTACGAGACAACCAATCCCAACAAATCAACTAATATAAGAAATAAGTCTAATATAGGGTGTATGAGATAACCAATCCTGACAAAACAACTAATATAGGAAATAAGTCTGTTATAGGGTAGATGTAGAGGAAGAAAGAAAAAGCCCCTCTAAAGGTACACACGAACGAAGGTTAGGAGATTCGAATTTCTGACCAACTAAACTAGCCCCCAGTTGGTTTAGATATTTTTAATTGAAATTGTTATAGGATGTTGATTTTGGCGCTCCAAAAATTACTGTCGGTGCTCGAACAAGTGGAGTGCCGGCAGTGAATTTTGGAGCGCCAAAATCAAAATCCATTGTTGTATACGAGTAATAATTTGGATAAATTTCACTGACTTCCCGTCAGGTTTCTGACAAAATCAAAGACCGCCCACTCTTGATGTTTTTGAAATGTCACTGTCCTCCGCTTAACATTTGTATAATGAGTCATAATGCTGGCATAGATATTTATAACATTTAGTTAAATATTCATAAGATCAAGATAAAAAAAAAAATTCGTAACTTATAAATGTTGTGAATCTTAATCCAAATATTTTGAATTGCTACACAAAAAGTTATGAATTGCAAAAATACTACCATACCAACTCAAAGACTATTCAAGGGGTGTGTCATGTACAGACCCAAATAGAAGTGCATTTTGTAGCAATTTCCCTACGTACATTTTTTTAATATTAAGAAACATAATTTATTAACGTTAGATGTTTAATTCAGGAGGTTTGCAATCGTTAAATGCGCTGTGTAAAACTATTCAAAGCGCAATTCTTGTGATCACCGGTCAATGTCGTTGAATCAAGCGCATGGACCGGATCCCATAGCATGCAAACCAGACTCAATTTGCATATGAGCACGTTCAGGTTGTGTTTCTAAAATTGCGTGTATGTAGAATTTTTGTTGTACTTATGACTTATGAGATTCATTGGTTCATACATGGAGATCATTCATTGCCTTTGAGTCCAAGGGGCCGTTAATTTCCGTTTTTAATTTGGTTTCATTTGTATTAATATTTTTTTCCTCATTTGTTAGTTTTCCGCTCGGCAGAATCTCTCGGAAATAAATTTGTGAGCTGGGTTCCGAAGATCTTTTTTTTATTTTTTTTTGTAAAAAGTCAGTTTTGGCTTATGAGGCCACGAGCTTACATATTCTGAGAATCAAACTTTGAAAATAGGTGAGAAGGCACCATATTTTAGAAGAATCAAAACACAACCACTAATGTTGACCCTGATCACTAATCCTACCTAGGCTCAGAGTCGTCTTTGGCTAATTCTCTCATTTTTCAATGGTAGCAATGATTAGTACAGTAAATGATTGCAAATTAAGACTTTCTTATGGAATCTTGAATCATAATTTGGAACGAGGCTCAGCCCAAAATGTCAAAGTTGGACCTTTATTTTGGCCAGCCATGCAAAAATCTCTCTTTGGATTTTACTATTTCTCATCATCCCATCACGAGGTTCAACCCAACGGTTTCCCGCGGAATCTAAGGTACGGGCCGGGTCCATGTGCGTTTGAGCTTTGGCCGTCTGATCAGATCGGTGAAGGGGTTCACGAGAGGCAGGGCCGGCTCTGAGATTTTGGAGGTCTAAGACGATCTTCGAAAGTGAGGCCCTTAATAATTGTAAACGGAAATCAAATAAAAAGTCGATCACACTGAGTAATTTTGATTCGGATCGATATAGTATTTGTTTGTAATGCGAAGTACTGGAGTAGTAGCATTTAAGGGGAAAAAAAGATGCATCCATGCACCCACCACACTGAATAATTTTGAAGGGCCCAAAGATTTTTGGCAATCCCGCGACCCATTTTTCCTCCTTTTTGTTTTTTTTTTTTCTTTCGTTTTTCCCTGCCTTGCGTGTTCTATTTTTCTGAGCCATTGGGCCTTAAGTGTAAAATGTCTTCTTGGGTTTAAAATTGGGCCCTAAAACAACACATATATACTAGGTCCTAAAAATAAGTGGAGCCCTATTTTTTGAGATTTTTTGGGAGCTTAAGGCCCCCGCCTCTTGGGCCTTAGCCCAGAGCCGGCACTGACGAGAGGCTAGATGGCTGATTGTAAGGTGTCGGTTAAGGTGGATTGGTACGTACGATGGACGAATTTAGCCAATTGAGAAGGAAGGGGGCGTCTCTATTTCGGATTTCGAAAGGCTTCCTCGAGAAGAGCTGAAAGTTAATGAATGAATGACATGAAAGTTTTACTCAATTTCACATAACTAAGAGATCTAAGAAAGTGTAAATACGAACTAGAAAAGACTAAAGAGTTGGAGCTTTTATTGATTATTGATACACCCGTATAAGAGGAAACGCTTGTAAAGCCACATAAGCATATATAACAAGCTAGATCTAGCGAAGTACATATTGAGTACTTATTCCGCCGGTTACAAGTACGTAAGAAAGATAAACACAATTTAACACTCCCATCTGCCCGTCTCAAGTGCGAATCTTCACGAACTAACTTACGGGCTTTTAGTATTGCGCAATCCTTGATTTTAACCAAACTTGTAAGAGGCAACTCCCTGTGTGTCACTCTGGTTGATCTGGTGAATGGCAAATTTCTCGTTTGTCCCTTCAATTCTAGGCGAATCGGCCGAAGACATCTCAAGAACTATGTTGGGGCCAACGTTATGTTGTTTTTCCTGTTCTGGGACTTTGATGCAGTACTTGTAGAATACATACAGAATCATTTGCACTATCCCAAAAGCAAATCCAAGAGTGTTTGGAAGCTACACAAAATTCCAAAAAAAAAAATGGAAAAAAGGAATTAGAAACATCGATAATATAGATTAGATCATTTATTTAGTAGTTGATTTTGCTTGATATGGTTTTAGAGAGATATATATGGAGCTCACATAGACGTAGTAGTCGTTTTTCAGAAATCCGTAAAAGAACCACGCGACAGCATTCAGCGTGAGGAAAAAGGACAACGAGAATGGCATGAACTCCACGCTTTTGGTACGTATGACCGTTCTCTGCATTGCAAAACAACAGAGTTCAACATCAGATCGATGTAGGAAAACGATAGAGAATTGCGGCTGGCCGGGGAGAAGGCAATAGAAAGATTTTGTTGCATATCTTGAGAGTAGTACTCTTACCGTAATGCTCAAAGGTGCCACAAACACACCCACACCAAAACAAAGACCTATCCATCCAAGTAGTTGGACTCGGTTGGGTCCTTTGGTGAAGAAATAGGAGAAACCGGCAATTAAAGAAAATCCCCCAAGGTTGAAGAAACCAAGTATCTTCAAAGTCGTCATCTGCATGCACCAACAATATTCCCCCTCCGTATTTCAATTTCGAAATTAAGTGAAGAATCGAAATAAATAAATACATTTCAAGGGCGACGTAGTTAATAGAGTAAATTTAAGCATACCCTGGCACTCGCTGGTGCATATGCAATATAGATCGCGATGTAGGTTATCTCTAGAACACAACCGACCGAGTTGATTGTGATAATAGGCATAGAATTTGTCTTGACCAACGCGTAGTATATCCAAAGCATGCAACTAAAGAGTGCAACCAAATATGGGATTGATTCATATCCTTGGGAAGATTTTCTCTTCACAATCGTATAAAATGTCGGCCTGCGCGCAAAGAAATAAAAGTACATTTCTCATTTAGTCGACCGTATGCCTAGCTACCAAATTGAATATATGTACCAACTATCAAGGAAGATCAAACGATGAACTTACACCGGGGCAAGAAATACCATGAAGGAGATAATGTTACCTGCAACAAGTTTTTAATAGAAATGAGTAAGTTCTTAGCGTAATAGTAGCAAATATAGTCTTCCATCAAAGATGGATCGAGGTGAAAGAGAAGAAAGAAAAGAAGATCGATATTGAAAATTAAGAGGAAGAATATTCACAATAAAAAAAAAATACAATAAAGAGAGACAACAATGTGAACTTTAATTAACTCAAAAAAAATACAAAATAACATGCACCAATGCGTATCAAACTAAACATGTTTCATATACTTACCAACTTAGATTGCAAAAGTGTATTAACGTTTCTCTACTCCTACCTACTAAAATCAGGCATATATATATTTCTTGGCGCCTATGGATAACATTGTATCGTAATTATCGATCATTATTGTACAAGGTGTAATCTGTCCTCGGAAGAAAATTGCAAACACACACCGTTTCTCTCATTCCATTTCCAATGATTAACTTCCAAGGAAAAGAAGAAGAAGATGATTTTTTTTTTCTCGATCAATATTAAAAAAAGGGAGTGACGCCTAGCTCGTGTCATGCCAGGTAGGAGAGACGACTAGCACGCGTCTGGCATGACAAAAGATGAATAAATGGGTTTTCAAATGCATGTAAATTCACCTAAAATACCACTGATAAAAACCCATGGGTCATCCATCGATAAAATGGCCATTCTCTAGACCTCTTTCGCACTCAAAGGGTCGAAGATTGAGGGAAATAAGTAGGACACTTAAGGGTACCCTGTCTAGCTAGCTCACTGTATCTTTGAATTAGCAATGCTGTAATTCTCAGAGCTTATGGGCATTCCATATTTATACGGAGTGGAAGATTACTGCAAGAATGCTTAATGAACATTGGGAAAACAGAAAATCTTATTTGCGGACCGTTCCGTAAAGAAGGCTTTACGGAGGTCAATCGCGCACGTCCAGAGTGTTTTTTGGACGGTCCAGATTGAAAATCCATTATGACCGGTAACAATTAATTATGACCGGTCATAATTGAAAACGGATCTCAACCATTGATTGCGCAAATGGATGACTGAGATTGCACCGCTCACGGAGCCTCTGTGAATAAGTTTATATCACTTGGAAATTAAAAACATGCACCTAACTTTTTAACACAAAAAGATGAGAAATCTCAAGTTAGGAAGGTGCCGTCTGGAAGCAGCTCGAACCCCAAAAATATGATCTGCATAGCTCAAGTGTTCGGTATTTCGTACTATTTACAATCTTAAAGCATGCGATATTATAAGCAATAGCCAAACAGATATTTTTGATAATGAATGGCTAATTTACGCCAACCTCCTCGAGGTTTCTTACAAATACACTGCACCCTCAACCTTTAATTAATTGTACCCTAACATCCCTTGAATGGGAATTATAACTTAGCTCAGTTAGATAACACTTCGTTCGTCTTCTGAAGATTTGTGGATTCCAAGTTTCTTAATTAGTTCGGTTTACTTTCCAGCCAATTTAGTTCTCAATGGTCTTAGTTCCCTGGTATATATAGCCATGGATTCCGGCCCGGAGGGAAAATTAACGAAAAAATGGGAGCTTCACAAAGATTTTTTTGTAACTTGGAAATCTCAAATCTAACAGAGGACTAACGGATGTTACGGATCGGAGTCAATCTGACTGAGCTAAGCTAAGCTATCTGCCTGCAAGTGAGTCCGGTGTAATAAGTTGGAAGGTTGGGGGTGCAATGTATTTATCAGAAACCTTACGGGGGTTGGTGTAAATTACCCATTATGATGGGAGTAACTCAAATGTCCGATTACTCCAAATATGGTTGTGTATTGTAACATTTCTCTCGTACGGTAAAAATGGTTAACAACATTGATTGTATGTGTACATATCATATACGGTTCAAGAAACACCCAAATAAACACTTAAAAAAACACCCCAAATCTCAATCTCATAGTTCTCGATCAAATTTTTATGATCCGAACCGTTCAATGTATGCAGAATGTGATTTTAAGGGTGCCCGCGAGAAATTAGCTAAACATATAACCGGGAAGTGCTTATTTTGAGCAGTTTTTAATTGAATCATTCATTAAATCTAAGTTAAAAACTGCTCAGATTAAGCCTTTTCTGGTCATTTATTTTGCTAATTTCTCGTGGGTACCCTTAAAATCACGTTCTGATCATATTGAGCGACTCGGATCATCAAAATTTGATCGGAAACTATAAGGTATTTTTTTAGGTGTCTAATTAGTTGTTCTCAAAACCGCCCCGATATCATATACTCCCTCCGTCCCTAAATGTTTGGCACTTTTAGGAGTTCTAACTTTTAAGGAAGAAATATTATTGTATTGTACAAAAACCAAGTGTCCAATCTTACCCTTCTAGTGTACTTTGAATAGTAATTGAAAATTTGAATTTGAAATTTTGTGCCCAAAAGAAGAGGGTAACATGGGAAATTTGCCATATTTTGCTTTTGATTTTTCAAAAGAGACAAATTATATGGGACAACAAAAAACATGAAAATATCAAACATTTAGGGACGGAGGGAGTAATACATACACATTCATTGGATTTCTCTGTTTAGTAAACCATTGTCCTGTCGGCCTTGGCAGCCTTGCAATAAAGAAGAGAAGCAGAAATTGGGTGAATTCGGGTGGATCCCCAACAGTGAACCAATTAGCAGGCAGTTAACGTTGTGCACCACAAATATCACCAATTCCATCGATGATGATATTTGTGTTGGTTCAGCGGTTGTTTCGGTTTTGGTTTTCTTTGTGGTGTATTGATTGGCTTCTTGTCTTCTTTTGAGTTTGGTTCTCGGGAGGCGTTTCACCGGTGTGCCCGTGATCTGTTAAATCTTTGTAATATTTTTGAAACATTTATAAATTTTCTTTGCTGATAAAAAAAATTTCATCGAATAATATATTGGATAAGATTTCATGGGATATGATTGTTTCCTTTCTTTGCACGCAATCTGGGACAAAAATGAAAAGTCACAAAAGATCGTCTCTTTTAACGAGGAACGAGAACCATTGGTAATAGTATCTGCCAGCAATTGGTATTCAGTAATGCTACACATACAGCAAAAACATACAGATTTTGCATACAGATTTTGTGTGGGGCCCACTACGGGTCCCACACAAATGATCCGAGCCGTTCATTAAATGTAAAACAGTTTTTCAAGGGCCCCCCGCGAAAAATCAGTTCAATCCGATACTTATAGATGCTCAATCCAATTATAGAATGTTTCATTATCCGGGAATCAAAATCAAAAGTTAGATGATTGGATTGAGCATCTATAAGTATCGGATTGAACTGATTTTTCGCGGGGGCCCTTGAAAAACTGTTTTACATTTAATGAACGGCTCGGATCATTTGTGTGGGACCCGTAGTGGGCCCCACACAAAATCTGTATGCAAAATCTGTATGTTTTTGCTGTATGTGTAGCATTTTTGATTGGCATTTGCCTATTTCCGTGTTGAGAAATGCTAAGTGCAAAGAAAATGAGCAAATAAAAGACCCTTAAAGTGTACATGAGGCCGTTTATGTACACTTTAAGGGTCTTTTATTTGCCCATTTTCTTTGTCCCTAGCACAGCCCTTCGGTGTTTGGTCAATTTACGCGCACATGCACTAAGTTTTAGGAGTAATTATTCACTCTTTCTGGAGTACCACGTGGAGATGTCTGTGTGGTATAATCCCAACTATTGATGCGCGGTAGAGAGATTATCATTCACTTTTGTTGAGTGATTGAGAGACAATGAGTAGTGAACCACGTTGTATGGCTGCTATCGTTAATTTGCGTGGAGTACTACGTGACAATGCCACTTGGTACTCCGAGAGTACCCAATAACGACTGGCCGGATTTTAGAGACAATCTTTGTAATACCCTGTATTTGTCTCTGCTGAAAAGACTAGTACGTGGTTCTTGTATTTTGAACCGCAAAATTTCGAGGACGAAATTATACTGTATTAAGGAGATAGATTGTAACGCCCCATTTCTTTTAATAAAAATTCCTAGTATTAACTTCTAAGCTTTAAAAAAATAGAAAAACAGTAGCATTTTGCCCAAATATAAGTTAGGACGTGATCTTAGAGATCAACAGGGATTAGGGAACTCAAGACTTATTCATCCATAATGAAATGAATCTGTTCATAGAATAAAGCAAAAAAAAGTCATAAAAAAATTACCTAGATAATCGAGTTAATATTAAAAATATATTAACTAGAAATATATAAAACTATTCCACTAAAACAAAAAGGAGGTGCAAATACAAATATGTGGATAAAAGCATTTTTTTTATAAACTACTTAACACAATACTTAATTCTGTTATGGGATCCGGACTCTTTTGGGAAATTCTAATGAAATCCTGGATTAATAGGATACTCAATTTCGTTATGGCAACGAATCGAACAAAAAAAAGTCATCAAAAAAATGACTTAGATAATCGAGTTAATAGTCAAAATTTTCTTCTATATCCATTCTCAATTTAGTGGAATTCTCAAATGCATGATCCACCCTAGATCTCCCTCATATATCTAGAACATAATTTGTCAAAGGTATATAAATTCAAAATAAATACAAAACGAAAAGATGTAAATACAAGACTCCTATAATTATATATTACTCCTATTGTTTCTATAATACAGATATGATCAATATATCTCTATCTTATATCCATAAGGAGAAAATATGACTCAAAATTTTCTATAACGTTTATATCGATGTTATAATAATATGAAATCGATATATTTCGATCTTATATCCATAAGGAGAAAATATGACTCAAAGTTTTCTATAACGTTTATATCGATGTTATAATAATATAAAATTGATATATTTCAATCTTATGGATATCAAATTCATATTAGAAAAGCTGTGTTTTTTAGCAGTGTGGAGTGGGAGGGCAACTGGAATGTCCCCTTTTGTGGCTATTTTTCGGATAGTGTTTACTAATTTCTCAATAAAAGAGGTAGTGGTTTATATGACAACACTATTTCATTGTCAAAATTTGGGATATTGTCCGATGAGATGGGAGCCACACATCTGATGGTTTTGATCTTCAAATTTGAGGTACCGGAAGTATACACAATACATTCTAAGAACCCGTTCCAGTTTGGGTTCTTTATTCAAAAGTTCTTTTTATTCAATTTTCAAACTCAAATATAATGAAAAAGAAAAAAAAATTAATTTTTTTTGCACCGTATAAAAGATCTCAATGAAACCTATCAAACAAGATCCATATTTGTAGAAAAATTATTTGCGTAAACACATAATTTTTGAGCTTGAAATTACCTTTCTTTTCCTAAAGTTCTTTTTTTTGGAAACTGGAACGGCTTCTTAGTCATTGGAGTAATTTTTATTTATCATCCCCTGTTTGTACTCTTTTGTATTGCTAATCTTATGATTGACTCCGGTAATGCCATTATATTTGTAAGATATTTGTGTGGTTGATAATTATGAAGCAGACGGGTATATGTGCAAGCCCCCGGATCCAGAAAATGATTGACTGATTAATGGGATATGATTGATTGTCCGGGAAATTCAGAAATTTGTTTTTCATAAGGCCTGCTGGCGTATGCGATTTTTTTGACCTTGGTGGTTGTTGGCATGTTACCGGGATATGAGGCTTAAGTTACTTGTTGTGATGAAGGTTGATTCGGTCGATTTGGTTGATTCGGTTGAAGTTGTGAATATCGTTTATTGATTCTATTATGTCCTTTTATTATCCTAATTTCTTTCTCCACTCATTACTCCAAAAATCAAACCCAAAAAATTTTTAAAATCCATCCAAATACAACATGTGTACTTCTGTTTTCGTGCAATTTTGATTACAAGATCATATAAAAGACTTTGACCAATTTATTGAGTATCTTTTGTGTGATTTTGCGGTATACTCTGTACAAGAACAGAGGTACAACACCAGATGGGTACAGGTGACTTGATGCGATAACAATGATGTTGATGCTATTATGTAAGTTTTAATAATTCAATTTGGTTTTGATTCCACGATCGAGTTGCATAATATATTTGTGTTGGGAAGGGTCAGCGTCTGAAGGAAAATTTGACTCCTTGACCAGTTGACAGCCCAATAAGATACTGGCTGTAGGGGTTCGATTAATCGGGACCTTGACTGTGGTGTCTGGCTAGGTTCCTTCCTCCGCTGCTCCGCTCATCCGTCGCCTGACCTGCAACAAGTCACTAGGGCTTGGATTGCCCAGTGACCCTCCGACGATCAAGTTAGATCTCAGGGAAGGTGTTTAGGTCTAGGGTTAGGATAGTATTGCGTACCTCTTTCAGGTGTGTATCACTTTGTATTTATAGACCTAGGTTTACTTGGTCTCCAAGCTAGCGCGTGGAGAGTACGCTCGGGCAACCGCCTCGGGTGACGTCACAAATGACGAGGGGGGCGAGGTGGTTACGGAGCACATGGGACAGATCTCAATGATTGTGCCAGCTGCACGGGGAGCATGATCCTCATAGGTCTCACTCACAATAACCGTTATCTCTTGGAAGCCTTTGGAAGTACTGGAGCATTGCAGACAACCGATGCTCCGAAGCCGATCACAACCGAGGTCCGGACAACGATCGAGGTACCGCCCGAAGAGAGCTAGTAGGCGGACCTCGGCCCAGACCCTAGCCACTGGTATGGGGTTTGTAGCCCGGTTACCGAGCCGATAACCGAGGGCCCTACACTGACGTGTGGCAACAGACTCGTGCGACACATGGCGTGCGGGAGGAGATGACGCGTGGCACGGAAATTGATGAAATGCGGGTCCCGCGACACATAGGAGGCCAACATGGAACTCGTGGGGACTTGGCCCCACACTACAACCGTGACGGCAAGCAGTCCCACACGACCAGCGCGAGGACAACAAAGAGACGCGAGCCCAGCATCACAAATAGATCGACAACTCCCTGGGCAGCCCGAAGAGAGGCAAAGAGCCCGAACATAATTCCTATCCAATCAAATAAGAACATAATTCAATCTCGAGAAGTATGATTTTTCTTTTTTTTTTCAAGCATCGTAAACTGAACGAAACCAAATATTACCTTTCAAGTATAATTCAAAGGCTTCGGGAAAAAGGAAAAAAAAAAACGAAAAAGGATCAAGCTAATTAGTATTAGTTTGTGTGTAACGACACATCTGAAACTCGATCAGCTTGGTTTGCTTTGCAGCTAACAAGGGCTATTCTACCGCAAGTGGGTGGTGGAATTAGTTCCTCAGGATTAGTCGATCGAGGCACCCGTAAGCTGGCCCGTATATCTGAGTGTTCAAAAAAAACACGCGCTTCCATATAAGAAGGGTTGTTTATTTCAAATCTTGGTCGAATGTTGGTACACCCATGACCCAACTAAGTAGTATTAATTAGTGGAGATAACCAAGCCGAAAGCTCATTAAATTAACGGAAAATCGCGCTTACGGCTTGCCATTGGAGAAGCCAGATACGCCAGGCTAAACTTCAGATTATTGTAATCAAAACAAAGACATAATTCGTACAACACTCGATATATTCACCACAGGAAGCCTTATCCATTTAGCCGACCAAATTTAATTCTAATTAACTCTCCACCTCGTACTCCACGGTTCATCCTAGCAGGGAATTAGTTCAAATCACCTACAGTAGTACAGTATATTGTCTGATTAATTACAATAATCTAAAGTTTAGCCTAGCGTATCTGGCTTCTCCAATGGTAAGCCTAGCGTATCCGGCTTCCAATAATCAAAGTTTCCAATGGTAAGCGCGATTTTCCAATGATCAAAGTTTAGCCTAGCGTATTTGGCTTCTCCAATGGTAAGCCGTAAGCGCGATTTTCCGTTAATTTAATGAGCTTTCGGCTTGGTTATCTCCACTAATTAATACTTGGCCGGTGTACCAACATTCAACCTAAATTTGAAATAAACAGCCCTTTTTATATGTAAGCACTTTTTTTTTTTTTTAACTATTCAGGTGTCCGGGCCAGCTTACGCGCACCTCGATCGACTAATCCTGGGGAACCAATCCCATCACCCACTTGCGGTAGAATAGCCCTTGTTAGCTGCAAAGCAAACCAAGCTATTCGAGTTTCAGATATATTCGTTACACACACAAACTAATAATTAGCTTGATCCTTTTTCTTCTTTTTTTTTGGTCATGAAGCCTTTAAATTATACCTAAACAAGGTAATATTTAATTGGTTCGTTCAGTTTATGATGCTTGAAAAAATCGTACTTCTCGAGATTGACTCGTGATCATCGATGAGAGGTTGTTGAAGACCGGCTCGTCCGGTAAACAAGCCGGGTTTTGAAGCAGATAGTTAACTCAAAGTCTCAGACAGTGTACTACACGCTCCAATCGTTTGGTTCATTCATCCATCCTGACCATTGTTATCGTGTTGTAAAAGATATTTTACTTATTTGATATTGTCTCGGGGAGATTTCCAAGCAACTTGTTGGTGGGCCGGGGCTTAACGAAGCAAATTTGTATGCATGTCATGGGGCATTGTTATCTTTTTCCCTTTAATAAGAATAATGGCCTATCATCCTTAACTAGCTTTTTCTTTGATTATTGTAGATTATAATATTTGCGCTTTTGATCCGTTATCCCATCAATCTTTCTTGTCATATTATGTTTTTCTTTAACGGGTCATATCCATTTCCAATCTTTTACGCGTTAATTGTGGGAGTGACGCGTTGCACATGGATATTGGTTCCAATCATTCAAAATAGTTTCTATTTTTAGCACGTATACGTACGATCGACTCTCGCTTCCCCATAGATTTTACGAGATATTGTTGTAAACGCGAGACAATTTAGATCGCATATACACCCTCCTCTAAGTTTGGGAGAAGACTGTGCGACGCCAAATGTAGTACCGGAGAGCCGTGTAATGAGCTTTCTAGTGGAAATTAAGACAGACTTCAAACAGACTAGCTTACATGGGATTCAGAAATCAGACAATGTTGAGTATCATTTTCTACACTCAGCTTTCTTTGAGGGCGCCCTCAAATAAGCAAAAGTGCGGATGTCCATCCCTGGCCGTTGGACCGCGATTTCAATGGTCCAGATCTGCTGATGGTCATAAACCATATATGACCGGGCGCCCTCATAGGAAGCTGAGTGTCCTTTTCTATTCATAAATGTGTTGCGAAAATATCAAAACGGGAGGTTAATGTACCCCAATTTTATTGTGACAAAAGACCAATTCACGTGGCTAGCCCAATATCATATATACACGCGTCTTCAACAAATTGGGGGAAGGCAAATTGAATTGAAACCGCGTCACAATAACAGAACACGTTGCACTTGACTTGGCCCGGGGTCAAAATCTCGGCGCGTTTGATAATGTTTCCAAGGTTCAAAATAGAAAGTTCAATAATTTTATTGATTAATGATTTCTTGACATGACTGGCTAGTGTTTTTTTCCCTTTGTCTAGGAGGCCGACCTGAGTCTCGGTGGGCATATTGAAATTGTAATTTGCTTGGCCAAGAGACTGTTTCCTCATTCACGAACTAGTTTTTATACCCTTTTGTGGTACAAATTTACCACTTTCTATATAGTCATGAATTGTTGTGTTCTTTATTTGATTGGATAGGAATTCTGTTCATATTAGTTGCCCAATGCATATCTTCCCATTTCCCCTCCCCTTACGTCGTCAGCAAGGGCCGGCCCCAGGATAAGCCCCGCAAGCCCTCGGTCTTGGGCAACCGAAGGCAACCAAAAAAAAAAATTAAGTAGCATATATATTTGAAAAAGTTTCCCATAATTGCACAAGCGATAGCCTTGGTGTAGTGGTCGCGCAAGCACTTAAAATCTTAGGTGAATTGAGATCGATTCTTGCCCCTTTCGCTCAACTTAAAATTTTTTCTCCACTTTTAATTCCTGGCCCTTCTGCGCCCCTTAATATTTTTTCCCCCACTTTTGATCTACTTCTTTTGGTTTTCCCTTCCAATGCATAATATTGCAAAAATCAAATTACTTTGTTGAAAATTTTCGATTTAACAAACACAAAAATAATGTATAAGTAATATGTTCTTACATTTGATTAAAAAAAGGGTCACAAATCGAGCGAGCTAAAGAGAGATTAAAGAGATTGGTTATGATCTCAATTGAAAATGAGACACCGTTCCATTAAAAGCATTTTTGGACATTTGGGTCTTTTTTAACTTCTTACGCTTTTCGAGACAGGTCATTCTCTTCATATATATCAACTAAAAAGCCCAAAAATCAAAAGTTAGCGAAACGGGTTCCGAGTTCTTGATAAGTAAAGTACGATAACTCAATTGCAAATTTTGCTTCAAAAAATGTGGAGTAAGAAGAATTTATTTTCTTTGAATCGGATCGTGCTAATCATAAAATACTTTAGGGTTTACATTTTGATGTTGAATTTTTTTTTTATGCTATTCGAGCTAAAATAACAATGTAAATTTTTTTTTTTTTAACTTTTATACCGTTTATTTTTTATTTTGTTTGACTTAATTGTAAATGGGCAACAAAACATAAGGTTAGGCTACGGCAACCCAAATGTCGGGGCCGGCACTGGTCGTCAGGTGTGCACTTATTTGTCAAGAAAAAAATATCATTCGAACTCTTATTGACATATCCTTAACCAAACCCTTTTTCCAGTAGTATCTCCTAATTTGACCCCATTCCATTAGCAACTTATAGGACTTTTTTTTAATTTTGTCCTTATTTGAATTTTTTTTTCCGCATTTTTAAGTTTTACGCTTACCGCATTTTTACCAGTCAAATTTCGTTTTTAAGTTAGTTGTCGCATTGTGCAATTAATAAAGCCAAAAGTAATCGTAGTAACCGACATTATTAAATTTTAAAGCAGCAGAGAGAACAAGTGGTTCTATGGTGTAGTGGTTAGCACTCTGGACTTTGAATCCAGCGACCTGGGTTCGACTCCCGGTAGGACCTCTTTTTATTTATTCTGTTTTTGAGTTTAAATTTAGGGAAGTGATTTTGCCACTCCCATTTTTTTGTTAACGACACCCCCCCTGCAAGTGTATTTTTGATGAATTTTAGGGAAATGATTTTGCCACCCTCTTTTTTGTTAACGACACTCCCCTTGCAAGTGTATTTTTGATGCAAAATTACACTTGCAGGATGGTGCTTTTTATTTATTCTGTTTTAGAGTTTAAATTTAGGAAAATAATTTTGCTACTCCCTTTTTTTGTTAACAGCACCTCCTGCAAGTGTATTTTCATGTGTATTTTTAATACAAAAATACACTTGCGGGAGGGTGCCGTTAACAAAAAAAAAAAAGAGTGGTAAAATCAGCGGCCTAAATTTATAAGAGAAAAAAAAACTCATCACATGATTGAACATCAAAAGTTTTTTTTCATGCGATGTAAATGCCACGCGTCATGGAATCTCTTTTCCCTTTTAGTGGTCCACTTGAACGTTATCTCACCGTTTACTTTTTGCATGGGATTAAAAGGAAGGGTATCTAGTGGGACCGGATTATTAAGGTCCCACTCCCACGTACTGCCCTTTAATTCCACCTTATGTGGCCACTTCATTTTCCGACCATAAAATTTGCAGTAAATTGAGGAGAAATCTCTGGGCTTCCTGTCCAAGATGACGCAAATTCGAATCCCACGAAACAAACATTTCAAATTTTAGGGTTGCTAGAGATTTTTTGGGTCGTTAACAGTGGCGGAGTCAGGAAAAAAAGTCAGAGGGGGCCGAATTATGAAAGAAATTTTGGTTAGTTCATTCCAGTCATTCAAGTTTTATACTCCTATATATAGAATGGTTTTGATAAATTCAACAATTAATCTCAAGTATTATTGCTATCAAATCATTCGACGACACGTAGTATCATTACCGCCTGGTATCATTTTACTACTCCTATAATTTAGTGTGGTCAAAATGAAAGAAAATTGGGTGGAGCTAGGGCTAGCTGCTTCCGACCCCCCACAATAGCTACGCAACCAACAATTGTTAATTCTTATAGCTTCGAAATATTGAAGTTCAACACTTACCCAAAATTTATGATTCTCGAATGCTAAAATTGGTATTCAGAACTTCAAGTAGTCGACTGATAAAATGTTGGTGTTCAAAACTAACTTAATAATTAATTGATATATATACAGGAAATATAAAACTCATGTGAATAAGAAAATATTAGTCCATAAATACACGAGAGCATATATGAATTTGGTGTCGGGTCACAAGAGAGAAATCTCTTGTAAATCTCATAAACTCGGTGTGGATGACCTGCCTTTGACCGGACCAATGAGGGGAATAGTCGAGGTGTGCGAAAGCTAGTTTAGACATCCTTGACCGTCCAAAAAAAAAAAAAGATATGAATTTGTACCCTATAAGCACAACAAAAAAAAGTGGGGGGTGGCCTAGCCCCCCAAGCACCTTGCAAGTTACGCCACTGGTCGTTAAGTTCTGGGTTCCGGAATCAATTGAGATGAGAGTAAGTTGTCATTGAGATCCCGTCATCGAAAAAACGTTGATGAAAAATCTCCCCGTAGTGTTGTAGGAATGCGATAAAAAGGCGTCAGGGGACCCAAATTGATGAAGTCCGTCACTTTTTGATCGCGTACGTACCCAGCGAAAGAGATAACGAAGCCCTTTGCATAAAGCCAATATATACTGCACTCCTCACGGCCGTCTTTACTCTTTATAGGAGTAGTAATAATAAAAAAAATGAAATCGGGATGAAAATACCGAATTTTCTTTTCGCGCGATAAAAGGGGCAAATTACTAAATTACTACTAATCGTGCCGCCTAACCCACTTTCAAATTTTACCGGTTTATAGGAATAGTAATAATAAAAAATGAAATCGGGATGAGAAGACCGAATTTTCTTTTCCCGCGATAAAAAGGGGCAAATTACAAATTACTACTAATCGTGACGCCTAACCCACTTTCAAATTTTACCGGTATATAGGAGTAGTAATAATAAAAAATGAAATCGGGATGAGAAGACCGAATTTTCTTTTCCCGCGATAAGAAGGGGCAAATTACTAATTCCTATTAATCGTGACACCTAACCCACTTTCCAATTTTTCCGGTTTCCCCGTTATTTCTTTTTATATAAACAAATTTTACCGGTTTCCCCGAAATTTCTTTTTAATATAAAAAACAAGGGTATCTCAGGTTTCACCTGGGGTAAGTTGGTAGTGGAGTCCGTGGAAAAAAAATAGAAGAAGTTGGTAGTGGAGTCTTGGTAACTACGAAGGCACATATCGAGTTGAGTTGCTCCATCGCTTCAAATTTCGACACAAATTTTGACACAAAATTAGTCGGAGTTTCAAGCAAATGATTGGTGCCGTTCAATTTGTTTAAGATAATATCCGTAAGCGCTTGATCAATTCAATCGATTTTATCCTGTTAAATACTCCCTCCGTCCCTATTTAATTGTCAACTACTATGATTTTGCGTGCATTTTTAAAGGCTTATATCTCTCAACGTATGTTGCTAAAAATATGCAATATGTATCTTATTTGATAGATATCAATTTTTTCTACAAGATATACATCAAGAGATATAAGCCGTTAAAAATGCACACAAAATCGTAGTGGACAATTAAATAGGGACGGAGGGAGTAATTGACAGGAACAGACTGATCTATGAACCGATTAAGCACTTACCGATATCCGAATGAGTTGAATTTTTTTTTTTACGGGAAACCTTAAAAATACGTTTTAAACAAATTGAACGGCTTCGATCATTTGCGCGGGTAAAACTCCAAAATGGGTCCCACAAATTACCGGAACTGTTCAATCAGTTTAAAACATGTTTTTAAGAGTTCCAATAAAAAAAAAAAATCAACTCATTCGGATATCGGTAAGAGCTTGATCGGTATTTATCTCTAAATTTGACAGGATATAGAGTTAGAGATTACTAGAAGAAATACGAATAATACTCTTATTTATATAGCAATTAGATCTGTGACATAAATAGCTTAATTTGCATTACTATGAGACTCCACAATCCGTAGATTTTTATAACTCATCGTGTTTGGGGCAGAAATTATATGACTAGCTAATTTTTTAAAGACCAATCTCACCCTCTACTAGAGAGGACTGATTAAAAACTATGTAAGTTAGCCCAAACACCTTAGTTATTAAAAATAAAAAAAAATAAAAAAAGCAAGGCAAGAGCCCCGTATAAACAAACCCTACAAAGAATGAGAAAGTTTCAAAACTAGAACTTAACTTAAATTTGAAAGTTGTCCTTATTTGAATTTTTTTTGCATTTGTTAATTTTGCGCCAAATTTTTGTGGGTTATGGATTCGTCTCGACGAGAGGAATCGGAAAAAGTAAAAAAAAAAAAATTACTTTTACCGAAATATTTTGAGAAATAACCACTTTTTAGCAAAAAAATGTCTTTTTTTTTTTGCTAAAATGTGATTATTTCTCAAAATACTTGGGTAAAAGTAAAAAAAATTACTTTTCCAATTCCTCTCGTCAATACAAATCAATAGCCCACAAAAGTTTGGCCCAAAACTAACAAATGCGAAAAAAATTCAAATAAGGACAGAATTCACATATTTAAGTTGTCGACATACTACTCCCTCCGTCCCTTTTTAAGTGTCCTATTTTGTAACTCCAAATTATTAAGAAGACATCATCATTACACATTTCACATCAACTTTTATCTCCACTTTCCCTACTTACCCTCTATAGAGACATTATCATTACACTTTTACTCACTAACTTTTCAAAATGAATCTACTTTTAGGGGCAAAATGGAAAATGCACCAACTTTGACCCACTAACTTTACAAAATAGCCACTTATTAAGAGACAACCCAAAATGAAATACTGGACTCTAAAAAGGAGACGGAGGGAGTTACAAACTTAAAAATCATACAAACGTAAATTGGGCTGGTTTGCCCGTTAAAGCCCAACTTGTATGGCCATGGTGCCAATACACAAGTAAATTATGTAATGTCCACCTGCCATGTCACCATTCACAAAAACCGAAAAACGAGATAAAATAGTTCAAGGTCAGTCCGATTGGTTTGTGTGTTTGCTACTTATACAATCGGTTAAGGTTTAATTCTTGGGGTCAAGTCGCAAGAAAATAATTTTTTGTGAATTTCCTAGTACCGGCGTGGACGAGCTGCTTTTGACCGACCGGTGAGAGAATTAGTCGAGATGCGTATAAACTCGCCCGGACACCCCTTACCGCCTCAAAAAAAAAAAAAAAAACGTGATGCAAAAATGTAGCCCACATTTCTGATAAGCTTAGGAAACATGATCTTGATTACATGACGTTCACAAAAGATTAAAACAAAATTTGGATTATACTTCACTATTAATGGAGCACTTAAACCTTCCTCAATGGGAGCATAAACATAGGATGGGTCCCACAGGGGTGGCCCCCACTGTATGATTGATCCAACACGGCGCGACGCGTGTGGCCGTCCGATAATTTTCAGGCCTGGGATTAAAATTGTTTTTGTGCTGGGAAGGAGCACAATTTTAAGGGCCAAGAGGGAGGGATCTAACTCTTCCATAAAAAGATGTTCAAAAACAAAAGACTCTTCCATAAAAAGAAAATAAACCCTTGAACCAATTGGAATATTGGATGGTGACACGTCGGAAAGTGCCTTTTTTTCTTCTTTTTTTAAAAAATTTTTTACAATTTTTTAAGCTTTTGGGCTGTACTCCTCAACTGTATGTAATAATAATTAATGATTTGGCAAATTCAATGCATTTAGAGAATTGATTTTTAAGACTCCCTTTTTTTACCATTCACACTACATTTTTGTATTTATTTTGTGGGATTTTACTATATCGCCCCTTCATGTGTGGAAAGGTGAACTTCTGAAAGGGTAACACAGTAAATTCATACGAATAAGGACACACACACACACACACACACACACAAAAAAAAGGGAGCGCGGATGGTAAAAAAAGGTAGTGTGAAAATCGCTACCCATTTACAGTTTTTGTCTTGTTGGTTAAAACAAACCGAGACAAGCGAAGGAAGGAAGGAAGGAAAGCATGTTTTTGATATTTAAGTGGGTTAAAAAAAATCTCTTGAGCAGCTGTAAAGAGTAAATATCTATTTCTGGAATAAAAGCATGTTTTTTAATAGAGTGTTGTTTAATTAGTGCCAAGCTACTGTGCCATTGGACTAAATATCTATTTCTGGGGAATTCTACAAAAAAACACACTTTTATTATGGGTGTGTACGGTATATACCTCCTTGAAATTAATTTGAATCACCTTGGATTGATCGTCAAAATTTTGCGTAAAAATTTAGAACATTAATAATCTTCAATTCATAACTTCGCGATATATTTTGATAACATTTGCACATAAATAATAAATTCATATAATAACAGTACCGTCTGATTTGATTTCGTTACGTAAATAGGTTATGAGTTTTTTTTTGGTTATGAATCTTTGAGGAAATGTAACGTCGTGAATTTATTTGCAGATATTATGAATTGCTACGCAAATGGTATGAGTTTCTATCTATAGCTGAAATGTTACGAATTCAAGACGAGTCAAGGAGTGCGTACCCAATTCGCATCTAAATAGGAGTGTATCATAGCGTCGCCCCTAGCTAGTACCTTTTTTTTTTATTCAAACCACAAACATACCATATATAAGAAATTAAAGTTCAAAAGGGACACTACCGGTCCAAAAATACAAAAAAAACAACAAACCAGAACAAAAAACAAAAAGTCATCTGGAACCAGAACGCCGGAGCCGGACCCATCGATCACACTCGTGATCAGGGTGGGTGGAGTGGCCAAGTGGAGAGGTCAGGTATGGGTAGAGCAACTCTCGAGATAGACCCGCCACACCAACTTAAGCTCGTTCGACTATTTTGAAACTGGCTCATATATTTGCTTCTTACATAAACATCCATGAATTCAAACTGCCCAGAAAACACCGCAATTTTGCACATATCTCATCAATAAAGAAGGGCATGCGGGTGATTGAATATATATGGCAGTTTACGTTTTTTTTGTTTTGTTTTATAGATCTCTTCAATTGAGGACTCTGCATATATAAATGAAACCGTGAATTTTTCATCACTTACATATGCATCGCGTGCGTTCAGACTGTAGTCGGGTAAAACATTCTAGGCCCGAGTTTTCAAGGCAATAGAAGAAGAAAAAGCGGTAATTCAAATAATTCAAGCAACTTACGATGAATACCGTACAAAGATTTAGTGGTGGCAATCTGAGATTTGATTAAACTTTGGGACAATAATGTGAGAATTTGTTAAAACCATAGCCAGATCGACAATTATAACAACTCGTCTGATACCATTTGGAAATTAACACCGCTCCGTCCATATAATGGTTACTCCACCCAGTGCCAATAGTATCACCAACTAATAAAACACCTCACGTCGAAGTACTCACCGCTACATAATCGAGTAAGTGGGAGCTAGATAACAACAATAACCCGTCAATTTTCGAAATAAGATGGTGTCATCGTTGCACGTACCCGATATTTGTTTTGTTTCCATATTGACCCTCCTCCATACTCAAGAAGAAGCTAGAGTCCCACGCTACCTTCTCTATATAAAGGGGGCTCATAACTCAACTCTTTGCAACATGTGCTTTGTGCAAGAAGAGAAATTTTATTTAACTACCTAGCTAGAGAGAGAAGAGAGATATTTTAATCTAGAGAGAGATGGGAGGATTCTCTGGTCACAATTTGGCTTTCGCATTTGGCCTTCTAGGTATAGATCAATTGCCACCTTTTCTTTTCCTATTCCTTGTTCTTCTCTTTCATTTGTAGGGCAATACTATACAAACATCTTCTTTTGCATAGGATTTTTTCTTATACCTATATATATACACGATATAGTTCACGACCCGTTCGTTGTAAGCAGAAACACGAATTACTCTTGCATGTCTCGTTTTTGAAAGTGTCGAGAGATCAAGTTATTCTGAAGATTTTTTTTTCGCGTTAACTTGGCTCTAAGATTATTTTCCAACTTGGACATGTATAGTTACTAGATATTTTCTCCCTTAACTATATGTTGTATATAATAGTGTAAGTGGTGCAAGATATACACAATGCATGGTGGGAACTCCACCATGTACGTTCTTCTTTATTTATTATTATTATTGCAACCTTTCTCTATAACCTATCATTGAGCAAATACGCACATCTAACGATTTTGCGTTTGCTTTCCTTTTTTTTCTTCTTCTTATTAATAGGCAACGTTATCTCGTTCTTCGTGTTCCTTTCGCCACTGTAAGTTGATTAATCTGCTCTCCCGTTCTCTTTTTTTCCTCTCTCCGCTACATGCGATTTGATTGTGGGCACGATGGAGTGTTTTAACGCTCTTTAATCTTCGTTTCAGGCCGACATTTTACCAAATACACAAGAAGAAATCGACCGAAGGATTCCAGTCCGTTCCGTACGTGGTTGCCTTGTTCAGTGCCATGCTGCTGATGTACTACGCATTCCTCAAGACCGATGCCACCCTCCTCATCACCATCAACTCCTTCGGCTGCTTTATAGAGACTATTTATATAGGACTTTTCATCTTTTATTCGCCCAAGAAGGTTAGAAATTAGGAACTAATATTAGAAGATCATATATATGGTTTCTTTCCTTAACGGATCTTTCAGTTTCGCGGCTAATATTTTACGTTTGGCCTAAAAATGCAGATTCGGACTGTGAAACTACTTGTGTCGATGATCGGAGGGTTCGGGTTGATCCTCATCACAACTCACTTTGTAAAAGGCCCAGCTCGCGTCCAAATTGTTGGTTGGATTTGCCTGCTTTTCTCTGTGAGCGTATTTGTAGCACCTCTCGGCATATTGGTAAATGTGCAACTCTAACAACACACACACACAAAAACTATATCTATCCTGGTGAAGGCGTCGTTTTGTTTTCTGTTACCTTATTCTTGATTCTTTTTGTGATTTTCATTTGCAGAAACAAGTGATTCGAACCAAGAGCGTGGAGTTCATGCCGTTTTCTTTATCCTTTTCTCTCACACTCAACGCGGTCATGTGGTTCTTCTACGGCCTTCTAATAAACGACTATAACATTGCTGTAAGTGTGCCAACCACAATAAACCTATATACCGTAACCTATTCCTATTTTATTTTCCCATCAACCAACTAAGGATCCCTTTTTTTTTTCCTTTTTCTCTCAAATATACAGATTCCCAATGTCTTGGGCTTCTTCTTTGGTGTTGTTCAGATGTTGCTTTATGCTTTTTATAAGAACAAAACAAAGAAAGTTGTTATGGAGGAGAAAATACAACCAGCTGAACAACTGAAAACCCAAGTGATAGTGGTGGTGGAGGAGGAGGAGGAGGAGGAGAAGCAGCAGCAGCCGCCGCCTGAACCAGCTGAACAAGTGATCGACATCGCAAAGCTCAGAGCAGTTTGTCGGGAAATGGTCCCCTTTCCAAACGGATGTGGCATGACCGGAGACTTCCCGCTGGCCAGGCCAAATATGGAAATTCCAGTGTCTGTCTAACTAAAAACACCGTAACGATATGTACCTGGGAAAATGTTTAGAATACAGTGTGATAACGTTGCATGCATTCTGGTGAGACGTGCGTCTCGTCCAAAATGAATGCAGCGTTATCAGACAGCATTCCATACATTTATCTGTGAAGTAATTTCTGGGTATGTATTACTTTCCTTTGACGAATTATATATATTGTTTGTGTGTCAAGCAACTATATATATATTCCCCCTTGTGTAATTTCCAGAGTTCCCATTTAGGATTCCTCTGTAACCCAGATTCTCTCCTGTACCATTGTTTCTTTTATGAAAATACCTAATTCGAGTTATTACAGAGTGTTCTTTCCAGCCTTTTTTCTTTTAATTTTGACCGGCGCGCGCGGATTGAGGAAGACGGTGACATGAAATCGGTACGATAGGAAAAAAGTTTAAATTTAAAAAAAAAAAAAAAAGTTCTATCAATGCCTTTAAACTCTCCTAATGTTGATACTCGCAAAATCTCAACCCCACCACTCAGCCTCTCAATTTTTAATAAGAAACAGAGTAAAAACATGTTCTTCCTATATTTTGGACAAAGTCCACTTTGACCCCATGTGGTTTGGGTTATGTGCGGATGCACTCTCTATGGTTCAAAAGTGTGCACATAACACCCATGTGGTTTGTGAAGCGTGCATAAAACACCCAATTCCGTCCATATAATATAACGTCAAGTGTGACGGACACGCATTAAAAGTCCGATATGCCCTTATCTTCTCCCTTTTATTATTCTTCTCTCTTGAATCTAACCAATCCTTCCCCCTGTACTAAAATTGGATCTGAACCGTTGATATTGTAGAGTTTGACGAGTACTACATTCATACCAAAATCCAAGTCGATCAAAAAATGAAAATCTCGGTTGAATCGAATTTATTACGAGGTAAATTTTTAAATTTAAATTTATCATTCGTTCTAAGAAGAATTAGATCATTGAGTTATTGATGTCGTGGATAAAAAAAAGAAAAGAAAGAGTTATTGATGTCTGATCGAGCTGATATTTTAAGGAGATGCTCTATTCTACGATTAATACATTATGAATGGCTCGGATTAGATTTTGGTTAGATTCAAGAGGCGTGAAAAATACACTTCCGTTAAAACAGAAGGAATTGGGTATTATGTGCACACTCCACAAACCATATGGATATTATGTGCACATTTTTGAACCATACCGAGTGTAGCCGTACATAACCCAAACTACAGGGTGTCAATGCGGACTTTGCCCTTTTTTAATTTTTTTTTTTTTGAAGTACTATTATGATTCATGAATCGTCAAGGTTCTGTCACAAGATTTTTTTTTTTCTTTTCAATTAATTGCGACTGGTTTTTTACTTTCACTAGAGCTGACAAGTGACAACAAGTTGTCATCATTTGTGGTGATCTCTCAAACAAATTGTTCAAATAATTAAAAAGGTGACGCCCACGAATTATCCTTCGTAAACTTTTAAGAACTAATCAAACAAAAAGGGGGGGAAAAAAAAAAGAAAAGATAGGAAAGCTAACTTATCTTGAAGAGATAATTTGACACGTCCAATATGTTGTGAAAGATCGAATTACTTGATTGTAAAGCTCCAATAAAAAAAATGACGTGAAACTGTACGATCAATAGCATTTTATGAAAACCATTAATTGTGGCCATATTTCCCAATGTCACTGGTTTTTTGTTTTTTATTTTTATGGAACAAGATTTTGTTTTTATTGTGTATAGATCAGTATGTGAACGCTATTGTATTAATTTCATGGTACTCAAAAAATATAAAACAATCACCATCTAGTGTCTTCGGAGAGGTACGTCAACCGATCAAAGTTTGCTCCCAGAATCCCCGTATTATATTCTGGGTCGTTATGTATTGAATTTGATTTAGTTGTGATCACGGGTGTCACGTGATTTGTGTTTATTGTAACTTTTTTGAATGTAAATCTCCTACCATACTGCGTGATATTAAAATAAGCACCCCAATTAATTAACTTGTTTAGCTTCATCCAAGCACGTGATATTTAAAATAAAATTAAAAAAAAACACATGTATACCAATTGTTGTTCTACCAATTACGGCGAAGTTAATTACAAATCAAATTGATATCATGCTTCATCATTACCTTTGATAAAAGAACACCACCTAGTACAGTGGTTGGTTCTTTACTCTCCATTTTAAGGGAGAGATCCTGAGTTCGAGTCCTCGTGGAGGAGGTGCTCGACTCCCGTTGTACTCTCCCTCTTAAGGGAGAGATCCCTCTTAAGGGAGAGATCCTGAGTTCTCGTTCTCGTGGGGGAGGTGCTTGACTCCCGTTGTAACTACTTAACAGCTAGCCCCTAATATCCTATCGTTAAAAAAAGGAAAATAAAAAAAAACATTACCTTCGATATTAACCGGCCGAAGTCTTGGACAAATGCTTCACCATTATCACCAACCTAACCATTGAAGGAAAACTTTAATTTTTGGAGTGCTCGTGAGCTACGTAACTACCTCACACTATATTGGAAGTTTCATTCATGTCCCCCTTTTTTTATTTGCTAATAATTAGATGTTCGAGCCAACTTTCGCGCATGCACCTCGACTAACTTCGGGATCCTGAAGTTAACCACCGGGCAAACTCTCCGGTGCTCTCAAGGTTTGGAACGTTTAGCCTTCCTGCTGGGATACGACCATACGACCTTATGAAAAACAAACACGCAGTATTTGCTAGCTTTCTCATACCCACTTAGCCTATCTTTTCACAAGGAAAACAACCTTTGACTCATAAATAATCGTACTAATTAAACATCGTTATCTAGACATGATTAACGACATTATATACCTGGAAGCAGATTATCATCGACACGTTTTATTTGTGTTAGAATAGTTACACCTTCTTTATCCACGTGTGTATAATGTCCAGACTTTTTTTTTTTTTTTTTACGAACAGAGAAGAAAAGTGATTACAAAGATTAAACAGATTCAAGACTAGACGACATCATAGCGAAAGTGATGCAACATGCATGCTAACACTCCACTTGTCAGTCAAGAATAAGATGGCTCGATCCAGATTCAGAACTAGACGACATCATAGCGAGAGCGATGCAGCATTCTAAGACTCCACTTGTCAGTCAAGAATAAGATGGCTCAATCCACATTATCATCTGAAAATTAAGCCCGAAACAATCACATAATACAAAAACATACGTGATTCATCAATATTGTGCCTAATAAGTACATAAACTGAGGAGAGAAAAAGCAATTTATGCTATACCCAAAATAATTAAGCATTGCAACGCTCAACTCTCAAGCAATTCATCATCGGTCTATTGCTCAACACTAAGGCTCCGTTTGTTTCGATGTACAAACTTCAATCTTTTATTTTCCGGTGTTTGGTTGGCACTTGAAAATATTTTCAGAAATCAACAAAATAGTGTAGAGAGAGAGAGAGAGAGAGGCTTAAACGGTAGAGAGATCTGAGAATATTGGAATTAAACGTGGGTCATGACTGACGATCGAGGAAACTGAGCAGTGAGAATTGCAGTAGAAGGGCATTGGGTTCATTTCGGAAAATAACTTACGGAAGATTTAAGGGTAAGTCATTTTCATCCGATTAATGGAAACTGTTTTACATGTAAAATGTTTTCCTAATTTTTTAAACAACCAAACACCGAAAAATAGGTAAAACATTTTACCGGAAAATATTTTACGCCCAAACAAACAGAGCCTAATTCTGTCCGACTTGCACTTCGCCTCCGTAAGAAAGCATCCACAACATGTATTTATTCAGTGGTCGGTTACGTGGTGCTCCGAGACACTCTAACACCACGAATTTCATGAGGCCTATGGCTAAGTATATGAATCATACATAAATATGTGGTATTGGATTAATGATATAAATCTGGAGCTCCACGTGAATGCGCTTAGAAACTACTGAATAATTACTCACCTACATTACGTACCACTACATAAATTCATGGCTAAGCATAATGCTTCTATTTAATGTATTAAAAACCGGACCAGATAGGCCGGTTCAACCAATTGAAGCATTGACTCGTCTATGTTCCAGTCCAGTCAACCATCCAAAATCATTTCATGCATATAATAGCTCTATTTTGTAAAAATCAAGAAAAAAAAAAAGTCCAACGGTTAAACCGTCGAGACGGTCAAAGCAACAATCATTCTACAATCACAAACACTTACACAAACCCTACTCATATTCACATTGGGACCCACACACTATACCTCCAGTGTGTGTGGGACCCACCAAAAAGTGTGAGTTTGTGTGTAAAGTGTTTGTGGTTATATAATTATTCATCAAAGCGGTACTAAGCATGCATTGGTGATTTATACCACAACAACTGCAAAACACTGGCAATTAGAAATGCGATTACATATTAAAATCATCAACACAAACAATTTAATATAGTAGATGGTTAGAGTTAAAAAGAAAATGGCATGTGAGATCTACGAGAGGCTTGTCACGTTGTTCTAAAGTCATATTTTCCTCTTTTGTGGGGGTTCTAATGGCCGAATTCGAATTCAATATACAATTCATAGATCTCATTGTTTGTCTCCACGCTACACGATCGGTTAAAGACGGAGTGCTAAGATCTGAATCGAATTACTCATAATAGATAGAAAAAGAAAAATAGAAAAACAAGAGAACTCCAAAAACAACTTGGGTGGGCCCATATTTATGGGACTCTAAACATCTCTTCACTATAGTCATGTCATTTAACTCAAAATAATGTTTTTTCATTCAAAATTTTCAAAGTCACACGTATTAGTTAAAAGGCGCGTCTCTATAGTAAAACAAAAACACTACAGCCACCGAACCAAAAAGAGGTGACCGGCCACCACACGTGTGTGGGGCCCGTAGCGGGCCCCGCATGGATAATCTGAGTTGTTCAATAATTTAAAAAAAATTCGAGTGGGACCCATGAGAAATCACCCCGTCCGATACGTGTAAGTGCTCGATCCAAACTTCCACAAATCAGATGATCCGAGCCGTTCAAAAGTGAAAGAATGAATCGAGCACCTAAATGTATCGGACGGGGTGATTTCTCACAGGTCCCACTCGGTTTTTAAAAAAAAAATTATTGAACGGCTCGGATTAACCGTGCAGGGCCTGGAGTGGGCCCCACACGCGTGCAGTGGCCGGTCACCGCTTTTGGGTTCGGTGGCTGTAGTACTGTTACTCCATAGTAAGTAAGATACATCTTTTAATTTTTACAACTTTCAAAGTTCCAACACTAATTAGTTGACCTGAACCGGTGTATTTATCAGTACATTTAATTTTTAAATCCATAGCAGTAATATTCTTTTATTTTGTATGCATTATTTCATAAATTACTATCATTACGAAAGAATGGCATCAAGGTTGTGAAAGAACTGGTGATCTATCCACCTGATCTCATTATCGATTTGCTCACCAGTTCGGTTTTCAAAATAGATTGCCCTACGTCCATCGAAATATTTTTTTTTTGAACACCCAAATACTACGTACATTTTTCGCAATTAGGTTTTAATTCCCTTCGATGACAGGTAAGGGGTAGCAAATTAGCAATTGCATTTTGTCTAGCAATAATTTAAGGATAATTGGTGTGATAATTCACCAAGTGATCACTTAACGTTTTATGCAGCCTTTAGAAATCTGAAAGGGTGTCGTCTTGTCTTTTCCATTCCATGCTACAAAAAGAATCTGGCTTTTCTGCGGTCTTTTGTTGGACTGCTGAGTGCCATTCACTGGAATAGTTTTTTTTTTAATTTGAACCGTTAAATGCAAAGATGAATGGCTACGATGAAACGACAAAGGTCTCTATGTAGTTCAAGCGAAGCCGGGTCCCTACAAAAACATCATACAGTTGCACAGAAATCCAATTTTGTAAGAGTGGATCTCTCTCTCAAATGTGGAACTATGCAAATTTACTTCGGGAAAGTTTACAATACACACCTCTTGAAAGAGTGTACCATATGTACCTATTTTATGGTTCATTCGTAACATTTTAGCGTGTTTCGTAACTTTTGTTCTATAATTCATAACCTTTCAGCAGTACGATTCGTAACATTTTCATTATGATTCATAACATTTTGATATATCTCGTAACCTTTATACGATTTGTAACTTTTTAGCAATACGATTCGTAATATTTTCTCTACAATTCATAACATTTTGGGGGATGTATATGATACACACCCAAATAAGAGTTGTGTATTGTAGTCTTTCCCCTTCGTGGAACTATGCAAATTTACTTCTTCTTTTTTGTGTCAATCGATAAGAGGGGTAGGGGAAGGAGTGTTGCACCTCGCAGAGATAAGACTCGAACCCAGACATTTTACCTGGTGAGAGAGTGTCACAACCACTAAGCCAACCCCTTCGTCTTATTCAAATTTACTTGAGAAAGGAAAAATGCCAATATTCTTCCATCACTTCCGTACAAAATGTACTATCAGGGAAAATGCCAATATTCTTCCATCACTTTCGTACACACTACACACCCATTTTACCATTTTTCACCATAAAATAGCGTGGGAAAATAGTTTTTTATTGTTAACGGATAATGATGATTCTTTCGTTAAAATGACAGAAACTCACACTCCAGTCACATCATTCTGTATGAAATTTTATCGTTATGTTTCTGAGCAAGTATAGGAACAAAATTTTAAAACATAACTCCGGACACAACTGCATCTAGAGCCCTCCAATGCATGTCGACCCACATATATACCTCAGACGGTTCTGAATATAGTTGCGTCCAAAAGTTGTGATGCTATACTTTCTTTCTTTTTTTCTTTATTGCATATCTCATTGAAGGAAAGTGAAAACCAATCGTGCAGCTTTCATGTTATTTTTGGCCACACGCAATTCCAATGATCAATGATAAAGTTTGGGTCTTGTTTGGTGTTGTAATTTCCATATAAAACTTGCTAACCTGCTCGAACTTTTCATATCTCCATAAATTCCTAAAGGGAAAAGTCAAAAGGGACAAAAGTACTAAAGCAATTAATGGGTCATTTAAAGCATATTGAAGCCAATTCACTTGGTCTAATATTTTCCCTTCTCAAATGAGCAAATTTTGGGAGAAGCCCTTTCATTTGCTCCAGTGGCCCTATCCATTTTTGGCTAGGGGCAGGGTTTTTGTAGTCGTAGGCCAGTTTAAACAAGCCAAACACACTTTAACTTGGCTCTCTGCCAAAGAAGCAAATAGTTTAGGGATTATTCTGTCTTTAGTTTCTGGAAAGTTGGTACAATTGAGAAGTGAAGAAGGCTCCCAACAAATCAATGTTTTTTTTTATAACCGGATGTTCGGGTCAGCTTGCGCGCATCTTGACTGCCCTGAAGTTAATGACTGGGCAAAACCCTCCAGTTGTCTCAATGTTTGGAATGTTGGCCTCTGTGGGTTTGAAACATGCATGCGATTTCATGGAGGACAAACACTTATGGTTTTTTTTATTCTCACTTGCCAAACCCTCATGGGTTTAACATATCAATGTCTAGTGTATATTTGTTGCAAACACACGCTTCATATGATCTGGAGGTTCGACTCTCACCTGCGTGCTATCAATTCTCTATTGGCCTAAATCATATGGGACTTTGTCCGATTTTATTGAACCCCTCTAGTGGGCGGTGTGATTAATCCCACAATTCGTCGGTTCATTAGACGAACACCGAGTTTTATAGTTTTAACGTACGCCTTTCAATCACATCCCATAATATACGAACAATATGCCAAAATCCTAAACTTTATTTGCTTTTGATCATGTCTCGTTCCAGATGTTGATTGTAGGCGTGTGATTTGATTATAGATTTTACTCACGTTTTTTTTTCCCCTCTTCTCATTTTGGTACTTTTAGGAATAGGAGAGAGTAATGGTTTTCCTTATCAAAATTAAGCAATCACATTGAGCACGATCATGTGAGCTCTTTTGTGAAAATTTTATTGTTTTTTGATATATTTATCATCGCTTGTCCTCTCAGACGAAGCCAGAATTTTTAGTTAGTAGGGTCAAAACCTATATATATATATATGCAAGTTATTTTATTTATTTGTTGATCCAAAAAAATAATTGAATTGAGAGAATAATTATAAGGTAGATATGCATTGATAAATGTAACATAGATTAACAATTGGTCCCAACCATAAATATCGTTAGGGCTAGGTTTTGAGTTTTCTTTGGGCTGAGCTTCATTGTTTGATTTGGGCTTTATAGGCCTTTTGGGTGTTTTGAGCTGTATTTGTTATTTTTTGGGCACTTTAGGCTTTCAGGTGTGTATTTGGATTTTGTCTCTCAGGCTGTATTTTCTAACTTTTTGTTGGAATCCCTTTCCCCCATTCCTAATAAAATGTTACTTTTGCCGATCAAAAAGAAAACAATTGGTCCCAAGACTCCAAACGACTTGTTATACTTTAAAACGATGCATGATAATAGCATCATTCATAGTAATACTATATATAAACTCTCGACAAGAAGAGAATTCTTGAGATTTCTATACATTTGATTTAAAAAATTTAGTGGGTCAAAATAACAAAATTTAGTTGCAAACTACCAAATATCCTTGTAAAAAATCAAAATGAGTGAAGTCAAGTGACCCTACTTGTACCTTACTTCCCTCTGCCTTGCTTGTCCTATTCTCCTTACCACCCAAAAATCTAATGGTCAGAATTTTTATAGTTCTTATTTTTTAATCAAACGTACGAGGTCCTACAAATTATAAGTACACGTTCATATCGAATGCTAATGTTAATTAGGAACATAATGTCGGTCCCTGCAATCGCTCTGAAAACAAGGTTGCAGGTGCAATTTGAATTCGTTAAAACACTTAAGTGACGCTATTTTTAGCACCAATAGGTTTAGGAGAGATGATATATAGCACTCAATCCAACAACTAGTATCACACCTCCGAGGTCATGGGGAGTTCGAATAGCAGGAGCCTCAACGAGATAGAGGGAGTGCTCAATCCCTACAATCGTTCTGAAAATAGATATGCGAGTGCCATATTGAATACCATAAAGACTTAAATGAACCATCATAACACCAATTGCTAATTTGGAATATCAGAACATAAGAAAAACAATTTACAGACTATGGACTCTTCAATTAGTATCTCACATTTGAGAACCAATTATGTTTTAAATTTTGAATTGTGGACTGTAGATTACACATTTCCATATTATAATAAGAATTTGTACAAGTGTTTCGATGATATATATGTGCAGAACAGAATTTGCATAAGGGTTTTGTGAGTGAAAGTATATTCATAATCCAAAGAGTTTCTCCAAGAGTGATTTTTGTGAGTTCTGTAGAATACAACGAAATACTTAGAAGTTTAAGCCTTTTAACCTCTTTAGAATGATTATTTTAATATTGAGAAGAATGAGAAAAAAATGGTTAACATGCTCCAACTCAAAATAATTACAACTAATCAATAAATAATTAACAACTTTTGCATGAAAATACAGATTTTTCTTATTTAACACTCCATGATCTTATATTCTTGTTTTTCTTAGAAAAATTAATTTAAAAATGGTCTCCTATTCGCCGAATGCAAAACAATTTTTCTATTTTCATGAATCGAATCGTGAATCAAACGATTCATCACCGATTTTGTTTAAACATTAATTCACCAATAGATTCGTATCGTTTTAGAATAAATTGCGAATCAAATCGCGAAACGTGCAATTCTGACAACTAAACTTTAAAAACATCTTTTAGTGGAAGGCCTCAACACTTGGCTCCTTGCCATGAACTCTTTCTCTACAGCTCCTTCATCTTTAGTTTTTGTCCGTTAAATTGAAGTATGTATTCAAATTCAACTCTCTCACTTTGCAGAACCACAGAATTCAAAAGCACAGGCACCCTCAAAATTTCAATCCAAACATTATTTTGCAACAATAATTTTCTGATGAGAACATTGTCCAAATTCACTTTGCTACTTTTCTTTTCTTTTCTTTTTGCCCCTTTATTGGTGGCGTCACCAAATGGATCGATGCACTTTCATATGTTGGAATAGGCCAAACTTTTTTCCCATTTTATTGCCCTTTTCCCCTCTCTTTTGAGCTGGCCAATCTGGAATCTCCTCTGCCATCCAATTGCGCCGCCTAACATTGCGAAGCGAGGGGCTGATGGGAGCAATCACAGCAGTTCATTGATTGCCTATCTCACTGTCCGTTTCGGCAACCAATGGTCCGAATTTAAAAAAAAAAACTCTTTCAAAGAAGAGTTCTTTTAAAATTCGAACCGTTCAAAACACTTTTGGATGGTGAGATCGAGGCACTGCTGCGATTTGCTCACAGCAGCCCCGCGCTTGTACAGTACCAAACAGCTGATTTAAGATTAAATTCTCTGGTTCTCACACAATTCTTGTAAAAAAAAAATTGCATCTCATTGGAAATCACAGCAAAACCCTCCACGGGGTGCGTGTTTGGTAAAGGTTTCAAGAGAGGTTTTTGGGGTAATAAATGGAGAGAGAGATAGAGATTTGAGTAATAGATGGAGTGTAAACCTATTCGAAACCGTGTTGAGAGAGAAACTTGGGGTTCTCGGAACCTCACAAAGCCATATTTCGTTGCCACCACAACAAGAAAAAAACAACTGAAACAGGGTGAAAAAGTTCAAACCTTCCCGGCAAAATCGATAAACAAACCAAGGGATTTCATAACAATCAAAAAGAAGAATTATGAGATGAACTAAATTTTCCGGAGAAATTTGAGTTATAAAAATTAAGCACAAGTCAAGCCAGTACACTTGCGAGTAACTGGGATGGTTTTAGTAGTATCTTTCCGAGACATACAGAAAGACCGGAGATGGTTTTCATCTACTGATCCAAAACCATCGAGTTTTACACCGTATGTTTCCAACCTACGTACATCGCGTGGGATTGGCGATTGCAAAATCCCATCCCACCAACCAGGGGGAAGAAGCGGAGTGAGTGCACACTGGTTCTGTTGATTACGGCAACTCAATGGACCAGCAAATCTATTCCAGACGTGTCCCCATCCAATTTGTTTTTGCAACCCTTCCGACAACAAATTACTCTGGAAACTGCTGATGAAAGAGAAATTTGTGGCATGGTTTTCATCTGGGAAAGAGAAAAGAAGACATGAATACGTATTAGGCATTCCTGGAAGTGTCACAGAGCACCAAGGGCCAGTTTGGTTTGCTTGATTATTTTCTTTTTGCATTGTTTATTTTCTTTTTTCTTGCAATAAATAAGCAAATGAGAAGCCATACAATTGTGCTTATTCTGTCTTTTTATTGATTATCTATAAGAAATACACATATCAGAAATGTAAACCAAATGCGCCCTCGGGATATCAACATACCAAGTTGGTGAGCTGCTGCCAAAGCTGCAATAAGCTGTGCATAGGTGGTTCCAACGCGCCGGTGGGCCCCTGAAACGACGGCATGTTTAGCACGGGAAGCAAGAAAGAAGTCCACGAAAGCAACCCATCTTGGTGCTGGTCCCCAGTCCTTCACTCTAAAACCCAATTGTTGCATTCTAGCTGTTTTTTTGCCAGAAATACTTCCTTTGTACAAGTTGTAGTCAAAATGAAGAACCTGGCAGAGAATAAAGAGGATTTGATAAAAATATGGGTGGAATAGTGATGTGATAATTTTGCAAGATTGCATACAAGCTAAAGATCTAAGCATGATACACGGTGCTTCAAGTGGAAAGCAGTAAATTAGCTATCTTCAACCTGTTTGGTTTAAGGGATTTGGTGAGAAATGGAGGAAGAGGGAACCCCTCACTTGGATAGTGAGGAATGGTGACAAATGATACACGCATAAAGCTCGAAAGTCCAATCCAATTCTCACCAAAAGTGGTGAGATTTGGTGAGAAACACCAGCCATTTCTTTTTAGTTCTCATCTACATACAAAACAGACCCTTACCTCAGCAAATTCCTGCAGCTTTGGCTTGAGATCATTAATCACAGAAGGGGTATCAGAAACCAAAACCACACGTGGTCTCAACACCTGGTGGCAATTTCTAAACAGGACCTTTTTAATGCAATTCAGCGCTGCCTTAACTGCTCTCGGAGACCTATAAGCAAATGAAAACATTCTGGTCAAGCAAGGTTGCACCCACAATACTATATCAACCTGCAATGTTATCCTATTACTTGGATTCTTCTATATGTATGAAGCTTGTATGTTGACCAAGGGCAAGAGAGGAGCATCTGCCATGATGGTTTAGCATCGATCATGAAACATATTTAGATATTTACCATATAGCTACATGGAAAGCTCCTGTAAAAGGGATGAAACACTCCGTTCTACCTTGTAAACACTATTTTACCCAAGGACATAAAAGAACCGTATAAAGTATATGAATAAGTATCTGTATGCATGTGTCCTTGGACATAGGATGCGGCAAATCCGACACTACACATACTTCTCTGCCCGACACCCATACCAGAGTCAATGTAACATAGGTGTTTTAACATTCACAATTGATATGCATCAATTCCAGAAACCCTTTTTTTTTTTCCTTTTTCAATTCAACCTCCATCATTAACCTCTGCTTCTCCACTAGCAAATTAACACCAGTCAAATAGAAAATCTAGAAGTACCTGTTCATTAGCATGCGCATGTGCAAGGCAAGATGAGGATCAGGACCTCCATTAAGCACCCAGTTGACAGCTTCTTCAACACTTTTTGAAGGAGATATGATTACTCGCATCAACTCTCCGAATGTATTAGGTCTAGAATGAAGAAGTTGAGTCTTTCCAAATAAAGCAAAACCGGCACTGCTCATTTGAGTGTGTATATTCTTCAAGAAGAACTGAGCGGCTACAGCATCAGTTGTACCTTGAAACCTGATGGAGGAACCCACATGACAAACACAAAAAAACTCAGAAGCTGATGGCACAATTACTGTTCTTCGTTTACCATATGATTGGCTGTTTCCATGTTCTCCAATTACTGCAAAGGGCATTTGTTCCTGTGGGCTTCTCAAAATCGTCTGTCCTCACATTCAGACGCCTTCCATACTTCCCCATACAGTCATTCGATCTCCATAGATGCTTCACTTCTTTCATAGTAAAAGCAAGGTTGGTATAAGAAAGGTAACTCTCAAATGGGAATTTCCCCCTGCAGTATGCAAGTATATCAGTTTTTAGCACACAAACCTCGATGCCAGTTACGTACTGAGGGCATATTGTCAAGTGACTCAAGTTAAACCTAAAACTGTGTGGGAATCATATATGGCTCGAGTTTTGCATGACAATGAGAAATGCTAAAGTTTTAGAAATCAACAACTATGAAGCTTGATGTCACAACAGGAGAAGAGTTGAGTCATTAACAACATTGGAGCAGAAACAACCACCAACAGCAAGAGACTGAAACACTGACACATTCAACTGGAAGAAGTAGTGACTATCCAACGTTAATTTACACAGGCAGTAGATAATCTATGCGCCACTCTATATGTAGTGCTAGAACTCAAAAACAAATCAATAAACAAAGTGACAGCTAAAAAACCATAACAAAATGAAGAAAGGAAGGCATGAGAAAGGACCAATATGCCTGGTTTGCCCGATGATAAGTGACCGGTTTAACATGATACTTAATCCAGCAGCAGTCAATATCTTGTACATCTCATTTCCGAAACCTGCTTCTGATGCTTTCCCCAACACAAAACCTTGTTTGCAGAACTGCTCAGGTGGCAGTCCCCGAACTCTAGGAGCACCTGAAATAGGAACACAGATATTGATTACTGAAATTCGGACTTGTTCATTGAATGTTGCCATCACATATACCGTAAGCTCAGTAACATAATGAAAGCAGGCAAAGGGGTATCTCCTACAAAAATCAACCTTTGATACCAAGGCAAATGTAAATCAACGAAGCTTCCACACACTTCAAAAACATGGTGATCCAAGGAACCCTCATTCAGTGATCCATTCAATACAAAAGGGTGTACTATTCACCAGAAGAAATTTAATATACGAGCCAACTACAATTGGATCTGGTACAGTTATTTCTATGAGTTTACCAGAAAAGTCATATAACTATAATCGGTGACTCCAACACCCAAGTCCTCAAGCAATAAAATTCATTTCCCTCTGAAATTGAATTCTGATAACACGCAGATTTAAGGAATTAAGGCTCTGTTTGGCTGTAAATACTGTGCAGAGAAAAATGTTTTCCACGTTAGGACTCTTCAAGAGTATGTTTTGGATGTTATATTTTGGTGTTTGTAGTATTTGGAAAATATTTTACCAAACAATGTTCAATCTTTGTCTCACACGCTACAAGCTCCCCGATAACATTGCCACAAAATGTAATCATTCCCACCAAATGCCGCCTCATAGTCTGCACCAAATTCCCCGACCACCCAAAATGCCTATTTAAGATGCGTACATAACCTACCCGAACATGGGCATTCTCCCACGGAAAAATATGAAGTAATTCACTAAGGACTTGGCTGTGTTTCATAGTGAAATTTCTGTTCTCTCGTAAGGTGATAAGTTTAATGAAGTGAAATTCGCAAAATACATTCAGAAATCTCAGCTGTTAATTGTTTGTCATCTTAATTTGGTACAACCCTACAACTAAACGCCGGAAAATGAGTAACATGTCATTTCTACATAGAAACAAACAGAGTCCAAATTCACAATCAGAAGTTCAGAACTAGCAATGCGCTAAATCTAGAGACAAATTTTGGCAAACCACAAATCTCGCAGATATCATGCTCACTGAAGTTCCATCAAGTATCCAGTCCATGAAGCTAGCTTTAAACAGAATCTGACAGTATTTTGCTAGAACAGAGAAATTAGGAGCAATGCTAGGAAGACAACTTTAAAACAGCATTGCACGTCAACCTTGCCCTTCATTGGAATTTTCTTTTCCTCCGTTCTCTTCACAACCAAACAAATCAAAAAAAAGAAAAAGAAAAGAAAGGGGAAGCAAAAACATAACCAAAATGGTACCGTGAAAATCGAAGTGGTCACGAATGATCCAACGAACTCTGAGGCTCTCCTTCCAAGACGCTTCCTTGGAATACGCTTCCTCCCCCATCTCTTCGACCGTCGCGCAAGAGGGCTGAACCGCCGGCCGCAGTGAGCTTCGGTTCACTCTCACCGGTTCAGACCGGGTTTCCGCCGGAACGGAGAGTCCGGTCGGGGCATCAACGGAGATCCGGCTGAGAAGCAGGAGGAGCAGTACAGTGGTGAAGAGGAGGCAGAGGAAAAGGAATCTGGCACGGTGGACGATGGATTTCATGGATCGTGACTGGTGAAGGAAAATCCGAGAGTAAATGGGTATTGATGTGTAAAATGTGTTTGGTAGGTGAGAAAATCAGAGAAAAGAAAGTTTGAGGAATCTTTGTACCCTTTTTCTTTTGTCTGAATTGTTTTGTGACTTCTGTCGGGATATTTTTCCTGTCTTTCACATGGACGAATTTGGGGACGGTGCTGTGCAGTAGTGTTTATAGCATGGTGCTGTGCAAGGCCCTATAAAGCATTCTGTAGGACGCACACGGGCCATCGATCTTGACAATGAATGGTTGGATATAATCCGAGCTTCTACAAATCCTACATGTCTATTGTTTGGATGAAAATCTGAACCGTCCATTGTTGAGATAAACGGCCAGATTGACCGCACTACACGTGTAGTGTGGGAGGTGCACTACAGCACCCCGAGTCCGCACAATACCAACCCGAAGTCCAACACATGGACAGCCTTTCTCACTTCTCTCTCTCAGTGTAATAATAAACGTCACCAAAGCACGCTCAAATATAACGGAAACTCTAAGGTCACCGACGGGTACGCGGGCTCACTCTGGATCCCACACAGATGATCTGATCCGTTCAAGAATTTAGAAAGAAAAAAAAACCGAGTGGCCCCATTAAAAATCAGCTCATTCCGATATGTGTAGATGTTTGATTCAATCTTTCATTTTTTTTCATTCCGATTCCGGATTCGTGAAAAAAATAAAAGATTTGATCGGACACCTACACATATCGCATTGAGCTGATTTTTAAGGGCTCGCTTGGTTGTTTATTTAAAAATTATTGAATGGCTCGGATCACCCGTGCGGTCCAGGAGTGGGCCCCGCGTGTCCATCGGTGGCTCTGATCTGTTTCCATAGCATAGCAGGGTTCCAAATATAATCACACATAGAAAAGAGTATAAATGAATAAAAAAGAGTGTGAAAATCATTTTATGGACAACAATATGAGAAAATAGTAGTACGGAGTATTTAAAATTCGAGGACATCGATTCTCTGTGCTCATGCAGTAACGTGCAAGAAAAATTACGAAGAAAAAATTTTACATTCGAGCACACACGATTCTCGTTCAACCCTCCTTGATTAAATTGTCAGGAAAGGCTTCTCGATAGTCCCCTTTTGCGAATTGCACTTTACTGTATGGATTATGCCGGCACGAGCACGATTCAATTTAATGATCAGAAATGTTTACTTTGTAGAGCTCATCGAGAACATATGCCAAATTGAAACATCATCAAGATCGGATGCCGGTTAATACTTGTTTGAAATGAATTTACCCGTTGTAAAAGTGGGTTTCATGGATTTAAAACAGGTGGCCAAACTGTTTTTTTATAAACCTAAACGCATTCTGAACAGGTATTAATCGATATTTTATTTGTATGATTTTTACACGATTAGTGTTCTCGATGAGCTCCACAAAATAAACAGTTTGGATCATTGAAATAAACCGCCCGTGAAACACAAACTATTCGGTGTTGTCCCTTACAATAAACCCCCTTGAACTATTGCTCGGAAACGAGTAACCCCTAATGTTTAAACTTGGGCACTTAACCCCCTTAGTCAATTTAGGTTTTGGCACCCTTGGTAATCTGCATGATTTTGGAAGGGAAAGGCCATGTGCCAAGCACGTGACATGATTGATGGAGTTTAAAGACAACAATGCACTTCAAGTCTTGGCATTCCAATGGTAAATCAAGAAATGGGACACATCCTCTCTCCTCCTGTCCTCATCTCCAGCATACCTATGGTAATCCTCACTCAAAAGAACGTCGCAATTATGAATTACCATGGTTAGAGGAGCCTGTGAAGGGACTGAATCGGAGGATTTTCGCCATAATTACAGACCTTTAAGTTCAGGATTTCTGGGTGGTGGATTGAGGATGGGGTTTGGTAGGTTTACTGGTGGTGCCTGCATTCGTGGTTGGGGTGGATCGCCATTATAGGAGTGGTTAGGTGGCAATGGTTGCGAGTGGATGGTAAGGACGGTAGAAAGGTAACTTTGTTAATGGTAGTTGTGGTGCCAAAAGTTGGCGGGTTAGTTATATGCGAATTTTGGGGTTTGCATAATGGTGATGTTGATAATTGAAGGATAGGAAGGTAATTCTATATTTTCAATTAACACCATTTGCTCCAAAATCGAATCCATAAACTTGAAAAGGGAGTGTCTTGAGTTTAAAAATCAGGGGCAACTCGTTTCGGAGCAATAGTTTAAGGGTGTTCAATGTAAATTACCTTTTAACATAATTACCTTCTTTTTTTTTTTAATCTTCATTCGTCTTCATTAAACTAAAAGGTTTCTTCATCATCACGGGACCTACATGAATGTGTGATGAGAAGAGGCTTGAGCCACCATGTGGTGATGCCTAGAGGTACTGAATAATCTCTCGTTGTATTGAGTGAAAAAACTCTTTGATTCCATTAGAGATAACAAGTCTTTATTGGTATACTTTCCAAATCAATAATTCTATAACCACACTCACACAACTTTACACACTCACAATCCTCACATGATTGTGTGTAATATGCTTATGTGGATAGCCAGCCTTTGAACCGATCGGATGTTTTTTTTAGGAGATTAATTGAGGTGCGCTTAAGCTGGCCCAAAAACCTCTGTCTAAACAAAAAGATGTTCGTGTGTGTGGTTGTAGAAGTGTTGTTTCTAAACTTCAAGAGTATGACAGGCATTGTACTGCAATAGCTAAAAATGAGGAGAAACCTGGGTCTCCAAACTCCAAACCACATCACTTATGCAAAAACCCTAAATTCAATATACTGACTGCCGAAATCAGTCATGTTCTTGTCTGATGCAATGGAAAAAATGGACCAACCACATCATAAATTACAGTGATATAAAGGGATGGTGTACAACAAAATTTTCTCAAAATTTAGACCTACAAATCCAAAAAACAAAAAAGGATTAGTCGAGCGATGCCCATTCAGGATAGGGACATTCATAAGTCCAGCCTGGTCCTGCATATCGTAAACAATGCAGCCATAGACCCTCCTGATCTGTATCATATCTGCACTTGAAGGAAGAAACCGTCATTAAAAACTCACAGACAATGATATCATGTCAAACAGACAAAGGAACTAGGCCCTAAAAATAATTGCACAGCTCTACTCGAAAGGAAAGCCATCCCTTGCGGTGGCATAGTCTCTTCAGAAGTACAGAAGGCTTGTTTGCAAACAGGGTAATCTAGCTATCAAGGTACTACTTACTACTCTTGTCAGAAGCCGTTATGGCTATTTCTTGTCGCTATCTGATAATGACTAGGTATTTTAAAAATGTTCTGGAGAGAAGTTTCTTACCCCTTATGAGCCAAATTGGGGCAGTTTGTACACATGGGATCAATGCTGAAACCTTCTTTGGAGTCCTCTTCAGACACACCCGCAGTGCTATCAGCGCCCATGCCTTTACTAAAAGGATCAACAATTTCATCAGAGAGGTAGAGCATGTCATTGGCTATTGGATGACCCGTATACTGCAGATGGACGCGTATCTGCAGGGAAAAGAGAAATTTGAAGTAGGTAATGGGATACGTTACAGAACTAATGTAGAAGGCAGAAATTTGATTCTTCTGAAATATATAAGCTCAAGAAGTGTCGATGCACATGTAAAGCCAGGGGAAAAAAAGCAATATAAGTTGCAGAAGAGGAAATTTGCATCATTAATCGATATGACAGCATTACTGAATACTTAAAGACAGTGGGACAAAGATTAGTGATCAAGAATGCAAATCTATTTACTTGATGGGTTCTGCCAGTGATTGGTTCACACAAAACGATGCTATGAGTTCCATTGGTACTAATCCTAGTAAATTTTGTACTAGCAGCCTTTCCCTTCAGTGATGTACAAGCATTTCCAGCAGATTCCACCTGCAACCAAGAAATGACTCTTCCCATCAGCAAAGCCATAATAGAGCAACATGCAACAATAAGTGCAAGGGTTTCAGTCTCACAATAGTAAGTGCACTGGTTTCAGTCGCACACCATAACAAAAAGAGCTGAGCGGGCTAAGGCCACCAGCTTGAAAGTCACTGATAAATATTGCCAACTGAAACATTTCTCCCAATTCAACATCGACGTAGTTAACTGGTGTAACCGTGGATAACAAATTATCCAGATGCTAAATGCCGGATTTATCTTACATTAATACATTTTTTAAAATTCAGATCATAGGAGAAATAGGCTGATTTTAATAATCGTCTGATATGCCCATCAGATGCGAAACAATCATGATAACCAATATAAAAAAACAGTTGTCACAAGCAAGCACAGTCGTAGAACCATGCCTGTTTTTGAGATGGTACCAGATGGAACATAGCAATTCCGAGAAATTTATACCATCCTGATGTACGGCATCAACAAATGTGATCGTGCAAGTGTGTGTTTTTGTGCGCGCGCGCGTGTGTGTGTGTGTGAGAGAGAGAGAGAGAGCATGCTTATAATAACTAATAGGACGTACAGAGAATTCCACATGCACTTTTGAAGGCACAAGCAACATAAAACCCAACTTGTGCTTCACTTTCTAAAACATTATGACAATTGCAATTCAAGGCCAACTGTCCAAATGTTAGTATTTTCAAAAGTAACTTCAGAACCTCATCTAGTATTCCTCCCTACTATCCATTTTGGGCGTTTAATCTCCCCATGTTTGTACGAATTCTTTTTCAACCATTGAAAGGTTCAGAAGATACTTGAGAACCAAGGGATTCAATACCATGCCACCTGAAGTCCAGGACATGTATGATGAAATGGAAATCCTAAATAAAGCAATTGCTAAGAGCTTGTATTTTAGCTAGAAGAATATTGATCTCCAAAATCAATGTGCTCAATAGAAATCTCTACCTCCACTGTGCTCCTCCCTTCTCGAACATTGAAATTGACATTGACATTCACAACTTGCTGGGAAGAAACAGATCAAATGTACATCAAACACAAAGTATATCAGTGTGGCATTAGTCCTTTGACAAGATTCAACTGGAGAATACCTCATCCTCTGGAAATACCCCAACAACCTTCGCAACATACTGTTTATGCACCACTCTAGCTTCTATCTGGATCAAACAGAACTACTTTAAAACCTTCACGTACTTCAAGGCACATGTAAGAGACATAATCTTCAGTCTAGCATATGAACAATGCCTACCCCAAAAAAAGGGGGGGAAAAGAGAGACAGAATAAATGACTAGAAGTTGCCATTGGATGTACGTTTGGGAACTTTAAAACAGCATCAGGAGGAGGGGGAGGGAGAGTAGCAAATAGCAACAACAAAAGCAAGATAAAATGATAAGAAGAACATGGAAGAGTGCAGACTGACACATCTGCCTCCGGATAATGTGTTTGTGACAAAAATATGGTCTAGATAGGACGGTAGAAGATGTAAAGCAATCAGTTTTTGACGAAAGGAGAATTCTAACACGACTTTTCTTCCCATTAGAGGGGTATGGCAGCATACACTTCACCTGTTGCCTAAAAAAGTCAGCCTTAGAAGCACTTCTGGCCAGGATAAGAAGTCCAGAGACCAAGCGATCCAGTCGATGAATGGCTGACATTTTTAGTGTCATGGAAATCAAAAAGATTATGTGACTTATCAGGATGAACATAAGGATAAAATTAAACCCCAAATATAGAAAGAAAAAAAAAGGGAGGCGGGGCGGGGCGGGGGAGGGGGGGGGGGGGGGGGGGGGGCGCTGGGGGGCAGAGACAAAGGAAAGACTAACGACACTACCATAGAATTGAAGTAACAACAAACATATGCTTCTGTATTAGTGAAATGAGCATGTTGCAAAATATATGTTGGATACGAAACAGAGGTGCCAAGCCATGTTCCGCCTCAAGGATGCCGACAACAGTGTTTTTACGATATTGACCGGAAGCATGCACCTACAACAATACAGAAAATATCAAGATGAGTGCATACGTATCTCAACTACAATTGGCTAAGGTTGTTAAGTGGAAGAACATTTGATAAGCCTAATGCAGGTAAATTACCATCCTGAAGAATTATTCCTTACCGGAACAGATGCAGGTTTACATACGGTCAGCACATCTGGTTCTTTCTGCAAAATCGAGACGTCCCATGCCATCACTGGCGGTTCATGCCTAAAAGCTTTGGAAGATCATTTACACGCCTTATAATTTTACAGCAGTAGTTCTTAAGCACGACTAAATATAACAAGTGGATGGAATATGAAACAAATGTAACACTAGAATTGTAAGATCCACACACTAGCGAAAAATCAGTACCCGAATCTTTGTAACTTCTAAAGAAATGACTGGACTCAAATGAAAATAACACACGGACAACTTATTGAGAAAAACAAACCTGTGTACAAAGTGGCTTATCTTTTGTGATGTACGAACAATGTATGAAATAGGCACCGTCTCTCCATCAACTTGTATCCGTCCAGATTTCACAGCAGAAACCTACAGTTCTTGACACATGACCCCTAAACTTAGTTCTACATGGACAACATTCCACAATTCAGTATGTGGCTTATAAGAACAGCTCCAGCCCTTACTCTTTTTATTGACTCAGAATCAAATTCTGAGTGAAAAGCCCTCTAAACTCACTCTAGTCCTTGACTCAAATTCAGATCGAGTTTTATTCAAATTTTTAACCAAATCAAGAGAGACTTGACTTTGTTTGGTTTGGGTTTTGAGCGAGGTTTTTGGAGTAATGAGTGGGGAGAGATATATATAGAAATGAGAATAATAGAGAGAAAACTTATTGGGGACTGTGTGTAGAGAGGGGGTAGGTTGGTTCCATAGACCAAAAGCGAACACAGTCTCAAATTTTTAGGCTTTTTTCGCTTTTCACAACAATGTCATTAATAAAGCTTTTACTCAAATTTGTGCTTAGATTTGAGTTTGTCCAGAGGAATGGTTTACGCGAAAAGAAGGTTTTACTCCAATCTTTACTAAAAACCCAAAATATGAGTGAAAAATAGAGTGAGGGCTGGAGATGCTCTAAAGCTAGCTCAAAATATGCTCAACCAACAAATTCAGTGATGTGAAAGAGAACAATAGATACGTAGTAATCATATGGCCGTCCTCTGAATTCTTTGGCAAACAGGTCAACGATATTCTTCCCTGTCCATCGATTCTTGACCTACGGTGAAAAAAAAAAAACAATCGTAATCAAAACTAGGGTTTTGAAATTGGGTTTTTACCACTCGTGGGTATGTAAACGACATGGATAATAACAATGCGTACGTGACAAATGAACTCGAAGTGGTAGGGTCTCACGTAGCGTACACCTGCGTATAGGGGATTTTTCCGCCATAGAAACTTTAGATTCGAGAAGAATGAATGCGTATGAAGTTAATTTACTAGTAGTACAAAGAAACTGTTCGGATTTTTACCGTTTCGGAAGATGTAATCGTGGCGCTCCGGTGGATTCGCCGGCGTTTGCCATACGATCTCCATCTCCTCCTCTTCCCGCCGTCTCTTCATTTTCCCCGATGAAGAGATAACACATATATAAACGTTGCTTGCATATATGAATGCAGTAGGCCACCAATGAATTGTGTTTGGATTTTCTCCAGTACTATGAGTTCCCTTTTTCGGAGGGAAATGATTTTGTCACTTCTTTCTTTTCTTTTTTTTTGTTAACGACAGAGGAGTTCCGTTAATAAAAATGGAGCGATAAAATCAGCAGTTTTTTCTTACTGGAAAATTAATTTTTACACTCACACACTCTTTTGTCTTCTAGTCGGTAAATTTACAAAATAATTTTTGGAATCGGTAAAAGTGTGTGCATGCAGGTACTGTTTCGTAAATTCAATCGCAAAAAGGGAAAAAAAAAAAAGAGTGTTTAAAATGTTTTTAGTTTTAAATCAATTTTATGCAATTTTTTATACCAGGTTATTAGTGATGACTCATAATTTGACCATTAAACCAACCAGTGCACTAAACAAACCAAACAGTTTGAGTTTGGCTCGATTTTTGGCTTTTTCAAACTCATTTCAAAAAATATATTGTAATAAGCTAAACTAAAGGGAAAAATTCAAAAAAACCCCTGAACTTTGAACTCAATGTCAAATAGGCACCTGAACTTAAATAAACTTCAATTGAACACCTGAACTTTCACTCCGTTATTAATTTACCCCCTGCCGTCTCAATCCGTGACTTGCCGTTAACGGCAAAGGCAAAACGGCAACGTTTTGGTTAAATAAAAAATACTTGCCATCAGTTTGCAATCCTATGAAGCAGAAACGTGATTATGAGAGCCTTAGAGACAAAATTTGATTATGTCTCTTTAGAATAATATGATCAGAATAATAAAATCTTCACACCCGTTCAAACGGATTAAAAATTGGAGCACTTAATTTTTTAACCATATTTTTTAATATATAAACGGTCTCAAAAAAAAATTAAGTGCTCAAATTTTCAAAAAGAATTTAAAAAAAAATCCCCCCTGCTTCCAACATTTCTCTCTCTATCTCTCTCCACTTATTACCCGGACCCGGGGGCTCTGCTGCCCCAAAGGCACATCAGCCCCTACCCACACACCAAAATGGCAACGTTTTGGTTAAATAAAAAATTCATACCACCAGCTTGCAATCCTATGGAGCAGAAACGTGATTATGAGAGCCTTAGAGACAAAATTTGATTATGTCTCTTTAGAATAATATGATCAGAATAATAAGATCTTCACACCCGTTCAAACGGATTAAAAATTGAAGCACTTAATTTTTTAATCATATTTTTTAATATATAAACGGTCATAAAAAATAAAAAATTAAGTGCTCAAATTTTCACTCCGTTTTGAATCAATACAAAGATATTTAAGTGCTCATAAAAAATTAAGTGCTCAGAAAATTAAGTGCTCATAATCACATTTCTGCTCCATAAAGTCCTAAATAAAGAACACATACTTAATATGAGAGCCTTAGAGATAAAAATAAATTACGACCCTTTAGAATAATATGATAAGAATAAAAAGATCTTTGCACCGATTCAAACGGAGTGAAAATTTGAGCACTTAATTTTTTGAGACCGTTTATATATTAAAAATATGGTTAAAAAATTAAGTGCTCCAATTTTTAATCCGTTTGAACGGGTGTGAAGATTTTATTTTTCTGATCATATTATTCTAAAGAGACATAATCAAATTTTGTCTCTAAGGCTCTCATAATCACGTTTCTGCTTCATAGGATTGCAAACTGGTGGTAAGTATTTTTTATTTAACCAAAATGTTGCCGTTTTGCCTTTGCCGTTAACGGCAAGTCACGGATTGAGACGGCAGGGGGTAAATTAATAACGGAGTGAAAGTTCAGGTGTTCAATTGAAGTTTATTTAAGTTCAGGTGCCTATTTGACATTGAGTTCAAAGTTCAGGGGTTTTTTTGAATTTTTCCCTAAGCTAAACTCAATCATTGTTTTTTTGTTTGTCTAATAAAAGAATTCAAGCTAAATTTGAGCATATAGGTGTTTGGCTTGATAGACTCGTAAACAAATGACCATTTTGTGAATACTACGAATATAAGGATAAATTAATAAATATTTCAAAATATGATATCTGGCCTTTCGTAGATCATTTACCAGATTTATGAATTATAGAACCTAGTCATATTCAGTTTGGTGGCTATTAAGAGGTTGTTTTCTTTTCTTGCTTAAGATGGTATTAAGACAAGTTTGAGGTTGTTAATTTAATGAATGGTAGCTAGTAAACTGAATTTTATATTTATAAAAAAAAAAATTGGCCTAGATTAATGATGCTGATTCTTTTTAATAAATTTATATTTGCCCATTTTATTTTGGAATTTAATGAGTTTCAGTTCAAACTTGAAAATTCGAAACTTCACGAACTTAAGCTCAAGTTTGAAAGCTCGAGATTATCTTGCATATTCCATGAGTCAACCCAAGTTTATTATTATAAACACAAAACTTCAATGTGAGATGAACAACTGGTCCCAAAAAAATCTTCAAGCTCGAGCCAAGCTTGAACACGTGTGATAAGAAGTCAAGCCAAGTCTAAGCAAATACTGTGCTTAGCTTGTTTGGCTCGATTGTGGAAGGTTGAATTCTGCATATCTTTTCACCACGAAGCTCATGTTAAAAGTACTCCAGTATAATGCAATTCCACGAAGGTTAGCACTATCTAAGCTAATTTTAATGGAGGTTTTATGGCTTAAAAACACGGACCTCACAGGGAAGAATCCTCATAGAGGATCCAAATCCTTGCAGCGCTCGGATCAGTCAGGTAGTAGGTTTTTTTTTTGTTTTTTTATAACCGAATGTCTAGACCAGGTAATTTTTGGTAATATCATTTTTCTTTGATTTTTTTTAGACGAACAGAACTAAAAATAAAAGTAGATGAAGTAAGTTTGATGATATTCCCTAGAAAAGAGTGTCTTTCCCAAACTGGGGGCCGGTATCTTCACTAGGATTAGCAACGCTTTACCACATTGTAATTATTCAGCATTCTCCGTGGTACTTTTAATCCTTTACATAGCGATAAATTATCTTGAAAACAATGAGCGACCCACATTGTTAGCGGAATACCTAATAATTGGCCGGTACTTGATACTTTATCTCTTATCCAACATTATTAAAGCTCTTTATAATTGCGGCTCTTATTGATGTCCAGTCATTCCTTTTCTCCAAAATCCACCTTCCGAGCCCGCCTTGCACCTGTTCTTCTCCGCTTCCAATTCCTCTCGAAAACGTTTCAAAGTTTCAACAATGAACGATCTGAACTACGCGCCGCAAGAGCCGGAGATGTGGCCGGTAAGCAAAATACTAACCAGAAGCGACACCTCCGTTTCCAATGCCAAGCTCCACTTCCCGACACGCCTGTTTGAAGAGCGCGTCGTTGGTCAGATGGACGAGGAGCAGAAGAAGATACTGAACGCGGATCCTTTTCGCTTGGCGATTCAAGCTGTCGACGACGACACCAACGAGCGGAGGGAGGTGATCGTTACGAATGTCGGGAGCGGGTATAACATTAGCAATAAGTGGGGTGAGGTGATCCGGAAGAAGAAGCTTAAAGCCAAGCAGGTTATTCGAGTCCGGTGGGCAGACGGCTGCTTGCATTTCACAGCTCCTCCACAGTACTCCAATTAACATGTACTAGTATTTTTATGGGTGCACGTGTATATATGTAGTAGATACACGCTAAAGCTACGTACTACGACGGGTGGAATTGCGAGACCCGCGTCGGCTTATCCACCAGTCCAACTGCCCCGCATCACTCAGTTTTTATTTTGCCCTCAAAAGCAAAATCATTCAATTGGCTTCTTATATTGCTCAAAGAACATCCAACGATAAGGAATCATTCGAGCGAACGAAAATGTGCTTCAAATAGTAATCTAGCAGAACAAGAAACAAATAGACTGACTGCATCTAACGAGCTCTAGACGATCGGTTTCAAACCCAGATGCGATCCCAGCTACAAACTCAGGCGATACAAGAAAACAAAGTTTTAATGTATGCAAATAGATAGAGGGACATGAAAACCCATGAGATAATTGAATAGACAATGATGATTTTCGAAAATGGACATGGTACAGAAGGTGAGTTACCTCGTAAACAATTTTTCGATCGCGAGGGAAGCCTAGAAGAAGGTAACAATCGCCTGAAAAGACAACCTTGCCAAAGGGGAAGAAATGGTAAGACAACCTTGCCTTTAAAGTTTGCCGAAAAACCTTCTCAGCAGCTTCTACAGTCTGTTGGATATCTACTGAGGAATGAGCAAAGCTAGTAAAACCGGCCTCAAACTGTGAAGGTGCAAAGTAAACACCTTCCTCCAGAATGCCCCTATAAAATCTAGCAAATTTCGCAGTGTCACTCTTCTTTGCATCTTCAAAATTGTAAACAGGCCCCTCTCCGTGAAGAAAAACCCGAACATTCCACTTACATACCCGCCACAGATCCAATGCCCGGCCTGTAAGATTTATTCTCAATGGGGTTAGATAATTAACACCCTACATTATGCCAGGATCTAGAACTATCACAATTATCACAATACAATCATTAAGCGGAAGTTAAATAATCAAGAAAGGCGTACCCGGATCCAGTAATGCGGAACTTGAGTGATCCAGTGATTATTGAACCAACCATAATATTGCTAGAGCATTAAGCCCTAGGTGGAAAACGGGTTTCTCTCCCTTGCCTTACTTTCTAGCTGTTTAGTATATGACATTAATTTGATGGAACCCTAAATGCTCTTTTATAGGCAGAGAGAGGACCGATTTCCTTATTAAACATTATACTCACTTCCCATCAAAGTAGAGTCTATTTAGGAAACGGCTTCTCTATTTGACCAATACAATAAATAAAAATATGGAGAATCCTATTAAACTCATAATCAATATGTGCCATATAAAATATGTGGGCCACCAAAATGACTAAATTAAAATTTAGTCTTACATTCTCCCACTTGGCCCATATGATAACTTAAATAGAGTTTAATAAGATAAACATAAGGCGCGCCATAAGTCCATATCAAGTTCTTCTTAATTTGGTCACAATCATAATACTATTATTAAACAACCCACTAATGCGAGTCATGGCGGTTCTACATCACAATGACATAGTCCCTTCCATGTACCACAACACTAGCAAACTATTTAACATAGTCTTTAGGTGAGAAACGTTTTCATAAGGTCCAACGATAATGTCTTTTGTCAAAGACTATTCCTGTAATCACAAATCATTCACATACATGTACGTACACTATTCATTACAGGAAATTATCAGAAACACATAATTGAGATCTCTCAAAGTGTCTAATAATATTGTCATCATATTGCAGTCCATAAGTACAACTATTATGGGCTATGCTAGACTCATTCTATTAGCATATATCTTAAATGTCCTTGCGTTAACCTCTTCATAAGTGGATCTGCAATCATAAGCGGTGTGCTTATGCCTTAAGTGACACTTTTGTTTCTGAAATTTTTCTTAGAAAAAAAAAATAGTTGCGGAATCATAAACTCCTAGCGATTTGGTAATGGTGCCGACAACCCCAAGTCCTAAGATAAACTTCCCAACTGCTATCCACGAAGTATGGCCTCAAAGCATGCCACAATTCTATCAACATAATTGATGAAACAATGATAGCTACTTTAAAACTTCTGTTTGCCCCTTTACATAATAGGAACAACTAATTAAAAGTAGACTTTCTACTATCAAAGCTTTAAACAAAAACTAAATCCAAGTAGCTAATAAACTCAAGATCATAAGACTTCCTCAATGTGAGCATATAACCTTTAGTTTAAAAGTTCATGATAAAACTTTTAAGTGCAAACAATAAAGATACCTATAGCAAACAAAATACAGTCAACATACGTATCAAAAATATAAATTAACTCCCACTAATCTTTGGATTTGTACACTAATTAATAGTGTTTTTTTCTTAATTCCAAAGAAAGCTATGGTATCAGCAAACATAAGGAACCAATGGCAGGAGCTAATTCACGTCCATGAGTTGACTTCTTAAATTTGCAACCAAGTGCTCTTTTACTTTAGTTGAGAAGCCTTCATGCTGATTCATATAGACACTACATCTAAACTCTCATTCAAAAGGCTATTTTCACGTTTAAATGTAACTCCAAAACATAAAGAGTTACCTACCAACGCCACAATAATTTTCAGTGAGTTCTTCTCGGATACAAGAGAGAAGGGCTTGTGAAAATGAAATCGGATCAAAAGCATTCGTGTAGATAAATCAAATAAACATTCAAACAGCAAATCTCTTATTCCTTCGAGATATTCTTGATGCTATCTTCTTTAATTGTTCTACAATTTCTTCAGTGGTGTCAATCTTATTATGGAGTGATTGACAACTTACTTTGTTATTCTAAATCATTATGTTGTTTAACAACGGTAAGAACAACAACATTCTAAGTTATGGGTAAAGACACTTATACCCTAACTTTTAAGTGACCACATTCCATGGTTTATCACTCCCACTGATTTCACCATTCCTAACGAATCTGAATGATCGATTTCTATAATTCTCGTACTATGGTTAAATAGTAAAACTCATACCCTTTGAATCTTCTAAAGCAACCAATAAGGTCACCATAACTCATTCTAAAATTCAAATTATGTCATGTGAATTAAAAATTCTAGTCTCTGCTGGACAACCTTAAACATTCAGGTGTCCTGAGTTTGATTTCTTTTCCATCCACAGTTCAAAAAAAGTATTTGAAACTGTCTTACTAGAAACCTGATTCACATAAATGCAGCAGGCTTAGAAGTATCTATCCACCACATAATGGGTATTTCGGAGTTACAGACATACTTCTAACCATATCCAATAATGTACGATTACCTTTCAGCTATCACATTATGCTAAATGGAACAGACCTCTCATAATATTTATCACATATGTCCTACCTCATGACTTTTACATTATTTTCTATTTGCCTTTTCTATCTCAATAACATACACCTTAGCATTCATTGATTGAGATCTTTATGTAATAGAAAAGCTAACATAATAGGAAAAGTCATCTATAGGTGATAAAATAGGTCTCTTAGATGAAATTTTTTACGTCTATATAAATCACTTTAAGAAGCCTGTTATTTCTTGTGACTTACTCCTTACTGAATATGATTTGCTTGTACTTAATGCAAATCACACATACAAGAGATTAATAAAATTTCTGTTATATATCAATCACTTAATATGCTTGATTGAAACATAGTTTCAATCGCCAATGTCACAAGATGAAGTAATTTTCATTCATGAGGCTACTAACCAAACTAACATTATGATGCAGCATATGGAGAGTTCTCAATAAAATGGTCATCAAACTTTAATTCGTTCAAACATAATAAAATACCATAACACAATAATTGGCATTTTAAAATCACCATAAAATTTGGTTTCGAAACATAATACCAAAATCTAGTTTAAATTTGTAAACAAAATACAAAATGATAACCAATTCTTAAATAATAAATGATAAGTCACAAAGCCCTTTTAATAAAAACTGTAATCCAAATCTTTAGAACTCAATGGGCTTATGATTTTAATAACTTCAAATCTCTCCGCATCTTGGTTATAAACATAAGTAGTAGCTCATAATTAAAACATTTCATAGTTAGGGGGACTTCAATTAGCTAAGTTTGATTCGAAACATACAAGATATTAACCACTTTCCCTTTTCGAATCATTTCTTTCGTTAATGACAAACTTTTGATAATGTCTCAACTATTTACAGAAGTGACATATATCATTGCCCTTACATTCTTTCGAGTCCAAAATCATTAGCAGACTCATTAGCACACTACATAATGCCAACTTCATGTCCCATTTAGGCTTCCTCTACTTTAATTCTCAAGTACTTTAGTTGAGTAGACCAAATATAACATTTCAATGGCATCCTCAAGCATTCTAAGCACAATAAACATAATAGTGCTCACTTTAAACATTCACACAAACATAAGGCTCAGTCTATTTCATTTCATTCATACTTAACCAAAATAAAGGAATTTCTCAAAAAAAAAAAACAATAATTTATCAAGATCTAGTATTCAAAAGGAAACTAATCGATCCTTTTCTTTTTCAAAATGAGAAATTCAATCATTTAAATTAAAATGAAACATACCAAGCATGTGAATGTGAAACAGATATAATTGATAATGCACACATAATATATGCTCACTACAATAATGCTTTGAGTAACCAATAAGTTGACAAAATAAATTTTGTCCAAACAATAATAAATAGTGCAACGGTGATCTACCTTTGGGTTCATCTAATGTTACACTATTAACTGTTATGGTGATTCCCTATAACCAATAGGACTAATCGATAAGGATTCACAATTAAGTAGGTTTGTTACCTTTGAGTATCCAAATCCAATCTCAATTATGAATACTTATAAATTATCCTATTCCAATCCACTAATTATCTAGAAGTGGTGCACCTTTGGGCCTACCTAATATCTATGCAACTAGAGAATTGCGATTTGCAAACTCATTATTCTTAACACTTAAGAATGGGAATAAATTTTATATATATCTTGATATTTATGAGTCATTCCAGTTGGGCCACTTTGGTGACTACCAAACTGTATCGTAATATAAATATCAAATAAAATAAGTGTTAAGTTTCAGTAATTTTATTGAAATCTATGAAACATTCCAGTTGGGTCACTTTGGTGACTACCGAACCGCGTCTTAATATAGATTTCAATCAAGATAATGAATTTTGCATAAACTTTAGGTGAAAAAACAAGAAGAAGAGTATCACTATTTTAACACCTCGTCATAATAGGTATTAGAATTTTATAATTTGATTAACATCTATCAACATTCCGTTTGGGTCGCTTTTGCGACTACCAAACCGTATCATTATATAGAGTTAAATCAAAATAGTAATCTTTTCATGGACATTAGGTGAATATTAGATTATTCACAATTCCATAATATGATTTGATATCTATGAATCATTATGATCGGATCACTTTGGTGACTACCAAATCTTCCATATTATAGATTCAAATCAGTAACTTTCTTTATGGACATAAGGCGAATAATGAAGTATTCAGAAATAAAACTAAAATTCGACGATTCTACGAACCATTATGATTGGGTCACTTTGGTGACTACCAAATCAACCATAACGTAGATTATTCGTCGAAACAATAATTTTTCACATAACTATTATTATGTGAATAAATAGGAAAAATATTCACAATCATTAATCCAGTAATTAACATCCATCAAGGATACATACATAAGCGGCCGGTTGGAACGTAAATGAGAATCCATACATGAGAACAGAACCCATACCATGATATACACAATCCGATGTATTCGCCCAGAATCCAAGAACCAAAAACAATCAATACTAATGTAATCAAAAGATGTCATTAGCCTTATGGGATCATTCTGTTCCCAAGTCTCAAATTAGTCATCGATCCATATGTAGACACATCATCAGTTGCAAAATATAATGGCATAAATCACTAGCTAACTTGTCTCTAATCTAATTTTTGTTGACGGCTGCGACTGCCCAAAGCCGAATCCCATTCTATTAGACACCAACGAGATAATAGGCCATTATTGCATCCACCGAAACCATCATTCATACCGATGGCACGGCAAAATACAAAACTTATGACGTGAAACGGATCAGAACATAATGTTCACATAACAAATTCATACGCCAAAAATAAATTCAGTCAGACTTAATCGGACAAACATGATAGTTCATTAACTAAAGCTTTGATACCACATGTAAGATTTATTCTCAATGGGGTTAGATAATTAACACCCTACATTATGCCAGGATCTAGAACTATCACAATTATCACAATACAATCATTAAGCGGAAGTTAAATAATCAAGAAAGGCGTACCCGGATCCAGTAATGCGGAACTTGAGTGATCCAGTGATTATTGAACCAACCATAATATTGCTAGAGCATTAAGCCCTAGGTGGAAAACGGGTTTCTCTCCCTTGCCTTACTTTCTAGCTGTTTAGTATATGACATTAATTTGATGGAACCCTAAATGCTCTTTTATAGGCAGAGAGAGGACCGGTTTCCTTATTAAACACTAGTGCTAGCCCGTGCCTACGGCACTACGCATTCCGGTTGGAAGGGGATGGCAGTTGTGTGATTTAGGTGAAAACCATGGGTACTTAACTGGGAAGTGGGAGGATGCACTACAGCCTTTGGATCAAATGAATCTAAGCCGTTCTAACAACTTGTCCCCACACCCTTCTGTTTTATAATAGAGATTATACTCACTTCCCATCAAAGTAGAGTCTATTTAGGAAACGGCTTCTCTATTTGACCAATACAATAAATAAAAATATGGAGAATCCTATTAAACTCATAATCAATATGTGCCATATAAAATATGTGGGCCACCAAAATGACTAAATTAAAATTTAGTCTTACACGGCCCTCTTCCCAGCGTCCAAAATCCCCACAAGAAGTTCGCTCGTGATCTTATTCAAGTACTCAGTAACTTCCGGGCTCTTTCAACCGTTTAAGAGTGTGGATTCCCGCTGTCATTGCCAAGGGGTTTCCACTGAGGGTCCCGGCTTGGTACATGGGTTCTGCCGGAGCCACCATCTCCATAATGTCCCTCCTCCCTCCGTACGCACCGACCAGCAGCCCTGTTGGGTAAAATACCCGATCACCCGCACAACGGAAGCGTAACGAAAAACAATCACACAAAAGAGACACAAGATTACATGGTTCCCCAAACTCGGGTACGTCCTGTTGGGATCCACCCTAGTGGTGGATGTGTGATTAGTTTTTGTTAGTAAGGGCGCTTTTGTCCATGTGATATTCTTGTGTATCGTCACCGGAGGAGATTGTACAAGCGTTTCGAAAGGCGGCGGACGGAGGCGAGTGGGAGCTCTACAGTCGATCGTCGGAGAGTTGATTGGAATCGAGATTTGAGCATAGGGATTTGTTCGTCTCGAGGAGACGATCCCAGATCTGGAAAGTTCGTCGCCGGAGGTTACGGGGGTGGCCCACACGCGCCGGTAGAAGGAGGCGCGTGGCTGGCGTGAAACTGCATCAGTCTCGACCGGTTCAGGAAGAGTTTTCGGCCGGTTCGGTCCGATATAGACCGGTTCAGACCAGTTCCTGACATGGTTTTTCATTCCGGATCTGTTTTCGGCCTCGGTTTGGAGTGATTCGACTCAGAAATTGCTGGTACGTTATTTTACAGCTTTGAAACATTATTTTTGGCATTAGTTGAGCTGATCAGGAGTATTAAGGGTCGGATTTAAGTGATTAGCTTATTTTTGGGTGATAAAACAAGATGACGGATGTTGGTGTTAGTGTGAATACTATGGTTATATTGTCGGCAACAAATTATGCGGTTTGGAAACCACGAATGGAGGATATGTTGTCGTTAAAAGAGTTATATGACCCTATTGAGTATAAAGGAAAGAGACCGGATTCGATTAAGGTTGAGGATTGGAATAAATCGAATAGGAAAGCCGTAGCAATGATTCGACAGTTTATTGGGCAGGAGGTGTTTCACCATGTAACGCAAGAGACGGATGCTTATGTTTTGTGGGTGAAGTTAGTGGAGATGTATTAATCGAAATCATCTCGAAACAAAGCGCTTTTGATGAGGCAACTTGTGAATTTGAAGCTTCGAAGTGGGGATTCGGTTGCCGTGCATTCGAGTGAGTTTCAAAGTTTGGTGAATCAATTATCTAGTGTTGGTTTGGATTTTGATGATGAATTGCAAGCTCTTTTGTTACTTAGTTCGCTTCCTGATGATTGGGAGGTCTTGGTGGTTTCCTTGAGCAATTCTACGCCGGATGAAAAATTAAGTATGAGTTTAGTGCAAGATGCTTTGTTTAGTGAGGAGGCGAGAAGAAAGGGAATGGCCAAGATGCATGTTGATGAGTCGCAAGCTTTGGTTTCGGAAGGAACGAGAGGGAGAAATCAAAAGAGAGGAGGCAATTCACGTTCGGGTTCGCGTTCGAGGGATCGTTGTGAAAAAGGGAGTATGGCTTGCTTTTATTGCAAGAAGGAAGGTCATATGATTCGAGATTACCCTAAGTTAGTTGGTCGGACTTGCTATCATTGTAAGGAAGAGGGACATATGATTCGAGATTGTCCCAAGATGAAGGGTCAATCGAAGGAAGCGGCGGTGGTCCAAGATGCGGAGCTTTTGTTGGTTGAGGAAAATCCTAATGTTGCGAGGCAAACGGATTGGGTACTTGACACCGGGTGCTCATTCCATGTTTGTGGAGATATGAGAGAGTTTTGTAGCTATGAGGCTTTTGATGGTGGTTTTGTTCGAATGGCGAATGGTTCGAGGAACCGTGTAGTTGGAACAGGGATGGTGAAGTTTCGCTTGCCGAATGGGAGATTTGTGATGTTATCGGATGTTCGTCATGTGCCAGGGGTGAAGAGGAATTTGATTTCACTTGGAGTGCTTGATGGCAAAGGGTATTTATTCTTGGCTAGTGAGGGTATTCTTCAGGTTCGGCAAGAGGAACGTGTGATGCTTGAAGGTAGTTTGGTTCATGGATTATACCGTCTTGAGGGTTCCGTTGTGAGGGATGATATGAGCTATAGACGTTTAATTGGAAGAAAGGTGTGGCGTGTGAAAACGCAAGTTGAAGAGCCTTTGTGTGAAGCGCATTGTTTGTTGAGTTCGAATGGAGCATCGGTTAGTGGAGTTGTTGAAGAAGAATTGTGCACAAAGAAAAGGGTTTCTTTCGCACAAGATTTGGTTTCCGATGTGTTCGTGTTTGCGTCCAATGAAGAGGTAGGAGGCTACCAAGTGAGGGGGTGCGGGGCATCCGTTAAGGGGGTGCGAGCTATCGAGGTTTGGGATGGCAGACGCTCCGATTGAGGAGTGAGGAGACGACCTTCCACCCACTACGGTGGAGGGGGTGATTGTTGGGATCCACCCTAGTGGTGGATGTGTGATTAGTTTTTGTTAGTAAGGGTGCTTTTGTCCGTGTGATATTCTTTTGTATCCTAGGGCTTTCATTTACATATATTGTGGTGAGAAGAGGGTTAGTGGATGGATGAGAGTGTTTTGTGTGTGGTTTGAGAGGTTAAGAGGGTTTTTTGTAACTATATTGAGTGTTTTAATATAGTGAAATTTTCCCTAAATATCTTGTGTGTGTTTCTTGCTCATCCATGGCTTGAGTATGTGTTCGTGCTTTGTTGGTGAGATCTTGGGCGTGCCCCAACACGTTCACGGAGAGAGAACAACTTCCACTAATATTGAATGAGTACAATGAAATACAAAATACCCTACTCTAGCTCTCAAGCTCTCGGTATTTTTATCTCCCTCAAACTCACACAATATTCTCTCTCGCAATTTTTTTTCTCTGCCGTTTTCTTACTCTCTTACATAATCACAGCACAAGATGTCCCTATAAATAACTTAAGCCAATAAACTCTCCATCTGCGGAGAAGAATCTGGATGGATGTAGTACAACAAAGACATCTTGGAACCAATTACCACAATTACTCCATGCACAGCTTAAGCACTTCCAATAAGCACAATATCATAGGCCAATAAATATATGACCAGCGAACCAACTCTTTCACTGCTGCACCACCGAACCAATTAAAAACAAATTAACTATAATTATTTCTTTTTCTCTTTCACATGGGCAAAACCCAACAAGCCCGCCGCCAATGATCTTCCCAAGCGTGGTTAAATCGGGATTTATTCCAAAATACTCCTGCGCCCCACCGTATGCCAAACGGAACCCGGTCATGACTTCATCAAACACGAGAAGGGCATCATTGTCTTTTGTGATCTTCCGAAGTTCATCGAGGAAACCGGGTTTTGGAGCGATGAAGCCGGAGTTACCGACAACAGGTTCGAGTATATATAACCGCGGCGATCTCTCCTTTGTTTGATTCAAAGAGGTTTTTAACAGCTGAGATATCGTTGAAGGGGGCCGTTAGGGTTTCAAATGTGGCTCCTCTGGGAACACCAGGGGAGTCAGGGAGACCTAGGTTGGCAACCCCACTGCCTGCCTTGACCAGAAAGGAGTCTGCATGACCATGGTACGTAGCAACCCTCAAACTTGATGACCTTCTCGCGGCCGGTGAAAGCGCGGGCCAGACGGATAACGCCCATGCACGCTTCGGTGCCCGAGTTGACAAAACGGACCATTTCTATACTTGGAACGGCAGAGATGACCATCTCTGCTAGAACATTTTCAAGAAGACATGGAGCGCCGAAGCTAGTTCCCTTCTTCATTGTTTCACCTAAGGCTGCAAGTACCTGTAAGATAAAAGTTAGTCCAAGATTGTTTGCAAGAACTCTTAAGGCTTTTTCGAAGCTAGCAAAAGCTGAATCATCTGTGGTTTCGCGAGATGGTAGTTGCTAGGTTTATCTGATCACATCAGCGTGTTCATATACTTATCTTTTCCCCTTTTTTCCCCAGTAGTGGAAAAGGACTTCTGATTATCAGTGATGAAGGGACTCCCCAATATTTCATATAGACGTATATGAAAGGTAAGAGTTCCCTCACCTAAAATTACATTTTAGAGGGTGCACAAATTTGTGTCTGATAACTGAAGACCGTATTCAGGAGGGTCTGCCTTTTACAACCAGAAATTCTAAACTATCGTCTTAAAACACCAACAGCTAAACAAAGCGAAACAGAAGCATATCTTCTTGAATTACCTCTAGATGGCTGATGCTCTTGGGCTTGGCTCTATTGTATGCTACTCCCTCCGTCCCTTTTTAAGTGTCCTGCTTCGTAACTCCAACTTATTAAAAAGACATCATCATTATATCTTTCACATTAACTTTTTTCTCCACTTTCCCTACTTACCTATCATCATTACACTTTTACTCACTAACTTTTCAAAATGGAATCTACTTTTAGGGACAAAATAGACAATGAACCAACTTTTACCCACTAACTTTACAAAATGGACACTTATTAAGGGACAGCCCAAAATGGAATACTAGACTATAAAAAAGGGACGGAGGGAGTAGTACATAAATGGGGAACAGTAGAAGAAATATACCTCGTCATCTGCGTGACCAATAATGGCTGTCCCCCATGAACCAACGTAATCAATGTACTGGCCTCGTTCCAGAATACCTTCTTAAAAAATAAATACTTATTTCACATTTTGAAACTCAAAAATAATGCAAATGAAAAATAATTTTTTAATTTTTTTTTGCACCGTATTAAAAATCTCAATGAGATTTATCAAACAAGATCTATTTTGATAAAAAAATTATTTGCGTAAACATATGATTTTTAAGCTTGAAATTACCTTATTAAAAAATAAGTACTTATTTTCCTTTCCGGAATGGGCCTCATTGCCATCTATGTCCCACATGTGAGAGCCCTTGACAGAGTCCATCACAATAGGCTGACCGCCAACTGATTTGAAAGCACGAACGGGAGAATTTACACCTCCTGGCATCAGTTCCTATTGCCACAATTCAATGAATAGATTAGAATTTGAAACAAAGACTGCAAGTTGACATAAGTGGAAGAAAAGACTGAAACATGAGAAGAATAAATGCCGAGACTATGAATCCATGCACAGTTACAAAGACAAAACTAGGCTCAGAAGGCTCGTTTTAAAATCAATTTACATCAATCTATTATATTGTTAACCACCAACTCATCTAAAAGCTTAAGCTGTTAGAGAGAGGGGGCAACTTTATTACTTTTTATACTTTCAACACGCCCCTCACGTGTAGCAAAGCTCTCCCTTTATTACTTTTTATACTTTCAACACGCCCCTCACGTGTAGCAAAGCTCTCCTTCATGAGCGGGCTAAACACGTGTAAATTTTTTAACATTAGGTAGGCGGTGGGATTCGAACACAGGATCTATTGCCTGCTTTAATACCATATTAGATTGTTAACCACCAACTCATCTAAAAACTTAAACTGTTAGAGAGAGGGACAACTTTATTATTTATACTTTCAACACAATCAGGTTGTAATATATTTCCATTCTAACTTCACTAAAATTTCGAATTCAGACCCGTCGATGCTCCTTCCACCAACGATAAAATCGTTGCTCGTCTTAACCTCAATTTATACAGGACCCTATCAATTTGACAATATCATACCTCGTATTGTGACTCCAACTCACTCCTCTAACTTTATTAGTTCATTATTTTTTTAAATTTTTTGGTATTATATTTTTTAATTGATCATTTGAGGAGTTACCATATTTGAAGATCGAGAGAAAGTATCACCAATTTTGATGCTCTCTTTTGATGTGGGGGTTGAAGTAGTATTTTTCAACATTGCTCGTCAAAAAACTTAAAATATAGTATTTGATGGGTGGTTTGGAGATGCTTATCTGCTCCCCCTGAAAAATTTGACTCTCTTTGTCCTTGTATTTTGAAGTTCAGAAACATCAAAATTTTGCCCATTTTTATTTTTCAAGTCAAGATTTGATAACACTTTAAATTCCAATTTCTTTTACTTTTGTTAAAAAGAAGGCTCTAAAAATTGTATTTCCAGTGACACTCTCAAAGGAATCCTGATGATATCATCGATTCGGAATGGGAGGGGCTGTAGTGCACCCGCCGCACTACACGGCCGATCCGACCGTGAATTTCTGTGCGGACGGGTTGGATTTAATCTAAACTTCTACAAATCCTAACCGTCCATTGTTCGGATGAAAATCCGAGCTGTCCATTACTGAGATGGATAGCCGAATTGGTCGCACTACAGCGGGGAGTGCACTACAGCACCCCCGGGTCCCATGGATTCATGGTGAAATCAATTTGAAAGCACTTGCATGATATATTAACATTTGATGGAACTACAATTTTCAAGCTCAAATTGTTGGACGATAATAACTGGTAGTACTATGTACAGTTGAAGGTTCTAAATAGGGACTTGTATTCTATGACTCCTTGATAGGCTTCCAACAAGAGAGAGCAAACATGATCCGACCCTTCCATCCTTGAAGCATCCATTTCCCATCCTCTTCTACTGTAAAATTCTTGTTGTAATGCACCTTCACAATACCCTTCAATTCCGTCAATATCTCTCGGTTCAACGGGAGTTGCCTGAACCCAGCTCGCACGTTCCTGATTTGCCACTGCTTGTACGTTTCGAGCCTCTCAACCCTCTCGGTGTCCTCGCACGCGATTACATTCATAATATCCCTTCCCCACACCTCTTTCTCATACATATGCCTCCCCTCATCTTCACGCGGTACTGTAGCTTCGAACATATCGAACAATGAGGAGGCGATCCTGATCGCCTCCCTGAATCGCGAGATGAAGAAAGGAGCATTGCATGCCCCGTTCAGGACTCCGTGGATGAACATATCCGGATTGATCCTCCTCACCAAGTTGAGAACACCATCCCGCGGACAGTTCTCCCCCACCGTCTCATCTGGCACGTTCCCTAGCCTGTACAAGCAATTGACGACAAGAACCTCGTCACTCTCGATCTTAAGATCATCAAGATTGATATTGTCCCATTTCTTTGCTATGGCATTGAACTGAAATGGGACACCAAATCTTTCGCAATAAGTCGCAAGTCTCCTCCCTGTTTCCTCAACCCTTTCAGACGGGCGAAAACCCGGTTGGGGAAAGTCGATTCCCGTAATTTGAACCCTAGGTGGCCCGCCGGGCCTCATGGACAAGTTTTGGATAAGACAAGGCCATTGGAACCCATACAGAATGCCGAAATCTATGATGTGAAGCCTTTGTGAATCCTGAACTAGGGTTCTGATCGATCTATTTGCGTACCCATTTGACAACCAGTTGAAAGGGCACGCTTTGACATGCACCTCATAGCCTCTCAGGATATCAGCAGTAGAAATTCTCTTGGTGGCTAGAGCAGCATATAATGCTGCCCCAGTGCCAGCCAAACGCGCCTCGAGTGCATTACCAAAATAGTGTGCCAGTCTTTCGACTTCGTCCCCGTAAGGAGAAGAGTGTTGTTTGATCTGGTTCAATAGGTAGTACGCATTCTTGTGGTCGGCGCTTGAAACACCTTGTGCGCACTGAGATAGGAGAGTCATCAAATCCACCACTTCCTTTTCGTTGCCTTCCTTCTCTACGTTCCCTCTTCCTCCTCCGGTAGACCCTTTCGATTGCTCATTCTGATTCTTCTGCAATTTCCTGCCGACCCCATTTGGGAAGGCATAGTGATCACGAACGAGAAACAGGGAGGAGTCCCGATGCGAATTGGGATTCAAGGGAGGGCAGAGCAAGACCTTATCGTACATCTCAAATTGGTCATCGGACTCTTGAGCAGAACTAGCCAATTGCTTGTTACCCCGGCCACCATCCGCGAAATCGCCTCCGTCCTCTCGATGACGAGTTTTCTTTTCCCTCGATCTATTTGGCGACTTCTCCCGCTTATTCTCATCTTCTTCTCCCGCGCTCCCGTTGGAGGATTCTAAAGCCTTTAATGGACTAAAATGGGATTCCACTGAGTACCCCTCACCGGATCCATTTGAAGGGACGGTTGGCGGCAAAATGGACTCCTCAAAGGTGTTCTCAGAGTAAAAATCTCGATCGAGAAGCCAATTGGACACGTCGACGAAGTTGTCGAATGAATCAATGCTATCTAAACTTTCCTTCGTGGAACCAGGGGAATGATCAAAGTCGAACGCGAGAGGGCTTTGATTGGAATTAGGAGGAGTGTATTCGTTGCCGAGAGCATCGTAGAAGGATTTTTCGGTGGCTTGGAGAGCCAAGCACTCTTGGAACATACATGGCTTATTTTCCAAGTCGTCTTCTTCCATGAGCATCTGGTTTATCAGCCTGAGAGTCGCATCGGAGAAATCTTCTTCTCCCATTGATGCATCCTCCAATCTCAGACAAGTGGATGAACAAGAGGAAACGTGATTCGTGTTCCCTTCGCTTGGAAGGGAAGAAGGTACATCTACGTAGTCCTGTTGATTTTGGTTCGAAAAAGGAGCAGAAAATACTTGTGCAAGTTCATCCATGACTATGAGCATCTATCTGATGATAACCTCAATAGATCAAAAAACAAGAGAGACAGGAATCGACAAACAGAGCATAATTTAGGGACGAAGTAGATAAATGGAGCATAGTTTATGGACAAAGTAAACAAACGGAGCATAGCTTAGGGATGAAATATTAGACCAAATTGGGGAATTCATTAACTTTTCCGTCCAAACAAAGGGAATCCGTTAACATTAGACGAAATTGGTTCCAATCAGGAAGTTGAGAGATGAAATAGGTGATTTTTGCAGCTTGAGGACGAAATAGACAAACGGCACATAGTTTAGGGGATAAAAACTCAAAAAACAAAAGAAATCCCCCCCAAGTTGTATATATGAAGTAGATATGTGGGTAATCATACAGATTACAGATATAGCAGACATGTGATTTATTTGATATGGGTTTTGAGGGAGAATTTGGGAGTAATGACTAATGAGTGAAGAGAGATAAATAAAACAATAACAGTAATAAGGGGAAAAAAACTTATTGAGACCGTGCACAGAAATGGAGAAAGGTTTTGAGACCCTACGAGAACAAACCCGATATTAATCAAACCAAAAAAGATTGATAGAGAGAATATGAGAAGAGTAAAAGAGAGTGAATTAACCAAGTGGTTGCCGGACGGTAGAGGTTTATATACAAACGAAAAGGGAACTGTGTTGGTTGTTTTTTAGTAGCAGGGGAAGGATCCAGGAAAATATATACGTAGAAAAAATGGGATTCAGGGATGCTGTCGAGTAGCTTCCTGTTGAGTCGGTGCAGCTTTCTGTCAAGCCGGTGCAGAGTCACCGATCTGATCGTTCATCTCGGCACGGATAGCTCGGGTCGAACCTGAGCGCATATAAACCTGAACTATCCGTTGCTCGGTTAAGATTCGAGCAGTCGATTGCCGGATCGGCCGCTCTGCACCGCTCAACAGGAAGATGCTGCCAAGCATCTCCCATTCGGAAAAAATGAGAGCGAATCAAGGGAGGCCAGGTTTCATATATACAGACCAAATTAATAACATCGACATACGTACGTATTGACTATTGAGGTTTAGTTGTAATCTCTCCATTCGTCCATTTGTCACATATAATTCCCTTGGCTAAGATTAGTCAGAGGGAGAAAAAAAAAATTGGACCATTTGTACCAAAATTGAAGTCAATTGCGTCCAAGTTCACCCCCCATTGTTTTCATAATGAAAACAAAATAGTTTTTTTTTTTTTTTTTTGGAAGGTAAAACAAAATAGTTGTCCCCACATTGTTCTAATTTTCAAACCTTTATATGCCACCTGCCCCCTTTAGAAAAATTGCTCGTTTACTCCTTCTAAGATGGTTTAATAAACAAAAAAAATTCAAAGTTTTTCTCATGTCTAGAATTAAAATAGGGGAACTTAAATAGGGGTCCTATTCTACATGAAACTTAAGTTCTAATCCTTATAGGTTTGAAAACTTTTGTTTTCATCCTGAAATTTAAATAATACCCATTTTGCCCTTAATAATTTTCTACATTTAATAGAGCCGCTGCACAGACCTAATTAAATAAGGAATATTGACTTTGTTAATTTGGTCCGCGCAGCGGCAATCATGACAAAGTCATCCAGAATCACGACAAAATCATCCGGGATGTAGAACTAACTTAAAAAGTTAGATTAAGGTCCTAAAATTCCTCACTATATAGGTGAAGAAATTCGGGATGTAGAACTAACTTAAAAAGTTAGATTAAGGTCCTCAAATTCCTCACTATATAGGTGAAGAAATTCGGGATGTAAAACTAACTTAAAAAGTTAGTTTAAGATCCTAAAATTCCTCACTATATAGGTGAAGAAATTCGGGATGTAGAACTAACTTAAAAAGTTAGTTTAAGGTCCTAAAATTCTTCACTATATAGGTGAAGAAATTCGGGATGTAGAACTAACTTAAAAAGTTATATTAAGGTCCTAAAATTCCTTACTATATAGGTGAAGAAATTCGGGATGTAAAACTAACTTAAATAGTTAGTTTAAGGTCCTAAAATTCTTCACTATATAGGTGAAGAAATTCGGGATGTAGAACTAACTTAAAAAGTTAGATTAAGGTCCTAAAATTCCTTACTATATAGGTGAAGAAATTCGGGATGTAAAACTAGAAATTCGGGATGTAGAACTAACTTAAAAAGTTAGTTTAAGATCCTAAAATTCTTTACTATATAGGTAAAGAAATTCGGGATGTAAAACTAACTTTAAAAATTAGTTTAAGGTCCTAAAATTTCTTCACTATATAGGTGAAGAAATTCGGGATGTAGAACTAACTTAAAAAGTTAGTTTAAAATCCTAAAATTCCTTACTATATAGGTGAAGAAATTCGGGATGTAAAACTAGAAATTCGGGATGTAGAACTAACTTAAAAAATTTGTTTAAGGTTGTCATGATTTTCGGATGACTTTGTTATAATTCCTGTATTTTTCATGACTTTGTCATGATTTATGTATTTGTCATGATTAGGGGTGTTTAAGGTATTATTTAAATTTCAGGATGTCGACTTAAGTTTTCAAACCTAGTAGGATGGGAACCTAAATAAGTTGGGCAAATAGGATGGCTAATTAATTTCCTCATTAAATCTTTTCAAAATAGTAAGTTTTAAAATCCAATTAGTCTTACTTATGTGGGAAATATTAGCTTTAGAACTTGTTTTCAACATATAACAGCTAGCAATACCATCTAAAAAAAAATTACGTACAGATTTGGGTTTTATTTTTAGAAAAATGCATTCAAGAGATGGGCGAAGGCAATTAACTTATTTTGCTTATTTGTGAATACTATTTCTTTTTTTATTTTATTTTCCTGTTTGTGTTTGAATTTAGGTATAAACGAGTAAATAACCAAAGCTACCAAAGAAGCCCTTAAATCAATTTTTTTTGTAAGCAAATAGTAACTAGTCAGTTTAGCCCGTGATTATTGATGTTAGAGCATCTGCAAGGGAGGTAGGAAATTTTTATCCTAAAATTAGCTCTGGTAACACAAGTGGCAAGTTGAAGAGGCATTCGAAGCAAATGCACTCCAAACTCCAAAGGAGTCTTCAAATTTTAAATAATTATTACTTTTTTGACTTTAAGCGACTCATTTTGCCCAAACTAATAAATTAATTAATTCACCAATCATGAATATTAGATTTGATGAGTTGATCACAATTTGGAGAGTTGTTTTCTTCAAAATATTTTAAGGAGTAAGAGAGCTACACCAAAATAAAATTAGTGTAGCAAGTTTTTTTTGAACAGAGTGTAGCAAGTTTACTACCTCCATTTTGCTCACACCAAAATAAAAATATTTTGGTTTTGCTATCATACTTGAAGATGCTCTTAGGCTGCGATCTTGTGAACTTTTTTTTATCTAAACTTTTTTTCAATTTTTTTTATTTTTTGTAACTTTTTTTTTGAGCTTTTTCACGTAATTTTTAAGATTAATCATTCGTCTGAGCGAGAGAAATTAGAAAAAATGTAAAAATGTGGACAATGTTTAAAAAAATTCATATAAAACGACACTTCATACCAAAAAAAAAAGATAGTTATTTGATGGTTTTTTCGTCTTTAGTAAACTTTTTTTATTTTTAGTCATAATTTTTTTTACTTTTTAGACTCCTTCCGTCGAGATGGATAATTAAACCAAAAAATATGACCTGAATATAAAACAATGAGATTGAGTTTAAGTTCTATTTTGTGGAAACCCCATGGTTCCCACCACTAACATTAATTTGTGGGACCCACCGTGCGTATAGGGCTCGTTAAGTAATGTCTCAACAAAAAATCAGTTTAATCAAACATTGATAGGTACATACAAAATTAAATTTTGATTTGTAAAATCAACATTAAATAAGTTTAAAGTTAAACTATCCATAACCATCCAATTTATAAATAAAAATATAATTTTTCATATACCTATTGATGTCCAATCAACCTGATTTTTTGTGTGTAAATAATCAACTCTACGGACTCTACAAAATTGACAGTTTGAATTATTACAAAAGACACATGGTGGAGCCCGCAATGGACAGGAGATAGAATTAATTTAAACTCACGAAACAAAGGAAGTTCATGGTAAAAAAAGGTTCCAATTTCATTCCTTACCATGCATATATTCGCTGAATCATTTCTTTCCAAGTCATCGTCACATCATCATCATCACATCATTACGGAAAAAATTTCAGTGCCGGGTGGGTATCACGTGGTGTCTGCTCGGCGCATTTGAGCAGTCCATGGCATTTTTTAACAGCTCAAATTTGGAAAGAGAAAAATGTAGGAGAAAGTGTTGGGGTGAAAGGAAAGAAAAGATTTCAATCCGAGTCGTCCTAATGTGTATTGGACGACCCAAATATATCGAATGGATACCATGGGGATATACCATCCGGCACCGAAAAATTTCTCCATCATTACAGAAAAAGAACTATACAAACAGAAGGTTCCAATTGCACAGTTTCAACCCCACATCGGTAACCAGAAATAGAACCGTCCCATTAGTCTTCTATATATACACAAGCCCCAAAAATGTTAAAATGATGAAAGTGATTACTCCCTCTTACCCAACCACTCAAATGATAAACCCTGCACCCACATGCATGGGCCATTGGCCACATGGCCATGGCTACTAGCCTCTATTGTACTTTCTCTCTCCTCCATTAATATCGATATACAAATACAGAAACAAAAATCTATCTCATGTTTCCTAATTTGTTCATTTTTAGTGTAGAGGTTTCCCATCAGCATCAACATGCAGCTGTAAGCAAGACCAACAAAAAATACGTTGGAAGCTATTAGTAAGGAACAGTGCTATGGGCACATATGTCTGGACTAGTTTGATGCAATAGTTTGATGCATGTGAATTCCACACGACCGACGTGAAATACAAATTCATTTTGTATAGTTTGTTGAAGACATATTTGTTTCCGGATATATGCGTCCAAACCATGTCCCATTAGTAATAAGTCCTGCTTTAAGGCTTTACGCATGCGATTGTCAGCTTAGTTGGAGTACCATATCAGTATTACCATCAGCAGATAACGGAGGAGACAGAACCATCAGCAGATAACGGAGGAGACAGAGAGCGGGTACCGGAAGGTGTTGGCGTATTGGAACGACACGGTGCGGCCGTTGACGAGAGGCCTGCCGGCGTTGACAAGGCAGTCGTTGTAATGGAGGCGCTTGAAGACGCGAGGGTTGATGAGGCGGGCGGAGCTGAACCAGCCGCAGCTGAGGTGGATGCCGGAGATGTCGCAGCCGGTGACGCACACGTTCATGATCTCCACCGTGTACGTGGGTATGCCGCTTGGAAGGGGTGATGTGGGGCCCTGGTTAATTACTATATCGGAAGTTGAACATTTTCTATCTCCCCATATACGGCTTGGCTTCACTTCTTGTTCTTCTTGATCATCTGTTGCTGCGTAAAAGCACATACAAACAAAATTATTGTGTGATTTTTCAAGGCCGCTAATTTTGTCACTCATATTTTTGTTAACGTTACTCCCCTGCAAGTATATTTTTTATGCAAAAAATACACTTGCAGGAGAGTGACGTTAACAAAAAAGAAAGTGACAAAAATCATTTCCTTTTTCAATGGAAAGGCTACAAACTTATCGGAGAAGGGCGTGTAAAGGGAAGACATCAGTAAAAAGCCACACTTCGCTTTACCGAACAACTTTTTAATGAAGTCAACAAAGGTACCAACTACCAATTGCCAATGGGGGACCAGGCCTTTCTAAAACCAATTTACTCCTATCTTTTACTGCAAAAGGTGGTAATAGGACAATAGAAAAAGTTGGGGTTCAAATTTCAATCAATTTGAAAAGGCAAATAATGGCATGTAATTCTCCTAGAGCCCTCTTTCTTTTCCAACACAATCACACATCAATTCTCTTCATAACTGTATATATGGAGGTTTACGTAACTGTGCATATTGGAACGAGATACAATGTCTTGGGACCAATTAGTCTACAAGATTCTACACCCAGACACTTGCACAAACACAAGAATGTTAGCGTGCGAGTTTGCAGTGTTACTAGCGTTTTTTTATTTTGAGAAACCATTATTTTCCCGTAATCCTTTCTATTCATGTTGTTGAAGACATTAATCAAAGTGAAACAGCATACATGCACTGTATGGCATCCGCCTATCCGAAACTAGAGGTTTCTAGAGAACATTAGTTACAGTATTTGTGAGTGAGAATTAACAATTCAATAATGGTACGGACATGAAAAGAACGAGACAAGGACACAACAATGTTCGATATCATATGATGCATCGCATAATACCCACACGCATTACAAAGTTCAGTTCCCTACACATTTGTGTCCGAACAAATGTCCCTTTCCATCTGTCTAGCATTACCGTTAACCATGTTACACGTATAGTCGTATAGAATTTCGATGTTGGTCTAATTTTGACGCAATTCAGCTCTAAATTTCCAGCTAAACAATGCTCCCGTGGAAGAATCAAGTTCAACTAACGGTGCACGTTAGAATAAAATCCACTACTCCTACTAAAAAAGCTGGCGCCCGCATATGACAATAGAAAGTACGTATGATCATCCGATCACAGTTGCTCTGTGTCGGATAGAGGGACGTGAGCTGTTGGTTTGCAGCAAAAATGGGTACTACTACAAATTTTCTTACCACGATGGAGGAGTTTACGATGCGGAACAGAGATCATAGCGGCGGTGCTTCCGACTCGACTCACCTCCGCTGAACCATGACCAAGGCGCAGACCTGCATTGAAAATGACGTCAAAGTTATCTATCGTAGGTTTCAATTAGTTTCTGATTTGAATTTAATATTGGGCAAGAACAAGACGAAAAGTAGGAATCAGAATAAGAAATCAATTTCCGCACATAAAAGCGAAAACCGACTGAATTGATATACTTAAACAATGGGGGAATAAAGGAATGTAAGCTAGAATCTGGTAAGTTCAGTGAATTATATATGTGCACCTTTACACACCTGTATTATGATATGTAATCGTCGTCAGTAATCCAACCGCAAATATCGCCGCAATTAACGCGAGACTTAGCCGCCTTGATGATGATGGAGTACTTCTCATCATAATCGCAGCACAAAAATCACGCACGGCCAAGTTCATCGTAAACTCATGACAAGAACGAGCCCTAGATAAGAAAGCTGCGAAACGAAGCATCGATTAATCTTCAAAAAGCAAACGAAAACACGATCGGATCCAAGAGTTTAAAGTCGAAATGGTAAATGTTTTCGGAACCCTAACAACACGCACTAGGCTGATCAGGCCTCAAGGATCAGACACTGGTACTGGTTACGAATATGAGAGAGAGAGAGATGAAATGACCAGACGGAGTTCGGCTGGTACTACAAAGTTAAAAAAGCTGCATCGGAACGGATTTTGAAAGCGTGTGCAAAAATTATCGAAACACAGCGACGCACATCAAATCAGTCAAAAAGAACCTACCGCCAAAATGGCAAAGAACCAGCTGGTTTATAGGATTTGATTTTCGATCTCCTTGAGAATCGCGACGACTCACGAGTTCATTACTTCACTAGCCCCAGGGTAGGGAGTACAATTATAGCCATACAGACGGCGACATGTTTCGAGCACGAGAACAGCAATATTTACGTGGAAATAGAAAGTAGAAACACTCCAGTCTATTCTCTCGCAACAATCATGAGAATGGAAATTTTTTTCCTTCACTTTTTCCGAGGACTTTCCGACACTTTCCGGGAAAATCGTCGGCCGAGAATTTTTGAGAACGGATGGGGAAATTTTTGAGAAGCGAATCGGAAATCAATTTAGGGCGACGTAAATGGAAACCACGAGGGTACGAACAGAGAGCGGGATAAATGGAAAAAGAAAGAAAGAAAGCAGGATCAGCGTAATTTAGAAGTCTGACAGAGCAGGGTTGCAGAGCAATGAGGTCTGACTTCTGAAAATTGGAGAGAGAGAGAGAGAGAGAGAGAATGGCAGAGAAGGTGGGGAGTGGAGGGAGACAAATTGGTGAAGCAGGAAAGGATATCAGAGAAAAGTTTTTGAGCATTTGGAATCTTGGATGCAATGAGAAAATTTTCAGTGCCGGTGGATACCACGTGGTGCCCGCTCGGTACATCTGAGCCGTCCGATGCGATTTTGGACGGTTCGGATTTGGAGAAAAAAAAAAGAGAGAGAAAGAGGAGTGGTGAGAGGAGAGAGAAGATTTCAATTTAAGCCGTTCAAAAGTGTATCAAATGACTCAGGAGTGTCGAGCCGACACCACGTGGGATATACCTACCGGACCCCGAAAAATTTCTCGGATGCAATGCAAGTTCCCACCATATAGATTTTTTAGGAAAGATTATTGGGTCGAATGGGGGCGTCGCGTAATGGTGTCCAAAATCGGGCAATAATTACTCATAATTTAGAGAGAGAAAGATTTGTCAGCTCCAAGATTTGTGTTATTCGCATATGTATATATAAAAGGAGATTTTTATTTACTGTGTGGTCTATGGACCGGGAGACGCCGAGCGCATCTCGACCGTCCAAAAGTGTTTTGGATAGTCCGGATGCAAAGGTACCGAACGGATTTAAAAAAAAGAAAAGGAAAAAGATGTTTCGATCCGGGCCGTTGATTCCGAGATGAACGGCCGGATTGGCCGCTCGGCACCCACTCGGCAGGGGTGCCGGCGTGCCGCTCTGCAGGATCCCCGGGTCCGTGGTCTACCAACTAAAATAAGTACTAGTATATATTTTTTGAATTAAAAGTAATGTATTACGAAAAAATGATTTGTCTCGTAAAATAAAAAATAAGTACTTAACAAATACTCCATAATAATCTTAGCGAAACGGAACGGAACCTCAGTACCCGGGTGCCTCAAGCTTATCATATGAGCCGATGGATGCGAACCAATCCAAATCGATCAGAGAGGTTTTTACCCGAATGTTAGACAACAACTTATTTTTAGGTATTACTAACTTGAATAACCCGATGAAGTTCGGTTCGGGTTTGGTCCGGTTCCATATAAATATTCGCATTGAACCTCAACCCGAAGCTAAACCATAAATTATAGTGTATTATACTATGGAAAATATTTATAATGTTATCTTCCGTTTGCCAATAACCTGATTTCAAGTCAAATTTGGAGAAGATGACTGCTTTATACAGCTGTATCAAACTGTATCAAACTGATACAGCTGATGACGAATCCATGACATCAGCCAAATCCAAAGAAGAGGACAACAATCCCTTCACATGCCTAGCTGGGGAGTCACAGGATCCCTATGAAGATGAGGCTAATATGGACACACCTACTTTAGGTGATTATTGGGACAGCATGGCAGAATTGATGGCAGAACGTCTGTCCCAATCAAAAAAAGGCAAAGAAAAGCACCAATAATTTCATAAAATGCCAAAACTACTTTCGATGGCAAAGAACTCAATAGTGGAGTCGACATGATGACACTCTGCTGTCGGTGAAGACTAATGCGACGATGGGGCCCCAGGTGTACCCGGCAGGAATCTTCATTCTAATTTGAGTGTAATTTGTATTTCATTTAGTTTGCTTTTGAGTCTATAAATAGCTTGGAGTCTGTATAGTTGAAGTAGGTTTTTCAGGATTACCCTCTCTCTCTAAAATTCTAAGCTCTCCCTCTCTTCCGTTGTACTCTCTTCCCCCTTCAGTTGTAATATTGGCCTCGGCCTTCTAAATAATAAGGTCAGCTTTCTGTACGATCCTTTACTTACTTTAGGGAAACAGTCCCCCCACTATCCTGAACTATTTGTTTAATTTGGTTAATTATTGGTCTAGGAGGGACAGCATAAATAGTCCAATTCTCAGGGAATGTAATTTCTTCCCAATTGATCAATCTATTGGTTGCAATATTAGATGTTAACATATTGGTTTCTATTAAGACCGTTTGATCTGGGGACGATAAATTGCGTACCCTTGGATTAACAATATTCATAACTTTATAGTAGATTCTGTAGATTACAGCTATTACTTCAGATCCTGGTAAATAGTCATATCCTCTAGTTTGAATCCTACAATTTAGGACTTCACCAATATTCCTATCTGTCAAGGATAATGTTAAATTAGGATAAGTATTAAAGTAAACAGGGCCATGACATAAACTGGTTTCTATAGCCCCCATTATTGAGGCTCTCCAATTATTACACCTATCATCTCTCAAAGTAACTTGAAGACAGGTATCCATTCCTAACAAAGTTTTAATGGTTTAAGAGCAATTTGCACTAAACCAATATGGATATAATTGTAATTTCGCATATGAGCTAAGAGATCACTTCTATCTAGAAGATTAATTATCTTATCATTAAGCTCTATGCTTTCTGTTTTTTCCTTGGTTTTAATTGCCAAGGTACTTCTAAATTCAAAAGTTCCTCGTCCATAATTTGTTGATGGACGTACTGGAGGGATTGTCCAGTGATTCAATTGTTCTTGCACATTGGCATATTCCACTAATTCGGAATTTTTAATTCTATCATTATCAGATCTAAATAATCTTCTCATTTTGAGATGATTGTGTTAGTGCTCATATAAATTATTTTCTCATGATTTTGCCTCTTTTTTTTTAAATGGAAGATAACATTATAAATAGCACGTCTGTCAACGGTTTACCGGAGCAAGGCCAAATTACCCTAACCGGGTCTTCATGGCCGGACAAATCCGAACGCGACTTTAGTGACGTCCCACTACTCATAATGATATCTTACATTTAAATTTTTCTCGTTAAGTTTTATTCAAAAGGCTCCATCATAAGTAATAACTTATATTTAAATATTCGCATTGAACCTCAACCCGAAGCTAAACCATTAATTATAGTAGTATTATACTATTAGCGTAAATGTCTGCATATACACATACACACATGACATATTCCCCCGTATATAAACATATATTAATTTAAATATCCTCATACTTATATATGAATAAACCGAAGAATCGGGTTTGGATAATGTAGTGGGCCGAAATTACCGAAGGGTCAAAAGGGTCAAAACGATATAGTCCAGAGGCCTACGGATCTGATTGGTTCGCGCTCTATACATTACGTTCGGCTGCCGAGTGTATGCAGTTCACCAACCCTGGCAGTTCTGTTTACTTCGGAGCAAAAGCCATCGTTACATTCGGCGGACTTGACGTTCGGGAAGCTCATCCCTTCGGAGAAATCATTACGTTTGACAGTCATTTCTTCGAGATGGTCTCTCTTCGGTGATAGCTGTGCTCGGCAGTCAAAATTCTCGTCTTCGGTTATTCAACGGTCAAATGATGTCAGAACAAAAGTGACGTCTCTGTCCGATGTGACGGCTCTGACGTTGAATAGTGCGACTCTGTCATCCACGTGGGACGGTGTCTCGTAAATATCTCTGACACGTGACGTCAGCCGAACAGCACGACACGTGGAGACGGTCTAACTTGCTTTGCACTCTCAGGTTGCCTATAAATAGAGGGCTACCCCCCAACCAGGTTTCTCTCTGATACTCTCTCTCTCTCTCTCTCTACATATTTTCTCAAAAAGCTTTCTCATTTACTTCTCCTCCACCTACTGACTAGGTCGTCGGAGCTTCTACCCGGAGGAACACCCCCATTCGGTTTGCAGGTACACAGGTGCACTTTGTTCATCCTCCCAACCTCGGATAAAAGAAGGAAAAGGCTCAAGGTGGAATTAACCCCCCCCCCCCCCCCCACAGATAAAAACCAAACCAAACTAATCCCCATCAGATACGGTTACGGTCTAGGCAAAACATGTCAGTTACCAGTTTCAAATTTCGAGTTCGGTTTGGATTTGACAGAAACCCGGGCTTAATCAATCAGTTGTCATCTCTATTGATACCCCTAATCTTGGACTCCACATGAATATGAATCTGGTGGTGAGGAAGAGGCATGTGGCACCGCCATGTGCTCCCCAGGGCACTGAATTTTTTTTCATATAATTAAAGGATTAAAGAAGTGTTTGGAAGCTAATTTGTCATATAATTCAATGCTATTTGAAGTTACTAGTCTTGAAAACTCGCAAAAACAACAAAAGGAACGAAAGATAGCACCATAGGGCAAACCCATAAACGGAGGCCAATATCTTCTAACTCGTGAATCCGGCTTGCATGGTTCTCATATCTATATGTAGTTCAATGTTATTTGAAGCTACTAGCTTGAAAACTTGCAAAAACAACTAGAGGAACGAAAGCCATTCCCCCCAATTGTAGCTTGAATAGGGCAAATATGTAAGCGGAGGCAAATATCTTCTCACTCATGAATCCAATTTGCGTGGTCCCAGAGCACTGAATAATTTTCATAGTATAATTAAAGGATGTTTGGAAGCTAATTATTTTTTAGATTATGGTTTTTTGAATTGGGCATTATAAATTTTCGAATAAGAATGAAAATCTGTTTGGTTGTGTTCTTGAAATAATCTCAAAATTTAATTCAAAAGGTTTCTGAGGACTTAGGAGTGAACAAATGAAATTGATAAGCCTTGTCCATTTTATATTGGACCCATATCGAATCCGACATCATCAACAAGAATGGTTCATTTTCAAATTAGATGGGCAAATTTGGACGGCTTAAAATGAATTATGGATTAAATATGAATGGAATGAATATGAGTAAATAATAAGCAGCTTAAATATAGATGAGTCAAATATGGATCAAGTCCTACCGATAAAATCCCGTCCCCCTTTTTCCCACTCATCTGTCTCTCTCTCTTTAAAAAAAAAATTGAAACTGAAAAGCAGAGCCCCAACGAGGGGGTGTATATTGCCTTCAATTATCCACGTCTCCGCTCATAACGACGCAATTGGAAAAAAAAACTGAAACCAAGCAATTGGAATAGATAGAGGGAATTGAAATCAAATTCTCGATGAGAAGATTAAAGGGAGGAATTCAAGGCGTAAGGAATTCAAGGCGTGGTGGAGTGGTGGCCGATTGTGAGGTGGGAGGAGTTGGGCTGGTGGGAATGGTGGTGGTTGCTCGGGTGGTTATGGAGGTACACGGCTGGGAGAGCCGGAGAGGAGATGATGATACACGGCTGGTTCTTCTCTCTCTCTCGGGTGTAGTTGGTGGGAAACAAAAAAAGAAATGGGAGGGGAATATTTTTTTAAATGGAATGGGTTATTGCATCGGATCAAAAAAAGAATGGGTTATTGCATGAGGGGTTTAATCCTATGGGTATTGTTGTGTTGTCTATATGGGAGTGAATTAAGGAGGAAAACGGGAATTGTGTTTGAGGATGGGTTTGGTTAGGAGCAAGCACAGGCACACAGTCGGATCGGACAATTACTCGCCGAACACGCACGCACACAGACGATTACAAAATAAAAATTGTTGTGACGGCATAATTAATTTTTCGCATTAAATAAATCAACTAGCATAAATAATATTTTTGTTTTGGATAATAATAATAATTATTATTATATTTTTTTTTAAAATATCGGGTCTTTATTGAAAATTTGTGAAATAAACTACCATGCAAGAACATATAGATGAGATCATGAGAATGACCAAAAACTTAGCTCACGACAACTCGTTTTTGAAGGGGGAAGTGAAACTTTCTTTCTTTGTAATTAGACCAATTATTGTCCACATGCCTATCTGTATGGTAATTTTAGTATATAGGGGTATTTTAGTCATTTAGATTTACAGGGGTAATATGGTCATTTTAGTGTAAATTGGTATTTTAGTCATTTTAAATTTTAGTATATACTCCATCCGTCCCTTTTTGAATGTCTCGCTTCGTAACTCCAACTTATTAAGAAAATATCATCATTACACCTTTCATATCAACTTTTACCTCCACTTTCCCTATTTACCCTCTATGGAGACATCATCATTACACTTTTACTCACTAACTTTTCAAAAGGAATCTACTTTTAGGAGCAAAATGTATCAACTTTTACCCACTAACTTTATAAAATGGACACTTATTAAATGACAGCCCAAAATGGAATACTGGACTTTAAAAAGGGGACGGAGTGAGTAGTATGTAATTGGGTTAATGTGTGGGTCAGATTTTATTTCAAATAAATGGGTCGGGTTGGGTATGAATAATTGAACTCATAATTAATGGGTTCTTAATGGATCAATGACCCATTAAAGACACAACCCACTTGCAACTTACTCATTTTAACCTAAATCCGCTCATTTACCCCCAGGCAAAACTTAAAGTGTCAAATCAGGCCTTACCTTGATTGTTAATCAGAAAACCCAAGGACAGAGGGAGATAGAGAGTCAATGGCGATTCCCAGTTGTTTGATTGGACAAATTAGACGTGTACAGAAGTAGCTCCAAAGACGAGAAATTTTTCAGTGCCGAGCGGGTATTGCCCACGTGGCACCCGCTCGGCGCATCTGAGCCGTCCAATACACTTTTAGACGGTTCGGATTAAAATACTCTCTCCTCCCACCCCAACACTTTCTCTCTCCTTTTCTCTCTCCAAATCTGAGCCGTTCAAAAATGAAATGGACGGCTCAGATGCGCGAGCGGGCACCACGTGGTACCCGCTCGGCACTGAATTTTTTTTCAACAAAGACTGAACTAAATTGAGACGGAAAACCTCACTCACTAGGGAACTTTTAGACGGTTCGGATTAAAACACTCTCTCCTCCCACCCCAACACTTTCTCTCTCATTTTCTCTCTCCAAATCTGAGCCGTTCAAAAATAAAATGGACGGCTCAGATGCGCGAGCGGGCACCACGTGGTACCCGCTCGGCACTGAATTTTTTTTCAACAAAGACTGAACTAAATTGAGACGGAAAACCTCACTCACTAGGGAAGACGGTGTGCTTGCGAGAGAGAGAGAGAGAGGGGCCGGAGAGCAGAGGCTATGATTCGTATTTCATACGTAGTAGCTTATAATCGGCCCAATTTCTCCCAAGGAGATCGAGACTGCCATCCCCTTCTCCAGGCTCTGCTTTGCGCCGGTTCAATCCATTTTGAACCCGTTTTCAACCCATGTGCATGCAGATTTATCTGGTTTCTCATTTATGACCCATAATACAATACATGCAGGACTTGGACGGGTTAAAAGTGAACGGATATGGGTGGGTTCTTAGGGTCCGGTTGAAAATTGCCACCTTCGCATTTTCTAGTAGGACTAACACCACAGTACAAAAGAATTAATCACCTCAACTCCATATGGGAAAGTGCATTTTTTGATCGAATGAAAATAGCACTCTGTACAAGTAGTACCCACACTCAGCAAGAGGAATGTTCAAAAGACATTTTTAATCCAGGCATATACCATCAAATTCAAACCACTCAAACTAAATCAATGTGTTTGGCTACACAGCACCATTGTGAGTTACAAATTTGAGACCGCCGTTCGTCTCACTACAAAAGATGCATAACTTCCAAGTTAATTAAGCTTCCCCTCGATTAATCTCTCTACAGGTTACCTATAATCAGGAGGAAATGGTGGGGAATGCAGTGTGACAAAAGGCAAACCTTCGACAACCGTTTACACAACAATTCATAGGTTTTTGCTACCAACCCATGAAATTTACAGATTAACTACTCTACCTCAGATTGTATATGGTCACCACTAGTCCAGAAATGATAATGCCGTTAATTCAGGGGACTACATATTCTCCAACAGCTTCACCCTGTCAAGCAACTCTTGGATTACATTCGATGCCTTCTGCAAAAAAGAACAGTTCTATAATTGTGAGCATATTAAGAAGATAGAGCAAAGGTAGCGGCTTTCACACTATTGATTTTTACAACCGCACTTTTCTCGTCTTTAATCACCTGAATTTAAAACATCACCCTTCATTTGGTTAACTTTTTGACATGACAGAACAATATTGTATACATGTGAATAAAGACAACAAAGGAAATACAAATTGTAAAAAGGAGACTGCAAAAGTCATTTACTTAGAGCAAATAAGCAAAGGATACTGATTTTCGCGCTCCAAGATTTACTGCAGGCGCTCCACCTTTTTGTTTTTATACTGTGATATTGCTGGCAACATCACAGTGTATTTTGTTTTTACACTATGATGTTGCCAACAACATCACAGTGTAAAAACAAAAAGGTGGAGCGCCTGCAGTAAACCTTGGAGCGCGAAAATCAGTGGCCATAAGCAAAACATATGATGAAGAAGATAACCTTTAACTTGCTTCTCAGTTCTTCTTCCTCAATGTCTCGGCGCTCCCTCTCCTCTGAGAAAAGAGCCACTAAACTGTCTTGCTCCTTGTTCAGCGCCCCAATCTTTCGTGTTGCTAACTCAATCTGATGAACCACAGGTACCATTTAGCGTACTGCATTGAAATTCCAATGGAACCAGGTCTCCTCACAATACATTTATCCTTACCCTTTGTACAAAACGGCTCATGCTTTGCAATGTGCCAGTTACAAGTAATTCATCCGTAATAACGAAAGATGTAATTTGCTCCCTTGAAGGTTAATTAGGTCAAAGTGTGTTTTCGCACACAAGTGTGTGCATGCGCGGCCTGTGGCTGGGCGGACACACAGGCTGAAAGAACATCTGATTCATTTCTTATTTGATTGGTAACAACTATGAATTAAACGGAAACGCCATTGCAAAAATGAAAATAAGCAGTGGGTAATATTCAGCCAAAGATGCAAATGGTAGGCAAAGAACACTTAAAAAGTACCCTGATTAAGTGCACAGGAAAGGCAGTTGAAGAGAGATTTTCATTAAGTGCAAAGGAAAGGCAGTTGAAGAGAGAAGAAAATCGAAAACTAAGATGCATAGTAAGATCTGAAAAAACGTACAGCTCAAGAGAAATGGACAAATCCTATACGATGAAAGGCAGGCAGCACTTACATTATTTTCAATTGATTTACACCTTTCTTTTTCCTGTTGTAAATCATGCCCCAATTCACCTGCAGTCTCTTCTTCCTTAACTTTTAATCTATGGGGACAGGGGGGGGGGGGGGGGGGGGGGGGGAAGGAAACAGATGAGATCAGTGAGTGAAACCTGAGGTGTAATACTCATGATTTAAATGGAAGATAACACGAAGCTAGGATTTGGATTTGGAGGGGCCAAAGTTGAAACGGAAAAAATTTCAACCTCAAATTAGTGAAAAGTCTTAATAGCAGTATTCAAAAAATTCCAAAAACACAATCCCCAATTCCTAATTTCGTATGTGAGAATATACAATACTCATCAAAATTAACTACTCATGTATTTTCACCTCCTAACTGGTTGGCCTACCCCCAGAATCAAACTCACACCTCTACAATGGGAGCAAACCCCCTGGCTAGTGGAGACAACCCTATTGGGTAACAAATTCATACTTCAAAAAGCAAAAAAGAAAAAAAATACAGGGGGGGCCTTGGCTGCACCCAACCCCAATATACCTCCGCCACCGAAGATAACCCACCTTTCCTTCAACCGTTGGTTTGCTTCTTTCAACAGATTTAGAGTATTTGACTTGAAAATTGAAGGAGAGCATTCATTTCCATTGAAATCATTACCCTGCAATTTGGGAAAAAACATTGATGACACCATGAGGCACATCAATCAACAATTTGTGTGCAACTCAAAGATCACAGACACGGAGAGAGTCCAAAATAATACAAAAGTGCCATCTGCAATGAGAATAACCTTTTTAGTTTTTAGAGCCAATCAGCCAACTGAAATAGAAGTTCAACAAATAAAGATGATGCAAATTTGTGAAAGGGCTGCACCCCGTTAGATGCAACAGCTGTCTTCAAAAGGAACACAATAAACAAAAAAACAAGCGCCTTTTCTTTTCAGTATTCCCTAAGAGCAAAAGAAAGGGCAACGATGTCTGTCAGGTTTATTAACCACAACATAAGAATCGCTAGAACAAGTTTCTGAGTATGTCGAAACTTTTCTTTTGTGAGGACTTACATTGAATATATGCATTTTCTGGAACCAAAACGAGAAACTGGCGAATGAAAAGGCAGATAAAGTAAAAAGTCGTCTCGCGCGCCTTTATAAAATTTCCATCAGTTATAGGGAAAAGAAAGAAACTAAAGGCAATTATGAAGAGGAAAGTCTCAAAGGAGAGAAATGGTGCATATACACATCTCAAACTCCACATTCAAAGGGGTAATATACTAGGCTCAAGCTATAGTATGATAGCGACTAAGGAGAAAATAAATTCTCCTCGTAAAGCTAAAAACATCTAGTTTAGTAGTCCATCACCATCTTTTATTCAAGTTAAGGAAATAGACTGACGAGAAATGACCTCTGATTGTTGAAGCGTGCTGATACGAACAAATTTTCCATTTGATTCATTGACATCTGGTGATGATGGTTCTGAATAACTTCCTACTTTTCTAACAAGTCCCTTTGATTCTCTTCTTCCCTGCTTTGGTTTCAAGTGCGAACCAAGTTTATCTGAACCTGAAATGGAAGGCAACTTGATTGAGAATTTGGAAGGTCAAATTTACTGAGAATTTTCGCAACTAGCAAGTAATAGCTACAGAGCACTTCTCACTTTTTAAAAGAAAAATGCTACATCAACTACCATTCAAAGCAGGCGGGCTCCCATAAAATACCTGTCTCAATAATAATGTCCTTCCGATGACAGCGCTGAGAATACCCAATTTTATGACAGTTCGTTGTCCTGAATGAAGCAGCAAATACCAAATTAACGAATAATCAAACCTCAGAAAATAACTCAAAGCACAGTGGCAATATGAACAAACCAGAACGTCCTCTGCATTTGTACAAGCCGTGCCTCAAGTCTTGAAAGAACTATTGTACGTTCAAATCCTTGCTTATCATGTGCTGGTTCAACAAAATTGGCTTCCAACACACCTGCAATAAATGACTCAAGAGTTTGAGTCAGCTAACTACCAGAAACTACCAGTGCAAAAATGAGACAAACCTATAACTCCACGACCATCACTTCCGCAAGCATTCCAAGTCCTCCAAAATGGCTGACAAAAGCAAACAGTTCATGTAAGAGCAGTCTCACAATTCACAAGACATCTTATAGTCACATACACGAGCTAATGCTCCAGACTCCAGCCCATGCACGTCTAGAAGATAGTCTGTCATTTGAAAGGGATGCCATAAGTTTAACTACAACAATTTTGCAGCTTTTCATTTGTATCATAAATCCTATACAAGGTCATGTTGTACTTACTCTATCCATCACCAAGATACAATAAGTCAACAACACTATGTAGAATTAACAGGAACATAAATTAGAAATAGCAATTTCAATACAGAAGAATGCTGTGGCAGAGGCAATTTTGAGATGATGAGCCACAATAGTGTTTTAATAGATTCCAAACAAGAGGATCACACGATTCTTTGTGGGAATTTTGTAGAGAAGCCTGTTTTATAGCATAACCCATATTAATGAAACCAAAGAAGAAAGCAATGGCAGGGTATGCAACAAAGATTGTTAATGGTTTCCATCAACTCCTTACATTTACATTACATTTACAAAATGTAAGAAACGCGAAAATTTATTTTGAGGTACGTAGAGCAAAATTATTCATTTATAGAAAACTTAAAACTAAATTGAGATTGATACTTGCAAAAACTGCCAGCGATAAACACAGAATTTGGCCAAAAAGAGCTGACTGTAAGCCCGAAATATCATGCATCACCACATAAATAAATTCTTTAACAAACCTTAATGAGCCGATTCTTGTGATAAACATTAAATCCTTGAACATCCATGTGAGCTTTTGCATCTTTCACGAATCCAATAGTCACAACGGCAACAACCTGTAACCTCAATGCCAAAAATCATTACCCAGTGAATGCAAATCAATAAAGCAATCAGGTATAACAAAATGAGTTTCTGACTCGCAAGCATTACATTAGAATCCCTTGGGACCCCATCAGTGGAAGTCTGTGGCCGATAGGTGATCTCCTGAGTCATCATCAGATCATTCACAATATTGTGGTGCCCAACATCTTTGCCACGGAGAATAATTCGGAAGCCAGGAGGAATTCTGAGATAGAGAATTGATGCATAACTCTGATGATTTAAACACAAAAATTAAGTTAAGCATCACAGCAAAAAAGCAAGGCATTAAAAGTCCAAAAGAACAACACAAATAATCAACAATAATTTCCAGCCTCGTGGTAGACACCAATGGCTTTGTATCTTTGCTTATCAGCCATTAGCATTTCTATTGATACTAATAATATACTGCATATGATCCATTTTACTAATAATTATTTCGAACCTTGTGACTCCAATGCTTCTCTCCAAATTTTTAACTCTGCATTAACTCCTACTTTATTTCATTCACTAAAACATCATTGTGAATATGAAACACACACCATTGCCTAAATGTGTAATCAACAAAAGAGTTTAAAATACTGCCTAGATCAGCAAAGCAAAGAGAACCTCCATTGTAGTTCCGGCGAGGTGCATTGGTTGAGGACCAACTAAGGCGACTGAGGCTTGCAGGGGCGGTACGGAATTTCATCTTCACGTGTTCTTTGAATGTCCCTGCTGCATGGGCAGCTAATTTGAGAAGAAATCAAGTTGCCAAGGGCCATTGGTTTTGGATGAGTTTGATTGGTTTTATGCAGCATCAGGGCTGGCCTGAAGCCCTAAACATTTCGAGGCCCTAGGCAAACTCAAAGAATGGGGCCTATGTATCTTTTAGAATTAAACCATAAAATCTCACTACAACAATTTAAAAGACAAAATATAGTTTTTTTTATTATTATTTTACCTAAAATAAGCTTGTAGGGGAAAAAATCAAAAGAAACACTAAAACTGCACTAATTGAACAAGATGAACGGATTGTAAAATGTGTTTGTGTATTTTTAACTAAAAGGTAGACTATAGGTATAACTTTTGTCAACAATGAGCACACCACATGCATTAGTGCAGTGGTAAAGTTGGTTTCACACATCCACTAGGGGTTGAGTTCAACACTCGCAGCCCTGAAATCCTTCAAGAAAAACCTTTTAATAGTTACATACTTACATGAAGACGTAAAGGTCTGAAATTGAACCTGCTGTGTGTATCAGCATCCGCCTACCACTGATCCATCACTAAAAGTTTGTGAAGAGAGAGAAGGCAATAAGATTTACCCGAACGGGAACTAATTTCCGGGCAAAAAACTAGAAGCCCAACGTGGTGGCCTAGTGGGCCTATGCCTAGGGCACCGGGTCTGTCCGTCTCTGCAGCATAAAAGTGGAATGGGTTTCTATCATCAAATTGTCTATGGTGTTGGGAGTCTGATCCGCCTGAGGTCTTCCGTGTGCGCCAAGGCCCAATCCGTTGGGGAGTGTCCACGGAGTCCAGACCACATCACATGGACCCAATATACATTGAATGACTCATATCCACTTAAAAGGCTAAGCCTTGTAAGTGGTGAGCCATCTGCCATCCAATTGTATATTAAGGTCTAACCCTTTTTTTCTATTTGTCCGATGTGGGACTCAATCCTTCACACATGTTCCTAACATATGGCTTCTGAGATATAACATCTGTGGACTGTGGTGTGACAGAAATCGAAGGATAAAACAAAGCTTTTGACACTTCCTAGTTCCTACCTCATTCTTAAGGCAACACATGCCATTAGAGATACTCAGATACCATTAGCTCTTCGAGAGGGATGATGGCAAATCCTGGTAAATTGGTAATATAAGTCCTTGTCAAGATTGCAGCGTAACCTACAATATACTGGAGTCTGTTCCATTAGATGCTAACTTGTTGCATAGTCTTTTATAGTTCCTTTTTTGGTGTGTATGTGGTAAGAAGACAGATGTTGTCTGTCTGTAATTTTTATAGCTGGGGTATGCCCCTGTGCTGGTGGTTCATTTGTTTCCCCTCAAAATGAAAGTATACTTGCCAGAAAAGAAAAAGCCAATTGTTAACCAACTGGGTTTTATTCCCTAACAGTGCAGTCAGATTTATCCTTCACAGCCAAGACCCACATTCGCCTAAAATGTCACTCAACTTCACAGATAATCCCCGATGGCCACTACATTAGGATTAGGACCTAACGCTTCCTATTTCAGATGGAATACTCAGTTTCACAGACCTTGACTAACTGTTAGAATCAACTGATTTTTTCCAACTAGTCCATACACTTTCTGATTAATACAACAATTAATTTCACAGAAGTCAAGTGTCCATACTACCAAAATCCTGGCATTTTCTGCGAAGGGAGGTGCTAAAGTCTAGACAGCCACAAGACAAGGCTGGAATATCAGGGAAGAACCGGGATGGTTATTTATGTTCCCTTTCCCTGTAATACTAAAATATTTCTGCCATTCCACCACATATTTCTGCTAATAAATCGAAATGGTACAGATAATTAAAAAGGGATTAATATTTTGAATGAGGATTGCTGAGGGCCCAATAGCAGCTACAGGGGAACAAGTTCACATATTGGAGGAACCTACACAGAATTTACTACAATTCGAACAACATCATAAATATCTAAATGTTCGAAAAATCAATTTACGGACACAAGTTAATGCTTAATCATCTTTATTATGCAAAACAATAGCACAGTGCTTACCCTTAGTGAATGTCTATATGTCAAAAAGTGCTTAGAGTTGGGATATTTTTTTGCCATCAAAATATTCCTCTCATCTCGGTTAACACCTCTAATTTGAATGTCCTGCAGAGATATCAATGTTAAGATTCTATATGTAATTCAGCTCGGCATCTTATGATAAAGGAGAAATAGACAAATAAAAGGACGCCAAAGGCATACATATGCATCAGCATCGAAATCAAGTTCCAACTGTCCTTGGTCATCCTCCCAAAGATTGTATATGATTATGCGTGTACCGTGATCTTCCATCTGATCGAACTGTCCAGGAATTGAGAATAATTAATCATACTAGAATCAGCCATCAAATGACCAACGTACAACAGAGATAAAAATAACAAGAATGCCAAAAACAAACCAGCACCAATCATAAATAAAATAGAGCAGCAAATTCAATCAGAGGTTTTTAACCAAAAGAAAAGGTCCATGACATTCACACAGAGACAAAAAGTGCAAGCACGAGGAAGCAAAACATAGGTGCTTGAAACACTAACAGCCCCTTTGGATGGGGGGTTTTCAGGAGAAAAGAAAAGAACTGGACAGGAAGAGGTTTCTCTCCCTTGTTTGGATGGTTAAAGAGGTGAGTGAGGGTGAGAGATGGTGAGAATCAAGAACCCCTTATGGGGCCATTTTTTATTCTCACCAAAAGTGGTGAGATTTGGTGAGAAGAGAAAGTGGAAGGTCTATCCAAATGAGATGGTGAGAAAACACACTCCTTTCTTTTCTTTTCTTTTCTCATCATTAAGAGAAACCACACCCCTTTCTTTTCATTTCTCACCCAAGTATCCAAAGGGGGTGTAACGTTAAAGCTTCTGGCATGACTTCAGGAAAACTTATTTAAAAGCCTTCACAAAATCCATGAGATTACCTTCGCAAGTGGGATATCTTCAGCCTAATTAGGAAAATAATGGCTTCCATTAATCTGTCCTTTAGAAAACTCTCAAATAAATGCCACTTGAAAAAACCCAATAAATGGATACAAAACTTTGATTCTCTGAGGGACCAAAAAAAGCAAATGAATGGTTGCATGTTCTACAATAAACATGTTTTGAGAGGGGGAAGCCTTATTTCTTATTCCCACCAAATGCAATGACAACATCCAAGTTAATTACAAAAACTTCCACGAAGCAATTTCAGGAGCAATAAAAGTGAATACCAATAGATTGTTCCCCTAAAATGATAATACCAATTTGCAGAATTGGGTCAGGACTCAGGAACAGGATGGAGGGCAGGATACAGCTATAGATATCCAATTCAGAAACTTCCACAAAAAGTATGTGACAAAAAGGAGAAGGAAATGAAGAATCACCTCTCGTAGAAGATCTGCTTCACTAGAAAAAGGAGACCATCGAACTATTGTTTCTAAATTTCTATTCCAATCACTGGCAGAAGATCGCTTCATCTTGTTCCACTCTTGTCCTCCACTTTCATAGTCAAGCTTTTTATTTCATTAACAAGAATAGGGTGATTAAAAGGCAAACTAAAACATCAATTTGGTAAAGCAATTTGAGAGAAGAAAATGCACAGATCAGATTTCACAATGATGAGACAAGGATTTCAGAAAAAGGGAAAAGAAATATGGAACGTCTACTGGCAAATTTACAAGAGAAAACAGAAGTTGCTCGTAATTACATGAGTGCTTCCTACTATTATCAGATAGAAAACAAAAACGATGGGTTTATGGAATCAGGAGACTCCTCTATGAAATATAAAGAAAATGCATATTATGCACAACTATTTAGATGAGAGAATTTCCACTTTTACAGGTTTATAGACAATCATGTTATGCAAGTCATCAAGATAATGTTCTTGTAGGGAAGAATTGCACAAGGTTCAGACAATTGCCTGCATGAGAAGATAGTTTGATCAGAGAGTCCTAAGAAGCAAGAAACGTAACATCATGTATGAGTGGCAATGAAGACAGTAGAGTGTATAAGCTTCAGCCGAATTTGCAGATTAAATGGACTTGGAGGGCAAAGACATTATCAAATAACTCAAAGTCAGAGTACAAAATTAGGAGAAGCAATATAGCTTGTATCTAGAAAGCTCTAATAGGTTCGGAGAAGAAAATAACTCACCGTTCTAGAGCAAACGAAATTGGGAGAAAAATTCATGGTCATTTTAAGAAATTTCTGGAAGAAGCTACCATCATTCCTTGAGGAATGAATATTAAGGAAAATCCCATAAATGTTGACCCAAAATAGAAAACACTTACACTTGCAACTAGAAAAGAAGACACTAAGTTAAAGAAAACTACCCTCAACCTAGTGGAATGTAGGCTTTTGCCTCCAACTAACTTCTTCCTTTAAGAGGTTTAAGTTTCTAATATTACCAAAGCCAAAATAGGATTGAATACTTTCAAATCATATATGTGAAATTTCTACATGAGCCTGTCCAAAACTAGGATGGGGATGGGGTTCTTGAACAGGTTGGCCAACAATTGCAACCGACTAATAAGCCAGGCAATCAACATGCATGAAAAACACAAAATAAAGGCATGAAGTTGTTAAGTTACCAGTAGTCCCAAAAACTTAAGCTGTTAGAAAATGGGCCCAACAATGAATATCAAGTTGTCTGTTGGAAAGTGACTAGAATTCCTGTATTAAGTCCGTTTAGGGTTATTTGACTAGAATTCATATTCTAAGTCGACTTAGGTTTATTTTTTAGTGCTTTCCTATAAATAGGGACCTTGTGGGGTTCCTATGTTTCGTCCCTTTGGGCCCATTAAGGAGAGGCTCCTTTGGGTATTATTGTGGAGTTCTCCATCTCTTTGGTTATTAGGGCTTGATATTAGGATTTTGTGTTGTCTCTTTGGGTTCCACCATGGTTTGTTCACCCTTTCGGGTTCCACGAGAGATTTTGTCCATGAATATTGTTTGGTGCTTCTTTCAGAGTTACGGATATAGTCTGGCTATTTGTATACTCTCGTCGTTCATAGTGAATCCTATCTCGCTCTTTGCCCGTGTAGTACGTTCTTGCTTTGTGCTAAGCGTAACCACGTAAATCTTTGCGTCCTTGTTTTGATTGCTTGTTGGTTTGTTTATTCTCTATTTCGTGGTTGTCATAACATTATCTAACACCCTTCCTCACGTGCAACCCCGTCTTGCACGCGGAGATGCAAATATTCATACATACTGTGAAAGAAGCAAAGGGGAGAAACATAGTGCAAACATGGAACAAATGCAAGTACCCAAGACCCCTTGCAACCTGAGCTTTAATACCATGTTAAGTTACCAGTAGTCCCAAAAGCTTAAGCCGTTAGAAAACGAGCCCAACAATGAATATCAATCTATATGTTAAACATCCACCTCAAAACCAATTGGCAATGAGTGGAGAGGCTGCCCAGGCTCATATACTAGTTTTGGAGGAGATAATTAACCGATGTGGGACAAAATCCAAGACTCCCCCGCACATGTGACCCCCAACTCGCACGTGGAGAGATAAAAAAACATCCATAACACAAACAAACGACGATGCACTTATGGCACAAATAAGGGGGAACAAATTCTCCAAAACCCTAGCTCTAATACCATGTTAAAGCATTCACCTCAAAACCAATTGACAATGAGTGGAGAGGCCGCCTAGGCTCATATACTAGTTATATACTAGTTTTAGAGGAGATAATTAACCAATGAGGGACAAACTCCAACACTATTTAATAGAAGTATCCCCTTACAAGAAGGAACAAAAAACTGATCAAACATTATAGCTACAAAATTATACAAGTCATAGTGAATGTTGAACATTGCCAAACACTATGTCAAGATAAATAAAACTACAAGGTGCATACTTATGCCTACTGTAATGCGTAAAAACAAGATTATGATAGACAATAAAATTTGAAATGCATAGAGATAGGTGATGAGCTGGAAGATTCGACTACACTGTACGAGATAAGGATGAACTATTCAATCAAGATACAACAAAAAATGAAGTCGTGTTATTGTTAATAAAATAAGCAAGATTAACAGGATTACCATGGGAACAACAATATCTTCCTTCCATGTGCTCCTCAGAAAGGTGTAGGACAACAACCCGATGCTCTGTGTGGGCCTATAAAAAACATGCCGATGATTCAATTAGCAAACAGAAACAATTGAATTACCAAATCAGTGCAGAAGCAGCAACAGGAATCCCGTCATGTGCTTCCAATAAAGGAGTTCTTTTCTTGAATCTTAGCTTTAAATGGAGAACTCTTAAAGAGCAAGCTGCCGAAGTATATTTTGTAGAGTCTCAACGTCAGCCACTAGTATAATCTCCTAAGCACTTTCTAAAAAGAGCTCTCCCTATGTCCTTATCCAAGATCTGGAGCTTAGCAAAGTAGAGCTCTATAGATTACAGAAGAACACCAATGCAATCTATGTTGCCACTTGCCAATGAGAAGATATAAATAACATCGTATCATGTGCTCCCAATTCCCATCCAGTTCCGAAAACAATCATCTCTTACTGCCTAAAGCATAATGTTTATGATGATGTCAACTAAGGCACTTGTTCACATGCTTAGGCCCATGCGAGGAGTATCAAAGAAGGTAAACCGCATCCAACAAATTATTACAAATTGCACCAATATGTACACTTTGTCCTTGTACAGCTTGAAGGCACTACAGGGATGAGGCGGCAACAGTAAAAGGGAAATAATGTGGGCTAAGCCTGTGAAAAAATAAATCAGCCACGAGTCCTAAACTGAACAACCTGACAACTTGTAGGACCTCACATAGTGCTAGATGGAAACAAAAGAATTATTGTCGTCCCTCAAATATATCAATATGATGGGGATATTCCCATATTAAACATGGTCGAACAACAACAATTGCAAGTATGGCTAAAGATTACAATGTCTTGATTTGTACCTAATAGAACAACAGAAATGCCTCACTATGACCGGAGACAACAATCTTTCTCAAATTGCACTAAAGCAAAAGGAAAAAAGGTGCCTACATTTTTCAGATCAAGAAGCAACAAAAACATTAAAAAATAAGCTTTAAAAAGGACTACATTTTACGATTCAAACTGCAAAACCAACATGAAAGGATAACTAGAAAAAGAGTAGAATTTTACCTCTTTCTATCTTTTCCACAACAGCGTGAAAACACGATGACATCAGCTCCAAGTCTCATTGTACTCGTCTTGAAACCATTTCCATCTTACAAAGAGCATAGAATATAAATGATATCAAAATAAAAGAGAAATAAGCAGCTAAACATTTGTATCAAATACATATTTCTCATAATAGCACGCTTACATTGTCCAATAGTATTCGCTAATTTACTTTTTGTAGAATATCCAAGAGACATGCATTGCCTCATTTTTTCTGGATCCATACCACCTCCATTGTCTGAAAGGACATTGACAAAAAGTTTCAGGGCCGATGTAAAAGTACACAAGGGGAGAGAGAGAGAGATGCATATGGACTCAAATACATCTTAGAAGGTACATACTGCAAAGCCTTCAGCAAAAGATGGAAGTTAAAAAAATCCACAACTGTGCATAGTTATTTTGCCAGGAAGAAGGACCCTTTTCGGTCGGTCAGTTACGATATAGTCTTACAAATTGAAACTTTGAATATTCAAAAAGGACAATTGATATCTAAACCACTCACTCAATGCTGTGTCCTCAAACTTAAACCTACCACATCCAAATCAACATATGCGATGCAGGATAATAATTTTAAAGCAAAAGTAAAGAAGAAGACAAAGTATCTGGAGAAGCTATTGACATCATTTATGACAAATTAATCAACACGAGAGAGAGAGAGAGAGACGTCAAAAGAAGAGGAACACGAAGAAGAGAGAATGAACAGCAACTAAAGACAAACCTTCAACCATTAGCATTCTGCCACCATCTTTCCTATTTTTGAGCATATCAACATTCACAAATGTAGCCCCGTTGCAAACCTGATATTAACACAGAATCTTTATTATGCTGCTGAAAAAGAAAAAAATATATTCCCTAAGAATATATATCGAGATACCTCATCTAATGCATTGTCCAAGAGCTCCGCGAATGCTACCAAACAAAATTGATAAGCAGACAAAAAAAAAAAAAAAAACAGGAAAATAGGAACTGAGTATCTTGCAAAATGCATTAATAAATTGAAGTTTTGTAGTTGGGTAAGGCATTTTTACCACCAAGAACCCATTTATGACTAGTTGCATTGGAGTGAAGAAATCTGGGATGAATTCTAACATGATCCATGCCACCTGCAAATATGAAACGGTCGAGGAAAGAAAATCACAGCTGCGCCAAGACAGCAACAATTGTAATCATGCGAACAGACAGCAACTCTGATGATGCTCTATGAGTGCCTACTATAATGCAATATCAATGCTCTGGCTTTTGAGGAACCAAAAATCTCCGGGTCTACACAAGTATCAGACCAAGGTGGCTACCGTAAAAGGAATCAATGACACAGCTTTTCTATTTCATGAAGAAAAGAAAATAACAATCTCTATCCAAGCATGCTCATTTGTTGAAAATCTTGGGTAGGGGCTTAACGCTTGCCCCCATATAAGCCCATGGAAAGTTGGTTATTGGAAGGTCACTCCAATCTTGTACAATTGCTAACTCCGCTGTCATAACTTGAGAAGCAAGTGGCAACTATAAAGGCTAAATATTCAAATTGTCCCAATATAATCCCTTCGCATAAAACCAAGATTTATCTAGATGCTCCAGCTTCAAGATTTAACTCTATAGTAGATCTCATCCAGCAAATATTCTACAGCAGCACACCAGTTTTCAAAATGGAAGTCAGAAACTAAGGTTTGCATTGGCTTGACTGTAGTTACTACTGACCATTATCTTCTCGTTTTCTCAAGTAGTGAAGCAACAAAAGAGCACAACCCATGTACAATAGATTGATCGCTGTACAGTATATTGATCAAAGACATATCTTTTCATTGTTATACCTCCCTTGGAACCTCAAGATACTGCAGTTAAAATTGATGGAACCCATTTTATTACCTCCAACTGTATATAGTTGATCTTTCCAATTTATAGCCACTTCCCTTAAATGCTAATTAAAGACCAAATCAACCAAGCCAATGTGTATTATAACTTAAACGCAGAGAAACACACAGAAGCAACGATTAGAGGGCAAAGAGAAGAAAACTCCACCCTACTAGCGAAAATTTGAGGGCAAATGCTAATCGAATGGCTCAACATGGCACTCATCCCCACAAACCCAAATGCTTAGCCTAGCCTTATAAATTATAATTAAGCAAAAGAGAGTTTTGGCACCCTACCAAACCTTTTCCTCCATCCACAGTGATAAGATTCATAATAACTATATCATTCACCTGATGTGACCCATCTTCTAAGCCAAAATCACACCCAAACCATTTTTAGATCACCACCCAACAGCTTAGAGCCTTAGATTATTTGAAAAGGTACCAACACTTTATATCAAGTTATCCAACTCCCTCACACGCAATCAGGCCTCACACCTCACAAGTGGAGAGGCAAACAGCCTGAACTAAACAGGGTACATCACAAGGGAACATACAGGATCTGCGCCATCTGAATCCAGAGGACACCCAGCAGCCAGCACTCTTGATACAATGTTAGATAACGTGGTTGTCCAATAGGATACGCTACTGGCCAATCAAAACAAAAAAATACATACGAAAGGCTAAAAAAACAACTTTGATGATTTCCTAGTAAATCTGGCTTTCTCAACAAACACCAAAGGGGGCAAAAGAATGTGTCCTGAATTGTAAAGTACACACAGAACCCTAATGCAGGATCTAGGGGATACAAATGCAGAAAATAAAGCCATTAGCCACTGAAACACCAGAGCAACCACTTTACTTGGTGGAGTAGAATACAAGAGGTACATTGAAGCATACACCACAATACATATAGATAGGTCAACAAGTCTGACAAACACCAAATTCAAAAGTAACATCACACGCCTTACATAAAATGAACACCATGATCTACATTGGCGTCGGATCTGCTAACATGGATTACTTCTATATCCCAAAAAACTACACAAAAAAAGTCATTCCCTCCATTCCAAGTCCTGTACACAAAACGAGAACTTAAAAATTACACAACTTTTTGAATAAAAATTCATTTTTTCTAATAATTTACAAGAATGATGAGTTCTTTTAATTTATGAAAAAAAAGTTTGAATTTTTTTGAATAAATTCATTATTTTTAAGTTCTCGTTTTGCTGATCAGACAAACATTTAGACACGGTGGTAGTACTTTTTTGAGTTTGACATCTTAGGTGTCTGTGGATCAACTTAGGGTGAGTTCAAGCTAACGTCTAAATGGTATTTTGGTATTTTTGTCAAAAAATACCCACTATTCAAGACAACTCATTTCTCTTAATTTTGTTGTCTAAATGGTAATTTTGGTATTTTTAGTGGAAACTCAGGCCGGGGACAAAAAAATATGGGGTGAACTCCCAAACGACCAACAAAAGACTACTTGAAACTCGCATATACATACCTGAAGACGATTCCCAATCACCCGTTGGCGTTCCCTCGTAATCACCAGCCTTCCAGAAATGCCTACAGCCCCCCACATTCGCAACCGCATTCGACTTCCCCTGCGCCAACGGCAACGGCGACTGCGCATTATTTGACGGCAAGCATAACGGTGACGGTGCATTTATCGGCGGAAGAGGATCGAGAAAACCAAGCGGCAAGACCCCACTGGGCGCATTTTTCGGCGGAAGAGGAGCGAGGAAACCAAGCGGCAAGACTCCGCTTAATGCCGCCATTGCCTTGTTCTTCTCCTTCTTCGCGGGGAAACCTCCGTCGGAAACCCTAGGCCTCTTGCCAAGCACACTGACGTCATCGTCGTCGTCGTCGTCAGAGGAGGAATCGCTGCTGCTGAGATCGATGAAGGGTGCCGGTTTCGAGCTGTCCGCGTCTGGATTCGACTCAGAAGGCTTTAGGCGTTCGATTAGCTCTTGCTTCACCTGAACTTTTCCCTCCATGGCGTTTGAAAGTTGTTAGAGAGAGAGAGAGAGAGAGAGAGAGAGAGGTTGATGAAGACGAGTGAGGTCCTACCAATTGCAATCGAGTTTGTTTCTTGAAGTTCACGAGAAAGTACACGAAAAAGAGTGTGCACAGGCGCACTTTGCATCCGTATTCCCCGTTGGAAATCTTTATACTCTAACCAACCTGATATGTACTCTTTCGTTGTCTATCGAACCAAGTTTTAAAGAGTTTTTAGTAGATATTTGCCTTTTATTTTAGTAGTTACAACTAAATAAGAATTTATGGAGTAGTTTAGTTCTATCTCGTCAAATCTTTGGTGAAATTATCGCTTTCTTTTCGAAAGAAATTAGATCCTGTTCGTTTTGGGTTTTCGTTTTGGGTTTTGAGATAGGTTTTAAAAGTAAAGAGTTGAGAAAGATAGATAGAAAAAAATTTATTAAAAATCGCGTACAGGGATTTTGAGTAGATCAAACGAACAAGTCCTTAGGTTTTAAGTAAGCAAATACAGAGTAGTAACTATGTTTCGAAATTAGTGATAAAAAAAAAATTGTTTTGAAATCAGAAAATGAGAAACGAATCATTACAATTCAATTGTAGAATATCATAAGTTACACGAAAGATTGAAATTAAGTGAAATAAAGATATTCTATAAATGAAAATAATGAACCTCAGCATAAAGAGGCGTATAACCTTTATATGTTTTGTCTATAAACAAACAGAGCCGCTCGAACAAGACAAACTTTGATTGGAGTGGCGTTTACGGCCCTTTGGATGGAGGGGTTTTGTGAGAAGAAAAAAAAGGGTTATGATTTCTTGTGAAAATTTTCATTTTGATTGAATATTTTGGTGAGAAAATGGAGATAAAAGTACAAAAAAGAAATGTTTTGATTGGCCATTTCCTTTTCTTACACAATCTCACAAAAAATGGTTAGATTTGATGAGAAAGAGCTCTCTTTCTTATCTCTCCATTTTCTCACCATCCAAACGAGCTGTTAGGGTTCCAATTTCACACGGTTCAATTGAACAAATCAGAAGAAAGAAACCACTAGAATTAATTCCTGGTTGAACTTTCATCATATTTGTGTTCTACTGCTATTGAATTGAATTTTTTTTTTTGGAACAAGTTGATTTTATAAAGGGATTAAGCCCAAAAAAACATATCACCTTCAAGCTTTGTATACTATCTGTGGAGGGGTTATGTGCTTCAATTTACTATCGGTGGAGAGAGAAGCTTCAGAATATTTAGGCCTCGTTCCAGAACACCTTCTTAAAAAATAAGTATTTATTTCACATTTTTAAATTAAAAAAAAAGTAAATAAAAATTTATTTTTTTATTTTTTTTCATCGTATAAAAGATCTCGATAAGATATATCAAACAAGATCCATATTGTTAGGAAAATTATTTGCGTAAAGACATTATTTTTGAGCTTAAAATTGCCTTCTTAAAAAATAAGGCTGCTGATTTTGCCATTCTTTTTTTTGTTAGCGCCACTCCCCTGCAAGTGTTTTTTTCACAAAAAAATACACTTGCAGGGGAATGGCGTTAACAAAAAAGAGAGTGGCAAAATCATTTCCCAAAAATAAGTACTTAAATCAAGTTCTGGACCGGGCCTTAGGTGCTGTTCCTTTCTTTTTAAACCTTCTTTTTCAAAAAGAAGGTAATTTCAAACTCAAAAATAATGAAAATGAAATTATTTTTTTTTTGTTGTTGCACTGTTTAAAAGATCTCAATGAGATCTATCAAATAGGATCCATATTGGTAGGAAAATTATTTGCGTAAACACATAATTTTTGAATTTAAAATTAGGCTGCTAATTTTGCCACTCTCTTTTTTGTTTATGCCAATCCCCTGCAAGTGTATTTTTGAAAAAATACACTTGCAAGATAGTGACGTTAACAAAACGGTTGTGCTAATGGGTGCTTAGGCCCCGTTCCGGAACTCATTTTAAATACTTATTTTTTAAGGAGGCAATTTCAAGCTAAAAAATAATATGTCTACGCAAATAATTTTCCTAGCAATATGGATCTTGTTTAATAGATCTTATCGAGATCTTTTATACGATGCAACAAAAAAAAAATTATTATTTACATTATTTTTAAGTTTAAAAATGTGAAATAAGTACTTATTTTGAAAGTGTTCTAGAACGGGGCCTAGTAGCGCCGGGTAAGAACCAATTCACACGCCAAATTCACGCGTGCGTATTCAAATTTTCCGTCCATGCATCGACCACATGGCTCTACCGCACGCCTACGTGGGCCCACTCTGGGCCCCACAAAAAATACAAAAAAAATATTCATAAATGTTAAAAAAAAAATTTATGGAGCCCTGTAAAAAATCTGCTCAATTAGATATTGGTACATATATTTTTTGAATTCATAGAGGCGAAACTGAGCTGGGCTCCAACTTTGGTCTCCATAAAAATACAGAGCTAGCTAAGCAAGTGTTCAATTTTGTGCTCTACAAATTCGAAAAACATATTCACCGATATCTAATTGAGCTGATTTTTTACAAAACTCCATAAAAATATATTGTGTAAAATTTATGGATATATTTTTTATTCTCGTGAGGCCCGAAGTAGGCCCCACGTAAACATGCGATAAAGTTGTGCGATAAGAGTAGACTTTCCTATCAAAAAAAGAGTAGACTTTAATACTTGTGGAGTCCGGTGTAAAGTAAAAGACAAATTATATGTAATGTTAAAAAAGTTGGAGGGGTTATTGGCAGTTTTGATATATCTTCTTTACCTTCTGACATTCGGTCGGATATTTACCTGCTGTGTTTGGATTCATTTTTGAAAAGTATTTTTCAAAAAAAGTAGAAATAATAAGTGAAAAGAGATAGAGAGATAAATAATTGGAAGTAGGGAAAATCTAGGTGGAATCTTTTGAAAAATTCTTTTCAAAAATGGATCCAAACAAAGCAGATGCTTTGAACAACTCCCGACAGGCTAGCAATGATTCTTCCTCAGTTGTGAATCGGATCATGTTTTGTTTTTTAGTTGAGATACGCACGGCACACGTATTGCTAGCTGTCTCATATCACATGCTTTCTGAAAAGAAGATTGTATACACTATCGTATTGCCTTTTTCATCGGAGGACTTTGATAACCTTCCGCAGCTGCAAAAAAAGCAACCAGCGGAAGAAGCTGAACCGAAGAAGGAGATGAAGACATTGCCTGATGATTTTTCTACTCACTGCGCGGTGACTAGTGGCACTGACGGCGGCGGTGGCACGGTTCAGCTTCCATGCGAGGGCGACCTAGGTGCAGTCAGACTTTTAGGCGGCTGCAATCACCCCAGAAGAGCATGCGGTTTACCACAAGCAGGTCGTGGACACCGAGGTATGCATTTCTATCCCATGGGTCAATGTTTATGTACATAAGGGTTTGTTTGAATACGGGATTAGGTTTGGAGGTGTTATGTAATAAGTGGGGATTGGATAGTAGAGTGTATTGGTTAATAAGGGATAACCCATATTGATGTGATGTTTATGGAGGGAATATTAAATAGCACCTCATTTGGATGGAAGATAAATGGGAGGTTTAAGGAAGAATGGATGATGTAAAAAACTATCAAATGACCCTTTTTGCTCTTATGCAGTCTCAAACTTAATAATGCAATTACGTCATATATATAATTACAAATATAATTAATCTTTCACACTTTTAAGCCTTAATATTTAATTTTACTAATAAATGTACTAATTTAATAATATTACAAAATAAAAAAGTTAGTTTTAATTTGATAAAATTTGTTTTTTTAATATATAAATTGTAGGTTGAAAAAGTCAATTTTACTAATAACAACTGTAGATTAAATTCGTTTTTAATCTTTCATACTTAGTTTTTTTTTAATCATATTTCTTAATATATAAACTATAGGTTGAAAAATTAAGTGTTCCAATTTTCAATCGGTTTGAATCAGTGCAAATATTTTATTTTTCTGATCATTTAATTCTAAAGGGTCATAATTAAATTTTGCATTTAGGACTCTCGTTGATTAGCCCTAAGAAAGTCGTACAACCAAATATCTTAGGGCTAACCAACGAGAGCCATAAAGCCAAAAATTAATTATGACCCTTTAGGATAAAATGATCAGAGGAATAGGAACTTCGTACCGGTTCAAACGGATTGAAAATTAGAGCACTTAATTTTTTTAACCATATTTTTTAATATATAAACCGTAGATTGAAAAATTAAGTATTCCAAATTTCAATCCGTTTGAATGGGTGGGAAGATTTTATTTTTTTGATCATTTAATTCTAAAGGGTCATAATTAAATTTTGGCTCTAGGATTCTCATTGGTTAGCCCTAAGATATTTGGTTGTACGACTTTCTTAAGGCTAATCAACGAGAGTTCTAGAATCAAAATATAATTATGCCCATTTAGAATTAAATGATTAGAAAAATAAAATCTTCCCACCCATTCAAACAGATTGAAATTTGGAACATTTAATTTTTCAACCTACAGTTTATATATTAAAAAATTAAGTACTCTAATTTTCAATCCGTTTGAACTAGTACGAATATCCTATTTCTCTGATCATTTTATCCTAAAGGCTCATAATTAGTTTTTGATTTTAGGGCTCTTGTTGGTTAGCCCTAAGATATTTAGTTGTACCTCGGGGTGAGAAATAGGGATTACGAGGGGGTACAATCGTCCGAAATGGAGGCGGATTAGGGGGGATTCCACAACAACAGGTCCAACCCTGCCCATCGCTAAGACCCCCTCAGCCGGTCTTAGCTGTTGTTGTCGAAGAGGGCCAAAGACAAAACCCCCTCCAATTGAACTTGACAAACGGGGTGTTGGGCTGGGGCCCAGGTACTAAAAGGGGTATATCACAGCACCCCTCACAATACCCCGTCCAAACGGGCCATAAGTTACATATTTTATACTTATCTACTTCATTTGTTCTCCCAATATTTAAATTCCTTCCTCGCTCCTCCTTGATGCTGGTATACATGTGTGCACCTTCATACATTTTCACTGTACGAATTGAATGGTAGTATAACTTTTCGTACTTGTCCGGTGTTTGGTGTACTGGACCTCCCCTTCGACGTATCTACGTGCCATGTAGTGCCCCCCCCCCCCCCCCCCCCCCCCCGACAGGGATGAAGCTGCAAACGACGCTGATATGGTGGTGTTTGTCCAGTCCTGCTAAGAGCAGGGACAATTTGCAGGGACAATCGCGTTTGTCCCTGCACAGGTCCCTGCAAATTGTCCCTGCTCTTAGTATTTTTGTTCAACAATAGGGATAACGCACAGTGCCATCAGTGTGAACCAATGGTCAATGTATCGCATCACGAAGACGAGTAACCATCAGATGGAGCTGCGCAGAAGAAGAAGAGTCTGGACCAGAAGATTGCCCATTAGGTGAGGGGTCCTTGTGGTAAACTGCCTTGGAAACTCCTAGTGCCGAAGGCTTCCGAGTTGGAAGTGTCAGCGTCATCATAAATAGAGCTGGGCTTTATAGTTGAACGGGTGGGAGGTAAGGTTGGTGTGCATGCTTTTGGTTTATTGAGCTCTTCCCCGTCCTTTTTACTTGTATAAACTCCTCTTTGTTGGTACTCGGTTTAACTTTTCTTCTTTAAATTGTAGGGCACGTCGTACAAGTTTGTCAGGGTCATTAGAACGAACTGCTTTTGTGTCTAGGAAAGGGAAAGACATGTTTTCTGGCAGGGGAAGAAGTGGAGTTCTTGCTGTCCTAAGCATATAGTAGTTGTCAGGATCCACATCGATTGACTTATGGAAAAGGTACAAGTCATTAATGGACCGATATAGTAGATGTGTGTAGTATTTGGGACCAAAAAGCCGGACATTTAGTAGTAACAAATTTATTGACAGTAAACTAGTAATACAGAAAAAAAACATCATACGTACAAACGTACGATGAATCATATCAAGAAAATGTTTTCTCGCATCAATTTTGATGAGCCAAAAAATGCATTAGTCCAAGTGTATCAGGGACAAGAAAAACATGGAAGTTTTCCAAGTATAGCCATTTCTAGAACGACATTCTGGCCGCTATTTTGTTATCAGCAGTTGATGCCCATATACGCTCCAAATTCTGAGTAAATTCTCTTTCTCTATTGAGGATTATAGTATTATGATCAGCATTGGCAATAATCTCAACCTCTGCCTGTGGAACTTTCATCTTGATGTTGCTACTGCATTCCACAGGGACGACGTGGTCTTGAGCACCTTGGATTACGTGGATCTTCGCTTTTGAATCTCTCAAAGCTTCCAAGAACTCGTCCATTGATTTTGCTCCCCCGCATATCACATTGTGCATGGTGTGCCAAGCCGAATGGTGAGTGTGCCTGGTCATGTCGGTGAACATGAAATGTAGATCCCTGGAAGAAAATTGAGGCAAAATAGAACGAAAATTAAGAGGAAAGTTAGGGGCTGATGAGGGATTCTAACTTCGGAGGGCAGGTATTAAGTCTTAATAGAAAGAAAACTAAGTAATTTGAGGCGAACCTATTTATACAACCAAAGCGCCTCCAACTATCAATAAGCAAGGGACAGCTCTTAATCTATCCATTTTGCCCGATTGAAGTGTGAGTGTCTGGCAACCTAGGTGCATACTGCATCGCATTGTGACGTTTCACTACTAGAGTAACTGAGTAAGGGGTTTTTCCTTCAACCCTAGGAGGTCCATCGCAAAGCCCTAGATATGGCAGCCTATACGACTCGCATACTCTACGCAACTAGAGGTCCATACTGTCCAACATGTCCAATACAACCCAATTAATCTAATCCAATCCATTCTAAATTCTGGGTAGTGGGTAGTTTTCTTGGTCCGTTTTCTGGGACCGTAGAGTTTTCCATTCATTTTTTTGTCACCTATATATGTACTAGGACTAGTGAGTCAAATATGTAGACCAGTGGAAGAGAATCAAGGGATACATCTCTGATCTCTTGCTAGGCCTTTCAGCCTTTTTGTCAAAGCCCTTTCGGTTATTAGTAGCGGTATTAAGACATGTGTATCCCTCTCTTCAAGTGAGATAGAAAGCTTTCTTTCTACCGATTTTTGGGAGCAAAAGGATTTTTTGTTACCTTCTTCTGGTTAGCAGCTTCAGAATCCACTCCCACGCCCTATGGTTCCTACAGAAGAGGAAACATACACCTCTACCCAAATGCTCATACCATGCCATAACCGCGGATCCAAACAGCAATGGTGGCCATAATTTCCTGTCCGCCAGCCCTCTAAGTGCTGTCAAGCTAGCACCATCTTTAGGAGACATGAAGTAGGGCTGAAATTATAAAGATATCATGAAAAGCTCAGCCATACGATTGATATGAACACGAAACATATGTACAAGAAGAACCAGACATTAACGGGCATGCTTTTGGTTCGATACTTGCAGAAGGACAATAATTGAGCAAATTGATATCTGGAACAACAGATTATGTAGTTCGCGGAAGAATATTCTTAGGCTGTGTAGGATCATGGATTTGTATAGAGATTTTACCTGGAAACGAAAAAATGTCATGGCAACCAGGGAATCAAATTTAGCTTCTTCACTTTATGATCTTTTCTTTTACAATAATTCTGAAACCACACCCAAACACACATTCACTTACGTCCCGCACACACCAGACACGTCTGGTGTGTGCGGCTCCCACCTCTCATGTGAGTGTGGGTGTGGTGCTACCAAAGTTGTTTCCTTTACCTAGTCTTACCCCACCATGAATCCCTCCATAGGTTCATGATACAAAGACAGGTTAATTTTTTTTTTTATTGACCATAAAAAAATGTACTCACTGGTGCTAACAGGGTGATAGATTTAACAGACTTGGAGTGCTTTGCAGCCAATGCTACTGCAACTATACAGCCCATGGAGTGTGCAACCAAATGGAAAGAACTCAACTGAAAAGCATCGATGACCGATTTCTCAACCATTTCCAGGTGATCTCTCAATGTGTATAAACAGTCTCTTGGCTTCGGGCTTCTTCCAAACCCTAAGAGGTCCACGGCAAACAATCTGTAGTTACGCTTCGTGGGTTCAGATAGGTTAGGAAACACCATTTCTGTCCAAATTAAGGAAGATGAGAGGAACCCATGTAAGAATATCACATTTTCTGTTGGCCTACTGCTGCAATCGCTCCCAAAGGCATCTGTGAAACGTATCAGGACGACAACATGAGCAACTTCTAAAGCAACCAAAGGGAAGACAAATTCAATAGCTATCCAACACTGAAATAGAAAACACTTTGAAGTAATTGAGTGCAACTGAACATCATAGGAATCAAACCAAACTCGACGGCAAAACAAACCCCACCTACCTCCTCAACTGGTGAAAAGACATCTAAACAAAAGAAAGGGAGAAAAAAAAAAAACCACTTCTCCTACTAAGTTTCAAGAATTATGGCATTTGATAGCAGAAAGTCTGCATTCGTTGATATTGTTATTAATCTTGGAGGTGAGAGTTAGAATTCTGATCGTTATTTCTCTCTCTTCCCTTCTCTTCTAACCAAGAACTGACTCTTCCAAGTACCATATCGATTCGGGTGTGTGTGTTTGGGTTACTGACTCATGACTGGGTGGATTGAAGCTGGAATGGAAAGCTCATTCCTTAGGGGGCGTTTGATAACCTATTCAGTTTTCAATTTTTTATTTTTAAGAAACTAGAAATAGAAACAGATTTATGTTTTCATATAAACAATAAACATGTTTGATAATATTTGTGTTTCTCAAAAAAAAAAGAGGGGAAAACACCTTTTTTTTTTTGTAGTTTTCATAGTTTACAAAAACTTCTAAAAAATTTATGAAAAACAAAAAAGTAGAAACTTGATGCTAAACAAGTTTTCTTCATTAGTTTTCAAAAAAGTAAAAACCAAAAACTAAAAATAAAAAGATTACCAAACTCCCTCCACGATTGACTTGCTAAAAAGCAGTAAAATGTACTACATCACAAAGGGAATCATCATTTACCAATTTCGCTGGACAGACATCCCACTAGGAGGCCAAGAAATATCATTATAGGGAACCAAACTTAACCCCAAGGGGATTTGTTTTAATTGACTTGGCTCAGCGGAGCTTACCACCCCAAAGTCGATTTCCCTCTACAGCGATTTGTTTTTGGGGCCACTTCACCTCACACAAATGCGTGAAAAGAACCGGAGAGATTAGTCCGGTTCATCGGGACGGTCTTCATTACCCAAGGAAAAAAAAAGAACACTACATAAGGATGATGAGGTTGCTCTTTGAAGTTTGAATACCTTTTGATGGTTGTTTTACAACAACATGAAGCCTCTGATCGCCAATGCTCATCCACGAAACGCAGGACTCGCACCCACAGTCGGACCACCTATTCCCCACAATCCCATTCCCACCTCCGTTCTTCACAAACCCCGCCGATTTTCTCGGGAATCGAACGGAACCCATTTCCCTGAACACATTTTCCCTTCCATACAGAGTCTCCGACACTTCGCTTCCTCTCTCATCGATGGCGCCTGCCCGTCCCTCTCCCCTGTTGTGACAGTAACATGGGCCGGCGTTTCCTTCGAAGAATTCGTCCACAATTTTGAAGAAGACGCAGAGAAGAATATCCAGGAAGTCAAGGAAAAGGAAGACAATGGAACTCATGGCTGATACAAGGAATTCGGCAGTTTTTCCCGGCCATTTTCCCGAGAAAATTGGCGAAACAATGGGCACGGTCATTTTTTCAGAGAGAGAGAGAGCTGGAAAGTGGCGTGTGCCGTAGAGTTCAGTGATGTGCTTTCTTCGCACGCAGACGCAGCAGAGCCGGGGAATGAGCGATCGTGGAGTGGGGCTGATCCGCAGGTGAACTTGGGGATGGGGATTGGACCACGTCCGTAGAAGTTTGAAATTTGTTTGCCAGCAATGATATACGTACGAACACAATTTCTTACTTTGTACAGAGCCGTGGATGTACGTAGACTTATATACATCCAATAGCTCCGGACACATTTCGCGTCGTCTAGAGTGATGTTTTTAGACTTTTGAGCGAATAATTTTTTTATCTTCTCTTCTGGTCGAGATTTTTACTTCTTGAATTCTTCTTGGAGTTAAAGTTTTTATCCCAAAAAATACAAAAAAAATAATCAATATTCAATTAGGTTATGTAGATATTTCCGAAGTACCAAAAAATAAATAAATTTTAGGCTATGTGCGTTGAACCTGCCACGAATGAGTGTACAAATAGCATCTACATCGGGCAGCCAAATACCTTCCCAAAAATTCGGAAGAGCTAAAAAATTCGGCCAAATTTAGCAGGATTAGAAATCCTGCGGGGCACTCCCTGTAGTGCATCCTGCAGTACATGGCACATTCATGTCGTCTAAGAGTGTTTTCGATGGACTGGATTTAAAAATAAACTCTTTCGAGGAATCTTCACCGGAAGAGTTTGTTTTTAAATCCGAATCGTCAGAATTCACTTTTGAACGGCTGTGATTGTGCTCTACACGATTCCCTGCAGGATCCTTGAATCCCAAATTTAGCACCGAGTTGCCAAACCCAATTATATGCTTAATTGTGATAATAAAAGGGAATTCTTTAGTACCCTTATTTGTTTAAGTGTATATTCACTCATGTCACATTCAAATGATACTCAAGGTTTTTTATTTTTTATCATTGTGTCAAGATATGGAATGAGACAGGAGCGAATAAACACTTAAACTTTGTTAGCTAATGTATTACATATGTGCTCGTAGAGATTGACTTATAACTTTTTGGATTATTCATTGGAAGTAGGCCTGTCAATGGATCGGATCGGATCCGAAAAATCCGAATCCGATAACAGAAATTCGTAATCCGAATCTGATTATTACGGATCGGATCGGATCAGGATTTTTTCGGATCGGATCGGATCGAATCCGAATCCGAACTTCTTCTTTTTTAACTTTTTATAAATTTTTAAATTTTTTAAAAAAAAACAGTAAATTTTTTATTTTGAACAAAAAATGTTTTAGAAGTTGTATTTTTATTTTAATTTTCAAAATTTTTTTTTGGAAAATAATTTTTTTTTGAAAAAAAATTGTATTTAAATATATATATATATATATATATATATATATTGTTAAAATTTTTGAAATAAAAAAGTTTTCGGATCGGATTCGGATTTTCGGATCGGATCCGGATTACCACTATCGGATTTGAGTCTTATCGGATTCGGATCGGATCCAAGTCTTATCGGATCCGGATCCGTCGGTTTCGGATCGGATCCGGATCTGACCCGACCCGTTGACAGGCCTAATTGGAAGGTATGGTGTCACGGTTTTTTTTATAATCACTATGCCTCACATTATCGCGAGTGTTAGAATCTAATACTCGTATTTGTGAGCTAATGCATTACGTATGTGCTTTTCATGTAGAGATTGACTTAAGCTTTTTGAATTATTCATATGAAGATGTGGTGTCAAGGGTTTTTTTTTGGGTATCATTTTGCTTCACATTGTTGCGATTTTTTTTTTTATAGAATATTTTCACGATTTTCTTTTTTACTTAGGTTCATTGAAATTATTGGATTGAACGTTCTGAGTTCAAGGTTAGATGTCATCAATTGATTTTGGGTTCAAAGTTAGATGCATTAGATGATTTAGTAAATACTCCCAAACTATTTTAGTGGATAAATGAAGGTGTTGAATGTGACAAGAGCGAATATACACTTAAATCTTTTTTTTTTATTTTGCTTTACATTTTCACGCTTTCCGTGCATAATAGGGGTCACTGCTAGTTCTTAAATTACATGAGAATTATTAGTTCGTTACTTTGCTATTGGCAAAAAAAGTCACTTTTACGCTAAAAAATAGTTATTTCTCAAAATACTTGGGTAAAAGTAAAAAAAAAAAAAATTACTTTTCCGATTCCTCTCGTCGAGACAAATTAATAACCCACAAAAGTTTGGCGCAAAACTAACAAATACGAAAAAAAATTCAAAAAAGGACAATTTTAAAATTAAAATTAAGCTCATAAGAACACAGCCTAATTCTTCTTCAATGGTACTGCATTGGATTCTCCCTTCCAGAGTCAAATTTGTACGTAATTTGTTAATTGAGATAGTTCCACCAAACATAAACAGATTTCGAACTATAAAAATGTCTTTAACGCAGAACAAAACGACATCTTCCCTCCTAACCTACCTGTTTTTTTATTTAACTAATTAAAATATCTTTTATTGGGATTTGCTTGTTTGTATTTCAATTTTTTGTAGTAAGTATTAACAAGCATCACTAATCTTCTAATGAGGACTTAAAATGAGGACCTAAAATGAGGACAACCCCATTTCTTCCCTTTCCCGATTGAATTTTGATGATCCGAGCCGCTCAATGTGTTCAGAATGTGATTTTAAGGGTACCCGTGAGAAATCGGCAAAAAAAAATGACCGGGAAGGGCTTGAATTGAGCAGTTTTTGTTTGAACCGTTCGATAAAAAATAAACAAAAACTGCTCGGATGAAGCCCTTCCCGATTTTTTTTTTTGCTGATTTAACGCGAGTACCCTTAAAATCACATTCTGAACACATTGAGCGGCTCGAATCATCGAAATTCGATTGGGAAAGGGAGGTCCTCATTTTATTAAAATGAGGTGGTCCTTATTAGAAGGGGACTCTAACAAGCATTATACTATTTATAGTAATAGTATGTGTTGGGTGAGGGTGAGAGCAAGAGAGGCGAGTTGAGTTGAGTTGAGTTGAGTTGAGTTGAGTTGAGTGAACATGGGCGTCTCCTCCTCCTCTTTCGTATTTGTATCTTTCCAATTGTATATAGTGAGATTCCTCCTCCCTCGTGGATGTATCCGATTTTGAAAAATCACGTAAAATTTCGTACATTCTGTGTGATTGGTGTGTGTGTGTTTATGGGCAAACTTGGGGGCACAACCAAATGTGACTACCCTTTGAATACCCAAATAAAGCGATTCCATTTGGGATTTTCTGCTGGGCTGTCAATAACCAAAAAAAAAAAGACAAAAAAGGCATGCTCTTCGGTGCATTTTTAAAAAAGACAAAAAAGGCATGCTCTTCAGACAAAAAAAGCGAGTCATTGTTCGCGCTGACCTGCTAACTCTTAGCCTAACAACGTGGCTACATGTAGCTCGACGCATGCCCTTATATATTACATTCAATTTTCAAAACCCACCGATGCAGGACTTAATTTGGGGCTTCACAATTTCCTTAGAAGTAGGCTAGATATCATCGATCGATTGGGAAAAAAGACTGGTGGCCCCGAAGGAGGGATAAAGTTGGGCCACAAGTGCCAAAAGTCCAGACACCCACTAACAGTAGTTATCCATGGCTTAGTTCAATAGTGATAAAATGGGCTCGCTCATGGGCCTGCCGTTGGCTCAACAGGGGCCTTCTATTGTTCGTGGCCCATCATTTAGCATGTTGCGTCGTGACTTGTGTAACACGAAAACTTGTGTAGAACGTTATTAAACATTGTGTGGAGAGCCACACACACCCAAAAAAAAAACCTTGTGTGTAGAGCAGTGGCGAAGCTAGAAATTTCATTCAAAAGGAACACTTCTTTACAATCAATCAATAATCATTCTTGCGATTCCGCAATTGATTGTTCGACTTTTATTTTGAAAAGCTAAAAAATGAATTGGATGGACTAAACACGTCAAACAAAGTAGCAATTCATTATTTGCCTCCCTGAAACAAGCATTTAATTTTTTTAAGGGTGATTTGGTTGAAAACATGCGACGATAAGTACTATGCCCAAAATTTCCAATTTCTCTAACATTTTTTGAGTAGGCGTAAAAATAAAAAAAAATGTAGGTGGTAAAAAAAACAATGATGGCTATACTCTATAGTTCCAAGAAAAAACTATAAATGAATAAGAAAAAGAGAGGGAAGAAGACGAGAAACATGAGAAGAGAATCAAAATGGCAGTTGGCTATCTACTTGGATTCCATTAACCTACCTATTTTGAACATGCAAAAATGAGAAAACAATAGTATGATTTTCTCCATTAAAATATTATTCAAGTCAGAGGGAAGATTGCATAATTAAATACTCCCATTTCTCAACGGTTTTCGGTCCCCCACTGAATCAATAACACGACCAGAAACTTCAAAAGTATGGATTTATTGTCACCCATACCCCTCACAAAAAGCAAAGACAAAAGATTTTAAAAAGAAAAAAAACAAAAACAAACAATGGTATGGGCTCTTTTTGTCTTTTTGCCTGACAGATGGTAATGAAACTATTTAGAATTGCTACAATACACGTCCCAACTTATAAATGTATAAGGCCTGCACTTCCTTAAATCGCTTTACATATTTTAATTTTAACATTTGTATAAAAAATTCATAGACAAAAACTGATTACCTTCATAATTCTGTTGGGTTTTTTGTAGTATATATATCATTAACATTTGTATATCGCACATTCATACGTGAGGTTGTATCATGTAGTAGCATTTTTCGACACTGATTACCTTCATAATTCCCCTCCCCTATCTCTCTCACAAGAATTTCTGTTGGGTTTTTTGTTTGGGTAAGGTCTTCCTCTCTGAGTATATGTTAACGCTTTGCATTCGCAGGAAGAAGTCCATTGTCGTACTAATGTCGTTCAGTTCATAGATTTGTGATTTTTAAGGACTATATTAGAAAAGCTCAAAGGGGGAATATTAATTCATAAAAGAACTTTAATTTCCCTCCTATATATATATATGGGGATTCCTTTTGTGGCAAATCTTATCATGTTCATCCCCTCCATCTCATGGACTTTTGTGCATCATAATTATAACAAGCATAAATGATGATTCAGCTTAATTATTTCTGTGGTAGTCAAAAAACCAACAATGCAAAAGCAATTCGCTTCCACTAGATAGCTAGGAGGAGAAATTATGACTTGGAATATTCAAAAGATTTGACAAGAACAGATTAATTAGTGAATGAGAGAAGAGATAAGTGGAGGAAATTAAGCAGAATATTCTTAGTGGGAATTAAGTTAGAATCCCATTCAGTTTGTCGAATTATGACTAATTATGGCTGTGCAAAATAGATTATGAGCATGCATATATGCATGCATTAAGCATAAAAATGTTTAATTATCATTGGTGACGCTGGCTAAAGAAAAGAAGAGGCATTAGTGTGAGAATTGAATCGTACTCCCTCACAGCAGTGAATCTGATCATGGAAGGCAACCCGAACCATCACCTCCAAAGTGTGATGATAAATGAAACCCACTACCTCATGGCTCAGACTAACACCTCGATTGGCCACACTTACCGTTTGGCCAACCAATGTCTAGACCACCTTGGCTAAATTGGGAGCTGAACAAACAGACGAGCTCGTGTTTGTTATGGACATGCCCATTGCCATGAGAGAATTTGTTCTGAGAGACTGCCTGAACATTAGGCAAGTGCTAGACTAGTGCCAGGTTTTCTCCCTTATCTGTAAGGATATTATCTTTGTGTGTACTCCTAATGTTGTACTCTGTTTCGTAACCGTTTTATGAATTTCCGTTTGACTGGAAAAAAAAATTAGTGTGAAAAAATTGCCGATTTTTTTTTTTTTTTAAAAGGCACCCACAAAATGAGGGCACAATACACAAGATAGAGAAACATGAAAGTTTATGCATGTCAATATATTTCACCAAATCAATTGCCACAAGTCTCCCATCACGTGGGTCATGAACACGACGGTTAGCTCCACTTTGGGGTTAACATTACTTATAGAGCTAAAAAAAAAAAAAAATGTAATACTCCCTCGTTAAATGTCGGACGTGCAAATCTCTAGACCTTTAAAAAGATGCATTTTTTATTAAAAAAATTCAAATTTTTTTCACAACTTAAAAGAACTGATCATTGATATCTATTGATTTGTGGGAAATTTTTTTTAATTCTTTTTACGAAAAATGCATCTTTTTTTTTTTATCGGCAACAAAAAAAATGTATCTTATTAAACACCTAGATTTGCGCTCCGGACATTTATTTAGAAACGGAGGGAGTAATAAAGAGCGCTAGACTAGAAAGTAATTTTGTATTTGCTTACATAAGCAAGTTCTTTTGCTATAGCATTAGCTAACCAAAGTCAACAAAGGGATAACATACATGGAGATTTCAGGCCAACATCAAAGCTTTCTGAAGCTAAATAATCATAGGGATGCTAGGTGCTAGCTAGCTCCATCACCTTTTGTTGACTTCGTTTAATTATACACCAACTTGTAGCCTTCTACCAATTTTATTGATTACGTACCTGGATGAAGAAAGAGATGTTGCAGCTGCAAGGGTTGAGGTGCACCATCTTCAAAGGTATTGCTAATAATTAGGTTAACAATCTTGATGATTAAGGCTGTGTTTAGATTATGAATTATTGGAGTTGGAGAGACATCCAATGGTAGACCAAGACATAAGATAATGAAGTAAAAGAAATTTGTCAGTTCTTTTTTTTGGATACGCAACAATATTTTATTAGAAACTCGATAAAGGGTACATCGAGACAAGACCAAATATGGACCACGTACATAGATTGGAGTACCATAAAAGACCTGTTATTCTTTCTTTTCTTCTTTTTTTGAGGTAGGGTGTCCGGGTCGGCACCTCGACAGTATTCCTTGAGAACCAATCCCACTGTACGTCCGCTAGTGGAGGCAAAGACCCTCGCGGTCTGACCCTGCCAGAGTTGATAGCACCTGAGATATTTCGAATAAGCTATCTTAGGAGCTAGCTAGGGAGCAAACTCCAAAGTACGTATCAGGCCCTCTTGAGTTACCAATTGCTTTTGGTCAATTTATCAAACGTAACCTAGCCTATCAGTTAGTTGACAAAAGATAATTTTTCAAAAGAGTAGTTTGAAATTAGCCTTTTCAAATAGGAGTAGTATACAATATATTGAACTCCTTCGTTGAAATAAATTAAGGAGAATTAATACTTATTTTATAGTAGTTGAAGAACTCCCATCTACTTGGAGAAACATTAAATTTTTCCAAGAAGTTGACCAACCAAACCTTTGGATCTGTAATTTGTTATATATATGGTGCACCGTTTAAGCTAGCTAGAGTTAATTCCTGTATAATTTATTGCAATGTTTCAGAATAATTAGATGAAAATTAGTGGCACACCTGCAACAAATTAAATATATATAGTACTTTTCTGAGTTTTCTCAATTCCCATGTGTTTTCCAATATTCTAGTAATACTTTTGTAAAATTCACTAGCTAGCGATCGAGAATCCTCATTCCCCAGATTTCGGATCCATATACATCGTCTGCACGCCCGTCCGTGTGGGAGGCGAGGAAGGCTTGCGTCTTGGGCTCAAAAAATATTTTCAAGATTAGAAACCCCCCAAATTTAGTTATATATAGGGTGTTATACTATATTTGTAAAAGAAAAATAAGCACATTATGCTAACGTAACCAGTACTAATTTTGTTGCTAAAGATACAAGAAGAGTGATTTTAAGTAATACATTTACATTAATCTTGCAATCATCATTGCTTTAAAAAATTGAATCTTACCTTATTATATGTTTTTTTTATTATTCAAATTAACTCGATCACTATTTGTTCGATTTGTAAAAGTATGTCAAGGCCCAACCTTGAAATTTCCCTTGAGCCCTCAAAATGTCAGGAACGGTCCTGATTAATTGTCTGAAATTCAATATCACCTAAAAATTAAGCATTTACATATAAAAATCTAAGCAGCTAGTGGTGAGTCTATCCAATAAATTCGCAGTTGGAATGTTTTTCCATTTGATGTGGGTTTTAACGGATATCCAATAAACGACCAGTAAAGAAACAAAAATCGGAAAACATGAGATTTAATTAAGGGAAATGATTTTGCCACTCCCTTTTTTGTTAATGGCACTCCCCTGCAAGTGTATTTTTGCACCAAAAAGGAGAGTGCCATTAACAAAAAAGAGAGTGGCAAAATCAGCAGATTAATTAAACTTAAATTTTAATTTGGGGAAACCGTTTCATAGCAAGATCTAAGGAGTAGTAACGAAGCAGCCTAACACTCGAAAACATTCAGGTTAGCGGAATGAACATATGAATTACATATATGGTGTATGTAGCTATCACTAATACTATAATAAAGGAGCTTAGTTTTTCAAACTTACATAAATATTTATAAATTGAAACCCAGTTTTTTTTTAATAAAGACGAAAAAATTGGCTTATTTTTGTCTTTAATAAAAAAAAAGGGTTTCGATCGTAATTTTTTACTTTTTTGGATTCTTCTCTTCACGACGAAGCAAATAATCCTCAAAAAATTGACAAAAAACTAATAAATACGAAGAAAATTTGAATGAGGACAAAAAATAAGTTATTTGGCTTATTAGGCCAAACAACCACTTAATATTTGGGGGTGGAACCAAAGCAAGTTATTTGGTGGTCTATCATCTTGGATTGGTGGAAGGTCAAGTGGGCATGCCCAGCCTCTGTTCCGATTCTAGCAAGTTGGTGGTTTGATAATGGGTTCCTCAACCTAGAGAAACATATTTGGGAATCTTGCTTCTATGCTACACTATAATCCATCTGGTTGGTAAGAAACAACTGCATTTTCAACAACTCTACAAAACAACCGTGGGAGGTGGGGGATATGGTCAAAACTACGGTTGCGATGTGGATGCATGAAGGCGAAATTCAACCTCAAAGTCTACACCATGGAGGATTTTAAGGTTTTTCTAGATGGTATCCGGAAATTAAAGCTGTAACGTAGTCTAAGGTGTTTTATCCAAACTATCTGTTGGATGCTTGTATTTTCCGGAGTATCCAAGCTCTTTATGCTTAGATGCTCTTTTCTCGATGTACCCTTTCGAGTTATATAAAATGTTTCGTTTGCCGAGCAAAAAAAAAAAAAGTAAATGCATGCCTGCGTATGTTTTTTTTTTTTTTTTTTTTTTTATCGACAAAAGAAATTTTATTGATCTCCGCAGAATTACAAAGAATTATCTAGTATGCATTGTACTAGAACATGTTTTGATGGATGCAAAAAGTCTTTTGCGTTGAACCTTTGGGGTGCCTAGTTGCAATGTGGGGGGGGTGCGTCCTTAAGATTTAGGAGACATTATTGTCATACGCAAGTATATAACTGCTCCTGCTGAAACCAGTGCACATCTTATTCTTGCTAAATGACAACAAGGCCCATAAGTCTTTCCAGGGTCATTTTCTATCTTCGTAGTTTTAGGAAACAGATCGACCATGACCAAATTGCCCTCTAGTTGACCTGCCTGGAACTAGCACATCAATCGAAGTTCAAGTTGCAATTTCGACAAAAGAGAGCAAGTATTGCCCGAGTGGTGAAGGCACATCTTATCGGGATGTTTACGTTTTGATCGATCAGAGTATTATTGCATGTTATTATCGAGTGTGACTTAGTTTGGGTCAAAGGTCGTCAGATTAACAAAGAAAAAAGCGCAACAAATCAATAAGTTGATTGATTTAAGGGGTGATAGGCGACCTGATCGATCACTACAAATTGATATTCCGAAAGCCCTCGAATTTTAAAATTTATTGATAAATTTCCAAATAATTTCACACGTTGAAATTTTTGGAACTTGCATCTTTTCGATGTCTAAATGTTATATAAAAGGTCACATTTGTAAAGTCGAAAATGGGCATCATGATCTAGATGGGGTGAACTTATCTCAAAGTGGACTTTGATGAAATGTACAACCAAGTTGGGGTGACAATAATGAAAGATGTAAATGTAGCCTAGAAATGAATGGGTTGGTCCCCATGGAGGCTATATATATATATATATATATATATATATATATATATATATATATATATATATATATATATATATATATATATATATATTGCCTTTCAAAAAAACAATGGAGGCTATATGAGATAGTCTTTTTCACTGAGGCTTCGTGAACAGGTTGTTCATGAAGCGGCGCAATCTCAACCATCTGTTCGCGCAATTAATGGTTGAGATTCATTTTCAATTATGATCGGTCATAATTAACTCTTCCCTGAAAATGTTTCATTAATATCCGGATCGTTCAAAAAACACTTTGGACGGTCACGATTGGGCTCCGTAACTTCTTCTTTACGGATCAACTGTAAAGAAGATTTTCTCAGGCTATATATATATATATATATGAGTCCCCTTCTAATAAGGACCACCTCATTTTAGTAAAATGAGGACCTCCCTTTTCCGATTGAATTTTGATGATCCGAGCCGCTCAATGTGTTCAGAACGTGATTTTAAGGATACTTGTGTGAAATCGACCAAAAAAAAAGACCGGGAAGGGCTTCATCCGAGCAGTTTTTATTTATTTTTTATCGAATGGTTCAAATAAAAACTGCTCAAATCAAGCCCTTCCCGGTCATTTTTTTTGCCGATTTCTTGCGGGTACCCTTAAAATCACGTTCTGAACACATTGAGCGGCTCAGATCATTAAAATTCAATCGAGAAAGGAAAGAAATGGGGTAGTCCTCATTTTAGGTCCTCATTAGAAGATTAGTGTATATATATATATAGAGAGAGGGACACGGGGGCTCTGCTGCCCCAAAAGCACAGCAGCCCCTGCCCACACACCAAAACGGTAACGTTTTGGTTAAATAAAAATTCCATACCACCAGTTTGCAATCCTATGGAGCAGAAACGTGATTATGAGAGCTTTAGAGACAAAATTTGATTATGTCTCTTTAGAATAATATGATCAAAATAATAAGATCTTCACACCCGTTCAAACGGATTAAAAATTGGAGCTCTTAATTTTTTAATCATATTTTTTAATATATAAACGGTCTATAAAAAATTAAGTGCTCAAATTTTCACTCCGTTTTGAATCAGTACAAAGATATTTAAGTGCTCATAAAAAATTAAGTACTCATAATCACATTTCTGCTCCATAGGGTCCTAAATAAAGAACACATACTTAATATGAAAGCCCTAGAGATAAAAATGAATTACGACCCTTTAGAATAATATGATAAGAATAAAAAGATCTTTGCACTGATTCGAACGGAGTGAAAATTTGAGCACTTAATTTTTTGAGACCATTTATATATTAAAAAATATGGTTAAAAAATTAAGTGCTCCAATTTTTAATCCGTTTGAACGGGTGTGAAGATCTTATTATTCTGATCATATTATTCTAAAGAGACATAATCAAATTTTGTCTCTAAGACTCTCATAATCACGTTTCTGCTTCATAGGATTGCAAACTGGTGGTTAGTATTTTTTATTTAACCAAAACGTTGCCGTTTTGGCCGTGTGGGTAGGGGCTGCTGTGCCCTTGGGGCATCAGAGCCCCCGGGTCTATAGAGAGAGAGAGAGAGAGAGAGTGTGGTACAAGCTGAAGAACCTTAAAAATTGCATGGCGGCGTCCCATGATTTAAAAAAAGTGCAAAGTGAAACCTCCAAAACAATTATAGCTAGGGTGTTAAATTACCACGTCAACGCTGCATGCATATGCACATCACACCATTTCCTCAAGGTGTCGTGTGAAACAAGTAATTATTCAAAGTTCCCGGAATAGGAGTACCATTTAGCGTTGTGTATGTGGTATTGCCAGATATATATATTTATGTAGGAACAAAATAGTATACGGTACGTGTCAGTTCGATCGAGCATTATCAACCATCTTTATTGGGTAGTTGGAAGATAAAAAGTGACTCACATTGTGTGGTGGTGATTTTTATTTACGAGAAATAACATACGGTACTCCTAGAGTACCCAACAATTGGCCTGTGTGAAGATAGATGTCGCATTCATCCAACTAATTAATTTTTTTGACAAAATGTTGGTGATAATGAAAGTTTTTCTTGCGTTCTGTAATTTCCTTCTATGGGCCGGGCTTGGTGTTAATTTACGAAATTGTTGAGAAACATGAAAGTGTTTATGAAACAAAATTGAAGGGCTTAGATTCATAGCACTGTGAATCTGAGACCTTCAATTTTGGTTCATGGACCATTTCATGTTTTGTTTTCATGGACCGTATCAAGCCTCGTTAATTTAACAAAAGCAATTTATTGATTTCGCACTGTGTAGTTCTTCGGGAGTAATTTCGTTTTTAAATGACGGGTACTTTATTTTAGAATGAAATCGAGAAATTGATCCATGATATTATAATCACCCCAGGGCCGGCTTATGGCCAAGGCAGGGAAGCTTGCGCTTTTGGCCCCCCAAAAAAGTTAAAAATGAGGGTCCCAAAATTTTAGGATCCTTATATATATATATATATGTGTGTGTGTGTGTGTGTATGGCCCAAAATTTTTTTGCACTAGCCTCCTTTATACAAAATAGGCCCAATTGAAATTTAGGAGCCACAAAATAGCCCCAAATGGTGGAATTACTCATTAGAAACACTAAGGCGTTAAAAAAAGTAAAATAAAGGGACGACAGGAAGATATATTGCGGGGCCGATAAAAAAAGAAGAAAGAAACGCAACAAGCTGCAAACGCTTCATGCTTCACGCTTGAGGAGTCGAAGGGAAGGGAAAACAATGACCGACGACCATGGACGGCAAATACTTGCATACGGAATTTCTTGAGGCCTCATTCAAGAGGTTCGCTTCCGACCTCTAAAATTTATGAGCCGGCCCTGATCACCCCCTTTTGAATACGGCTGCTTCTTTTAATTTAATCGGGTGCATGTCCATGCTAGAATACATGTATCTTAACTAATTCCAAGACCCTTTAAATTAACGACCAAGCAAATTTTAACTTGCAGTGGCCGCCGCCCAAGGTATGGAACGTCTTTTTTTTTTTTTTTGATCCGCTGGAACGTCTTTTTGTAATAAGATTTTTAAACCCGACTCTCTTTTTCTTTTACGCCAAAACTCTACGGAGACTTATCAAACTATTCGGCAGACAAAAGTAGTAAAAATTAGAGATTGCACGAAATATGGTCAGCAAATTAAATAACATTAGAAGATGGAACTGACATCACACATAATCCTAAAAACTTCCGAATCACGTAAGTTATTGTTTCAATTATTTGCCCATCAACGTACCCTCTCTCTTTTTTCAATGGACTTGTAGTCTAATGACACTTCTTCACTCATTCCACGTGGAAAGTGAGGGTTCGATTCTCGCCAAGAGCTCGAGTGTTTTGTGTCATGATTGATGCCCTTTGGATTTGTCCCACCTGTATGCCGCTTAACGGTACCCTTTCGTCATACCCTTAGGCCTTAAGAGTATGTTAGACATCTATCGAATGGGAAAAAAATAAAAAACAACGTACCCTCTTTTTTCTCCAATTGAACAGTTTATCCTTTGACATAATGGTTTATGACATGGTACTTAGACGTTATAGTAAATCGATCACGTAAGATCAACACCAAAGGCACCTAAAAACTTTGGACCGATTTAGGGGTGGACAGAGGCGGGGCGCATTACAAAAAAAAATGAGCGACAGTGACAAAACAATTGTCACTAAGCTGTTACTAAAAATGTGTTGCTAAAAATTTTTAGTGACAGCTTTTCACCTATAGTGGCGGGTCTCACCGAATCCAAGTTCCTGCAAATTAATTACTCCGTACAAACTACAAAGTATCCTAGAACTAAAAATTCAAAAATATAACTTTAGCCCATTCTCTCACAAAACAAATCATCCAAGCAAGACACAAAGAGGAGTGGCATCACTCCCCTAATTATTATTACTAAACAGTAAAAAAAAAAAAAAAAAATTAGTCCTAAGCCCATTATGTGAACTTCATAAGCTCACAAGTCTACCTATTAATTTTGTAAGGTCTCAAGTCCATTTTAGGGTATTCTAAGGTTTAGGCACTTTCATAAGATTTTAGGGTGTATTTTCCTATTATAGGGTATGGTTGATTACCCTAGCGAGAGTTTAAGCACTCTCATAGGGTTTTCGGGTGTGCTTTCCTATTATAGGATTTTAGTGGTTTAGTCACTTTCATATGGTTTAGGATTTTAGACACTTTCATAAGGTACCCTAAGGTTTAGGTTGTGTGGACTTTTGGCTTTACGAAACTATTAGGTGGACTTGTGAGCTTATGAAATATCTATAGTGAACCTATCACTAAATCTCCATCATCTAAACCCTAAAAACAATGTGAAATCCTAGCTAGTATGAAAATCACACGTCCTTCACTTGATCAATTGGTGGATTAATTCACTGGTGGCTCCAGAAATTTAAATGATCGATAATGTCTATCAATTATAAAGTTGAATTTTAATTGCATGTATCTTAGTTCTCATGAATTTTTGTATTTTGAAATTGCATGATTGCTTCACTATAACTACAAATACGCTATCAAAAGTTATGTTAACGTATATTACCAAACAATATATCAAGTATATATGTACTCATCTCCTATTCGGTTCGGCGGTTTACTTTTTATATAGTTTTGCGTTGAGTTTTTTTTTTTCATTATTATAGCCACAGCAGGCTGGCATTGTGAATAATAATTTTTTCCTTTCAAAAAAAAAAACCGTGAATAATAATTTTAGGCCCATAGTTTTACAAGCAAATAGACTCGTGAATATTAATTGCTTATTCAAGATTAGCATCGGCTATTTTAGTAAAATAAAATATGTAATGGGTGGTTGATTTTGATTTGATAGCGTAACGATTTGAGTACAATATGAATGTTCTTGGGTTCAAATGCTAAATTCCAAAACACTAGTGGGTCAATTTACAAACACAACAAACTACTAAAATGGTTTTGTATTAATTGGGTTATGTTTCCCTATACATAAAGCCGCTACTGGATTAACTTAACCCAACACTCCATATCCTCAGCGCATGTATGATTACGAATCACAAACAAATGTTTCTTTCATAACTCATGTGTTCGGGTCAGCTCATGCGCACCTCGACTAATTCTGAAACTCAATTCCATCGTCCACTCGAGGGAGTCCAACTAAAGTCAGAGTAAAGCTCCATATGGACTGGCTCATGGACTGTGAATCTGAACTGGCTCATGGACTGTGAATCAGATCAGATTCACAGCACTGTGAATCTGATCTAAGACCTTCAATTTTGGTTCATGGACCATTTCATGCTTTGTTTTCATGGACCGTATCAAGCCTCGTTAATTTAACAAAAGCAATTTATTGATTTCGCACTGTGTAGTTCTTTGGGAGTAATTTCGTTTTTAAATGACGGGTACTTTATTTTAGAATGAAATAGAGAAATTGATCCATGATATTATAATCACCCCCTTTTGAATAAGGCTGCTTCTTTTAATCGGGTGCATGTCCAGACTAGAATACATGTATCTTAACTAATTTCGAGACCCTTTAAATTAACGATCGAACAAATTTTAACTTGCAGTGGCCGGCCGCCGCCCAAGGTATGGAACGTCTTTTTGTAATAAGATTTTTAAACCCGACTCTCTTTTTCTTTTACGCCAAAACTCTACGGACTACGGAGACTTATCAAACTATTCGGCAGACAAAAGTAAAAATTAGAGATTGCACGAAATTAATATGGTCAGCAAAATAACATTAATTAGAAGATGGAACTGACATCACACATAATCCTAAAACCTTCCGAATCACGTGAGTAATTGTTTCAATTATTTGCCCATCCTCTCTCTTTTTTCAACAGACTTGTAGTTCAATGACACTTCTTCACCCATTCCACATGGAAAGTGAGGGTTCGATTCTCGCTAAGAGCGCGAGTGTTTGGTGTGGTGGTTGATGCCCTTTGAATTTGTCCCACCCGTATGCCGCTAAGCGGTACCCCTTCGTCGTACCCTTAGACCTTAGGAGTATGTTAGATATCTATCGAGTGGGAAAAAAAAAAACAACAACGTACCCTCTTTTTTCTCCAATTGAACAGTTTATCCTTTGACCATAATGGTTTATGACATGGTACTTAGACGTTATAGTAAATCGATCACGTAAGATCAACACCAAATTAAGGCACCTAAAAACTTTGGATCTATTTACTCCTATTTAGGGGTGGACGGAGGCGGGGCGCATTACAAAAAAAAATGAGTGACAGTGACAAAAAAGTTGTCACTAAGCTGTCACTAAAAGTGTGTTGCTAAAAAATTTTAGTGATAGCTTTTCACCTATAGTGGCGGGTCTCACCGAATCCAAGTTCCTGCAAATTACAAAGTATGCTAGAACTAAAAATTCAAAAATAAAGAGTACTACTTTAGCCCCTTCTATCACAAAACAAATCATCCAAGCAAGACACAAAGGGGAGTGACATTAACAAAAGGGGGAGTGGCAAAATCACTCCCCTTATTATTACTAAACAGTAAAAATAATAAAAAATTAGTCCTAGGCCCATTATGTGAACTTCATAAGCTCACAAGTCTACCTATTAATTTTGTAAGGTCTCAAGTCCATTTTAAGGTACCCTAGGGTTTAGGCACTTTCATAAGATTTTAGAGTGTATTTTCCTATTATAGGGTATGGTTGATTACCCTAGCGAGAGTTTAAGCACTCTCATAGGGTTTTCGGGTGTGCTTTCCTATTATAGGATTTTAATGGTTAAGTCACTTTCATATGGTTTAGGGTTTTAGGCACTTTTATAGGGTACCCTAGGGTGTAGGTTGTGTGGACTTGTGGTTTTACGAAACTATTAGGTGAACTTGTGAACTTATGAAATGTCTATAGTGGACCTATCACTAAATCTCCATCATCTAAACCCTAAAAAAAAAAGTGAAATCCTAGCTAGTATGAAAATCACACGTCCTTCACTTGATCAATTGGTGGATTAATTCACTGGTAGCTCCGGCCAGAAATTTAAATGATAATGTCTATCAATAAAGTTGAATTTTAATTGCATGTACAATAGATCTCATGAATTTTTGTATTTTGAAATTGCATGATTGCTTCACTATAACTACAAATACGCTATCAAAAGTTATGTTAACGTATATTACCAAACAATATACTCCGTATCAAGTATATATGTACTCATCTCCTATTCGGTTCGGCGGTTTACTTTTTATATAGTTTTGCGTTGAGTTTTTTTTTTCATTATTATAGCCACAGCAGGCATCGTGAATAATAATTTTTGCCTTTCAAAAAAAAAAATTGTGAATAATAATTTTAGGCCCATAGTTTTACAAGCAAATAGACTCATGAATATTAATTGCTTATTAGCATCGGCTATTAGTAAAATAAAATATGTAATGGGTGGTTGATTTTGAATTGATAGTTGGCGTAACTATTTGAGTACAATATGAATGTTCTTGGGTTCAAATGCTAAATTCCAAAACACTAGTGGGTCAATTTACAAACACAACAAACTACTAAAATGGTTTTGTATTAATTGGGTTACCCTATACATAAAGCCGCCACTGGATTAACTTAGTACTTAACCCAACGCTCCATATCCTCGGCGCATGTATGATTACGAATCACGAAGAAATGTTTCTTTCATAACTCATGTGTTCGGGTCAGCTCATGCGCACCTCGACTAATCTTGGAGCTCAATTCCATCGTCCACTCGAGGGAGTCCAACTAAAGCCAGAGTAAAGCTCCATATGGACTGGCTTCAAAGGAGTTGATAATTAAGTTTCAGACCAGGAATAACCACACTAATAATTAAGTTTCAGACCTTGACGACCAGACCGAGCTCTCGGCGTTCACAAACAAATGTTAGATGCAAACTGAACATTTTTTCATCAAAAGCTTACGGCGCAGATATGTCACTTATGACTTACCCACACTTTAGAGACTTCCTGGAAATTTACATATGCGTGATCAACTTTTTAGCTACACTAAATTGTGGGCGGCCTCATCATTTCTATTAGTATTAGATCGAGCTCTAGTCAAATTACATATGCACAACTTGTTTTAGCCTCATCATTTCTATTAATTTGTAGGTCGTTTGGTTTTTCGGATCGGGCCTTCGTACCATGTTTGCCGCACGAATATTTGTCGCAGAACTTGATATAATAAGAAGTATCATGTGAAATACATCACATGGTACTTCAAGTGCACTAAATAACTTCTCGGTAGAACCGAATAGAAGTGCGGTGGGAATCGAATAGAAGTGTGGATGTATTGGCTAAAGATGTTTTTTTCTTTTATGTCTTGCTATTGTAATGCTTTAAGTAGTACTCCTCCTTCCTTTATGTTGGAATTAATAGTTCTGTAGTGATGTTGTAGGAGCAAAGCATCCCAGACTTTGTTACGTTTAGTTTATAAAATTTCGTTATTTACCATAAAAAAAAGCTTAACATCTAACTAAAAAATTTATTTAATTATAAAGTACTGGAGATTTTAACATGTATTGTATTTAAATCGCAATGGCATGAACCCCTCTCCTAAACCCAAGGAGTTGGCCGAGTTATCAAGACTTAAGCGTTTGCTCCTAAATCTCAAGTTTGAATGTTATGCTCTTATGGGTCTAGTCCAAACGGGACTTTGCTTCAACTTTAAATGGACCCCCGCTAGTGGATTGTCAGATTAATCCTCTAGAGATTAGTTGATCGAAGGGCACGTAAGTTGGGCCGGACATATAAAAAAATTGTTGAACCTCCCTCCTTAAGTAATAAAGGTCATGCTTTGTTGAGGGATTATATCCTCTGGATCGGCCTATTTTAAAATAATTTGTAATTTTGTATATATGTTCTTTCGTTTATGTGCAATTACATTTCCGTATTTGGGTATCACCCATCCAACTTAGTCTTCTTTTTCTCAAATTAGACTATGCTATCCGGAGATGCTGCTCGGCAGCTCCCTGCCAAGCGGATGCAGAGCGACCAATACGGATGGCTCGGATCAAATCTAAGCGCATACAAATCTGAACCATCCATTACTCGATTAAGATCTGAACTGTCGATTGCTGAGACGAGCGGTCGGATCTGCCGCTCTGCATCGCTCTACAATTGCCAGCATCTCCCATTCCCAATTATTATGGAGTAAATATTTAATATTTGATTAATATATTTACTGTCTGTATTATTAGACACTCAAATATATAATAATAACACAAAGGGTGGAAGATCCATGCCGATAAAAAAACAAAAACAAAAAAACTGTCGAATATACTACTATACCATAAGAAAGTATGATATCATTTATCGATCCGATCCTTAATTAATAATTACAAGTGAAATTATTCATTTGGTGAAATAAAATTATTTATCGGATCAATAAATAAATAAATAAATAAAAATTATTTATCCGTTAGCTGTTTCCTCCACCTCAGACGTTGAATTCGCAATGAAGTGGCCCCCTTGGGCCCCTTGTCCACACTCCACACCCAGGGAGTACTACAAAACGCTTTTTATAACCTTTTTTTTTTCAAACTTTTGTGGCGTTGACAAAAATGCTAAATTATTGAGAGAGTATCTAGTTGATACAAACCCCATTAACGGGGTCTGTTGGTCAAGACACGAGACTTACGACTTACGGGTTAATTTTTTTCTACGCGTCTTAGGTGTTACCAATTGTCGTGTGGTTAGTGCGTACGGGTTTTGCCCCGAATTTCATTATACCAGCTAGAAGGTGATATGATCGACCTCTCAAAAATCAGTTGAGTTGTGCGTAAGGTGCTCCAAATGCACTGACTTGCGAAAAGAGTATCTATGTGGGTACGGGCCTATATAAGAGTGTCACCTCTCCTACGCATAACTTAACCCAGATAACAACCCACCTCGCAACTCTCTGTGTAATCTCTCTCTCTCTCTCTCTCTCAAGGATTCATCTCACAATCCCCCTCTCAAATCCCCACTCTCTTCTCATCCCATATTCCTCTCTCTCAAATAACGATTCATTTATCGATCGAAGTTTTATTTAGGTTTGAGCAATAGTACTGCAAGACCAGGAGTAAGGTCCACGCTCAACTTGGCTTACGATAGAGGTTGATAAGTTCTGAACTCACAATACCTAGCGGTATCGGAGGTCCAAAATCCTTTTAAATTTTTTTCTCCGGAACTTCTAAGATGGATTCGGACAAGGCCAAGGGAAAGAAGAACTTGCTCCTCAAGACGTGGGACCGGTGCCGATCGCTCCCGCGCGAAAGATCCACCAGTAGTACTGGTACCTTCACGAAGAGCAAGAGCCGCCGGAATGATCGGGCGGCGCCGGAGGGGTGTTTCTCGGTCTACGTGGGGCCGGAGAAGCAGCGGTTCGTGATCAAGACCAAGTACGCCAACCACCCGCTGTTCAAAATGCTCTTGGAAGATGCCGAGGAGGAGTACGGGTACAGCAGCGAGGGTCCGCTGCTGTTGCCGTGCGACGTCGACTTGTTCTGTGAAGTGTTGGCCGAGATGGACGGCAGAGAGGAGGAGATTGTGCCCCGTTGCGGGTTTGCGCACGGGTCGTGCAGCCCGTTTGCGCCGGGCCGGAGGGTGGGGAGAAATGGGAACACGGCGAAGGTTTACGGGTATAATTATGGGTATGGGCTTCTTACTCCGTCAGATTGCTCAAGATGAATCAGTTTTAAGTTTTATTAACTGATCCATATATAAACGGTTTGTCCCAGCTTTAATCGGGATCCCTGCTAGCGTACGATAAAATGATTTCTGGTTACTGGGTTTATTGGGCCGGATACCGAGTTATAAAAAAAGAGGAATCAGTTTTAACTGTGTAGGATCGATCAAAGTGTTTCTCAAGTATAGAAAACATATTGTAGTCTGTGTAGTTCAGGCTTTAGCTAGCTTAATTATGATCTGTTGTACCAACATATGTATGTATGGGAACTGTTAAAAATGCATATATTGTGATACAGTGTTTCTAATCGAAGTGATGAATTAGTGCATGCTTTACAATCGGTTGGTTTTCTTTCTGATAATTGGATGTCTAGGCCAACTTAATCGCACATCGACTAATTTCGGAATTTTGAAGTTATAGCGATCAGTCAACCCTCTAATGGACTTGTCGGATCTCTTTTCCACCATCTTTCCTAAAACCAATTGCTGTTAAAGAATGCTTCGATTAAGTATTTTATGGCATTCGACATTGCACCCGCAAATTTATTTTTAGAGCGGTCACAGGGGGTGGCATTGTGTAACCAAATCCATAGGGACACTTCGGGCCCAACAATCCCTCCCTCACAATGACGCTCCCGCGACTCGAACCCATAATTTCCTGGCTCTGATACCACTTCACCAACGCATGCAGTCATTTCTTCCAAGGGCATGCTTGGATCTCCCCATTGTGGCCAGTTACAAAACAGCAAAGCTTGATGTTATTCAGTTTGATCTCAATTTATTTATGACTGAAGTTTGTAGATTGTTGGTGTTAATTAAGCAGGTAATATAATGAACTACTCCATATCATATGTGTTTGAGTTTGACTCTCACCGACTGTTGATAATTATAATACCATTTCCACATGATTTGGTGGCCTCCTTAGAGTTTGGACAGGTTAGAGGGAGTGTCATTTACCTACCAAAAAAAGGAAGATTAGAGGCACTATGTTGAAAGTCCAGGCCCCATTCCGTTGAGGGAAATTTTAAATAAGTACTTATTTTTTAAATTAAATGTGATGTATTGTAAAAGAATGACATGTCTCGTAAAGCAGAAAATAAGTACTTAAAAAATAAGAACCTCAGCAGAACAAAGCCGAGTATCTCTATGAATTACAAATTTACCTTGTTCTCTTCACTTCTCAAAAAGAATTTTTCAAAAAATTCCCCCTAAATTCCTCCTAGATTCTCCCTACTTTCAACATTTCTCTCTCTACTTATTACCCCTACTATTTTTAAAATTTTTTTTCTAAATGCAATCCAAACACTTGCTGGAAATTGGTAGTACTCCTATAAATTAATTTGGTAGGTTAAAATAATACTGTTATGGGGAGAAATATTTCGTTTTGGGTTTATGTAAGGACATAAAAGGAAGAAATTTCCTCATAACAAACCCCATTTCGAATAATTTAATTTAATATAGGGTAAGTTTCTCCTTGAGGTTTTTAATGATGAGTACCTCTCAAGTATAAGAAATAAAAATGGATCCCGTGTGATTTCTATGTGCGTTTCACTTACACCTATCAATCAATAAATTTGTCAAAGACTAGGAGTGGTTTTTGATGAAATTTAAAACATGTTTTATAAGTATGCAAAGGTTGATGAAAAACATGTTTTCGTTAGGTGAGGGTGTTGTGGGTGTGTTTTTTTTTTTTAAGAGGGTTTTGATTCTGATTTGGATTTTGGATAGGCTTATGTGGCTGGGTGAGAGGAGTGTATTTTTTTGGCTTTTCCTTGTTTCCTGCGGCTGCTAGTTGTGGGTTTTGGTCTGAGTTTCAGTTCTGTTTTGCTGTTTGGAGGGTTGCTGCTATTTCTGTTGTCTTTGTGCTGTTTTTTTTTTTTTTTTTTTGATCCGCTTGTCTTTGTGCTGTTTGCTCCTGGTATGTTGATAGTTTTTGGGCTGCTCTGTTTGCTGCGGCTGTTCTTAGCTTTCTGGAATGATTGGTAGTTTTTCCGCGGGTGTTTCTTGGGTGAAGTGTGGAGTTCTAATGTTTGGTCTGCAGTCTTTTGGGATCCAGTGGTTTAAGGTATTTTGGATTCTGCATCTGGATGCATGCTTCGGTTAGGCCTTAGGGTATTGGGTGCTTGCTGTTTGCTTGTTGTGTTTGGGCAGTTTCCGACTTTCTGGGTCACATTCAACTTTCTGTTGGATGTTTTTTCGTTATTTTATTTTGGGCATTTACATTCAACTTTCTGTTGGATGTTTTTTCGTTGTTTTATTTTGGGCCTTTCACTCTTCTTCCTATATCAACATCATGATGCGGGTGTCTTGTCCTTTTTTGCTTCCTTGATGTACCCTTTTGTCGAGTTTCTAATAAAATCTTTTTGCTATTTCAAACAAAATAAATTTGTCAAAAATGAGAATTAAGAGTTTTCATTGTTTATTCTACTATTAAAGAAGGTGAATTCGTAATATAAGTCACCTTTGGCTAATTCCATCGCGTGACAGTTGTTGGTTGGGTGTCGGTGAAGTGAACTTTGAAACCACAAGGGGTTCATTGTCATTTCTTATACGTAAGGGGTACCTATCATTAAGGCAAACCTCAAGGGGGCCGGGTGTCAGATGCTTACTAAATTTGCGTGTATATTAAACCATATAGGGGAGTTGCCATTGCACAGTGCACACCATCAGTCAAAGCCAAAGTTCTTCCCCAATTTGCCTAAATATATAGTTTCAATATTCTACTATGTGGAATTGAAGCCTTTCTTTTCGGTTGTCAAATTGATTCTGGAACATATAATTCACCAGGTATCAACTCCATTTCCAGTTGACTTCAATTACAATATACTTCTAATATCAACTTAAGGTTCATTCAGCCAACAATGCTTATTAGAAACCTAAATCAGTTACAGCGGTCGAATAGCGCCCATGAACCGGGACGTAGCAGTCGATACATATGCAATTTATAGTATAGCAGGGTTTAGTAGTATCACAGGGCGAAAAGATTGGTATCGGCCAATACGCTCCCTTGGGGTCGCTATTTAAAAAAACCTTGGCTTATGGAGTAGTTCTTATTCAGAATGACCAAAATGAGAGGAACCAGATAGATACAATCTTCATTTTTTGCTTCAGGTGTTCATTTTTTGCCAGAGGTCAAGCAATCACTGATTCGAATTTGCTCGAAAAAATAAGGACTGGGGTGATGAACTTTTAAATCATGGGTAATGATCATCTCAATTTAGAAGGATTGGGAAAATGTTGCAACAATTTTCTTGGTAAAGTATGATAAAAATGCAGGCTTTTTTTCTGGTATTCTTCTACTCCTGTAACTTCAGAATTTCAAACTGGATATCCCAGTTTGTTTCTGTGTTCTACAAGCTAGCCTTCAATGGGTGGAACAAGATTGATCTAAGGGTTACTGGCTGTGGACTCATTGTGAGGATATATGAGAAGGAAAATGCTTTGGACATGAAAATTCACTCTCCTCTCAGCTGCTCTTTCTTTTCTCTCATTCTTCCCACGACTCTCCTTCCCACACCTCTATTGCACACAGGGCCGGCCCCGGGATAAGCCCCGCAAGCCTTCGGGCTTGGGCAACCCCCCGGGCTGGGGCAACCAAAAAAAAAAAAAATTTAGTTAGATATAAATGTAAAAGAGTTTCCTAGACCATTGCAAGTCAGTTGCTTGTCACCATAAGTTGCGAAAATTCCAGGCGTGGCGAGTTCGATTCCCCGGAGGCCTCCCAGCTGCGCCCCCCTTTTACTTTATTTCTTCATTTTTTTTCCTACTTCTTTTTGTTTTCTTTCCAATTCACAATATTGTGAAATCATCTTTATTTCTACATTTTTGTTCTACCTTTTTTTATTTTCCTCTCAGTCCACAATATTGCGGAAAACAAATTACTTTGTTGGAAATTTTCGATTTAACAAACACAAGAGTGATGTATAAGTAATATGTTCTTACATTTGATTAAAAAAAGTTATAGTTAAAATAAATTGAGCGAGCTAACACGGTTTTTATTTTTACCTTTAAACTACCATTTTGCAAGAAAGATTAAACAAATTGACTATGATCTCAATTGAAAATGAGGCGCCGTTACACTAAGAGCATTTTTGGCATTTTGCGCTTTTAAAAAAAAAACATTTTATGCTTTTCGAGACAGGTCATTCTCCTCACATATATCAATTAAAAAGCCCAAAAAACCACACAAAAAAATGTGAGCAGAATAGGCCCCGAGTTCTTGGATAAGTAAAGTACGATGACTCAATTAAAAATATGGCTTCAAAAAATGCAATTAAAAATTGTTTTCTTTGAATCGGATCAAGCTAAACATAAAGTACTATAACCGAGGTTAACATTTTGATGTTGATGTTGATTTTTTTAATGTTATTCAAGTTAAAAGAACAATGTAATTTTGAAATTTTTTTTTTGAACTTGTATTTTTTTTTTTTTTGTATGACTTAATAGTAAGTGGGCAACAAAGCATAAGATTGGGTTAGGACAATCCAAATGTCGGGACCGGCACTGATTGCACACATACATAGTACACAGTACAGACAAAAACACAACCAACTCACATTTACTCTCCATCAGTCCATCGATCCCATCGAAGTAGTTGGCTGGCTTATTCCTAATTAACATCCTCTTTGCTAACTAACCAACACACTCACTCATGGCCCACTCACGTGCACATATATTGCCCAGTCACTCTCTCTATATTCCTGTCGCTCTAATAACCATTAATAATTAGGTTTATTTCCAACAACTACGTCTGTTGGATTTATATGCATGGGTAAGGTCCGAACACGTATGTGTCCACTTTTGTGTCCGGATCACTACTCTTATGAGAAAGCAATATGTATCCACATTTGTGTCCGGATATCTGTGTGACAGGGACGGATTTAGGTGGGGGCACGTGCCCCCGCTCCCCTGCATTCCCCCACTCAAGATTAAAATAATTTTGTTATATTTTTACAAATATTATCATAATTGTGGAAGTGTGCTAATATATAAATATACATACTTGCATATATCTCGAAAACACACATATAGAATTAATTGTATGCCTGAATTTCATTATATGGTGCATTTATACTTGTTGCTTTACGAGCTATAAGTTAATTTGGAGATATTCTTTCTTGATTTTCTTTATTTTTAACCGTTTGGGAGAAATATATGTCTGAGATTTTGTGCTTATTTTTACCTAATTTAACTAAAAGTAGCGGATCAAAAAAAAAAAAAAACTAAAAGTACGTGTTATAAACTTTTGTAGTTAGTAATGCATGCCTTAATTTTGTACGATCTTTCTGTGGTTGACTAAAATAATAAACTATCGTCATTATGATTAATAAGGTGCCCCCACTAATCTACATTCCTGGATCCGTCCTTGTCTGTGTCCCTAGCTAGGCACTACTCATACAAGAAAGCAAGACCACACTAGAAGTTTTCTCATGGGGTTCACAAATCAGTAAATCACAAGTATTAAGCATATATTCATTGGATACATATTAGGAAGAACTCCTCTTGACTTTGAGGCTGTTTTTGGATCTCAGATTTGTGTTGGATCTTTTGCTTCATTTTTTCTTACCAACCCCTTCACATATTCAAGATCCAGAAGCTAAACAATGCTTGTAATGTTCAGGTATTGAATTCCATAAACCAAAATATAAAACCTTCAAATACATCCAAATAAAATAAACAATGAAAATTACAAACAGGAGACATAGATTTCAAGCTCTTCTACCCTTGTGTTCCTGACAGAGCCATCCACCCTCACAATTAAATGGAATTGCTCTAAACATACTGTTTTCCCCTCCTCTGTTGGAATCTTCAGGCATGAAGTACCCTTTTAAGGTCTCAATAAAATAGACTGAAAAGAAACAAATAACACAATGATTGTAACAATAATTTTGTAAACCAAATTTTGCTGCTTCTAGATCTCCACAAGCTGTTCAAAGATTTCCATAGCCGGAGCTGGCAATCCGAGAAGCACGTTGACACTTTTCCTCTCTTTCCCATGAGACAGAAACAGAATCACCTCCTTTTCAGGCAAGGCCACGGGACCCGATAAGATAGGCTCCCCCCACCCGAAATCCGTAGTGTGAAAAGATAATCTAGACCAAGTAGTGATCAGAAGGGTTGCAGCCAGAGAAGGCCTAACCCTTGTTGCCTCAAAATAGTCTATAGCTGATCTCATATAACCGTCGGTAACTAACTGAACCGCCTCTTGGACTAGTTTTACGGCGAAAGACAGAGGGTTCTCAACTAACTCCCCTGCAGCACAGACAGAATTGGTTAAAACAATTCCATTGCCAAAATACCCTTGTGGGATTGGGGGGTCAAATCTAGCTCGCCCATCGACAGCAAATAGGAGCTTCGTCTGTTGATCTGGCTTCATTTTCAAAGCCTTGCTTCTGGCTCTCCATACAAATCCAGAAAGGGCTTCAAATGAAGTGCACTTAGTTAGCGCCCCGTCTTTCATTGCTTTGGCCTTGAGTTGTTCGAGCTTGTCAGGGTCAAAACAGAAGGTTCTGTAAAGCATTTCTTCTTTGTAGAGATCAGAAGTGTTTGATATGTCATCGATCTCAGCAAATTCTTGGTGAGGGAATTCGATCTTTGGTGGGTTTCGAGCTTTGAGAATGGTTCTGTCTTGAAATGGAGGGACCCTGAGAGGTAGGCCTCTGGCGGTTTCGCCCCACGAGTTCACAAATTCCATGGCACCAAGCCCATCAAACATGCAGTGGTTCATGCATAGCCCAAGAACAAAGCCTCCACATTTGAACTTAGTCACCTGGAAAATAGATTTACCAAATTATTACTATCGACGTTGTCAAAGTTATCAAGGCAATTAGAAAAATAGTCGATTTGTCCATTTTGTTTTCGTTTCCATATCTGTATCCACTCCTACTTACTTCCCTGCAAAGACCAGTTAAATTTGATAATCCAGGCACAACTTGCATATTTTTATTAGTTTCCCAATGAAAATTGCTGTCAAGATACTCAAGACTCTAGTCCACAACACCACAAAACCTGGAAACACTTGAAATTTAGAACCATGCTCAAAAGCAAACCATTTTTTTTTATGCCATCAACTAATCCTGTTTGGAAGCCTATCTAAAAAAACTAATCCTGTTTGGATTTTTATTTTTTTTTCCCATTTTCATCTTCCGGATACACTCAGAGCTTGTTTTGGGGAGTTTTTGTGTGCCTTGTTTTGGAACCAACCCATTCTCCAGAAAACATCAAAATAATGTTCTCAAAAACTATTTCTGCAAAAAACTGGCTACTGGTAGTGTCTTACTTACAGCTCATTGAAAAGTTTTCTGCAAAAGTGTTTTTGAAAATAGCAACCCAGATAGATATTGAATTGGCTGTCAAAACATTCAAGTAATAGACAAACCTGAGCCACCAGAGGAGGTATTTCAAGTATATTTTTGGCACCAGGAATGTCATAAACCAGCTTCCCAAGGGTCACAGGATCAGGCTTTGTGTTATCCCCTATCTCTTCCATTGTACAATTTGCTTCTGCCTCAACAAAAACAGCACCTTCCGCAGTGCAATCCACTATCAACTTCCCCTCGGGACTAATCGTTAGCCGTCCAGCAAGCGGGTAATAGTGGACTAGAACTTTCGACAAAGCATCCTTGATCACTTCCACCGCTTTCTCATTGCCTTGCTCCTCTGATTTAAAGCAGTAAATAGTGCGAACTATCACCGCTATGTTCTGGTCAAGGTTGGAGAGGAAGTAAAGGCCCTTTTTGGTCTCCTCTGCCGGAGGAACTAGAGTTGGCACTCCTTGCTTTACGGTAAGTTCAAACTTTGTATGACCACCATTCTCCATTGGAAGGAATTAACTCCTTTAAGTTCCCTAGCCTGTGTAAAAAAAAAGGAAAAAAAATTGAGTGAATTGGGAGAGTAAGTGAAATGTAGGAGAGAAAATGACAATCAATATCAGTATGTGTTTGGTGCATACAGAAATGTAGGAGAGTAATTCTAATAGGTGTCTTTCATAGCAACACCACTCTTTGTTTTCGTGTTGTATTTACTATTACAGCGAAAATGTTTTCCAAGATTGGAAAACACTTTCTTGGTGTTTTCATGAAATGGGTTTTTTTTCCAAATGAAATATTCTGTAAAACGCGTACCGAAATCAGTCGAATAAATGTGTTTTCATCAAGAAGAAGAAGAAGTATTTGAAAACTGATTCTGAAACAGAAACCAAAACAGAGGCTATTTGGAGAACTATTAGTAATTCAAATCAAACACACCTGCGATCCAGAAGTGTTCAATTACTGTTAGGGTGGGACTTGGGAGTTATGCTCAGAAAGAGGCTATTTTCAGGCAAAAGGCATTGAAGAAGTTATATAGGAGTAGCTAGGATTTAAAGATTTGACAAATACTCAGTTTTGGTTAACAAAAGATGTCATGAAAGTGACAGGTACTGATACTTTTTTTTTTTTTTTTTTTTGATATTAGGTACTGATACTTCATTGGAGCTAATTTAATATACAGAGCAGTTTGAGAGAGAGAGAGAGAGAGAGAGAGATTTTTCTTGGAGTCTTGGTTTGTACAAGGTTTTTTGGGAGGATGCTGCTGTTGTGTCATGTAGATGGCGGTTGGCTACTTGCCACCGTACCAAAACTCTACCAGCCGGTACAGCCCAGAGGGTTTAGAGCGGACTGTGGGGGGTTATTAGGTAGGGTTGGCATCCAAATTTCGCTTACTTGATCAACTTTATTATGCAATTTTTAAACGCTAACTTTTCCAATTCCCATGACTTTTTATGAGGATGCCCTAATCTCCCCTCTTAAGATTATGATCATATTCTCGGATATAAACTGGTTACACTTTTACTAAACACTGTAGCTTTCACCACTCTTTTGGTCTGTCCGTACTTGGATTCATGCATTGTCTTTATCTATGGTAGGTGTGTGGACCTAAATCTCACTTAATTAGCCACTAATCATGCAATTAATCTTTTTGCAGTATGGCCAAAACCATGAAAAATCTGATCCTCCAGAAAAGTTTTTAAAAACAGCACAATGATGTAGCAGTAGAGGTTTCACAGTTAAAAACAATCTTGACAGGTATGCCATTGAGGGCAGGCATAAGGACCGAACCTAATTCAGCTATATCATGTTTATTAGTCGAGCCGAACACGAATAACTTGATCCGTTACCCAATTGGCTTAGTTACTGACAACTCTTTTCTTAATAAAAATACTCCTATGTTAGTTACATTAATCGAACCAGCTAGCTTTTTTTTCCCTCAAATAGTAACCAGCTAGCTGGCTGCAGAATCTTTCTTCATGGCCTGGTCAAAATCAGTTACCACTAACCACATGCTGAAAGAGCACAATTCCACCACATCAAGCATTTCTTTTTTCCCCAGGAGGTTCAACAATCATCCGGATTCTCTGCACATGGGAGTGAGAAAAAACTATTTCAAGATACCCCAATTTGTTGAGCTAGCTCACTCAACAAACATGAAGTACTTGAGGGTTTACATAATGGTAAAGTCCTTTCCCCTGTTTGACAAAATTACAAATTCCAAACAACCAAATTTCAAATGAAGGGCTGGGGAGCATTATAGGAAGTAGAAGAGTCAAAACCTCACAGAACGCCACTAACACAGGTTCACGAGCATTGCAGCTACATTCACAGGGTAGAAATCAACCTAATTTACGGCATCAGAACTTCAGGTGAAAAAAGTCACAATTCATTTCACTCGGTGCACATATGAAATCTACAAGGTTACAGCAAGAAACAACTCAATACAAGCTCCAAAAACTTTCAAGGAGTTGCGAGAGAAAAATTAGCCAACTAAGTACAACTACAAGGAACTTGTAATAGAATGGAAAAGAACTTCTGGGGAGGAAAAATAACAAATAAGAACCTAAGGGTTAATGTCTATGGTACAGACAAACCTATCTGGAGGCATTCATTTTTTAGGTTAAGAACTAAAAGGGCCTCTATTCGCCGATGAAACCTTTGTACACAGACTAACTACCACAATAAGTGAATTTGCATTACTCATCTGCACTACAAGGGTCAAATGAGCTCCGACGCTAAGCATCATCGTCACCATCCTCATCTTTCTCAGCATCATCTCCACTTTCAGCTTCCTCTCCTTCATCTTCATCGTCAGACATGTTATTTATGACATCTGTAATAATTGCCTTCACCTCCGCTTTTCTGTGCATGAGATCCACATCAAAGTGGGTGCCTGGTATAACAATTTCCAACAATTACAAGTTACTACCACAAGGACTATTTATCAAATTTACTGTACGAAGAAGTGAGCATTACCAAGTTCCCTCAGAATATCAGATAGAGTAGCCTGCATTATGAGAAGCACAAAATTTGTATAAGAGTGACATAAGTGTGAAGTTCAACCATTTCAACAGTCAAAGGCCAGAAAGAAGGTGCTACTTACAGTATTGAAGTCCACTTTCTTCAGAATATTGACCACTACAGCATGCATCTCTTCTTTGGTGGGTTCTGGCTTAGCCTTCTTGCTAGCTTTTCCTTTTCCTACCCAAATAGGGATTCAGGACAATTGTTCCAGAAATATGCAAAATAATGGCATAATTTTGTGCAAGGAAAAACATATCTAAACGCATTAGTAAGAAAAATTCAAATAAGGGAGACAAGAGGCCAAAAAACGATGGGCTTCTATACACTGTCCACAATGAAGGGCTCCAAAAACACAAGCCCGTATAAGAACTTATTGAAAAGGACATTATCTAAACTCAGGCATTAGTGGCGTCAAAGAACGAAGAAAGCTATGCACCTTGATCCTTAGCTGATACATTTGAAGTAGATTTTCTAGACTGTTTCTTGTTTGTTCCTTTCTCCTTAGCAGCAGCGCTTTGGTCCTTCTCACTTTCTTTTTCAACCTTCTGCTTCTTACTTGCAGAGACCTTGGTCTTAGGTGTTGACCCAGAAGCTCCATCAGCACTACTAGCGCCCTTCTTTGAATTCGAGACTGATGATTTCTTGGGTGATTTTTTAGGGGTTTTGACAGATTTTGCAGGGGTAACCTTTGTGACAGATTTAGATTTCTCACTAGCTTTGGAACCAGAATCCTTCACGTTCTTTTTGGAGGATTTTTTTTCAACTGGCACCTGCTCCATTGGCTCATCCGCATCTGCATCTTCATCTTCTTCTTCAGACTTGCTCCCCTCCTGATCACTCTCTTCCTTCAGAACCGAGTCATCCTCCTCCTCCTCATCATCTTCATCTTGAGATTCACTTTTTGCGTCTGAAGGCTCAACTTTATCATCAACTTCATCTTCCTCAGTTTTTGAAGTCCGTTTGCGCTTCTCGCCAGCTTGAGGGGTTTTCTTCCGCTTCTATAGGTTAAAAAATAACAATTTAACAAAATCAACTGCAAAAACATACCAACACTCAGACAATAAGGTAGAGATGCACAACATAAAAATCAGAAGAGATCCCAACTAACGAAAACACTGCTATACTTAGGGCAGACTTCCAAGAAAAAGTTCAGCCAACTTTGTTCTGAACACACTGTAAGGGGTTAACATGATAGCTCCAGAACCGCTCCAAGTATTTTTGCTCTCTGAGATGCTTAAAAGCGAGCATTTATGAATGCAGAAATTATCTTTCTGCCTTATAGGCCACACATATAGCGAAAGACAACATTATCTCGCGATTAAAACAACACAAAAAAAAATAATAATAATTCAACATTTGTCTAGCATACAAATCCACCAATTTACCTCCATATTATGTTTCAGATGTCCTATTTCTTTTAATCCTTGTGGTGGTACCAAGAACCAACATATTTTAATCTTAACATCAATGAAACAATTCAAGGTCTTCAACAGAAGACTTTGCCTCTAAACATAACATAGAATCCTCAACGAAGGCCACAGATTCAGCAGGTGCAACATGATTATTAGTATTGTCCTTACATTGCAAATAATGTCATACTTAGAAATACAAAAAAAAATGATATGCCAAAAAAAATAAAAATTATTCTCCATTGGACCATCCAGAGAAAGCAGAAACGTATGAATCAAGAAGAAAACAATCAGTATAACATTCATAAAAGAAGTGGAAGAAGAGTTCACAATTAGCACTACTTACAATCAGGTTGCTGCGGCAGCAGAACATAAAGGAATGAGTAGAATGACATAGAAATGAAGCATCAATGTGAGCTAGATGGAACAGGGAATCTTTCCTTTGAGAACAAAAGCTACCAGGAGAATTCCTAAGAAAGCAGTTTTACAACCACCATAGATTGTGTGAACAGTAGTCGGTTGTGATGCTTATTCCATAGTCCATTAAAACTGTTGGAGTTTGTCCTACATCGGTTAAGTATCTCCTCCAAAACTAGTATATGAGCCTGGGAGGCCTCTCCACTCTTTGCCAATTGGTTTGGAGTTGGATGCTTTAACATTGTATCAGAGCTAGGGTTTCGGAGAATTTGTCCCCCCTTGTTAATGACATAAGTGCACTCCCACATCGGTTAAGTATCTCCTCCAAAACTAGTATATGAGCCTGGGTGGCCTCTCCACTCCTTGCCAATTGGTTTGGAGTTGGATGCTTTAACAAAAATTATGAAAATGAGATTCGTATGAAAAGAATCAAGAGGACTTGGTCACAAGAGTTTCAGTTAGCTTTTTGGATAAATAGCGATGTTTTCCTGTTTCTGATAGGAGGATCATAGCTGTGTTTGTTCATAGCAATCCACTGAGTGTCAACCTAATGAAGAACCTATTTCCACCCTGTTATCAACAAACTGTAAACCAAAATTAACGTCAGGCCGAGACTGGTGCTAGGATAGAACTCTATACACACCTCAGCCAACACTTGGAAGCCAATTTACAAAAAATAGTCATGGTCAAAGGAAGACTCTGTCAAAGATCCAAAATGGCTTAAACAAACCAAAGACCACAGGAGAATATACATCGGTCAAAGACGTAGAGTATCTAAAAAGGACTAATCAACTTGGCAAACAAGGTAATATCGCCATCGACAAATATGAGGCACAACACTGTGATAGAAGACAACAAAAGGTAAAGACGGACAAGAGCCTTAAAGCCTGAAAAGATATTTAATAATTCAACATGCTAGATTTTTGAACGAGTGAAAACCCCAACAAATGCATGAAATTGTGTACTGAAATCGCGGTGTCAAGGCATAAAATGTGTTGGTGCTTCAGTATTACAAAGTGATCCCATGTAACCAGTCAACTGTTCATCTAACAACATGGTATGTTCCACAACCTAGTCGGTGCTTAATTGACATCTGGACCTTACGGGAACAGGAAATAAAAGCAGCAAGATAGTTGTGACATCTCATAAACTGAGTAAAAAGTGATGAGATTATGGTAGTCAAAAGTTACAAAGCCACATAATGGGAAAAAAAATCCGTCAAGGCAAGCCAAACTATGGGCCCTATGATTGAAACCTTGATTTGGTTATTACTAATGGACACTGTTCAGTCACGTTAAGAAGGGAACAACCAAACAACCAACTCACCATTTGAGCATCTCCCGACTAGAAATGAATCTAAACAAGTCTCAGAATGTCAAGCAAAACATAGACCCTTGAATCACTGAAAGGAAACTATAATTCTCAAAACAATAGCAGTATGTCATTTTACCTTGTCCCTTGGCAGTGTCGTACAAAACGTGATGCAAATGCAATTGTAATAGCTAAAAGGAATCATTTATCTGCATTCCTACGACCAGTTAAGACAATTTTGGGTTACGACACTGAACAAAACTAACCTTTGCTGGAACTTCTTCAGATGCCTCCCCGGAACTTGCGGTAGCCTTCCCCTTTCGCTTTCTGACTTTCTGGAATCGAAATGTAATAACAACTTAAGTAATAACCCTCGCCTGTGCAACTATATGGACAAGTTACGCAAGAGCATAGTGGAATTGTCCCCTCCAGTACACTACGCTATCAAATTGCAAACAACAAAATAAATCATTTCAACCTGTTCCTTGTCAGAAAGCAAAGTATCCGTCGTAGGATGTGGAGATTCCAAAAACTCCAACAGCTTCGCTGAAAGTTCTTCCTGAAAGTACAATTCAGAGATAAAATAAGTGACCAGTTAAATATCCTGCATAAAGATAAGGAACTGATCAGTCATGAACACGTACCTTCCTCACAGCAGCCTTATTATGAACTTGAATATCAAAGACATAACAGAAATCCACCAATTTCTCCTTTACACATTTGTCAAGCTTCTCCTTAATTTTAGCCCTCTGCTTTTCCTAGTGAACGTATGGAGAAAAGATAAACAAACGGTTTTGGACTAATATTGACATTGTAGACATCATTACATAACAAAGACGGTATCCAATTTTTATTGCTGTTGAGAGAAGAAAGCATGGGGTCAAAAAATTTGAAAAGACAACAGGTAATGAATAAAAATCAGATTAATTACCAAACAAAATAACATCAAAAGGGTTGGATAAAATACCTCATTTTCAACCCACACATAACCAGAAAACTGCCCTATATTCTTCTTCAGACTGTGTGCCTGCCAGGAAAAAAATTACACAAATTCAATATCTTTCAAGATAGCCAAGGCCAAATTCAGTTTTCAAGACAATATGCAAAACAAAAGACGGACACAATTTGTAGGAACTGTGAAGAGAGAACATTGTCAAATGACTCAAACCAACCAAGTGAAAGCAGAAGACTGGAAGTATGAAAAGCACCAAGAAAAAAAGGTCACCTTCGATTTCTTTCCATAAAGAATAGTGTGAAGTATCTGCAGGTTGTCATCAGGTTTTCTCTTTGACAGTTTGAAAGCAACTAAAGAAAGATTACAATATCAGACAGTTTAAGATAAAAGTAGAGTTAAAACAAAGTTGAACAAAAAGCAAATAAAATCATATACAAACTATACTTGGGGAACAACTAAAGTAAGGTCAAATTACACCTCCATCCACATAAATCTTGTGAATAACAAAGCTTTAAAGAACTCCTTCAGCAAGGACATCAAAGAATAAAAACAAACATACAAAATAATTGCCTCAACAGTTCCTTGGTCAAATGTAACTCGTGGAACATATCGAGTTGAAGTACCTTTGTTGATGAACAATTATTTTTATATTATGCTTACAAAATGCATACTCAAACTGAACTTTTTGACAGAAGTCCAACACAACATACTGCACCAAAACTAGGACCTGGACCTTGTGTGTCACCCATTGGATATGGATGGAAGAGGCAACTCAAGTCTCGAACAAACTGGTGGAATAATCATGCCTACTTTATTAACCCTATCGTCCTATATAACATCATCTACTTCATCAAAACTAGAACCACAGACACCAAGGTTCGGAATATTTTCCAAGTCACAATAAACAACAGGTATAACAAGTACAACAAGAAAATACAACTTATTCAACTTAGAAAAAGCAAGGATGTCAAGTAAAATAATGCCCTGTTTCCGTATTAATTTCGCCCTTTATTAATTGTTGTTAGATTCACATTAAACCTATTGGATTGGCCATTTGTCTAGATGAGAGGAGTCTAAAAAGTAAAAAATTACGACCAAAAAAGAAGGAAATGTCATTTTTTGTCTTTAGTGTTGTCTCATATGAATGTTTTCCAACTCCAGTCCACATTTTTATATTTTTCCTATTCCTTTATTCGAGACAAATGATTAATCCCAAAAATTAAAACAAAAAGCTAAACAAGCTGATGGGAAACATAAATAATACCAACAAAATACCAGATTAAAAAATTAGGAAGAACAGATCCCAACATTCCCAGGTCCATTTAGCACCACATATGTCGCCATATGTCAATAACAATGGTGAGTCATAAAATTAAACAATCCCGTAGTCAATCAATTTTTTAGGACCAAAAAATTTTAAAAAATGAGGGGGCTACAATTTGATGCACGAATTCATTAGATTCTGTTGCATCTTTGAAGTTCGAGGCAAAAACCATCATTACTTGACCAATACATAAGTAATATCAAAGAAACAAAAACTGAATTATCAAACTATAATTAAAAAAAACATCAATGCACATGTGAAGAACATGGGTAGTTATGCCCTGTCACATTGATGACGCAAATAGCTGTATTTCCAGTACATTTATCAGAAGACAGCATATTAGTACAGTTGGGAATGCTTGTTGCAAAATAGAAATCAAAACTCATTATACCAAAATATAGAGGCACACAATGTTACACTATCAACACTAGGGCAACTTCTCAATGTTCTCTAAGAAGGGGCCAACAACTGAGACGATAGGACAGGCCAGACCGTTCATACAATGCAATTGCAGACATAGTGCACTACATGATTGTCAAACCGAAATTTGTATTGCAAACTTCCAATCACCCATGGATTTCTATGCAATTTATGGAACCATGAACATGACTCTTCCGCTTGTAAACAGAAACAATAGCTCCTTAGCAAAATGACATTAGATTGAACTTGAGGAGATTGATGAAACGAAACAACACCTCGTATCTAGATTTAACCACTCATATAACAGAAAATCAAGAAACAGCAAACCTAATACTCCTATATGACAAATGGATTCTATACTATATGTCTATGATCCATCGCATCTTGAATTCTTCATTGAGGGAGCGTTTCTGATAAACTAAATGGATTAAAGCTCATGTTCTAATGGATTTCTAGGCAGGTCATTCTCTTTACATACCTCAACTAAAATAACATTAAGCGGAAACTTGACTATTGTCATTAGTCTCTAGTCCAATAATATAGCGGATACACACCCTAAGTCCACGCTTAGCACTTGTACTAAACATATTTTCCAACCCAATACCAGTAATTTTCTCATTGTAATGAACAAACATACCATTCGGAATATCCTTGAGTTGCGTGCCTCGACCCTGCACAAAAACCAAACCACAAACAGAAAATCACAATGACACACAAAAAAAATGGAATCATTACCAAAAAACCACTATTTCACCGCCGATACCTTTGCAATCGTGAATCCCTTGATCACACTCCTCCCGGGCGACGGCTCCGAGTACCGCTCCACCGTCTTCCTCTCCCTGGTCGGCCTCTCGCTGGCCGGCTCGCCCCTCTTCTTCTTCTCCTCCTTCGAACCCCTCTTCCTCGCCACAGCGCTCCCCTTCCGGCTTCTCTTCCCCTTCTTGCTCTCCTCCTCCGCTTCCCCTTTACTCCCTCCGCCTTTCTCCTCCTCCTTCCCCGCCGCTTCCGCGTCCTCTCCCGCTTCCCTCTCTTCCTCCTCTTTCCTCTCCTCCTCCCTCACTTCTTCGTCTTTGGCTTCGACCACGTCCTCTTGTTTCTTCTCGTCTAGGGTTTCGGACGCCATCGGGAACGGAGCTTCAATAACGGGGAGTGTAGACACAGGTGCGTGTACGTATGCGCGGAGCGAGAGAGAAGTGCGAGTAAAACCCTAGGGATCGATGAGTGTGGGGGGGTTTGGGGCGAGAGATCTGGAGTGAGAATTTGGGGGGGAAATAGGGTCTCTAAGGGCGGGATGGGGAGATTCGGCGGGTGGGGGTTCAAAATTTCGTGCGAAAATTATGAGCGGGATTTGGTGCTCTGGTCTGGATCTCCTCCTCGGTAACCTAAATCGAGTTCGCGGAAATTTGGGTCGAATTGTTGTTCAGGCTCCATCGCGGCAACTGGCAAAAGAAATAATAAACTGCCTGGATCGGCCGGGCCCTAGACCATGCCGTTACAATTGCCTTGGACACTAGCAACAAAATTAGCAAAAAAGACTTTAGTGGTGTTGTGGCCCAACTTAATAATTATTATTAATCCAAATAGGCCTAGGCCCCCTTTCAGTTGCGCGGAAAGTACGAGAAATGATGAAAATTTCAATTTTTTTCTTATGGTTTCTATGTGTTTAGTTATCAGAAAAATTGTAGGGTTCATGGCTTCAATTTTTCCATTGAAAAACACTTTCCTGCAAAATAGGTCTTGCCAAAATAAAAGAATTCTTGTTTTCCCGCAAGATTTCTGTCAAGAGAACACACACAAGGAAATAAAATTCACTTCACTTTTCTTGCCAACCAATTTTTCACACAACATTTCCGACAACTGAGCAGAGCCTATGTGAACTACTTAGGGTTAATAAGCCACCTATTATGGTTCTTGTTAAAAATTCGAGATGGGACTTCTAGGGTTGATGGTATATTCTAGAATTGGTTTACCAAGTAACAAGCAAATCGGGCACGGAGCAAGAAAGATAGATAGGTGCTTGGACATAAATAAAATTTTGTCCAGCCTACACAACTTACCCTATGCATCTTATCTCGTCCTGGCTTCTTATCTGATAGCCACTTTCCTTGTCTTTCTAAATCACAAACTTCCCCGTTTGTGATAAGAAATTCATCAATGTTAGGCAATGGCCAGGCCACGTCCATGGTAGATGTCTAACAATGGTCCTTGGGGAGGAACTTCTCCATTCTTTATTGCCTCTTTCATCCACAATAAGGAAGGAAGCATGGATCCTCAATACACGTTTGACATTCATGGGGGATGACACATTGGAGGATTTTTGGGGTTGTTACGACACTAACGAAGAATAGGAAAACACAAACCAATAAGCAATCAGACAAATGACACAATCATTTACGTGGTTTTGACTAAACATACAAAATGGGGGTTGGAGAGATTGTAATTAATTAAACCCACCTAGATAAGCTTATCATGGGGTGCAATGGGGTTCGCTAAGACCTCCCAAATAAGCAGTCCGAATGCAAAGAGTAATGCTATTGGTACCGACCAATAGCGTAGGGAAATCGTAGGGACGGTCGCGCCGGGCCGTCTCCGGCCACCGGACGGCCGATCCGAGCAGTCCAAAAATTCCTTTAAAAAAAAACGAGGGGGCTTACGCGGGAATCAACGGCATCCGAGGTGTGTAGGGTGCTTGATCCGAGCACCCTTTTTTCGTGTATATACACGAAATACACAAAAAAGGGGTGCTCGGATCAAGCACCCTACACACCTCAGATGCCATTGATTCCCACGTAGGCCCCTCATTCTTTTTTTAAAAAATTTTTGGACAGCTCGGATCAGTCGTCCGGTGGCCGGAGATGGCCTGGCGCGGCCATCCCTACAATTTCGGTACCGACCCCGTCGGTACCAATATCATTTTCGGAATGCAAATGAGGCAAACCAAACACCGAACGAGAGTGGACACGGATTATCTTATCCCCTAATGCTCTTATCTCCCTTTTGTTTTTCGCCTGCCAAATAGGCCGTAAATGAAGATGGATTCGTAATTAATTTGAGCATTACTATTACTTAATTACCTCCTCTTGACAATAATTAAAAGGAGGGCACATATACAATTGAGGCCAGTTTGGTCAGGATTACTACATCTCACTATAGAGTCTGAAATTCAAATCTCTCCATCTGCATGTCATTGTTATTCCTCTTGCAATTGTGGGATTACTCTTCATCTTCACTTAATGGAGCTAGTAGTTCGATTGGGCTTATAGTGATGGTTGACTTGTTTATAGTTTGACATAATTATGATACTTATATTCTCTTACTACTCAAAGAAAAGTTTCTACAAGTTATAGATTACGCCTTCATAATTGAGAAATTGCAAATGATTCCTTGTCGCATAATTAGCTGTGATGTAGTCGCACGGAAAATTAATGAAATCTGCCTGACATCATCAAAATCCAATTATAATGGACCACGCTATGCTTTTGTAGCCTGTGAAAGTTTATGCAGAGGCGTGAAAATAGTAATTTTCACATGTTACAAAACAGGACATTCACAAGTTGCATAAAAGACAATTTGGTCGTATGTTTAGGATTTCATGATGTCAAAAAAAATTATGTCGAATTTCGTAATGGTACATCACGACAAGGAAGTAATTTGTAACTACATTACTACCTCATCACATGGCAAATTACTACCTTGTCGCATAGCAAATCACATAAGTTATAGATTATGCCCTTCATAATTGAGAAATTACAAATTATTCCTTATCGCACAACAAATTACTACCCTGCGTGATGTAGCCGCAAGAAAATTTAACGAAATTTGCCTGACATCATCAAATCCTAATTATAATGGACCACGCTACCCTTCTGTAGCCTTTGAAAGCCGAGATGTGAAAAATAGCCTTTTCACATGCTACAAATAGGACATTCACAAGCTACATAAAAGACAATTTGGTCGTATATTTAGGATTTCACGATGTCAGAAAAAATTAGGTCGAATTTCGTAACGGGTACATCACGACAAGAAAGTAATTTCTCGGACGATGGGGTAAATTACCAAGATCACCCTTGAGGTTTTCTTAAAAAAAAAAAAGGAGTGTACATAGTGGAATTGTGGGAGTGCACATGGAGCTCCCCTTCCCAATCTCGTTCTCTCGTACCATTACTAGAGAGAGCGACACAGAAACATAACCCTGACTCGACTCCTTGTCCGAAAAATGGAGTCCTCCTCACATCATCCTCCACAACAAGACCCCTTCAGTTTAAAACCCCCACTTCCCGCCGACGTCGATCTCTACACCATCCCTTCTAACTCCAGTAAGTATCCCTCTCTCTTTCTCTCCTTCCTCCTCTCTCTCTCTCTCTAACCCTAACCCTAATTCTCTCTCTCTCTCTGTATCCACAGGTTGGTTCTCCTGGAACGACATCCACGACACAGAGAGGCTCCACCTCCGCGAATTCTTCGACGGGGCCTCAATCACGCGAACCCCCAAAATCTACAGGGACTACAGGGACTTCATCATCTCCAAGTACAGAGAAGACCCTTCCAGGAGGCTCACCTTCACCGAGGTGCGTAAGTCGCTCGTCGGCGACGTCTGTTTGCTGAGAAAGGTGTTCTTGTTTCTGGAAAAATGGGGTTTGATCAATTTCGGTGCACCACCGGCCGCTGCGGCGGCTGCCGAGGGTGATTTGGGGGAGGGGAGGTTGAAGGTTAGGTTTGAGGAAGGGGCTCCGAGTGGGGTCCGGGTCGTGGCGGGTCCGAATTCGTTGAAGCCGGTTGGTGTGCCGGTGACGGTGACGGGGCCTGGGGGAGTGGGTGGTGATAAGGGTGGTGGGGAAGTAGTGGGTAATGGGTTTAAAGTGTTGCCTCCATTGGCTTCTTTTAGAGATGTTTTTAGTGAGGTGAATGGGGGATTTTGTAGGGGTTGCAAAGAAAGGTGTGAGAATGGACATTATGAATGCGCAAAGGTATTTGCTTTTCCCCTTTCTGTTGAATGATATTTGATTCTGTTTTAAATTGGAACTGCAATTGTGTTATTTGTTGGAATACAATGTTCCGGTACTGTGATTGGATGGTTACTAGCGTTGGGGCACCCACGATGCGTGTAAGTAACTATGAAGAAAGGACCACAAAGTAGGTGTTTGACTTTGAAATACTACTACTACAGATTCAATTTTGTACTGACATAGCGACATATGATAAACAAGGTACGAAAAATTACCATATAGTAGATGATAAAAGTTAAAAAATGCAATTAAAGCATGATTAAAATCCTACCTTGGAATTTTGTAATTAAAAGATGGGGAGAGGAGATGGGAAGAGAAGATGGAAAGAGAGGTTAGAAAGGACACCTTTCTTGTTCAAATGGAAGACAGCAACTTACATTCTTTTAGTGTTGGGTTTTCAGATGAGTAAGTGCTTCAATTGAAGCAGTAACAGGGAAATTCGCGGGTAAATGGGCGGTTATGAATGTTGGTGTTTGGTTACCGGATTGCTAATTGACACATCTGTCCCCAAACTGTCAACGTGCATTTGACATTAATTTGGGTAATTTTAGAATTAAAAGTGCGAGCCAGCCACAAAATGGAGTACAAACCAAACATATGTTCCCCCTTTACATATTAGAATAGACAGATATCCGTGTATTGTATACCCATTTCGGTGGTTTTACTTGATATACTAAGTTATACAAAGGATTTAGGCGATTGTATCTGATACTGTTCGGCGGATATTGCCTACTGGTAGGAGTACAATCTTGATAAAGGGAAGAATCACACCTTAAAAACCACATTTATGCGTTGTCGACTTGCCGTATGTTGTTCGAGAAAATCGAGAGGAAATTATAAACAGTGGTCTCATGGATTTATTAGTATTTAGGATAAAGGTCCTCAATTATAGATATTCCAGAAATACTGGTGAATGGTCAACTCTTCATGGTTTTGCTAGGTTTCTGTGGTTACAAATTCTCTAAAACTTGCCAGTCGGAGTATTACTTCAGACAAATGAAATAAAGGGGGAAATTTATGATTTGGACGTCATCTTTTCTGTGCTATTCGTCGTACGAAAGTGCAGGCCGGTAACTATTATGCTGGAAGATACATTTTTCCTTCTTTTAGTTTTTAAAGGATTATAGATCTTGGAATGGTTGGTAGCAGAGTTCAAAGTTTTGCTGCAAACTTAGATATGGGATAAACGCTTGCTGGAAAAGTAACTTCCTCGAGTCTTATTTTATTTTTTGGTTTCTTTTTTATTTTTGATATTGGGAAGGATTTTCATTTATGATGTTTCCGACAGTTGAAGAGAGCTTTGGGTTGGCACCTCAATTTCCTGTTGCATCTTTTTATCTGCTTGTCAAATTCGCAACAGGGGATGTAAGGAAGTTGTTTAACCATGCTGATATGGACAGCTTATGTTTCTTCTCACTGCTATTGTGTTTTCTATTTTCTTTACAAGACAACGAAAGAGGAAGAAAGAACATCTCCGTTATTGCTTTCCCTGCTCATTGACTCATCACCAGGAAAACAGAGAAAAGCTCTTTACTTCCTCGAATGGTCTTCCCTAGTTGTTTTACAGCTTGCTATGGCAAAACTAGTTCCAAGTATATAATCATGTTTCTAATGTTGACAGTCTTTCATGATTCCTAAGATCTTTCCATATGTTTTCCCGGGAATTTTGAAGATTTTCTTGATAAGTTGGCAAAGGATTCGGGATACCCCCAACAGGGGATACTTGCTTGTTTCCAATGTAGTGAGTTTCTTATGAATTAGTCTTCCAAATATGTGGTTTGCATCTTCAAGTAGTGGAAAGTATTTATTTTATCGTGTATTTTTCTGACACAGACAAATGCACTCCACTTTTGTAATCGATATTTTGAATTGGATGGGAGTGTTTGCCCAGTCTGAAGTATTCTTTCAGTTATATTTTCAGTCTTGGAAAACATTCTTTATGTATGCACTTTGTTTCACCAGGAAGGGAGCTTCATCATTTGTGTTAAGTGCTTCAAGAATGGAAATTACGGGGAGAACAAGTCTGCGGGTGATTTCAAATTCATCGACTGCATTCAAAACAGTGGAAATCATGAAGCTGCTTGGACTGAAGCTGAAACTCTACTTCTCTTAGAATCTGTCTTGAAGCACGGAGATGACTGGGATCTCATCGCTGAAAATGTTAAAACTAAGACTAAAGCAGATTGTATTTCGAAGCTGATACAACTGCCTTTTGGGGACCTTATGTTGGGATCTGCCCACAGAAACGGTAGGTTGTGGGAGAATGATGGCAACTTGAGCGTTGTCAAACAAGGACAAGTAGCTTCATCTGAGTCTCATTCTGAAGAGAATGTCAAAAGAGAGGATCAATGCGAGGATGTTAAAAATGAGAGCAACCAGAATGGAGATGCTGAGAACCAAGTTCCTCCATTAAAGAGAAAACGCACTACATCACCTTCTGATACAGGCAATTCACTGATGCAACAGGTAAAGAGTTTTTCCATTCTGTTTGTTCTTCAAAACCTTGGAGGATGTTCTATGAGATTGTCCAGTTTATTTTTCTTCAAACTTGTATTTTCTCTGGATGTACAGAGGATGCTGAAGAATCCTAATCAAAACTTCGTAGTTAAAAACTTCACAGATCTGAACATCAAACATGTCAATGTTAAATCAAGTTGTAGTTAAGTTTCTTGTGGTTGATGGATGTGGGTTTGCGACTCTGCAAGTTGTGTATTGTATTGAGTGAAAGGGGAGAATTTTTCTTGAGATCCTTATTGTCTCTTATACCTAGCCTTACTCAGAGGAAACAATTCTCTCTTACGTATATACTGTAGTTCTTTTATTAATCTTTGTTTCTGCACATATACCAAGGCACAGGATAAATTTGAAGAAATTTAGTAATTTGTTGTATCATATAGGGGTGTATTGCACTTGTCCTAACAGAATACTGACATTCCTTTGCGCATTAGGTAGCTCTCTTATCTTCGACGGTTGACCCACATATCACAGCTTCTGCTGCTGAGGCTGCTGTTACGGCACTCTGTGATGAGTATCAATGTACAAGAGAGATATTTGACGACGATGATAATGAAATTGAGGAATTGGGATCTTCTCCCCAGAATAACAAGAAAGAGAGGTGTTTTTTCCCCCTTCTGTTTGTGTCGAAGTAGTTTCCGTGTGATGCTTTGGAGTGAGTTGTTCAGTCTTGGTTAACTGGTTTCTTTACTGCTTCAGAGTCCTTCAGGTTGATGGTCCAGAGATGGAGGGAAACCCCACTGAATCAGGTTTGTTATTTTCCTGTATATGATGTCACAATACTTTTGTAAATTACTTGCACAACTAGATATGCTTGTTTTTGCGCTTCTAGATATCATTTCTTCCCCGATAGTCAATTGCCATTACTCTACTTTCTATTGCAATTTGCGAGTGCTTTGACATTATGCAAGTTACTTACGATTTCTGTACATGTATTTCTCTTACAGATTCTCTGGGAACATCCACTGTAAAGAATGCTATACCTCTGACTTTTCAAATGAGAGCTGCAACAGCAACAGCTCTTGGTGGTGCTGCTGCTCGTGCCAAGCTATTGGCAGATCAAGAAGACAGGGAAATAGAGTGTTTAGTTGCAACCATTATCGAAACACAGGTGATAATACTTTTGCATTTGGTTGTGTGGACTGTCATCTTTTTTTTTTTCTCTTGTTGTTTCGAATTTTAATGGAAATCCACTTCGAAAGTATGGGCCTTGATTTTTTTTCCCCTGTTCCATGAATGGATAAATGCATAGATGAAGAAGTTACAACGTAAAATCAAGCATTTTGATGAGCTGGAGCTGATAATGGAGAAGGAACATACTCAACTGGAGGACCTGAAAGAGTCTCTCATTGTAGAACATATGAATGTTTTACAAAGGGTATTCAGTTCTGGGATATCTAAATGGAGGGATAATACTTCTGTAAAACCTCAGTTGGATATTGTACTTTGATAAATTTTAGCTTGAAAAGTATTTTAGTTGTTAGGAAGAAATGAGGAGGAGATCCAACATAAACTTGCTTGGCTTCCGGTGTTTGTAACATGGACGGTTCGTTCTTGAGTAGATAGAAACTTGCTTTCAGTTCTCTAATCAATTTCTGAACTAGACATTCTTCCTGTGGCGGCCATAGTTGGTATGTTTGCTTATCTAACCTTTTCCCTTGTCAAATTTTACGACAGGAAAAGGAAAACTATGAACGCATTTTGTTTACGAAACTGGAACTTTTGCATGTTCTTAAACAGATGTACAGATTCTGTTGTAAATTTCCTACCGAACTACTGTTTCTGTTGATTCAGAGTTGTTCCTCTCTCTCTCTCACACACACAACCTTAAGCAGATGCAGAACTTCCCTTGGGAGGGAACCCGTTACGCTAGTTGCACTAAGGTACTTCTGCAATGCATTCCTGCATTCAGCAACGCACTGAGAAAGAGTGCATGGATTGAGTTGCTTCCCCGGCTTAACTTCCATCGATGGGCTAAATTTCTTTGTTTTTGGCAACCCAAATTATACGCCTTGAAGAAACTGAATAAGGTCTACACATTTACTACTCCATATACTAGTAAATCGAGCGAAGAATCGATTATGCCCATGTCTGATTGTGTTGATTTATAGGGATGTCCAAAAAAATATTTTAAACAAATTGAGCGGCTCCGATCATTTGTGTGAGACCCAAAGTGGATCCCACACAACGCGGTGTGCATTTGGTTGTACACAAAATGATGTATCCATAAACCTCCAAATTTTATTTAGATGTCAATGGTTTATGCACTTGCTCTTTAAAAAATCCAACTCTTTCCACATAAGAGATGAACCAACACAATTCTGGAGCTGATTTGGCAGAACCATTAATTGCAAAAAGTGAGCATAGGAATAATAACAGGTAATATTACTTGTTAGGTAATTCTAAAGTTTTACATAGTTACCATATCTTACAGTAGTTCGACCCGGCAAGTGGAACACCGACCGATGATACGGTTTTATATACTCTGGCTGTTTGTTATCAGGAAAGACCATCAATCAATGTTCTAATCCCAGTTCTGTATCTATTCTAATATCCAGTGCATGCCCAGACTATAATCCTGAGGACCAATATGAATTAGAAAAGAAGAAATTCTAAAAAGAAGTACGAATACACCACTGTATTACCAGCATTGTACAGAATGTAACGAAATTGAGTTCACAGGAGACCATTCATGATTGCGATAACACTTTCATAATCTGCAAGACATATTTTTAACACAAATAAACGCCAAATTTGATGGAGAAAGAATGAAATTGGGAAGTCTTTTAATACTTTATATTTCACCGTACCATTCCAATTACAATGGTCGAATTCTTTCTACAGTGTCACTGGTACTGCAGTAGCCTAATTTACATATCTCAGGCCAAAAGCATACTAATCAGTAAGTATTTGTTATACATGGTTAGACTATGACCAAGCTCGAAACCCTAAACAAAAAGATCTCTATTCCAACTAAGTTTTAGAAAAAGCAGATGTTGAAAGCTCTAGCAAAATAAGAGATCAAGGTTCTGAGTCATGTCTTCAAAAAGCAGTTCTTGCTCACTTCAATAATACCGAGGATAATTCCGCTAACATCCATGCTTAGAGAATATGAGAGTCTGCAGCTGGAGAATGCGGTTTGCACTAAAGAACAAAATATCGCCAGACTTGAGCATGTGTTCAGCAACAAAAGTATCCCAATCTTGTCCTTCAAAGAAACCGTGACTGCATCGGGTCGGACATTCCAAGCTCTGTTCTCTGTTACCATAACAAGATGTTGAATCCCATGTGTCTTTGCCAATTTCTTAATCTCATCAGGCAACTCCTTAAATACAGAAAACAAAGCTATAAGAATATAATCAAGTAGAACTAATTTGATTCCCAGTGGACAAACAATGATGCATAAATTATTTGCCTAAATATTTAGAAGGATTACCATTGCACTCCTATCATGTCGAAACACTTGTTTGCAAACTCGGAATTCAGCACCCAATCCACGATGCATTTGGCAACCATGCCATTAGAAGCGATGCTAGCCATTAAAACAAAATCCATCAGATACATACCTATATAAGAACCTTTATCTTTAATAACAACTACCTAAGTCATTGTTCTTACATCCAGTCAGACGGCACAAAGCAGCAGTAGGATCCCAATCTTCTGGTGCATTGACATGCCTTGGTTTACCAAATCAAAGAAAAGCACTTGACACATTTCCAGCACTAAAACTTTACACTACCTAACTCACACATTGACTCGTGCTGAAGCTCTCACCAAGTTTGCTGTTGTTGGTGGTATTGCTGCAATACCTCCGACACGTGGGTTTGCTGTATGAGGTTCTCAATAGTTTTTCTGCTCCTTCTTTATGAAGAACACCTTCAGAAAATTCTCTTGGTTGCTCTTTCTGAGAAAGAGCACTTGTGGACATCACCGGTAGAAGGGGAAGGCCCATACTTTTGTTGCCAAAGGGTCTACAGAAGTTCTTGTTGAGTGGTTTACCATCGAAAGAAGTTGTTCGGCAACGAGGGGGTTGGAGTTATGTGCCTCTCCATGAAGGGGAGGTTCCTATGCCTCACCATCATTCATCAAACTTTGAAAGGTAGAAGAAGCATTTTTTTAGTCCAAAAGGCACGAAAACTCATACCAATCCGCATGTGTCCTAAAAGCAGATTTAGGGATTTCACTCTCATGGATTCTAATTTGGTGATCTCCTATCAAACTTACAAAAGTAGTGTGCTCCATACAGTTCATTCAAAAAACGGATTTATCAGTGGCACATGATACTTAACCCAGATAGTTTCCTTACTAAGGGGACCTGTAATCACTACACATTCTCTGTGATGTCTTTATTTTGACCAACAAAACTGGAGCAGAAAAAGGACTAGCTGGCTCCACCCGGCTGTGATTTCAAGTTGGATATGGGGTCGCCTAATTGCCATGGCAGCACAGCCAAGTCATCAATTTTAAGCAAAATCATAGTTCCAAAATGTGTTTTTCGAAGAAGAGGATATCGAGGACTAAATTCTTACTCTTCTTTTTTCCTCATGAATTACCTGAGAAAAAGAAGAATAATTAGGGACACTCTCATCCCTAATCACTAGAAAGATATCATTATCCTTCGCATTCTCTTGTTATCTTCTCTTTACTCACCGATTTTGCCAAATGGACAGTAAGTGAGGATGGGCATAAACCTAAAGTAATTTCTAGGTCGTGGTAGTCAAGTTAATGGTATTTTAGATGCTGAGTATCTATAATGCAAAGGTTAATTGAATTTCAAAGCACAAGTTCCAGAGAAATAGCAAAACGAGCCAAGCAATGGAAACTATAGCAGAAATTACAAGGAAAAAATAAAAACAGCCAGAATCCCTTTAGGTACGAAGAGCCTTATTGTCCTTAAGACTCAATATAGGCAATGGCCAAAAAGGATGGAAGAATTCAAGAGAAAAAACTTACCGGTAGCTCTATGCCACTGCTAAAAACTAAAACTTCACAAATTCCTAGATACACATAGCTTTAGAGGATAAAAGTTACAACTCAGTTTTTGAATCTCTACGAAAGATTGGGAAAGAGGATAGATTCGGGAACAAACCGTAGCCTACAAGTTACAAACCATAGCTTACAAGATAACGGACTCTCTCATTCCTAGTCCATTTATTCAGTTTTTGAACAAACCAGAGATTTGCAATTATTTCAGTCTTTCCCCAAACTACTTGCAAAACATAACTATCTTCATATAGACGCCAAAATACCACTTGTTTCCACTAAAAGTACAAAAAATAACAGCCCCTTTGGATGGTGAGAAAAGAAGAGATAAGAAAGGGGAGCCCTTTCTCACCAAATCTCACCATTGAAGGTGAGATTGGGTGAAAGGGGAAAGGCCAATCAAAACTTAGGATATGAGGTGATAAATGAGCCGAACGAGCCAAGCAAGAGGTTGATCAAGTTTGGTTTGAAGGCTTAACAAGCACCAAAAATATGTTCAACCTTAGCTTGTTTATGAGAGGAGCCGATCTCAAAGGAGCTTTAATCGAATCGAACCGAACACGAACCAATCTCAAGTAGTTTGGATTTTTCATATATCATAAGCCAGACGAGCCCAATAATAGCTCATTCGAGCTTGGTTTGAAACTTTAACGAGCTTCAAAAAGTGAAAGACTTCACTCTCCCTCTTTTCTTCTTTATTTTTAATTACGTATGTAGAAGGAAATCACACAAAAAGGTAGTATCTTCAAGGGATGAAGTCCAAACAGAAAGCAATCATTTCCATTCTCAGAACCTAATACTCCATCTCTAGCAAAAGCCAGTTCTCGCAACACTAATACACAAAGTAGTTGACAATTGCCTCAATTTAAACATGCAATGGAGCAAGAATTAAATTTCTTGTTGTCGCAGATTAATAGGTGTACAAAAGATCATCAAGAGATTAAGGTAACATTCAAGTGACCATGAAATCTCGAAATTAGCTTACTGGTTAACAGTTAGGGTTGAAGGATGGAAGATTAGAGAGAGAGAGAGAGAGAGCTCTTACAATGGAGTGAGAAACCTTTTCCTTTTCCGTCGGGGACGTCCCTTTCTCGGAGTGAATTTATTTACTTTGCTATAATGGGTTTGATATTGTGTGGCCAAATCTATTTTCATAAAAACAGATTCACATTGATCATCTCCGATTATGCATCGTTCAGAAATCGATTCAGATGATCTTCTACGCTGTAAATCTCCTTCACAAGCTCTACAACTTGGACGATTTCGATCATCGAGACCAGTCGAAACGAGATCACAACTTGACGAACTCACGTTGCGTATCCAATAATGCACGCTTCCGACGTCGTTTCACAAAACCTCGCACGTTAACAATGCGAGGTATCGATAAAATCACGGGCAACGGATTCGATAGAGTGTGGCCGAATCTATTTTCACAAAAGCAAATTCACACTAATCGTCTCAGATTATGTATCAATGAGTACTCGATTCAAAAGATATTTAATATGGTTTATGTTCTCGACAATCTGTGAAACGTGAAGGGTTTCGATCATGATGATAATACGGAATAAGCTCACAATTTGACAAATTCATGTTTTCAAGTGACTTCGCAGATTGGAGATGAGAAGTATTAACAAGTAAGAACGGCGCCGTTTTGAGGATACCTCCCGTGTTCAAGATGCGATCTTCAAATGGAACCCGGTCGACGCCGTTTAGACAAAGCTCGCGCCTGTCTTATGCGAGTTTCTAATGAATGCCTGTCGTCGTCCCTATTTCCTCCAAGGTTTCTCTCTCTCTCTCTCTCTCTCTCTCATACATACTTTCACTGAATCTTGGTTCACAAACGAGCGATCAATCCTCTTTAAATTGATTCTGGCCTCACATTTTCAGGTATGCGAAAGCTCAATTTTGTTCGAGTTGTGTACGATTCAATTGAGGCTACCGATTTCATCATTTCAACCTAATTTAATTAAGGTCTATCTTATTTTTCCGGTACTTGGATTTTTATGTCTTTTTTTTTTTGCAATTCTTGTTATTGTCACCAAAACTATAATTTTTCATTTCTCTAGATGTGCCTCTATGGAATATCTCTGAGTGTTTCGATAAGTGTCCGTATAGGTGAATTTGGAAGTCTTATTGCCCTGTATTGATTATTTGCTAGATCTTTGGCTGTGGTCGGTTCTCTCCCGATAGTGATATGAGCACAGTTGTTAAAACCTACAATCCTACAATTTGTATAAACCTACGATCCTACAATTCGAAGTGAAGATCAAGATCGGGCCTTCTTGTTGATTGATGGAAATTGACAATCTCTGTTACTTTTATACCGAAAAAGAACTAATGTCTCTTGCCCAAATATGGCTGGATGGAAATGAGACTTTTCAAACACAATTGATAGGGATGGCAATATGGCACCTATCAACATGGCTAATGGATGTTTTTTTGAAAACTCAGAACCACAATGGGATGAGATTCTGGAGATTATCAAGATTAGAATCGCTTTTTGGGTGAAAACGAAGTGGGAAACGGATGACTTTTTTTTTTTGGGTAAGGGGGAACGAATGACTTTAGCATCAATGACTTCATCTATAAGCTTAAGGCAACAAAGGAATCTCTCTACTGGAGTTGGAGGGTATGCTGTTGAAGTTGCAAGGCTTCGATCAAGAGACTTTATTGGTGTGTGTTGTGTAGCAGTGTGTGTGTGTGTGTGTTGTGCATCAGTGAGTGTGACTGAATGGGTGTGTGTTATTTGTGGGTGCATGTCTGTCTCAATCTGTAATTGATCATGATTAGGGGAGTGTTTGAGTTGTTTGTTAGCTTGAGTTGTCTGTTGTGTTATTTCATTTCCAAGGCTCCTTATTGATCAAATTAGGAGGTCTTATGGCTCACTGATTCTCAACTGCTGCTGCTGTTATGTTACTGCTGCTGTGGAACTCTGAAATTCTGATTTTTGCTATTTGGGATTTGGCTTAGATATCTTATGGTAGTCTACTATACCTCTTGGAGGCTTTCAAGATAAGAAGGAAATTGAGTATTGCTATTGTCAAATCACTTCATGATACTCCACTGCTGCCGTTACACCATTCAACTTGTTACTGCTACACTGCTACACTACTGAGAAGCTTGGAGATTTTATAATACAGGAAGTCTTACTTCTTCACATCTCAGGATCGGAACCGCCTGCAACGATCAAGTGATTCATGCCTGTCCGGGGGTCTCAACGTATTGTTTTGGAAGTTTCACATTCCTTGCCTTACTCAGAGAGAACAATTCTCACTCACCTATATATTAGTTTTTTTTTCCTGTTTTTGTACTGATACCATGGCACAGGATAAATTTGAAAATATTTAGAGATTTTTGTATCATATAGGGGTTCAAGATTTCACCCTTGTGCTCACAGAATTCTGATAATCTTTTCGCATTAGGTACCACATATCACAGCTTCTGCTGCTGAGGATGCTGTTACGGCAATCTGTGATGAGTATCAATTTTTAAGAGAGATATTTGACGACGATGATACTGAAATTTACAAGTTGGGATCTTCCCCCCCAGCATGACAAGAAAGAGAGGTGTTTTTTGTTTTTGTGTTTTGTGTCTGTGTTGAAGTTGTTTCCTGGTGATGCTTTGGAGTGAGTTGTTCAGTCTTGGTTAACTGGTTTCTTTACTGCTTCAGAGCACTCCAGGTTGATAGTTCAGAGATAGGAGGGAAAACCCACTGAATCAGGTTTGTTGTTTTCCCATATCTGAAGTCACTCAACACTCAATACTTATGTTAATTACTTGCACAACTAGATATGCATGTTTTTGTGCTTTTAGTTATCACTTCTTCCCAATATGGTAGTCAATTGCCATTGCCCTTTTGTGAGTGGTTTTATGTTATGCAAGTTACCTATGATTTTAGTACATCTATTTCTCTTACGGAGTCTCAGGGAAGATTCACCATAAAGAATGCTTTACCTCTGACGGTTTGATATATCAAATGAGAGCTGCAATAGCAACAGCTCTTGGTGGTGGTGCTGCTCGTGCCAAGCTATTGGCCGATCAAGAAGACAGGGAAATACAGTGTTTAGTTGCAACCATTATCGAAAGGTAGGTGATAATACTTCTGCGTTTCCATTTCTCTTTATAATGGTTTTGTGGACTATCATATTTTTTTCTTCTCTCTTGTTGTTTCAGACTTTTAACGAAAATCCACTTCGAAAGTATGGGCTTTTTTTTTTCCCCCTGTTCCATGAATGGATAAATGCATAGATGAAGAAGTTACAACGTAAAATCAAGCATTTTGATGAGCTGAAGCTGATAATAGAGAAGGAACATACTAAACTGGACGACCTGAAAGAGTCTCTCATAGCAGAACAGATGAATGTTTTACAATCAGTTCTGGGATATCTAAAATCATACTTCTGTAAAACCTCAGTTGGATAGTGTACTTTGATTAATTTCAACTTGAAAAGTATTTTAGATGTTAGGAAGAAATTAGGAGGAGATCCAAGGTAAACGTGCTTGGCTTCCGGTGTTTGTAACATGGATAGTTCATTCTTTAGTAGATAGAAACTTGCTTTCAGTTCACAATCCATTTCTGAACTATACATTCTTCCTGTGATGGCTATAGTTGCTATGTTTGCTTATGTAGCCACAACCCTTGTTTTCCCTTGTCAAAATTTACACAAGGCAAAGGAAAACTATGCACGCATTTTGTTTACGAAACTGGAACTTGTGCATGTTCTTATACAGATGTACAGATTCTGTAGTTAATAACTTCTGCATGTTCTTAAACAGATGTACAGAATCTGTCGTAAATTTCCTATCAAACTACTGTTTCTGCCGATTCAGAGTTGTTCTCTTCTAACAGCAGAACAAAGGGTTTATTCATCTTCGAACTACTGGAGTCCACTCTTCTCTGTCTCTCTCACTCAACCTAGGCAGATGCAGAACTTCCCTCGGGAACCCTTTACGCAAGTCGCACTAAGGTACTTCTCCTGCAACGCTTTCTTGCATTCGGCAACGCACTGAGAAAGAGTGCATGGATTGAGTTGAATCCCAAATGCACACTCAACGTGTTCTGGTGCAAGAACCATGAACCAGAGCACCACCGTTGCCAACACCAGAACACACCGGTTTCCTGCCTTGACTTCCATCGATGGGTTAAGTTTCTTTGTTTTCAGCAACCCAAATCTTTACGCCTTGAAGAAACTCAATAAGGTCTGCACATTTATATATAAAGAGATTGCTGGCCCTTAATAGTTTCCCCACTAGCTGGAGAACAATATCCACTTATATCAAATTAGATTGTGAGCCCATTCACTACTTGTATTTACTATTATATAACCATATTCTGTGAGTTGGTTGCTTACACATACATCCAACAATCCTCCATGGTTACTGGCTACTGAATATCAATCAATTAGAGACCAGCAGGTGGTAATTACAGCAAGTCTGTGCATTTCCAAACGCAAATCCTCCATCCAGTGTTCCTTAACGACACTTGACGCGTTGACTTTGTTTCAGACACCGGAGTCGTATGGTTACCGTTTCTAATCATTGAGATCTGAATCGGTACATAAGCGTAGCGTTCAACACTTGACACGATAACAAGAGATTCAAGACGATAAACAAGTGTTACAGGCCGCACCCGGTCTTGTGCTGTGGGTTCTCCTTTCACTCCTATGTACTGTTGCAATTAGGACTCTTGCATAGTGGGTACAAAACGTAGATACAACAAAAACGTTAGGAAACATGACACTCGGAACATGAAAATGTCCATGAAAGAAAATGGACGGTCCAGATTCACAGATACAAATTTCCAAGTTTGTGTAATGTTGAATGTGGGGTGATGAAATCCCATTTGGAGAATTTTTTTTGTAAATAATTGTGTTTGGACCCTTTGATTCATGCCATCCAGAAGAGCTTGTTTAGTGGTTAATAATACCGACACTCACACACATGCACCATGACAAAGCATGTAGGGACCTATAAATAAATGGAAATGATGATAAAAAACACAAATCAATAATAATAGTAGAATTGATCCTTTGTGTCAAATTCCTCTAACTCTTAGTCTTTGGTTAACATTTTGTAATTAGGGACTTTTCTTAGATCTGGATGTGATTTGTGTAATGGGCCGAAATATCCGAAGGATCAAAGGGGTTGAAGGGGTGACCTTTTGAACCTATCGTTCAATTGTCTCAGTTCGTTCAAAAGCAGAAAGACATCGTGACACGTCTCTCCTCGCGTTTCCCAAAGGATAAGCTGGCCCAGAGGTTCTCACCGAGCTTCAATCGTCTTCTGGATGGGAGGGCTCCATCTTCGCTCGGTAATCCTTCCTGTCGCTCGGAGAAGTACTCTCGCTCGGTTGCCCTTCCATTACTCGGGAAACACAGTTTACGTTCGGAAGCGATGGAGGTCATTCGGTGACATGTTCACTCAGGAAGACCCTCAAGTGTGGTTGTTGTGGAATGTTCTGGGAGCTCTCGTTGATAAACCCGATGGTAAGCACATTCGCCTCTCTGATAGCCGAGTTGACATCTATGTATGATGTGACGTCTCTGACATTGACTAAGGCGGCTCTGCAATCCTTGAAGGGCGGCATTCATTAAATGCCTCTGACAAGTGACGTCATTCAAGTGCGAGTTACTTCCATCTTGTTCAGCACTCCAAATCTTTGCCTATAAATAGAAGAGTACCCCTTCAGGGGCAAGGGTTTGAAAAACTCTTAACTACACTCCTTTTCCTCCTAGCATATTTCCTACTAAACTACTTCTTTCTCCTCCATATTCTGACTTGTTCGCAGTTCGTCAGAGCTTCTTCCCGGAGGAACCCCCTCCGGTTTGCAGGTACACAAAGTTCAACGTCATCTCTCCATGATTCTCCAACAAGAAGAAAGGGTTCAGAATGATCAAGGATAAATCAGCCCCCCACAATTTGGTCCTAAAGAAAAACACAAGAACAAAATTCTGCATGAATTTTACGTAGGTTTCAGCCTAAGCAGATACACAGCTTTTTTGTGCTCCCCTTCGGCGTCGCACATGCTGCACTTAAGTACTTCTCCTGCAGGATTTTCTTGCATTCGGCGTCGCACGCGGGGCCAGTACACGTATCCATTTCGATCGCGAATGCAGATTCGACACGGGCTGGGCAAGAACAAAGACGAACACCGCCATTGCGGCCAGCATAAAGGCCAATTCTTGGATGTTTTTGCTCCCATTGAGAGAATAGGTTTTGCTGTAGAAACCGGAAATTAGTACAAGAGGCAGACCAGTTTCTATAGGTTTATATAGAGATTATGACTACCTGGTAGTAAATTTTAGGGGGTCAAATACGGAAGTATTAATTCACTGAAGGTCTGTTCATTCATGGGAATCAATGGAGAAGATCATGGGATTATTATTGGCTTCCTAAACGGGATAGAATACAGGTTGAGCCAATAACAAATACAGTAAATCTTCAGTGAATTAATACTTCCATCACGTTTAGGAAACCAATAATAATTTATTTGTTATTTTTAATCTCTTCCATGTAGTGGTTTTTCAGATTTTGACTGGAACGATGAGGGAAGTTTAAGGCTATGTTTGGAACTCGTGGAAAGAAGTGGTAAAGAAGAAAAATAAAATAAAATTCTCTCCTCTCTTGTTTGGTTCTTAAAAAGGAGAAGGGAGATTTTCAAATTCCAATTCAGCTTTTCTCCCAATTTCCCTTTAAGTTTCTTTCTCATTTCCTTCTTGTTTATTTTTCTCTACTTTTTCATGGTTTCCTTAAGTTCCAAACAGAGCCTAAAAATTCAATCTATGCTAAAAGAAAAGATAGAGATAAACCATTTCGGTTGACATACCAAAGCCGAATTTTTCTTCCATGCCCTTGAATGGTATGGGGGCATGGATGTCCCGTAAATATGAACCTTTAGATTGAAAAATGAGTAAATCTCAAGATTCTCAACTATTAGCTCAAAATCACCCACAAAAAGTGGTGGTTTTATGATTTTCCCGGGAAAAAATTACAATTCTACTTACCACATAAACTCGCTTTACATACCATTTATTATTATCACACTTACCATCATATATGGCCACACTTACTGCAAGAGGAATTCAATCAATGGTTGAGATTAAAAAAGAGAGATCCAATAGTGAGGGCAAATCAAACTAGGCGGGGGCTCCATAGTTGGTAGGAGTGCTAAGCAAGTCAAACAAGCCAAGCACTGTATTACTCAAGCTTGACTTGACTCCTTATTACATGAGTTCAAGCTTGGCTTGAGCTTGAAACTTTTTGAGATTAATTGTTCAAGCTCGGCTCGAGCTTGAATTTTTATGTTTGTGATAAATTTGGCTTGACTTGTGGAATATGCAAAGCCAATCTCGAGCTTTCAAGCTAGACTCATTAAGTTCCAAAATAAAATGGGCTAATTTAAAGTTATAAAGAAGAAATAGCATCATTAATCTAGGCCAAAAAAAACTCAGAAACATAAAATTCAATTACTAGCCACATTCATTAAATTAAAAATCCTCAAACCCTAATTTCCATATCTCACGTAGGATATTTCTTATTTGAATGCAATGATACTGTAAATTTGGTGAAAATATCCATATGAGACGTAAATATCATATTTTGGGATATTTACTCAATCTATCCCTATTTTTTTAATATTTATGGAATGACCTCTATGTTCTGAACCTATCGAGCCAAACACTCACATGGTCAATCTTAGCTTGAGTTCATAAACAAAAAAAAAAACGTGATTGAGCTGAACTTATATTTTTCTGTAAACAAGTTTGATCAAGCCAAAAGTCGAGCCGAGCTTGAGTTGTTTGGTTCGTGTAAGCCGGATCCGCCAAACACAAAACCCAATTACTATAGGCGAACCCGAACCCGATTTAAACCAAACCATACTAGAATCTGTCACAACGCAGGCCGGGTAACCCGACGGGCCAGGTTCAGAATTGGAGGGAAAACGCCTATAAAACGAAGAAAATTGGAGGGAAAATCAGAATCTGTGAAAAAATGACGAGAAGACGCCTCAGAGTGATCGATTCCTCCTCCGAAGACGACGACGGCGGCGTCGTACAACAACCACGATACCAACAAGAAGAACACATGCGACATGAACAAGAAGAAGACGATATCGAAGTTGAACTCGAAGAATCCACCCTCAACCTCGAAACGGTAACCCTAAACACCCCAAACCCTAACCCTAACCCTAACCCAAACACTAACCCAAACTCCAATCCGTCCCTTCCCGTCCAACTCGAGATCTCCGACGATGACGAAGTCTTCATCGACGTCCCCGAGAACCTCTCTCCTCCTCCCCCTCCGCCGCCATTTACGGACCAGTACTTTCACTCGTCCTTCGCCTCGAGTGTTAGTAGTAATTCTAACAACTTTGCTGAAGATTCTGATTTTCCGATTAGCGGGTTTCTTGCGAGGCTAGGGTTGAGGCTGCGGAGGGAGTGGTTGGATTCTTGTGTACGGGGTTTAGAGAGTTCGGTTCAGGGATTTGGGAGCTTGGATTTGGCTGGAAAAGCGAAGTTATGTTTCGAGCAGTTTTTGTGTTCGGATATGAATTTCTCTGGTGCTGGAATACTCCCTGAGAATGTGCACGACATGCATCTTGTTGATCTCCCTGGCCCTTACGTTTTGCAGGTATATTGATCTGATGAGCTATTGGGCAGTTTCTTTTTTGATCAGATTATTGGTTTGTTTGTTTAGATGGAATTAAGGGTGCTTCTATTCCCAATTCGGACAATCGGGTTCACGTGGGGCAGTTGTGAATGATAGTCCACATTAGAATATTTCAAAAATTTCCCATGTTTTCTGACTTGTTATCTGGATGCCATGCTAAATGATGCTTCCTTAAAGATTAAGGAAAATGCTAATAATAGCCCAATGGAATGTCAATAAGGCAGGAAAATGACTAACACAAACAGTTTTCTATGTGTTAAAGTGCCTTTAAAAGTATTAAAGGTGTATCGGAAACTGTGTTTTTTTGTATTCTTCTTGCCTTATTGACAATCTAATGGGCTGTCAATAGCATTACAAAAAATTTAAAACCAATGTCCCATTTTAAGCTGAGACTCTCTCACTTAACAATGCTGTTCAGCCATCGGTCTCCTCTTTTCTGCTCGTAAGTTGTTTCAAGATATGTACTTTACACTTGTGTCTCTCTATGACTATTCTTTTGTTGCTCCGGAAGATTAAGTGCATGTTAGTAGAAAACTAAAAATGTTAAATGGAGCTCAATACACACTCCCAAGGGCACGCGATAAGATGGCTGATCAAACCAACCGATTCAATATACTCTTATGCCTAAAAGAAACCTCTTACGACCTGAGAGGCTAGGCCAGCAAGCGATGCGGCACTAACTTGAAAAGGAGAGAATGCAAGAACACATCACCTTGTATTACTGAGAAAGCTTTGAAAATAAGTAAATACCAACATAAGGATTTTGTGGCTTTGCTCTCAAAGTGGGATCTTTTGATGATAATGCAGGATTAGTTTTTTGTTCTTTTATGCCATCAGCTGACATCGTATGCCGAATTTCCCAGGTTGATGAAATCGTGAATCTTAGTTGTCCTCTTAAAGGAAGGTACCAGAGTGCACCTGCTGGGCTTAAGAGATGCCTCAAATTGTCCATGACTGATGGTGTTCAACGGGTGTTTGGCATGGAATATCGGCCTATAAAGGATCTTGAAGTTCTGGCTCCTGCAGGAATGAAGGTAATTGAAACATGTGTGTGTGTGTGTGTGTGGTATGGACAAATGCAAAGTTTCTCCCGGTGGACTTTCAGGGGCTAGAAAAATTATGGCTTCACGTAGCTATGAAAGCATCTCATTTAGACTTATTTAATTAGTGGTTCTTACTGAAGAAAGATGATAAACTTATTAAATTTGGTGAAGTAAGCTTTAACCTTAATAGGATGGTTTTTGTTTTTGGGGACTCTAGCTTGAAGCCTTGAAAAGATGTAAGGCGTCCAACATGTGTCTTTTGATAGTTTATGGCATAGGAAATTGCGGAATGTGTGCAAAAGTGTTATAGAAACAAAGGATGAGTACATGGTCATTTATTTGTTGTGTGGAATGGAAACATGGAAGGATGTATCTGCAATCAAGTTGAGTTTTGGTGTGGTGCGATGGACTTTTCTCCAGCCACTGAAGCTGCTAGTGCTTCGGTTGACACGTGGACTTACCTCTTTTCCTTGCACAATAGGCTTTTTGGCATGCTCTGATACAAGTCATTTACGGTTTACTGTTCCTTTTTGCAGGTTGCTATTTGCAATGTCAATATACGACGCGGGCTTCTGATGTTAGTTCCTGAAGTTTTTGAAGTTTTAGGAGGAGTGGTTGAGGATTTGGAAGCAGCAAGGCAGAGGCTTGTCCAAGAAGTAAATAAGCCACCAAGAGGAAAAAGGTATCTCTGAAGGCCATCATCGTATTTACCTTGTTTGAAGTCCGAAGTATACTACTTTTCCTGCAGCATCAGTCAGTATTACTCACCTTTTTATTTGAAGTTGAATGTGCCTATGTCACAAAATTTGTTGTCTTACTGCTCTTAAAATCTCTTCCTGACATTGACAACATTGACCATTGTTAAAAGGTGCAATGCTTCTCTTATTAGGTTTATTGTCTTTGTCTCAAACTTTTTCTTTCTTTTAATTTCACTTTCTTATGCATAGAGAATTTGCTTTTGGTCCAGTAAATAATATCACTGGGCACATCCAGTGGGAAAGTTAGTTCAATTCAGGTAGTATGATGGGGATACATTTGTTGCTTTGCACGGACTATAGCTTACAAAAGTAAAGAAACTGTGTTAACGAGTAATCCCAATCGTAAAGATCGGAAAGGGCTGAAATCGTTGCTGATTTATTTTCTTTAACCAGCCGGCTAGGATTGGTCCTTTTGTAATTGATTAAGAAACTAAGCTTCGGTTTTCCTTTATTAGAACCAGGACAGGAGTGGTTCCTCCTTTAGCAACCAGAGCAACTGGTGCTGCATGGCGATCGGACAGTGTCAGTGCTCCAGGGCACACCAATACTCCGATACCACAAGCTGCAGCTCCTCCTTACGCTGCTGAACAAGGTATGTCTTCACACATTGTTTGCTAACTTCAGATCTTTTATTCCATGTCTTCTAAATGAGGGTGAGTGAAGGTTGCATATCGCACTGAAATCAATTGAATCTGGAATATATGAATATTTTATTTATATATATGTTTATATATGTGTCTGTGTGTGTGTATCATACTATCTTGATTCATTTTATCTCAACGTTTACTTTTGCTTTCATCCTTATGATGTAGGTAGGGCGTCTGGTATCTCTACGAGGGAAAGGACTACAGAAGGTTTTGCCATTCCTACCAGAAGGGGAAATGCTGAACCAAATCCAACATTTACCTCTGTTCCAGATGACAACGAAATTCATATGGTTGATCCGGTGGACCACCAAGACATTCTAACCGGAGATAATGATATGCCATTCACGTACTTATCCTGTTTGTGGGCTACGTTGGCTGAAATGACGGACAAATCTCTTAATGTTAAGGGCAAAATTAAGGTATAGTTCTCCCTCAGGTGATCCTCCTACTAGTTCATGCTAATGCACATTAAAATTCGGAGCAGCTCCTCTCCAGTGTGCTGTTGTCTCATTTGTGGGCCCTTCCTGGGCCCACTTAGTGATTGGACCTGCCCACTTTTTAGACCTCGTTGAGACTATCAACCATGCCAACCGCAGTCTCTGAGACTGACTGTATATCCAGTGCTGCCTGGTAGAGTAGATTCAGTAGAATGCTTAGGCTAATATTCCATTCTATGAAGCACGGATACTCTATTTTGGCCTCCGTATCACGTATCGTATCCGTATCGGATACCGATACTCTCGGATACTCTCCAGATACGTATCCGATATGCTTTTTAAAGTATCCTACTTTTAGAATTATTTTTGGGTATCCCGATATGTTTCGGATATGCGCGGATACTCTCGGTTACCCTCCGGATACGTATCTAATACGTGCGGATACGTGTTGGATATGCTCGGATATGTTTCGGATATGCGCGAGGGTAAATATGTTATTACTTAAAATATATGGGTTAAAATTGCAAGTAGGACTATTTTTTTCTTTTTCCCCCCACCAATCGACACCATAAACACACCGACGATATCCTCTCCCTCGACAACCTTGTAAGTCTCTCGTCTCTCATCTCTCTCTCTCTCGTTGTGTGTATGTAAATATATATATATATATAGAACTATTCGTGAATATATCTCTCTCGGCATGTGAAATAGTGAACTTGTGTAATGGAAAACTTATTAATGAAATTTTAGGAATTAAAAATTATATATAATATATTTTTTATTTACTTTTATATTCAACGTATCCCCCAACGTATCGCATCCTTTTTTTTGGAAAAATCATGTATCCGCATATCCGTATCCCGTATCTGTGCTTCTTAGATTCCATTCATTTTGTTATTTGTAGCATGAAGGGGACAATACCCCATTCATTTAAACATCCACTCCAAAGTCTCTCTTTCATACCTTCAAAAAATCTGACATGCTATTGCAATTTTGTAGTGCTTTATGACTGGTGTGAAGGGGTTCCAGTTCAAGCATAGGGCCACGTTTGAGCTTCGTGTTTATGTTGATGATGGTAGCATGATTTCCGAGATTCTCATAGATCACAAAGTGAGTTATAAGTTGAATTTTAGATGTATTGACAAGGTTAGCTTGTCTGAAACTGAGGAGTTATAATTGCTATGTTCTTCAGGTTGTTCAGAGCGGAATAGGTCATTCTCCCAAGGAGGTTACTGCTGCCCTTTCTTCTTCAGATACCAAGAGAGTTAGCGATATGAAAGAGACATTGAAACAGTTCCAAGTTTTCTTAGCACATTTTGAGGTAATAAACTGCACATTTTATTAGCTTTTTACTTGATGTTCATGTAAATGATTGTCAATTTCATAATTTTATGGGTCGGTTTTCAGGATATTTTGGCAATGGTTTTTGAGCTTTTGGATTCAAAGCTAAGTTAATAGGGATTTCATTTTATTTATAAGCATTAGCTTTGTTCCAGGGTACGATGGTTGTGCAGATAAGTGAAAACTCTCTGACTCCAGTTGCTATTGAAATGGATCAGGGGTGTCCTACATCTTATGCTTGGTTGCTTCTGAGGAGGCTGCAGTCTTCTAATACCGCGCAACCTCAGCAGCCTTCTCACTTGAATCCCATCAATCTATCCCCTTGACTTTATCAACATTGCATCTCCTTGCATTAGGCATTTTGTTAACAAGTCAGTGGGTATTTGCGCCCCTGAAGGATGGATGGGTATCATTCAGGAAAGGATTTCAAAATCCACAGTAACTATGTCAAGGGCTGCTAACTTGGAAGCTATTTGAGTTGGTGAAGATTTGCTAACCCTTTTGAGATATGGTGGAATTCTATGGTAGTTAGTGTGCAAGCAACATCCATTGAAACTTTTTTGAGAACTAGTGCATTCAACCCCATCTTCCTTGAAGGAAAATCAGTGGGTGGCTTTGGTTTGGGTCAAAAGGAGGTAATCTTCAGAATTTTCCAATGAGCGTGCAAAACCAAGCCACGAAACCTGGCCAAGGATCAGAGGAAGATGCCGCAAACTGACTTCACCGGATTGTACAGCTAAAGAGTTCCATTATAGGTATTTTTCCTCTTAGCAATTGGAACTTTATAATTATATCTGTAGATATCCTTGCAATATCATGCCTCTCTTAAACTTTCTATGCAGTTAAAGTACCTTATTTTTGCTATATTCTGCATGACTTGAAATTACATGAAAAGAATCTAGAATGGACATGTCATAAGGCTGTGGTTATATACTACTGCATGTGTGCTTGAATTGATTTAGTTTTATTCTGTGCTTTCAACTGCAGTAACATACTGTTAAGTCAGCTCCTCCATGTGCTGCAGTATTTCAATGAAGTTTAATCTTCCATTTATTTTTTAAGTTTCGCATTGTATTTGAGAAACCAAATTCACCCCCCTCTTTATTTGGACCAACAATTTTGTCTCACCCATACATAAGTTTTGCTTCCATTGAATTGTTAATATAAATCACATCAAAAAGCTGTTTCTGTTGGAGCTTAAGAACATGGTTTTTGGTGGACTGTAAGTCTGTAACCCTTAAACCAAGCAATCATTCATCATTTTCTGATCAAAGAAATTACAAGAGACATTCAGTACATAAGTTGTTTTACTCATTTGAGAGCATGGCATATGAAACATGGAGTATTAGATAAGCTTCATAACACGATAATTACGTTATTTTCTGAGGTTTCAACTTTCAACCAAAGCAAAAACACAGCTTTTTGGTGGCCCCTTTTGGCTTTGCACAACTTGCGTTGAGGTACTTCTCCCGCAGGACTTTCTTGCATGCGGCGATGCACGTGTCGCGACTGCATTGGTTCATTTGTATCCCAAGTACGGAGTCGACAAGATCGGGGGCAAGAATGACGATCCACAACACCATTGCTGCAAACACTAGAGACCAATTGCTCAACTTTTTTGCTTCCATGGTTAGATTGGTTTTGCTTTAGAATCCCAAAGTGGCATTTATAGAGATCATAGGAATAGGGAAAAGCCAATGTCCAAACATAAGTTCCGTTTTATTTCAGACAGTGAGTTGGTTACAAGATAATCCCATGTATTTTATGTGACTCTAAAACTCTAGGTTGTAAATAACAATTGTCTGGACGTATGCAATCTTGTATAAAAGCAAATATAATACTCCAGCAGTATAAGATTCAAGAATTTCGCCCTCATCAACTCGAGTGAACTTGGGGACCTGTACTACAAGGGTGCACCAAAGTAGCTGTCCAAAAGTATTTTTAATTGTTCCAATTTCTAAAAGTATTTTACAGGTTACTCAAGGGAATTTGGGGATCGTACCTGGGGTTTAATGTGCAATCCGAACCGTTGAAAAATGTTTTTAATGGTCTAGATTTCAAAAAGTATCTTACACCAGATTTAAAAAAAGTATACTATATATGTGTAAGATACTTTTTGAAATCTGAACCATTGATTGTAGAGGTGCACAGCTCGAATCGTGCACTACAGGTTGTAAAAGTTTATTTTGACACATTTTATTTAAGGAGGAAGGTAGGAAACTTTTTTTCAAAGGTGAATCGACTTCTGCTAATATGACCTAATAATCCTTATTTTTTGGTAATGATTTCTGCCAATATAACAATGCGAACACGAGAACGATTAGCATTTACCTTAGGTAAAATATATAAGAGGGCATGGCTAAATACAAAAGATTGCGGTCTAAAAATTGAATAGATGGATCTATTTTCTGGTTCATTATCTCCATCTCATGATTTATGGGTTGAAGTTAATTTATAGATCTCTGAAGTTCATAGCACTAATATCTTGGCAGAAGAACCATTTCTTTTGGAGGGTAAAATAGTGCATAGGAAAACCAAATAGGACAGTGTGACATTATGGGAACTGTCGTGTAATGTTCGTATTAAAAAATAATGTAGTACACTTTAAAAATAAATTGAGAACTTTAATAAATTGAAAGTATTTAAGCAAAAAAAATGGTACTCCGTATATATATGTTTTTTTATACGAAAGTTGCACGAGTTTTTACCGTAGACTTTTCTATTACTGTTTTCTTTACGTTGGGACATAGACATTATACTTCTGAATAGAATAGAAGGAAAAATGTAGAAAATGTCACTTGCATGACTTGGTTGGTTAGCCAAGATATCCCCTCGAGCTAACCAACAGTGCCTACGTCGATGGCTGGTTGGTTATTCAACCGAAGTAATTTGAATCCTCAAAATTTTTGAATGTCCGAAGCCATGTGAGAGAGGTGTGACCAGAGATTAGAGGAATAAGCCGCGAAGTGACTCCACCGGATTATACAGCTAAAGAGTTTCATTACAGGTATTCAACGTACTTGTCCTCTTACAACCGAAACTTTTTAATCACATCGACAAACATCCCCTTGATATCAAGCCTCTCTTAGAAATTAGAATCTCTATGCAGTTAAAGAGTATCGAATTTCTGCTGTATCCTGCATGTCTTGAAATCACATGACAAGCCTAGAATTCACACGGAATAAGGCACTTAAAAGACTTAGATGTCTTAACCAACTTTAATCACAGGAGAAAGGATAGATGGCGGATATATGTACTTCTTCAGTCCAGTTAGGTCCAGGATCTTCTTGCTAAGCGCCTCTGTCGGTGGGGCCCCTGGTGGAGGGATTAAAAACATGCGGTTTAGCCAATCTAGTATTTCAGGACAGAATACCCTCCAGAAGAATGTAGTTCTGAACCAAGACGGCTCTGTCAGGTAGTTTTCACCACGGCATGCACTGTCAACAATGGCCTTGGCACCCCTTTCTACTCTCTCTACCGGGACGATGCTTAGTTCGACCTAACATCCAATACATTTGAAACAACAGAGAACAAATCAGAGGGAGAAAAGTAACAGATAAGCGCTAGTGTTTCTCTTGTTGGTGTCCGAGCAAAGGGTTGCCCATAACGTAATGTGTATTAGTTAGGACTTGAGAAGCAAAACATTGATGAGAAGAGAGAATAAATTTAAAGACACTTAAACTGAAAAACAAATGCAAGGGAATCTAGACAAGCTTAAGGCATTGGACACCCAATATAACAGCATATAGTTTTGCTGATTGATGCTGAGAACACAGACATAGTTATTTCGGTATGAAACTGACTTCAGAAACATTACAAGGAAATGAAGTCATCCTAGGCAGTAGGCAACCGAATGGACCTGGAAAAGGGTTTATGAAAGCTTAAAACCCTGAATAACTTAAGCTAAGTAGCCTTTATTCTTTGATCGCAAGTCTGAATTTTTTAGATTACATTCAGGCTATCAAATTAAGTGTAGTCCATATAAAAAGATGAGTAGATGTGAATTGTTTTTCCTTGAGCATAAAGAGATAGGGAGTCGGTCATAGGTGCTAGTTTTGATTTGATTAGTCATCTAACAGTCATGCCCATGAATATTAATCCAATTTACCGAACTAGGCACAGCCGTTACTAGTCGGGGATCTTAGTTATTTCGGGTCATATATACTCCCCCTTCACATTTGAGAGTGAGAAGGTACGACACAAGTTGAGAGCAGTGCTTACATCTCTGATTTCTTGATCTACTACCATTCGCCCGTCCTTGTTCAGAAACTTCCCTTTGGTCATTTCTGACTCGATCAGCCCCGGATTCACAATCGTAATCCCGATATCTGACCCCAATTCAACCCTTAATGTCTCGAAAAAACTTATGACCGCGGCTTTGCTTGCCTGCAAACAATGCATAATTGCTGTTAATTTCAGTCATTGATAGAAACAATGTTGAAAAATGGTGTACTTAATTGACAGTTGACACAGAAAATCTTACAGCATAGAAGCTCAATCTTGGTGCATACAGCCATGAAGCTGATGAACCAATCACTATTATCTTGCCCCTGCTTCTCCTCAAGTGCGGTATTGCAAAACGGGTTGTGTAAACGTAACCCCAAAAGTTTGTGTCCTACAAAGTCGTAGCAAAGCAATACCATAAAATTATGAGTGGTCCATATATTTAGAATCCATACAAAAGATCTATTGGGTCATATAATATAAGAGGTTCTCCGATCAAAACTCGAATAGACTGACTTTGTAAATCCTAGATTATTTAGTTGGGAGCTTCTATTCTATTACTCCCTTTTGTAGGACAATACCTAACTTTTTTTTACTGCAGAATGGTGTCATGAAAATCCAGTGTTCTAAAACAAGGAATTAATCGGTCGGGGCCTATCCGATTAGGTCCGACTAATGATTAATCACAGATTACTAATTAATATGCACCGATTAATCGCTCGAAGGTGAGCGACCGCCTGACTAGCGTCTAACGACTTTTAGAACATTGTGAAAATCACAAAAAGCCGTACCAGGAAAATGATTGAGGTCCTAACTTTTCTCGTCAGGAATGCCATAACAAAAACCCTATTGATTTGTAACACATCATAAAGTCTTTAACAGAAAAATGCTGAAGGTCCTAATTTTTTTGCCACGCCAAATATCAAGTTGACGGGATATCATTTCATATGTTTTCCGATCTGGTAGTGCAATCTTTTTTCTAAACATAGATATGTTCCGATGACATATCAAACGATAATCCAATAACATGATTGTCTACGTGCTGATTTTCGATCATCGAACTAGGCCGAGAAGGACCTAGAAAGTGCCCAGCAGGACCACCCTGCGCATGCCCCGAGGATCCCCTTCAATCTTGTTCTGTTAATTCAAAAAATCTACAATCTCAATTTCGGGTTTCAAGTGAGACAAATAGAGTAATTACCATTACTGGAGCCATTTTGGTGATCTCAGTGGGTTCTTCAAACATACAGAGTGGTGTGACCCCAGCATCATTCACCAGATGATCTACTGCCTCGAAAAACCAATCGACCAAAATCATCAAAAACATCACAAAAAGAACCCCAAAACACAAATTCTTAGGGAAAAAAAAGTAATTTGAGTTCACTCTTACGCCGCCCGAAGTGGTTTATAGTTTCATCAATCAACCTCTTGCAATCCCCAACCTTGGAAACATCGGAAGGGACAAGAAGAACATCTGGGGAGCCAAGTAAGAGGGCTCTCTCTCCTACTTCGCGGAGACTGTTCTTCCTTCTTGCTGCGAGAGCTAAACAAGCTCCCCTCCTAGCGTACTCGTAAGCCAAATGCTTCAAAACATATAGCAATTATATACAATCAGAGAGAAAAAAAAAAAAGAAACCCTGATAATCTAGATCTAAATGGGTTTAAGGGATAGTTTTGGTGGGTCGGTACGAACCTCGCCAATACCTGAGGAGGCTCCGGCGATGATTACCACTTTTCCGGCGACGTTTTCGCTGAAGATGTAGCTGAGGATAGAGGCGAGAAACTTGAAGAACCAGTACGAAGGCAAGATGAACAAGAGCAAGGTGATGGATGTGGGAGGTGCAACAATGTTCAGGAATTGGTTGATCAGGTCCATCTCTTTGAGAGAGAGAGAGAGAGAGAGAGAGTTGGGAATCCATGAAAGAGTGTTTTGGTGGTAGTAAAAACAAGATTGCATGGGGAGGACACGACACGTAGGTTGCACATGTGGCTGCTTCTTGGTTGAATGAAACTGCAACAGTTTTGAAGGCGCAAATCACTTGCAAAATAGCCTGAAACGCCTTTCCTTTCTTGGGTTCACGCCAACTGTGGGCTTGAAGCCAAATTCACATGAAAAATATCGTGAAAACAGATTCAGTACCTGTTGAATTCTCACCCAATGCAGTTTCCCATTTATAGCATACTTTTACTTCACATCACATACAACAACAGGCACACTTTAACCCAAGGGTTTGGCCATTGAGTGGCCATGCAGAAGCTAGTAAGCGTTTGTCTTCCATGAGATTGTATGTTCGAATTCAACGGAGGTAAAACATTAGTGGAAGTGTGCGCAAACTGGTACAACAAGGATAAAAAACAACCACACTTTTATTTTTAATCGGATATAATAAGGATACAATAAGGATAAAAAACAACCACACTTTTTACTCGCGTTTAGGATTGTGACGCCAGCTCGTCTCTTTGTACTTCATTGTTTTGATCCTTAGTTTGTTGGGGCTTGGTTGTGGATCATTTTCACTGCTTTAGGATGGATATCATTGTAAGAGCATGTACACCAATAGGTAGCTAAACTACCTTGTGAATAGTTCACAATTTTAATTTACCTATCAATTTTTTTTTTCACAACTACACCAACACTATCTATTTTACTTAACACCTATTAAAATATACATTTTTCACTCTTTTTCTTTATCCTTTATTTTTAAACCGAAAACCCACAAATCAAGGAGAGAGAGAGGAGGGAGGAGAGAGAGAGAAAAATAATAAAATAAAGGCTGGCTTTTGAACAGTGCTTAGTTAAAAGTACCGAACTATTGTTCATAAATCTTTTTTACCTCCCTTTTTACATCATCTGGTGCAACCTGTTTTTTTGTGTTTTTTCTCTCCAAAATAGCTAAAAGCCTTTTTACCTCATCTGATGCACTTGCTCTAAGTGCCGGATGGCTTTTTTCATGAATGCAATACTTTGCTTCCGATATAAAATAAAATAAAAATTGAAGATGGCATAAACTTGAAACAAGCCTTACAACACACTTCTCTTACTCAAAGTTTCACCAATTGTATATTCAGATAATTGTTTCATACAATGGTAATACATAATGTTTATAATTTATAAAGAGACAGGCTTCTTGTAAGCGGATTTCCAAGTTGTTAAAAATCCAGTACAATTCCATGACCAGGATTTCCCTTGAGAAGAGATGGAGCTAAACTAGAGCTGAAGTCGTCACGGACCGGGATTGGCATCTCAGCTGAGTGGCCAGTGATGCAGAGGTTTCCATCGGAGTCTTGTCCCCAGTGTACCTCTACCATGAGGCCACTAAGGTTCTGCGGCGTTACCGATCCTGGAATGCCTATCTTCTCCACTCCCACTGGTATCTGTATAATCATTTAGAACGACAACTTAAAGAACATATCTCAATGAGGCTCACTAATGAAAATCTTGATCTAGTTTCCAGAATTTTTGTGCTGAATACTATGCAAGCTAGATTTATAGAGATGGTTTTTAATAGTCAGCCATGATAAAAACAGGTTTGCCAAGTCCTTGGATTCGATCTATTTCAACGTTGCTATTGTAAATTCACAAGAATAAATCCAGTGGGATTTGTTTTTCTCTTTTTCATTAATTATACGGGTCTACGCTTTAGCTCAAAGAACAACTAAAATCTATGGTTTCCCAAAATAACTGGAACTATTTGAAATCGGAGAAGTTTGGGGCAAGTACGTACCAGCAATGATTTTCCTGACTCCAACACCAGAGTTGTCATGTTGTTCTCATCTGCAGCATTCTCTAATGCTGCTTTCTTTGCAACGTTTAGGAAAACGTCTTCTAGAGTAGTCAGATTCAGCTGTATGTCTGAAATGCCGAATTCTTTTTTCCTCTCTTTAAGTTCAGTGAAGAATTTCTGATACAAATATGGTTGCGAAAAAAGGAAAGAAACAAATCAGGAAAACCCCTTTGAAACTCAAGGCAAGGGAACCAAAAATTATAACCTAAGGCATCAGAACTATTGCCAATGGCTCAATTGATTACATCTTCCAATATTTGTACTGGGAAAAATGAGAATTTGTTTTGAATGGAATTTCGTAAAATGATTATGTTTGTGCACCACTTTTCAACATAAAAATGTTGTAATAATTCACACATTTTTTGTTGGTAATTAATTCACACAATTTACATAATGAGAGATGCATATGCTTACCCTCAAGTTTCTCTCCTCCTTGCGGGGAATTACATAGCTGATGAAGTACTTGGTCTCCTCCTTCGGCATCACATTCAAATGCTGTCAAAGTAGTTTAGAAGTTGAAGCCGATGAAGGGTCAAGAAAAACATCAATGCTATGGATGAATTCATGCTCGAATGCAGTTTCGTTCCAAATGTGGATTCAACACTATAGGAGAAGAATTTTGACTTCAATGTTTGCTGTTAATTTTCAGGGCATGGGGTGTGCAAAGATCAAAAGATATAAAATAAACAAGCTCTAACTTACATGCTTAAAGAATTTCCTCAAAGCCAGACGACATGATTCAGCAGCATCCGTAGTATTGGTCTCAGAGAAGCTTACATTAGTAATTAAACCGGACCCAAACTTTGACTTTAATTGCATGGAATTCCCTATGCAGCGAAGCGTACCCTTTGCCACAATTCCTATACGATCGCTTAAGATATCAGCTTCTTCCATCGAATGTGTTGTTAGTATAATGGCTCTCCCTTTTTTTGCATTGTCAATTATATCCCATACGTGCCTTCGATTTATTGGATCCATTCCATTTGTCTGCATATAAAAGGTCGAACTTTCCATAGCTAGATCAAGTAAAATGAACATTTAAATAGAACAAAGAGCTTTCAATATCTGTACCGGTTCATCTAAAATTACCAACTTAGGGTCACCAATTAGGGCTATTGCCAAACTAAGGCAGCGTTTCATCCCTCCACTGTAGCCACTAGCTCTTCCTTTGGCTGCATAAGTAAGCTTAACTTCTGCTAATGATTTCTCTACAGCCTGTTATGTGTAAAAGCATTCAGGTTAATCACAATTGATAATAAATGATCTCACCAAATATGGCGGTTGAAAGACTTGCTGAAATGAAACATATATTTGAACTAGTTTAGCACAGACCAATTTAATCGAAGCAACGGGCATGCCTTTGATATTGGCAAAGAGGTAGAGGTGCTCCTCAGCAGACAAAGCATCCCAAAGGACATCAAACTATGCAAATGGAACAGAGTTAACAATTAAAATACTACACAAGCCTTAGAACAGAACATAACGCTGCCTTAGAATACTACACAAGCCTAGTAGCCAAGGGTGAAGAGTTACCTGAGGACAGACTCCAATAAGTTTTTGGATACTTGACATGCCAACAGAGCTCCGAATAGAATGTCCATAAACTAGTGCTGTTAACAATTAAAATGCTTGGTGGTTAGGAATTTGGTTTCTGCTCGCTTTATCAAAGCTAATTTTCAGTTCATGAACATAAAATTGAGAAACGAGATCCATGTATTACCATCACCACCCGTTGCTGGGGAAATACCAGTCAGACAATTTATCGTAGTAGTTTTTCCAGCTCCATTAGGTCCGAGAAGGCAGAACAATTGACCCTTGGGAATGTTCACCCACAATCCCTGAAGATTAAATATAAGTTTTAGACAATTGATCAGTTAGTCTTGCTGCTTACTGTTGGGGTCCACCCATAGTGGTGGGATTATTTTGTGTGACACCTTTAGTGATGGGTGTTAAGCGTATTTACCCTTGGAATCCATATATATATATATATATATATGTGTGTGTGTGTTTCTTGTAAACCCTAGGGTTAGTGTGCGACATAGTGTGAGGGGGAGGGTGAAGCGAGCATGGGGAGCCGGTCTGTGGCTTCCCGGAGAGGAACCAGCGTGTGGTTCTCAAGAGAGTTTTTTTTTTAAATCTTTGTGTATACGTTGTATGAATATATATATGAAGGGAGTTTTTCTCTAAAATCACTACGTGTGTTGTGTGCATGGTGTCCCTCCGCTCTTAACAATTGGTATCAGAACAAGGTTTGAAGAAGAGGGTTCACCGGATCCCACTGGTTCGATTTTTGAAAAAAAAGGTGCCTACAAACTGTGTTTAATACAGTTTTGGATTTCCCTCACTAAGACAATTGCAATGGTGTGTGTGCGGTTGTGTTTCGTCACCCGAGGAGGTCACACAGGCGTTTTGAATGAGACGGACGGAGGCGACGGTTGTTTTGGTTCAAGCTCAGATCAGGACTGCCGTACAGAGGTTTTGAGCATAGATTTGTGTTTGTTTGGTTGAGACGAGCTCGGATCTGTGTAGCATGTCGCCGGAGGAGCTCGGATGTGGCAGCAATCGTCGGTCAAAGGCGGCGGCGGTTTTGCAAAGCCCAGTTTGAAGACGTGCTCGAAAACAAGTTTTTAGCATGGGGTTAGAAGTGTCTCATCGAGACGATGCCGTGGGTACAAAGATCATCGCCGGATGACTCCGGAAGAGACCGCACGCACCAAACAGTGTATATGCTGAGTTAGCGGTGACTCAGTTGCCATGTCGACGCCACGTCAGCGAAGGGTGCTGATAGGGTTTCCATGTCATTGTGCCATGTGGCAACATATCATCAACACGTGGCAGTGCCACATCATCAGAAGGGTCCCACAAAAGTGCCATGTTAGCAGACACGCCAGTCAGTCAATGCTGATGCGGCAGTCCAATCGGCAGGGAATATTCCAGTTCGGTTTTTTGCATTTTTTGGAGCCGTTCAAACTCTGTTTTTGGCGTATGAGTAGTCAATTTTGACTATTTTTTCATTCCAGATCCAACCCTATGCTTCGTTTTTTGGTTTGAAGGCTCCTAAGCTGGTGCTATTGGTTAGTTGATTAGAAATCGAGTGTTTGGAGGTTTTTCGAGTTGTGAGGAGACTTGTTGCAGCAAAGTGATCTGTTCCGGACGGCCATGGGAGGTTGTGATCAGTTGCGGGAGACCTAGTGAGCAAGGAAATATTCTTTCGAGCGTTGTATCCCGATTTGGGGGTGCTGGAGAGCTCGTCTGGTAATGACACAAGCGCTTATTAGGGTGACATATCGGAGATCAAGGGTTGCAGGGAAAAGTTGGGAATGGTCAAGGATGGACGAGTTGGCAGGAGAAGATCCGGGAGAGATGACTGAGAGTGGCAGGAGGCTTTGGGAGTGGCGGATGTGATGAAGACCTATTATCGGGAGTTGCAGTTGTGATTTGGGCTGCATGAGGATGATGATGGGCAACCGATACAGGCTTGTGGAGAGTACATACAGGTGGAGCTGATGTTTGGTATGACAAGCAGTATGGGTTTTTGTGACAGTGAACAGGAGAAGCAACAGTTGGAAAGACACATAGGAAGGGCACTAGAGTGCGAGGAGTCATGACCTGAGATGTACAGGAGTGCCGGGTATCAAATCGGATTGTGTGTGGAATAGTCTGCAGACAGCGGGCAACTGGTTGTTGGGAGATGTTCACGGAAGCTCCAGATAGAGGAATTGTGATGGAGACTAGACGATGCATCGTTGGAATCTCTTTCTTTGTGGATTTTGTGACTAGATCCTCTCCAGGATATACGGTCGTATGAGGAGGAGAGATGGAGTCATTGATTGTGTCCTGTGATTGGGCACTAGCATTCGTGGTTTGGCAGACGCGGATTACGCATCCGAGTGAGGATGTGGGCACTCCGGTTAGGGGTGCGGGCACTCTGGTCAGAGGGTGTAGAATTGCAGCCGGACAGTGCTGCGGGTTTAACCTCGGAAAATCTAGTCTTGTAAGGAGACATTCAGTCAAGCAAAGGTACTCCGGTGAAGGGGTGCTGGATGCTAGACTTGGAGTGACACATGCGCTTTGCTAGAGAGGCTGAAAGGATACAACAATTACCCACTCTGAGTGGAGGGGGTGATTGTTGAGATCCACCCATAGTGGTAGGGTTATTTTGTGTGACACCCTTAGTGATGGGTGTTGAGTGTATTTACCCTTGGAATCTCTATATATATATGTGTTTCTTGTAAACCCTAGGGTTAGTGTGCGACATAATGTGAGGGAGAAGGTGAGGCGAGTGTGGGGAGCCGGTCTGTGGCTTTCCGGAGAGGAACCGGCGTGTGGTTCCCTAAGAGTTTTTTCATCTTTGTGTATACGTTGTGTGAATATATATACGAAGGGAGTTTTTCTCTAAAATCGCTGGGTGTGTTGTGTGCGTGGTGTCCTTCCGATCCTCACACTAACAATCAAGCACGAGAATATATCAATTACAAGATCACGGGTATGTCGTGATTCATTAACACAATACTGAAATTAATGTTATGTTGCTCTTCTTTCTTCTGCTACCTAAGTAATATCCTATGGTGCTTATAGAATCAAGAAATTTCTATTATATATTCATTCAGTTGTATCCAAATGCAAATATGATATTACAACTTTTGTTAAGAGTTCATCTAATAACCAACATGTCTTGCCTAATAAATCCCGCATTTTCGAAAACACAAGAAAAAAATTATTGAAGGAATGAGGTAAAATTCATTTTCCTATACCTTCCTTCATAAACGACAATGCTAAACAAAAATCGAGGTCCTTAAGGATTACCTTAACAGCATGGAAATGTGATTTCCTAGTGCACTTGCAGCAACCAATCTCTATCTTCCCAGGATATGTCTTTGTAAGACCACGTATTTGAACAACAACATCTGGATCAACCAAATCTTCCTTTACTTGACGTTTGACTATGTTCTCCTCTTCCAATACATCCTCATCATCTGGTGTTTTAGGTTGACCTTGTGGGATTGAACGTAGGAAACTAAAGATGCCACCCTCTTCAGAAGCAATACAAAGGGAGTCACTTAAACCGGTAAACCAAGAGGACCAAAGGAAAATCAGATAGTCGTTTCAAAACCACTTACCTTCAATCGTATTTCCACCTTTTCCTGTCCAATACCCCGGATTCAAAAAGTAGAAGGTTGACTTTCGCACACCATATGAGTTCGGAATTCTGTTGTCCAAGTAGATAGCCATAACAAACCAAAGGAAGAATGTCGCTATATAAATTTTGAAAATATCGTTCTGTCAAAAACATGAAATGGGGTTAATTGACATTAAAGTGAGCTTAATTCGAGAGAATGCACGTAAAGATTGACACGAAATCCCATGGCAACATACGTGGGTAGACGTACGGAGGCCAAATGGTCTACTTAAGAATAACCCTAGCATGCACCCTTGCTCATGCAAATTATCAGTCACAGTCTACTAACATACGTACGTACCATTGTAACCACACATGTGGCTGTGGAGTTGGAAGGGGATCCATCAATACACATGGATATTTTACTCCAGCTGATCCCACCATTAACAGCAGCTTTTTTGAGCATGTCAATGCTTTTGGAAAGAAGATTTGGTGGAAATAGTGACCATATAATTCTAAATTTTGTTGAATCTCCTTCGTTGTAGGGAAAACGCAGGTAGGTCGAAACTAACTGCAACATCAAAAAGATTTATGTTATAACCGCCAAGTTATCATTGAGATGGTCTCTCTTTTTCATAATTTAACAGAAGAACTTTCTTTCATTGTATTACATTTTATGCCTAAAGGGAAAAAAATACATAGTAAACCACTTGCCTGAGCGCGAAAGCTGACTATATATATGAAGAAACCCATAATTATGGATGAAGATGCCTTTTGAATGAGAGTTGATAGCATGAAGGCAAAACCAATCTGTTCCAAGAGCGGGGGTGAAAAAGATTAGCTATTAAGGACTAGAAAAAGAACTATGTCTCTTCTAATTAGGCCTAACTGCCTAAGACTGTATATAGGGAATGTAGATATGAAAAAGCATATTTACCATACTGATTTGGAAGAGAAAGAACATGGGAAAGACGATTAGGAAACTGTTTCCTAAGAACAGAGGAAGCCGAAATATCCTTCCACATAGAACCGTGATGAGCGATAAGAGCAATGCAAAAGTTGCCTCCCACGTAAGCCATGACAGCCAATAGGCAGTATCATAAAGACACATTGTAGTCATTGCCTGTGAACAAAATATGATGTCAAAGATGAAATCATCCCGAATTTAACAAATGAAAGTACTCCTCTTAAGAACATATTGAAAAACAAAGATAGACCTGCCGCAGTTTTAGTTCCTTTTCAGTGACAAGCGAACTAATCTGAAAGACAAAAGGAAGCATCGCAATTGCTAGTAGAAGGAGTGCTTCTGCATTGGCTAGTAAGAGCACTGTCAAAGAAGGGCGGATAGTTCTTGCAGGGTACGCGAATTGCTTTAGACGAACCACCCAGCTAAAGTTTGGATCTGAGCATGTATAAATCATCATGGTAAGATAAGTGGATTTAGAGGAATTTGAGTCAGAGAAATCACAAAATTGAAACATGAGTATGCAACATGATAATTGATTATGTATTGAATACCTCCAATTAATGACCTCGCGATTTCACGTTCTACCGCAATTTGTAGCGGTATTTGAAATTTAAAAGTGGCATCTTCAAATTGGCCTCGCTTGTCAACTTGAGTTGAATTGGTCTGGATACCATAGCTTATAACAGTAGCGTTTCTTACCTCAAAATGCAATGCTCCGGGGCAACGCATGGGATTACTAAACAACCATTCGTCGACTTCCTTCTTTGTTTCAAATGATTTAACCTGCAGAATTAAAATGATTGTATTTTATAATCATATGCATTACTACAAAGCAAAAACAGAAGGGCTTTTCTTGAAATTCATGGTTTCTGTTTTTATTTCTTGGTAACAACTTGAAACATACTTTCTGATACTATTTTGAAAAGGAAATTTTTTAGATCAACCTACTTTACTAAGACACAAAATTAAGAAATATTTTCATTTGATTTTGTTTGCAAAAACACATGCAACGGAAGAGAAAACAAGAACGAAAAATATAGTGTGAAGAGCCAACAAAGGCTCAATACACTGATAAGAATGAATACTGGAAAAGCAGAACACAGATAATATGTGGAGAAAAACCAAAAAAACCAGAGAGAAGAACATGTTAGGGTCCACCCTAGTGGTGGGGGTGTGTTTGTGTTTTTTTTGTTAGTAAGGGCATTCTTGTCCTTTTGGTATGTGTGTTAGGGTAAAAAGACTAGGGTTGATAAGTGAGTGTTTAGTGTGTGTGCTTTGTGTGGTGTGAGGTTTGAGAGAAAGAGAGGGTTTTTGTAACTATATTGAGTGTGTGTTAATATAGTGAAATTTCCCTCAAATCTTGTGTGTGTTTCTTGCTCATCCTTGGTTTGTTTGCGTGCTTGTGCTTCGGGTGCGGATTATAGGGTCGGGGTCACGACCCAACAGTGGTATCAGAGCAAGGTTCGGGTTCGGGTTGCGTTTTGTTACTGTTCACGGATCTGGTCAGAAATGAAGATGTTCGAAAATTATTTTTGACCAGTAAGGGTTGTGCACCTCACTGAGACGAGTCTATAGGAGGTGACGGGGTCGAGTTTCGTCACCGGACGAAGGCTCGGGAGCCATTCGATCGCAGTGGGCGGAGGCGGCGACGGGCAGATAGGCTGTTTTGAAAAGCCCGAAGTTGTGAATGATCGAAGACGAGTTTTGAGCACAGGGTTTTGTTTGTCTTGTCAAGGCGAGCACGGGGGTGTGTAGAACGTCGCCGGTGGAGTTTGGAATCGCCCGGAAAACACGTTCGAAAGGCGGCCAGCGGAGGCGAGTGGCGGCTTACCAGTCGATCGTCGGAGAGTTGATTGGAATCGAGATTTGAGCACAGGGGTTTGTTCGTCTCGAGGAGACGATCTCGGATCTGTAAAGCTCGTCGTCGGAAGTTGAGGGAGTGGCCCACACGCGCCGGTTGAAGGCGGCGCGTGGCTGACGTGAATCTGAACCAATCGGCGGTTCAGAAGGTCCTAGATCCGGTTCAGAGGGGTTAGACCGGTGGTCAAAGGGTCAGCTCACGGTTTGTTGGTGTCCCGGTCGGCTCGGAGCGGTTCAGATCGGTTCAGAGAGTTTTTTGGCCGGTTCGGTCCGATATCGACCGGTTCGTGACCGGTTCAGTCCGGTTCCTGACAGGTTTTTTCATTCCGGATCTGATTTCGGCCTCGGTTTGGAGTGATTCGACTCGGAAATTTTCGGTACGTCATTTTACAGCTTTGAAACGTTAACTTTGGCATTGGTTGAGTTGATTGGGAGTACCTAGGGTTGATTTATTCCGTTTAGCTTATTTTTGGGTGATAAAGTAAGATGGCGGATGCGAGTATGAGTAGTATGGTTCAATTGACATCTTCCAATTACGCGATTTGGAGAGCGAGAATGGTGGATTTGTTGTCGTGGAAGGATTTGTATGAGCCGTTGGAGTGTGAAGGGGTAAAACCAACGGCGATGAAGACGGAAGATTGGAAAAAGTTGAACCGAAGAGCGTTAGGATTGATTCGGCAATTTATTTCCGAGGAGGTGTTTTATCATGTATCCGAGGAGACCGATACTTATAATTTGTGGATGACGTTGGAGGGTATGTATCAACCGAAAACATCCCGAAATAAGGCGTTATTGATGAGGAGGTTAGTGAATTTGAAGTTGAGGAGTGGAAAATCGGTTGCGGCACATTCTAGTGAGTTCCAAAACTTGGTTAATCAACTTGGTAGTGCGGGATTGAAGCTTGACGATGAATTGCAAGCCCTACTATTGCTTAGTTCCCTACATGAGGATTGGGATATGCTCGTGATTTCTCTTGGCAATTCGGCACCGGAGGGTAAGGTTTCAATGTCAATGGTTAAAGAGGCCTTGTTCAATGAGGAAGCACGACGGAATGAGGGGATGGGAACGAAGTGTGTTGATGATTCGCAAGCTTTGGTTACGGAAGGGGCTAGAGGGAGAACCCAAAAGAAGGGTGGCAATTCACGGTCAAACTCGCGTTCGAGGGATCGGGGTGAGAATCGGGGTTTGTCTTGCTTTTATTGCAAGAAAGAAGGACACATGATTCGAGATTGCCCTAAGTTAATTGGTCGAACTTGCCATTATTGCAAGGAAGAGGAACATATGATTCGGGATTGTCCAAAGTTGAAGGGCAAATCGAAGGAAGCGGCGGTAGTCCAAGATTCGGATGGGGATCTTATGTTGGTAGAGGAAAAGCCTAAAGTTGCGAGAGGAATTGATTGGGTACTTGACACGGGGTGCTCATATCATGTTTGTGGGGATAGGAGAGAGTTTTGTAGTTATGAGGCTTTTGATGGTGGTGTTGTTCGGATGGCGAATGGTTCGAGGAGCCGTGTCGTTGGTAAGGGGATAGTGAAGTTTCGCTTGCCGGATGGAAGGTTTGTGAGGTTGTCGGATGTTTGACATGTGCCGGGTGTGAAGAAGAATTTGATTTCGCTTGGAGTATTTGATGAGAAAGGGTACACTTTCTCGGCTAGTGAGGGTATTCTTCGGGTTCGGCAAGAGGAGCGTGTGATGCTTGAGGGTAGATTGATTGATGGTCTATACCGGCTTGAGGGTTCCGTTGTAAGAGGTGATATGCACTTTAGAAGTTCGGTTGGAAGAAAAGTGTGGCGTGTGAAAGAGCAAGCCAATGAGTTTTTGTGTGAAGCACATTGTTTGTTGAGTTCGGATGGAGCATCGATTGGAGGAGTTTGTGAAGAAGAATTGTGCACAAAGAAAAGGGTTTCTTTTGCACAAGATTTGATTTCCGATGTATTCGTGTTTGCACCAAATGAAGAGGTAGGAGGCTACCAAGTGAGGGGGTGCGGGGCATCCGTTAAGGGGGTGCGAGCTATTGAAGTTTGGGATCGCGGACGCTCCGGTCGGGGAGCGAAGAGATGACCGTCCACCCACTAGGGTAGAGGGGGTGATTGTTAGGGTCCACCCTAGTGGTGGGGGTGTGTTTGTGTTTTTTTTGTTAGTAAGGGCATTCTTGTCCTTTTGGTATGTGTGTTAGGGTAAAAAGACTAGGGTTGATAAGTGAGTGTTTAGTGTGTGTGCTTTGTGTGGTGTGAGGTTTGAGAGAAAGAGAGGGTTTTTGTAACTATATTGAGTGTGTGTTAATATAGTGAAATTTCCCTCAAATCTTGTGTGTGTTTCTTGCTCATCCTTGGTTTGTTTGCGTGCTTGTGCTTCGGGTGCGGATTATAGGGTCAGGGTCACGACCCAACAGAACAAACCACAGAGGCAAGGTTTTTGTGTAGTTCAGCTTTCTAGGGTGTAAACCTACACTACGGGACTACAGGTAGCTGATCAATAGCTTTCACTAATTCAAAAGGCAAATGAATGTTAAAGAGAGCTACAATGAAATTTAAAACCACACGAAAATGAAATTGCATTTTGCAGTTTACAAACTTTCCATTGCTTTTTGGTTCCGAAGACACAGAGAAAGAAAGATGCGGTCGAAAAGAGACTCCATTAGATTTTAGCGGCGGCCAAATAACTAACCATGATATAGAGAGGTTTTTGAAGTGTTTGGCTTGATTTTGGACCTCTCAGCATCTCTAGTCCGGACGGACCAAGGTCTTGGTACGTAGTCTGGACCAGCCATGACCATGCAAAATAAACGATTTAGAGAAGTTTTCATGTACCTAACATGCAGAAGAACCGATTTAGAAAAGTTTTAAATCTCTCATTTGAGTTTTGACTAACAATGACCATGCATAATAACCGATTTAGAGATGTTTTGAATCTCATGTAACTAATTAACCACACAGATTAACCATTTTAGAGAAGTTTTGAATCTCATGTTATTAACTAGGACCATGGAGAATAACCGATCTAGAGAAGATTTGAATCTCATGTAACTATAAACCATGCAAAATAAACGATTTTGAGAAATTTTGCATCTCATTTCACGAACGCTAAAATGGAAACTAACCTATATCAAACCTTGGTTGGAGAAATTGAACGGCCAGGGTTGTTTGCCATGAACAGCAGAAACGTGAAGACCAATGGCGAGAGAAGTTGTGCGAGCGTGAATCCCTTGTGTCTCCACGAGAGGAGGAAATTCTTCATGAACAAAGCCTTGAATTGTTGAACCAACAGAGGCAACCCTTTCTGCAAATCCAAATCAAGATCAGCACCGTCAGATGTGCCTATTTTATCATTCTAAGGTGGCTTGCTGCCAAGTCTCGTCACAATCCAATGACGTATCACCGTTGAATCGTCACCAATCTTTTACCGGCTACCGATAAAACACCCGATTTGAGCCCTGAAAATCTTGATCAGACATAATCGTCTCTAGACCATATCAAACATCAAACATGGTGATATTACTGTGTTCCAAGGCTCCTAGACAAGTTTCGTGCGAAACAGAGCTCGTTTCACATAGCGAGTTGTCTACTTCAAATAACTTTTTTTTTCTTTGCATAATTTCATATTCAATGTGAATCTTGTTTGGTAGATATCATCGAGTATATTCCAAAAATGTAATTCTTTTTAAAAAATGAATATTTACAACAAAAGATATTATTTTTTGAAATTTGAATAATGTTCATTAAATATTAATGGTGCACCAATGCTCATGAAGGATTGGATAATTTTCCCATGCTAGATGCTTCGAAAGGGGCATAAACAGTTAAGAAAATTGCTAAACAGTTAAGAAAATTGCTGTCCCGTGGTGAGTGAAATTACTCTTTTATCCTTTTGTCCTGAAAAAAAACCGCATCCTAATCCAACCGAAGATTAAGGGCGACCAACCTTTGTCAAAATTATCGGATCAAAAACAAAAAAAAAACCTTTGTCAAAATTACGCGCCTCCCCTATAAATACGGGGGAAGGTGATCAGGGGGAGTACTGCTTGTGATTTTGAGAAACATCAATGGAGGGATCATTTCCCCAGCGTTCAACCTCTGGTTCAAGAGAGAGAAAGGCGACATCAATGGAGAATGCACATGGTCCCGCCTGCTTCTGGACGTAAACAGATGCACTGTTCAGGAAAAATTTGGTTTTCCAGGTTTGTCAACCATTTGAAATCTACCGGCTGTGGTATATCAACCATTTGTCAAAAAAATGGCAAATTTTGAAGCTAGCTCGCGATTTTTCTTAAACTACAGGTCTTTGTTCGTTTTGGAGTCTCAAAATCTTTGGGCACGATTTTTCTTAAGGCTCTGTTTGTTTGGAACCAAGGGAAAAGAAGGGAATTTTTCTTCTTCTATTGTTTGGTTAGAAAAGAAAGATTTATGCCTTGTTCTCTTTGTAATTCAAAAAGAATTTTAAAAAAAATTCTCAATAGATTTTCCTACTTTCAACATTTCTCTATATTTCTCCACTTATTATCCCTATTTTTTTTCAAATTCCAATCCAAACACAGTATTAAGATTTCAAATTTAATGAATAGTAATTTTTTTTTCTTATTTTCCTTCGCTTCTCTTTTCCTTTCTTTTCTTTTCTTTTCCTTTATAGGTTTCTCTTTTCCTTTTTTTTCTTTTCCTTTGTAGGTTCCAAACGTAGCCTAAGTGTCTTTGGGGCACGTAGGCCCTAGAACCCTTGTCCACCACACAGTACGTGGTTGGGCTCAAGATGAGGGTGTTTGCCACCTTTATTTTCATATTTTTTTATAATTAGATGTCCGAACTAGTTTGCGCACATCTCAATTAAAACTTTCATTTTCACATTTTTCGTTTCTCATTTTTACTAAAACTTTCAGTTGTTTGGCAACATACCCACAAAATGCATTTTCAGATTTTGATGATAGGGATTAGGGAACAAAAGCCAGAAGTAGGGAAATGGAGCTTTTGACTTCTAATTTTTCACTTTTCATTAAATTCTGCTCATATTTTTCAAATACTATACAAATTTATAATACATGCTTATCATAATCCAAAAAACCAAAAAATAAAATAAAAAATGCAAAATGCAAAAAAGTGTATAGAGTCCATTGCAATATGTGGTGAACATAAGGGCTGGATAACCCTGTGGCGATGCCCCAGAAGGAGCACTGAATAATCACTCATAAACCACCTAGAAGATAGAAGGGAAAAAAAATGTCATCCTTAATTTCCTTTCTTCTTTCACATCCCATATTTTTATTACGGATTAATAGAGATTTTAAGATTTTCCTCTTTCCTTCTTTTACATAACACGATTTGCACATGCGACCTTTCCATCTTTTGCAATATAACACAATTTGCAAAATATCGCATTTGTCCGGGCCTCTAGTTTGGTGAAAACAACTACTCTTACTTCTGCTTTTAGAAACAAACCAACCACACTATCATTCGTTCAAATTTGGTTTCTTCTGGCTGCATGCATTGCTCAAATTCTTATTTCCTGGCTTTGTAACTTCTAAATTTTACAAGTGTTACGGACGCATCACCCTTATTGGATTTTCTCTATTAAAAATTGGGTTTGAATACTGATTCTCGTCATAAGTTTCAGAGAGTTTCGCTCCGCATTGCTATTTCTTTTGCAGAAACGAAGAAAGAAGGCAAATTCTCTGCTCCTCTTATTACCAGTTATCCTTTGCACATTGCTTTATCTGCCCAAGTTCTTCATGTCACACGGTGCAAAACTGGACAAGCCATTTCCTCCGGGGTATGCGTGCTCGGATGTTGAGCTGGTCAACAACTTTACTGAATGTTCGATTCCTAGGCCGCACGAATTCCCGCCATTACTGGAAATACCTGACTCTGAGGATCGTGCAGTAAGAACTGCTTTTCTACCATTTGGAGATTTACCTGATGGGTCATGCAAGAAGACTAACTCATGTCCTGTAACTGTGCTTGTTACTGGGAGTAATAAGTCCCTGGTACTAGGTAGCTCTCTATTTTTTTGTTTGATCATCTCCAGTGGTAGGCTATAAAAATCTCTTATTTGTTATTCTACTAAATCCGCTTCTCTGTGTTTGTGTGTGTGCGCGCTTTGGTCTGGTTTTTCGATCCTTAGGGCAAAAGAGTTGCAGGATTTTAATATAAAAGCAATTTTGCATTGTGGAATGCCCTAGATTATGGCCTTGGCATTGCCATTTTCGCATCAACTACCTGAGATGCTATTACCAATATTCACCACTGATAAACACCAGAATAAGTGATATTCACTAGCCCAAGAGCACCCCCTCGAGTACATGTACTAATCTTGATGTTTCACTATTTTTAGATTTGGCTGGACGGTTTTTCCCAAGGTCTTCCATTTTGAATACCTCTGACATCTTGAATGGATTTGCTGATGGTGTGTTTGTAAGTTTTCTTTCCTCTACTTATGCTCCTTTAATTGTGCATATCGATGCTCTGGACTATAAATGAATGAAGCATGGTAATGTGCACAGAAATTGAATTGGGTCTTTAGGCCTGCCCTCTCTGATGTCATTTGGCTTTGATTTGGGGGCATGGTTTCGAAGCAAAACAGGTATAGGGGGCCACTGTTTCAGTGGTATTCTGAGAGCAGCCACTTTGTGCATATTGCCAAAGGTTAGGTCTGTCTCCAATCTTCCCCCGCCCATACCCCCAATGATTGGGGACTACATGGGTTCTATTGTTGTTGTGTTGTGTACTTATACTCCTTTAATTTTTTTCTTAGTTCTTTAAAATCGCGTTATTATATAGAATCTGAAACAAATGGATCTGGGTAACCTTTTGAAAAAGCACAACCTTCGATTTAGTTTGTATACTGGGGCAAATGGAATGAGAGTTTTTGATTGATTGTTTTGAAATAACTTGTTGATTGTAATTATTTGAAATCCTTTGATTCTTCTTATATCCAAATTTTGAGCGAAGTTTTGCAAAATCACCTTTACCACCTAAACCTGTACTCTCGACCTTATAGTTATCAAGCTACCTCACTTTCACTCATCCAGATGGAGCTTCAGGTTTTCTTTGCTATTCATCATCAGTGTAACTGTCTGAGCTTTAGTTTTCATGTTATCTCTTGATCTTTAATGCTAGTTCTCCTCCTAATATCATTTGAAAATGTTTCAGGGGTCATCGACTGCTGAGCCTGCAAATTATAAGCCAAAAATGTATCTCGATCTGGCTTTTTTGCCGAAAGGCACTATCTATAACATTCAACGTTGGTGTCGTCGGAACTCATTATCATCCATTTCTATGGGATCCGAGGGAAATAAAATAGGTATCACCATGCATCCATGAGGTCTTGACTTAGTTCTTTAGTTTTGTAATTGTTGATTTTCTATTTGATTCTTGTTTTGTCTCTGGAAAATTATGTCGTGTACGGTCATTGAACTTCTGGAAAATCACGATTTAAAGAGTTTATACACACAAAGACACCAAATATACGCAGTTGACCTACTCCATAGAGTGAATCGAATCAGATTTTTTCACTTCGCGGTGGAACTCTTTGTGCTCTCCCCGTATTCTCTACCCCCTACCATTCTAACTACAAGCATTTTTATAGAGAGGAGTAAGGAAGAAACTCTAAAGGCATTAATGTTCAATCCACGCGTGAGATGTACCAGACCGCCAATAGGGAACCCTTCCTTCCCACTTTGAATGATTTGAATGAGGGTCACGAGATGGCAAGTGTAGCACCTATAGAGGAGAAGTTGAGGGAAAATAGGTTAAGGTGGTATGGGCATGTTTACCATAGATCTGTAGATGCAGTAGTTAAGAGAGCGGGTAGGATAACTTTGAGTAGTAATGCTATGGGGAGGGGAAGACCTAAATTGACATTAGATGCTGTTGTGCGCAAAGATATGAGTCTAATGGGTTTGAGTGAACAAGCAGCCCTTGACAAAGCTCAATGAAGAAAAAAGATTCATGTAGCCAACCCCAATTGATTGGGACATAAGGCTCGGTTTGGTTTGGTTTAGTTACCGCCTAGCACAAACTGTCTTTCTAGTACGACTCGTCTCTGTGGCATGGATTGTCTAATAGCACGGCGCCTTACGGAGCATAACCCATCTTACCTAGTTATCACAAAACAATTAAGAACTATTGTATGAACGTGCATAAAACCTAGAAATTCATTCACAAGATGTGATGGAAAGAATAATATTGTAAAGAAATCCGTCAAAGTCATAAAACCACGATTTGAATAAAACCTAATCAAAACACAAATAATGTTACTAGGAGTTCGAGCTTCATCTATGCCCTAGAAGAGGGTTTAGCCGCCCATTGATTGGGCTCCGCACAATATCTCTGGCTCTGTTCTTTTATGCTTCTCATCCAAGCCAACTCTACTGCTTGTATATATATGCACCAAATCCTCCTTAGAAAGGAGAATCTGTTTCCCATTACAACTCCTCCCTTTTGCATCCAAGCAAATCTAAATCCTTCCCTTTTGTTTCCTAGTCCAAGTCAAAAACTTACCCCAGTGTAATTGCCTTCCAAAATTATAGTAGCATTAAGTATCCTTATATTATTTGAAGTCTAACTCCCAAATTAATGCTAATCCAACAAAACTTTGGCACCACACCTTCATGTGCCCAGATTCTCCACAAGTAATCACCCAACTTGTGGTTTCCAATTGCTCTTGATTTGCCGATCGAGATTTCCATAATAATATTGGAATTCACTAGACATTTTTCATTTGTGCAATGCAGCTGGACCCAAATCCCATGGACCTCGCCAAAATTCGTTCACCTTCCGTTTGTGCGGGAACATGGTTGTGTGATTCTCACCCCTTCCAAATTGACTTTGGACTTATTTATCAACGGTCGAAATATTTCTCGTTACAATGATATTTTAGAGCTTTAACCCTCCAAATACCTACACTACAGAAATTAAGCATCAAACTCCAAATAACAATATAAATGGACTTAATAAAGATAAATTAGGGGGCACTTATGTGACCATTCATGCGCCTATTAGTAGGCGCATTGCTCTGAGCTTCCTTATGAACTTTCCGAGTTCCTGCACACCCTTGGACCCTCCTTTATACGCCTCGGAGTTGCCTTGGGTTCTGCAATTTCTCCTGTACTACTCCGTATGCGCCTGTGCGACCGCTTTGCTCCTTATTTGCCTTGTCTTCTCCTTGTGCTGTTGGGCTCGTGTATGACGGTAGCTCCTCCTATCACAATATTTCCCTCAACATGTGTAGTTGACCAATCTTCCTACCCTACAGCCCTTCCTAGTTGTCTCTTTCAGGACTCCACTTGTGGAGAAGCTACAGCTTCTCCAAATCTATCCCGAGAGAAACCGCCAAATGAACCACCCTGTTAGCACCCCCGACGTGGCTTTAACGTGGGCGTTTGGCTGCCATGTGGTGCTGACGTGGCACTTCTAGTAGCCTCTTGTTGGAAAAGGTGGCTCAAATCCTCCCATTGTCAAAGATTTGGCTGGTGAAGAGTATAGGGCTTGCAGCCAAATTGGACTTTTGCAGATATCTAAATCTCCCAAGCATGCCTGTATCTCTTTGAGTGGAAAATTGGCTCCAGGCCCATATGAGAACTGTGGGTTCTCCCCCATATATATTGTGTACGCGTGAGATGCAAAAATGTGTGCCAAAGTGAGCAAATAAAGAGTGAGCTGTAGAGATAGGGTAGTAGGCAGGAGTCTTGCCATTGGGATCTCTGGCTCCTCTTTTATGTAGACAAGGTGAGAGAGAGTAATCCACAGAGAGGGTGAGTACCAGAGAACTATGAGAGTGTGAGGTTGAGTTGAGTGGTTGGTGTATCCTCCTCCCTAAACATAGTAATATCCATTGCCCATGGAGGCATGGACGTACCCGGATTGGGGATCCACATAAAATCTTTGTGTTCCCTCTGTGTTGATGGTGTGCATGTGTTTGTGGTGCAGTCTGAGCAAACCACCTCTTTGCTTACATATTTTCTGACTCAGCGCTGACCTGGATCTGACGTGGCACCACATAATCATCTTCTTCCTCTAATGACATGTGGGACGCATGGCTGAGATTGAGTTGATCTCAAGCAAGCTATTTCATGTGGCACTCAAGATTCACACCGGTTGATTCAGGGTGATGGACAGGCACGGTTGCTATACTCTTGTCGAGATTAACCTATTTCTGTCATCAAATCGAATTTATGATAACTTTTGTTTATTTGCTGAACTAAAAAACATAGAGATGATTTCATGTTTTCCGGTGATCTCCCACTCAACTGAGCTGTAATGCGAATGGTTGGGTATTTCGGTCACACGAACACATGGGCACCAAATACACATGGTTCGGCCAGTCACCCGCTCCATGGAGAGAATCTGAATTGTTCACTTCGCTGGGAAAAGGAGTTTACAACAGAAAACTCTCTCTCTCTGACTCTGGTTCTCTCTGTGGTCTCTCTCTATCTCTATACTTTACCACTGTTGATTACAAGCATTTAAGAAACGAGTAATAAAGAAACTTCAAGGGCATTAAATGCCCAATCCACGCGTGAGACATACCGGATACAATCGTGAGTTGTGGAGTCCAAAATGGGTGTGCATGATCAGCAGCCCCTTCACGCCTTTCACACATGAGGGCAATTCGAACAGCTTGTCCTGATGATGTCTCTAGAAAATAAGAGGTTTCTTTGAACTTTTGGAATTTCACAAATTTCCAAAAAGAGGGTGTCTTTTGTTGTTAAAGATAATTGGTTAATATGACTGCTAAGCAGTTATACTAATCCTTCTCTCTCTCTCTAGCTATTAAATGCATCAAGGGTTTACGTTTGTGGCGCAATAGTTCTTCTGAGATCAATGATGAGCTTTTCAAGGGTGACCAGGATGGGAATTCAGAACGGATAGCCAATGAGATAATAGCAGGTAAGGTGTACTGGATATCACTGATGTTTGTCTTGAAAACTGTTTTCTGAACCCTTATTTGGCTTTCAATTATTCGCACAGCCTATGATCTCTTGAACTCAAGTGACAAGAAGTTTAACACCAGTGTATGGTACAAGTCTAGCTTGAATGAGGGTGATCCAGGGCCTAACTCTATGATGAGGGTCGCTTGCTCAGTGAATTTGGTATCTTTCCTAACCTTTACCCTCCTTCTAAGAGTGGTTGCACTGTTGTGATATAAAGCTCTAACTCAAAACGTTCCTATATTTCTATCTTCTTGTTGTTGCGCATTCCATTCGTATTACATTTTCAGCTATACATGCCTATATGCCTGTGAATTTGTCACTTTTTGTATTGCGGACAGGGTTGGTTGTGCTAAGGGACGGTGGAAGACTTCTTTTTCTCCTTTTTCGATCAGAAGGGACGGTGGAAGATGATTATTTGTTTTTTTTGGCTGAATTCCTTCTACTAGAACTACTTTTTTTTTTTGTGAGCTTGGGTTAAGATATATATAATACAGAAAAAGATAAACCAAAGTTGTAGATAGAATTACATGGTTGAATAGAGATTTGAGAATATGGAATTTAGAGATACCATTTGTAAAATACCACGCCACCATGACTGTATCATTTTTTTTTTTGATCAGCAACAAGATTTTATTGAAACTCGACAAAGGGTACATCGAGGGGCCAAACTCTAGATGCAAGGAAAACTTGGATCATAGAGAAGGCCAAAAGAAAGGAGAAGAAGTAAAATTACAATCAACAGGTTGAAATGAGCCTTATAGGAAAAGGTCCAACCTGAACCAAAGACTTTCATTGCTCCAAAGGACAGGAGAGTAGACATCATATCATGACCTCTTGAATTCCTACCTAACATCCACATCAGCTTCAGAACTCTTAGGAAGGGGACTAACCCAATAGCATTCACAAGCTAGCCATCAGAAAACCCAAACTTTCGCCACCTAATTCAGCCATGTGCCATCATCAGCATCCCATCACATTAGTACTTCTTCAGCATTCAAACGAAGCATAGTAGACGAATTAAGATCTTCAAAGCCCTCCTTTAACAACAGTGCAGCCAAGACAATCCCAGTTGATCATAAAATAGCAGCAGACTGTCTTCATCTCAGTTCCATTAACAGCAGTTACAACAAAAGCATTCTCAACACGATTCATCTATATTTTATCAAAAGTTCAGCTCAATATCTATGTGGAGCTGTCTGAATGTTAGTTCTTTACTACATACTTTTTTTAATATTGAAGAGAAGTTTGGTTAGAGCTTTAGTGTACCAAGGCATTCATATGAAACACAATGGTGCGTGAGACCTCCATTGCATCACTGGTATAAATGTTCCAACATAGTAGGCTTCAGCTTAACATAGGATGTTCGGATTATGCATAATGGGAAAAAAAAATTCTTTTTTTTTGAACGGTGCACAATGGAAAAAACTTCGTTGACGTTTACTACAGCAAATAGGTGAAAGAGGCACCCCTTAACAGATCCACGTAAGCAAATGACATACGCACATAATTTCTGTATTAAATCCAGACATATCTTTAAAACTCTGAGCCAATATGATGAGTGTTTGAATTTCAATCAAGGGACCATAAAAAGTCAAGCCACATCGTGATGATTTTTGCTTTATTTTTGATTTCCATGTTGGAGGTAACATGAATCAGTGCTCTTCCTGATGTATTTCTGCAGCTTTCTCCTAGTAAGCTTGCTATATATGTTTATATGGAGTGTATGGCTTCTCTAAATTGTTTCTTGTACATCTTGTCTTTTCATGACTTGGCCTTCTTATTTTTAATACTGGGTATTTAACTTGCATGGTTCCATGAACTCTTATGTTTGAGAGAAGGGAATGAAAGGAAAGAAATGGTAAGCAGAATTGAAATTGCATTTTAAGAGTAAGGTCTGGACTGCCAATTGCTTACGTCCTCCGATATTCTCATTTCTTGTTTCTGTGTATTGCCTTCCAAGTCCCTCAATCTTAGATTGATTTCATTTTGCGCCTTTGGAAGGACCTCCTCTGAAACTGTAACTATGGTGTTTCCTTCTTGAGTTGCATTCCATCGAAAGTGAGTTGCATTCCATCGAAAGTGGTTGGTGCTTTGATTCTTGATTTTATGTTAGTGGATAATTCGTTGGAATTTCTTGCGTAGTTAATTTTCTCATCTAGTTGGGTGTAATCCTCCTAATATTTGTGAATATTCCTACCAATTTGGCTACCAAAAAAACTCATGACAGATGTTGTCAATTTCAGTTTATTGAGCTATAACATCCTCTATAACAACCTTTTGAATTTATTGAACTGTAAATTTTCATAATTTGTACGTCTCCTTTTGCATTATTTGTATGTCGTCTTTTGCATTATTGTGCTTCTTATTATAGTATAAGGTTTTTTTTTTGCATATACTGAACTGTATCAAGTGGAAAAAACTATGGGAATTGTGTTTAGTAACTATGGGCTCCAACTTTCACAATGCTTAAATATACAGGTCTCCAATGCCTACCTCGAGTTTCTTCTTGGGACTAATTTCAAGATTCTCTTTGAGTTTGTCAAAGAAATGCCCAAACATCCAGATTTTCCATCGGCGGACGATCTCATTTCTATGTTTTCCACCGTCTTCTTTACATGGATTGTTCTACAGCTAATTCCAGTGAGTACTTAAACCAGCCATACTAGGAAATTTTTCAGTAAGAGTACTCATGGCGTGCATGTCTTTCTATAGTTATTGCTTAAAGGATATCGATTCTGTCAAATTATACAAAGGTCTCATATTCGAATTTCCTGCAGTACGTTAATCCATAGTAATAGTGATCCAAATCTTCTAGTGAAAGACTAAAGCACCGTTATTTTAATAGATTAAATTAGGTAGAGGACATAAAGGTAATTTATATAAAAAATGATACTCACACAACAATCCAAAACACAACAACTTACACAACCTCTCACATACATGTGGGCTCCACACACACTACTATGTGTGGGCCCCACATGTATGTGAGAGGTTGTGTAAGTTGTTGTGTTTGGATTGTTGTGTGAATATCATTGTTGAATTTATATACTGGAAGTACAAATCAAAGCATCCCATGGCTATTTATTCACCAACAATGCTACTCACACAACAATCCAAACACAACAATTTACACAACCTCTCACATACATGTGAGGCCCACACATAGTAGTGTGTGTGGAGCCCACATGCATGTGAGAGGTTGTGTTTGGATTGTTGTGTGAGTATCATTTTTGTTTATTCACACTGGCTAAGTGGCGGTATGTGGGATTATTGAGTCAAATACTTAAATTGATCCATCCCTATCATGTATGTGACTCCTTTATATAAAACAGTTATCAGCCATCCTTGAAATATTTTCCTCCATCTAGTTGTGTTAGACAGTGAATTAAATAATAACATTTAACTGCTATCCTTTTAAGTGGTCTCTGACTATTTTCTCTGCCTTTTCTCATATGGTACATTGTTAACTGCTTTTTTGACATAGGTTATATTGACAAATCTGGTGTACGACAAGCAAGAGAACATACAAATTATGATGAAAATGCATGGGCTTGGTGATGGACCGTATTGGATGATCTCTTACATTTATTTCCTTGCCATATCTTTAGCTTACATGTTGTCTTTTTCCGCATCCTGCTCGTTTCTGGGTAATGGTAAAACAAAACTTCCTTATTTCTTTTTTTCATTTAGCAGAAGACTCATAATGTTTGTCGCTCCCTTGCAGGATTAGGGTCATTCACGACCCATGACTACAGTTTGCAATTTGTCTATTTTTATGTCTATATCAACTTGCAAATTGCATTTTCCTTTCTAGTCGCTCGAATGTTTTCAAAAGTGAAAACTACTTCAGGTTTGTGTCTCAACTAATTGATGTGTTTAGAGTGATGAGTAGATTCCTATTTTGACTGAAAAAGCAGTTGACTAACGTAAATGGTTTGATGATTTCAGTTGTAGGAATGTGTTATTTTCAGGGCAAAGTTGATGATCCATCATTCCCACGTAAGTTATAGAAATTCTTTAGTAGGTGTTGTTTGGTTGTTTTTTCCATGCTTCATATTGGTTTACGATTTTGTTTTCCCCCTGAAGATAGAGGAACTTTTGATGGAAAATTTGGGTTGTTCTGTTGCAGTTAGTTTTTTCTTGGTACATACTTCAAAATTTTAGCAGTTGGATCATGCAGCCAAAACTTGTTCTGCAGTGCTTTTCTTTTTTTGTTTGGAAAGCATTAATAACAGTGGCAAGCTGGAAAGGATGCCCACTATTTTGCTGATTAAAAAAAGAGGATGCCATTATTTTGTGTTATACCCCTTCCATATGGAGCAGTACTTGCATCGTTTAACTTGGATTCAGGAAATAATTAATCCTAAGGTTGAATTTCTGGTTTAGTTGGAGCTGAGTACTCATCCTGATTTCTTTATCAGTACATCACATATATGTTGCATAGACTTGGGTACGGCTGACTGATGGCTCTAAATTGCTTATCATTTATCAAAAGATACGGGACGATTGAATTTTCATTCTTTTATGTACAACTTTTTAATTGGTAAAATGGCGTTTACAACTACCCATAGAGCATTTTTCGTGCATAATATTGCAGTTTTATGTGCAGTGGTGGATGCTGGTGTAGTTAGGGTTTAGTGGTTTGGTTTGGGTGGGCCGGCCCAGGTTTGGGCCGGATTTGGGCGTTTGGGCTTTATTTGATTTATTTGGGTGCTGGGTTATGCTGTATTGTCTTTTGTTGTGAACTTGGTAGACCTTTGGGTGTTTTGGGCTATGCCCTTGTGGTGTATTTTCCAACTCTTTGTTGGATCCCCTTCCCCTTTTCCCGTGTTTTAATAAAATTCATCTTTTGCCGATCAAAAAAAAATAACTTCGACTCGCTTATGCTTAATAGATATGCTAGCCAAGGGGATCCATCTACACATATCCAACGCATACCTTTTACCGTTGTTGAGTGTATTCCAAACCAGTATGGTCCGTGCAACATAGAATCAATTACATTGTTGTATTCTTGATACTTGGTACGGATACTTTGATGCCTGCAAGTTTTTTTTTCTTTTTCTTTACCTCATCTAATTTTCATGTTTGGCTACTCTTTGTTTCCAGGCTTATTATACCTTTTGTGGACTCTAATCATCATATTAATGATATTTCATTGTTGTAGGAAACTTGGTTACTGTATTGGAGCTGTATCCTGGCTTCGCTCTCTATCGTATATTTCATGAGTTTTCAAAAGCCCGTGAGGCATGGCTTTCACACACTAGTGGGATAACATGGGAAGATCTGAATGATAGAAGCAATGGCATGAAAGAAGTGTTGATAATTATGGTTGCAGAATGGTTTGTGTTTCTTTTTATCTCCTACTGTATTGACAACAAGAGTTCTATATTTTGCTTCCGAATGAAGCCTAATCCTTTTGCCCAGAGGACTTCTTCGAGAGATTTTAGTTCTGCGGAGAAAGCTGACATCGCCCAAGAGGTAAGTCTGCTTATCATCCTTATAGATTTCAGAAAATTAAAGAAAAAATCCTAGACACCCCGAAAAGTCCCTTAGCATGTATATCCATGTATATATCAAAGTATATATACGTACAGATGTATATGTTTATATTATCACTTACTTGAAGCTCGTAAAGAACCAAATTTTCCTCCTGGACATTTGATTTTACTAATTGTATTTTGGAGTTGCGTTTATATCTGGTGATTGTATGTGTACATGTACATACTAACCACTTTATTAGTAGTTACAATGGAAAACAATTACAGTTTGACACTAATTTTGTTCAATATCAAGCCTTAGTCAGAACTTGAAGTTTCAACAGATTTTTACCTCTATGTATAGAAAAGTGTCACTTAATTCCCACCAAGGAGATATGGAATACTTAATTACCACTAGGTCCACTTTTACAAAAATACATTTACCATTAATGGAAGTGTCACCCTAGGGTTTTAGGGTACCCTAGTATCCTTGGGTGCCCTAAAATCTTAGGGTACCATATGGTTTTAGGGTACCTTCGGGTTTTAGGGTTTAGGATACCATGGGGTTTAGGGTACCATAGGGTTTAGGTTTACGCGCTTTCATAGAGTCCTTGGGTTTAGTTTTAGGCACTTTGAAAGGGGTTTTAGGGTGCACTTTCCTATTATAGGGTTTTAGCGGTTTAGGCACTTTCATAGGGTACCCTAGGGGTTTAAGCATTTTTATAGGGTACCCTAAAGTTTAGGTACTTTCATAGGGTGCCCTAGGGGTTAGGCAATTTAAGGGTTTAGGGTTTTAGGCACTTTTATAGGGTTTCAGTGTTTCATTAATTAGAGGAGACCTGGTGGAAATTACCTAGAGGTAAAAAGCCCAAGTTTCAAATTCAAGTTGCGTCTTTTAGTAAAGTTTATGATCCAGACGACATCAATGGGCGTGTTGGACTTCTCCAACACTCCTATACTGGAAAACTGCTCTTCTCAAAGCGTCCCCCCCCCTCCCCTCTCTCCGGTTTCTGGATAGAGAAAGGTGAGATGACATTTTTCATGCTGTATTGAAAGAAAATAGACAAAACTAAATCACTCTGCATCACATTAAATCACAAGCTGAATCACACGAGCCAATTCATTTTCGATTCCACATAACATTGGAAACTGAGTATTTACCCCCCAAAAAAAACATTGGAAACTGAGTTGACTGAAATCTTATGGAACCCTGTTCTTTCTGAGTGTAAGATTAGTGAACCCTTTTCTGTTCTCTGCCTTCTACTGTTGTGTGATATTGGATTTTCTCACTGTTGAGATCTGATTCAACAAGTGCATTAGCAGATTATATCTCACCTTGTGTTTTCTTGTTCACTGTTGTTTTTTGTAGAGGGAAAAGGTTGAAGAGTTGCTTGTCTGGCCAGACAGAAGTTTCTCTATCGTTTGTGACAATCTGAGGAAAGTGTATCCTGGAATGGACGGAAATCCTCGAAAAGTGGCAGTTCATGGGTTGTCTCTTGCGTTGGCTCGTGGAGAATGTTTTGGTATGCTTGGACCAAATGGTGCTGGGAAAAGCACTTTTATCAAGATGGTCAGTATAATTGTTCCACCTATTGATATAATGTTTACACAGGTTTCATCCCTAACTTGTATCTGTAATTCTTCATATCATTGACTTACGTTTGTTATCAAGGTAGTTCATAGTTCCAGTTAATCTCATTATTATTATTATTTTCGCAAGAAACGTAACTGGCATAAAAGGTCTCAAATATCGTCAAAGTTGGAAAATTAGTGCAAGAGAGAAATCTCTTTCTTGTCATTTCTTATCCGTTTCCGCTAAATGTCATACACCAAATTGGTTGTTTTGTCAGTTCCCCTATTACATTCAGCCCTCATTTGGGATTTCATTCTTACCAAACTAAGCCTCATACAAAATTATTATTTCATTCTATCCTGCCAAGAGATGATATGTTTAGTTAAACACTTAAACTGATATCCTTCTTTACCAACATCCCATATTAGTTTATGTTATGACAATCACGAAGTACAGGAAAACAAACCAACAAGCAATCAACCAGGAAACAAAGATTTACGTGGTTCTGTGTAAGTATAAGCTTATACTCGATGGGTGAAGAGCAATACATGATTCACTATGGACAATGATAAATTACAAAGAGTCTGCTATATATGTCACTGTCAAAGAATCACCCAGTATTAGGGACAAAACTCCAGTGAGACCCAAAGGGGAACAAAACCCTAGTTGAACCTAAAAAAACTCAAAATCCTAATATCAAATCCAATGAACTCCAAACTCCTCAATGATACCAAACTCTCCACTATGGACCTCGAAGGAGCCTCACCATGATAGACCCAAAAGGTACAAAAACCTATTGTTATCCAAAGTCCCTATCTATAAGAAAATCCGAAAAAATAAGCACAACCGACTTAAAACGTAGTCTCCCTGTGCAATCGTGCCCATAGCATTTTTCTTAATGTTTGAAGTTTTGGAAATAGATTATGGCGGCTATTGTTTATGAAGAAGTTCATCCATCCTTGTTCACAGATGATCGGGCTGACGCGGCCTAGCGCTGGGACAGCATTCGTTGAGGGTCTGAACATACAGACTGAGATGGAAAGAGTATATACCAGCATGGGCGTATGTCCGCAACATGAGTAAGTTTGGATTACCTACATGTAGTTTTTTTTATCCTTTACTTCTTTGTTCCACAAATTAGATAGCATTTTCATTTTACTTAACAATCATGCAGCTTACTTTGGGAAACCCTTACCGCCAGGGAGCACCTACTTTTTTATGGTCGACTTAAGAATCTCAAAGGTCCCGCCTTAAACCGAGTATGTCAATTGTAGCCTTCACTCTGATAATTGTGATGTTAAAATCCATTCTATTTGAGAGCATTTGTAACGCCCCATGTAGACCACTGGCCCAGTACCTTGACTATAAATTCACAAGCTCACGTGGCCCAAAATTCTTAAGCCCAAGGTACTAGGTAGTAGCCCGCATGGTTCGTTATATACCCAAGATCATCCATGTAGACTTCTGATGTGGGACAGGGTGTTACAACATTTAAGGATCCATAAGAAAAGCCATTTGGAACTAAAACAAGTGTTTAGTTTGCTCAAGTGAAGTTGGAAGGGAATGATCACCTTTCGAATGCTCATCCCAACATTCAATTTGCGGGAAAATGACAAAATGTAAACTAAAAGTAGAATCAATTTTTGTAACTTAGGTGTACTGTGAACAATTTTGTTCCATCCCACAACATTCCACCGAGCCAAACAATCCATTCCTTCATGGTTAATCATTGAAATGGGGACAAATTTGAAATTTTGGTTGTCTTTATAATTGTGTTATTGCGCAGGCAGTGGAAGAATCTCTTAGCAGTGTCAATCTACTCAATGGAGGAGTTGCTGACAAGCAAGCTGGTAAATACAGTGGAGGCATGAAAAGGAGGCTTAGTGTTGCCATTTCGCTTATTGGAGATCCCAAAGTATGTAGTAGATTGTGTTGTTCACCTTGGTAGATGTATCATTTTCAGGATATCTTTTTCCAGCATGCTAACATAATACATGTTAATTTGTCATATAATAAGGTTGTCTACATGGATGAGCCGAGTACTGGGCTGGATCCAGCTTCAAGAAACGAATTATGGAAAGTTGTGATGCGTGCAAAGAGGAACAGAGTGATTATACTCACCAGTACATTCTCTCTCTCTCTCTCTCTCTCTCTCTCTCTCTCTCTCTCTCATATTATCATTCAATTTTACTAATCATGCTCAATGATTTCAGCACATTCAATGGAAGAAGCGGAGCATCTCTGCGAGCGTTTAGGAATATTTGTTGATGGCAGATTGCAGTGCATTGGAAATGCAAAACAGGTAATGTTTTGTGGTAATTTCAGTCGTCTAATTCTTTGAGATGGAGGTTAAGTTCTGTTATTGATAATGAGTATTTTCGTGTTCTTGTTAATAGATTGAGAGGTTGATGTTTATCTATATATACCAACTATGACCAAGCAAACTTTCTCTTTGGACGAGAGAAACATAAAATGGAGGAGATTAAGATATTTGCAAATAAATTTACTAGAACGATGAAATTCCCAGAAACAAAGATAGAAAACCCTGTTGAGGATAAAAACGAACTCCAAGGGACTCGGACAATTGTTGACCCTTTATGATATTTCCCATATTGTATTTACATATGCCAAGCGTTCGTTGATAGGTAATATTCAAAATTATGTTATTCACCATTGTAATATTGAACGCTATTCGTTGATGAATTCCAGTTAAAGGCCCGATATGGGGGTTTTTATGTCTTCACAATTACGACATCATCCGACCATGAGCAAGACATGGAGAGGTTGGTTTTTCGTCTCTCTCCGAATGCTAACAAGACATACCACCTATCAGGAACTCAAAAGTTTGAGCTTCCAAAAAACGAGGTCGAAATTGCAGATGTGTTTGAAATTGTTGAGGTTGCAAAGAGCATATTCACTGTTCAGGCATGGGGTATTGCTGATACCACCTTAGAGGATGTCTTCATCAAGGTGGCACGTGGGGCAGAGGCATTCAACGTCATTTGATTGCTATGTTTGAGGATTCTGCATTACTATGATACTCCCTCCGTCTCTTATTTAGAGTTCAGTATTCCATTTAGGCTGTCCCTTAATAAGTGTTCATTTTGTAAAGTTAGTGAGTAAAAGTTTGTATATTGTCTATTTTGTCCCTAAAAGTAGATTCCATTTTGAAAAGTTAGTGAGTAAAAATGTAATGATGATGGGTAAGTAGGAAAAGTAGAGGAAAAAATTGATGTGAAAGGTATAATGATGATGTCTTTTTAATACGTTGGAGTTACGAAACAGTACACTTAAAAGGAGACGGGGGGAGTACTAAAAAATTGATCTACTTCATAATTTGATTGTTATAGACTGGTGAAAAATCGGCACTATACAAATTGTAATTTGGTTGCAGAACTGTTTACTGAACAATATGAAGACCTTTACAAACATCGGAAATGGAAACCCCACCTTTTTCTCTGTGCATCTCAGTTTCCCTGTTTACCTTGAAGAAATCATGGATTCCCCCAACAAGTCCATGTCAAATTGCAAGTGGCGATTCACCTACATTTCTTCCGTGCAAATCCTGCAAAGTGAGGACATCTCCAATCACAACTGAGTTCCACTATAATGAACGTTTGGTACTCCTCCTCACCATCCAATCCACGTTATTCTATTGATTTTTCATTTTGCCCATTTTTATTTTATTTTCTTAAATCGCTTTTATGTATGGATGACCGAAATCTGGAGTAGGAATAAAAATATCACTACTAGGAATCAAATTCCTAAGAATTTTCTTGAGTAGGAATAGTTACTAGGAATCAAATTCCGAAGAGCTTAATTAATACCTGGGGTTATTTCATTCCGGTGTTTGAATTAATTTTGTAATCTTATGCATGAAACAATTATTTTGGAAATTCATCAAAGTTGACATTCTCCTGTTTTTAATGATTAAGCCAGGAATCTTGGATTACCATGGCCATGAGGTAAGGGAAGGATTAGATTTACACTCATCTAGGATTGTGATTCCTAGTTGTATGTGTCATCAGGAATTACATTCCTATTTCTGGCTCTTCCAATCGTGGGAATCATGGGAGTATAGGCATGGCATCACATTCCAATTGATTTCTCTTCCAAATGTCGGAATCATGGAACTATGATATCACGTTCTCATTCCTTCTCAAGATTTCCGCCATCCAAACTTAATTTCTAAGAAAACAGTAAACCACCTTGACCTACTTTTGCCACTGTTATCAATCAATACCTTTCTTCATTTCCAATTTAGTGTTTTAACTTTCTTCCTTAAATGTGAATGTTTTTGTGAACGGGTTTTGCATTCAACTGCACCATAGTTAGTTTTACAAAATGCATATTGTGAAAGAGTAAGGCCCACCCAAGGAGCATGTGTTGTGCTAAACCTGGGGCTGCCAAGTAAATTTTTTTTTTTGTTGAAAATGTCAATTTCATTTCATAACAAGCCCGAAGGCAATACAGACTCCATTAAAGATACAAGAATGAATCAAAACTACCAAGACTTCGACACAGGCACCCCCTACGGAAGCAAGACCGACGAAACGCCTAGATTAGAAACTAATCTAGGTCCAGGTAGTAGAGAATCCCAACTGATCCCAGCTCAAACCCGAGGAAGCGCAAATGGAATCTGGACGGCATCACGGCCGTGGACCAGCACCGCGACGGATGACGCAACCACAGCAAATGAGAACCACCACCGCGAAACCCAACAAACAACAACGAACCAAACCCCAAACCATGGAGACTTATTCTCCGACCACCAACACCCATTGGATCTGGGGAAACCAGACCGATACAGACCCGGACTGGAAGATCCAGCCGATAAATCCGGACAAACCGGCAGAAGAAAAAAAAGACAAGAAAGAAACAGGGGAAAAAAACCTATCCCATCAAACCCTAACCCCAACACACCATTATTACCTCGCTGACAGCCACTTGTCGCCGGATTTGGAAAGACAAGGTGGAGACATGACGATTCCAGCCCACAGGTCGCTGGCCGGAGGTTGGAGAACCCAAAGCTTGGTCACCACGAACTCAGCAACTCTTGCTCTCAAACCGTGGAAAGATACACCAGCGGGGAGTAGAGAAAAAGGAGGAGGGGGAAGGGAGAGGAGGGGAGAGGGAGGGGGGAGGAGGAGGCGGCGGCGGCCCCCCTCCCCCTCCCCAGATTTGGAAACGTTTATGGGGGTTGTTTAGAGAGAGAAAGTAGAGAGAAGGAGGAGCAGGACTTCAGGAATATTCAACCTAATTTGGGGCTGCCAAGTTGGGGTAGGGATAAAATGTCACAAAAATTATCATTACTAACAATTTACAAAATGTTCTATAAGGGGAAGAAGAAAAAAACACAAAACTTGAGTGCTCAATTTGGTACCAAAAAACTAAACTCAATGTAGTAAAATAAAAAAGTACACTTTTCTCTATGAGAAAAACTCTAGCTGCCTCTCTTCCTTCACCTCTCTCGCCCTACGGTTTTCACCACCCTTAAATGGCGGCAGGAAGGGAGGGCTTTACACTTAATAGTTATGTTTTTCTTCCTCCAGAGTGATGGTTTTAGAGCTTTTAATAACTCCTCCTTTTCAGTGCGGGTTTCTCCCTCGATCTCAGCTCCGAGAGTTTCTTTTGGTTAACCTCTCTTATCTTTCCTCTTGGCTCCCTTTGTCACCTATCCCTCCTCCGCTGCTCCTCCCCCATCGTTACCAATGCGTGGCTGCTAGTTGGTTGGCGTTCATGCATGGTTGTGGTTCTGGTAAGCATCTCGAGGTCGCCGGAGATCCGTGATTTGTGGTCATGGTCGCAGTGGTTCTACCGGTGACAGATTAGGATGTTTTGTGAAGTTATAGAATTTCTTCCTTTTTTTTTTTTTTTTTCCCTTTTTACTTCTTTGATTGGATTTCTATTGAAGCTTATATTGAAGTGTGTGTTTTTTGGTTGATAAATGTTTGTCTAGTTTGGGGCCATTGGGTTGAGTCCCAACCATCGTGGTTGCTTGGCTCCCTGTCTAGGGTTGAGTCTTCTATATGATGTACTTTGATTGAGATTTATAATATCAAATGTTATCGTTTTGGCAAAAAAAAAAATGCAGTAAAGAATTTCAATACAAGATAATAATACCAACTTTGAATGCACAATCAAGCATTTCTTCGCTCCAAAAAAAAAAAAAAAACAATCAAACCAGTTATAGAAAATGATGAACACAAATGGAAAGAGTGATAAAAGATCAAATAATATATAGTAAGTCTAAAGTTATTGTGCAAATTTTATACAAATTCGACTTGCACGGACCTCGCGCATGCCCAACGTGTAGTTTGTAAAACTGCTTAACTACGAATCCCACATGAACCAATACGAAACCTTCACAATTCACCGTCCAAGGGAAAATATGGACTCCATGGATCACTTCGGCCACCGGGGATCACGCAACTCAGCACACCTTTCTTGTACCTTATAAGGCCAGTATTTACACTCTTTGTTATACTGTTCCAAATTCCAATACATAGCAAAAATTACGATAATCAGAAACGGTCTCACATCGAGGCCGCTCTCTAAAGGCACACCTTCACAATATCTATCCCACTTAGGGTGAGTTCGAACACAATGCAAGGACTTACGGATTGGCTCGAAAAATTTGTTGATGGCATCGAATAGGAAGAACGCCCAACCGGGTGAGACAAATGCAAGCAGAGAAGAATAAGAAGAGAAGATATCTGCTCTAGTGAACGCATCATTAGTTTTAATATCTTGCCTCCTAGTAGTAGGGTTGCTAAAAAAAATTCAGAAACCAATAAATGTGGGAGATATAATTTTCGAAAATATATGCCAAGAAAGATTTACTAATAGCACTGAAACGGTTGTAGTTATATCGCTTGCCACTTTAGATTTCTCCAAGTAATTGACTCCTGGGTAGGGCTGTAAATGAACTGAGCCGTTCGTGAACTGTTCGAGGCTCAACTCGGTAAAGGCTCGTTCGAGTTCGATTTGTCTACTAAATGAACCGAACCTGAACCTCAATTTTAGGCTTGTTTCATAAATGAGCCGAACATGAACGCAGCAATATTCGGCTCGCGAACCTAGAGTATATGTGTATCATGAGGATTTTATGTAGTTATATAGTGAAAATTTTAAAACTTGTTCAAGTCTAAACGTTTACAATTACTAAAAATTTACTTTTATATATGTTTTTATCATTTTATATGTATATGAACATATTTATGTACATAATGAAAAATTTATTTGCAGTTTTAGACCTGTACGAGAGCATAAAAATATGATATTATTGGACGTTAAGGCTCGTGAATAAGCTCGAGTTCGACCCAAACCTGGGCAAGCTCGGTTCGAGTTTGGCTCGTCATAATTTTCATTGAATTCAGCTCGAGCTCGAGTTCGCTAAAAAACTTAATGAATGAATCTGAACATTCTAATATTCGGCTCGATTCGGCTCGTTTACCGCCCTACTCCTGGGGTTTCAATTTAAGCAATTCAATGCCTAAATCACAATGACTTAATTTCCACTCACTTCCAACAGTCTTTCAGAATTTTTTTTTTCGTTCGAGCTTGTAGAGTGTGTTTCACTAACTAAAATACTTATTTTTTGAATTAAAAATACTCCGTAATGTATTATGAGAAAATGACCTGTCTCGTCAAGCGAAAAATAAATACTTAAAAAATAATAACCATAGCGAAACGGGGCCTAAACCTAATTTTAAATCAGCTGGCCGGGTACCACTTATTTTAACAGATAGTTACCACTTAACATTGGTTAGCTTCATTAGTTTCTCTATTCTTTTCTTTTGGTTAATGTCAAACTGAGAAAATAAGAGAGTAAAAAGGCTTAATTGCAAGAACACCCCCTAAACTATCACTTTTTGGCAATTTCAACCCCTTAAGTTTAAATTCGAGCAACTTCACCCCCCTAACTACCAAATTCGAGCAACTTCACCCCCTCCCCCATTTTCCGTCCAATTTTGTTATGAATTTGGATGGAAAATTTCAAAATTGGATGGAAAAGTAAATCAATGTACAAAAATGCCATTATACAGCTGCCCGTAGCTCAAAAAATGCCCTACCCGTAACAGCTGGAAAATTTTGAAAAAAAAAAAAAAACCCCCACGATCCACCCCACTATATAAACCCAAAGCCCTTATTTCTTCTTTCCTTTCTCACCCGATAAGAACCCTAAACGATCTCTCTTCGCTCTCTCATCCAAAAATCCTCCAAATCAACAAGTTCCAAGCATTGATTGTGAGGATTCAAGTTGGGTTTTCTCAAATCAGTCTGAAATTCTTTCTCTCTCTCCCAACAAGGTAAACTCAAACCCCTTTCTCTCTCTCCATAAATTTCAAAACCCAAACCTCCATCCCTCAAATTCAAAAATCTTCAAAACCCTAACCCCACTGCTGGAATTTTGTGGTTTTGGGTTGTGGTTTCAGTTTGTGTGATTTCTATGGTTGAGGCAGTCATGGGCAAGAAACGTTGTAGAGGAGAGAGAGAGAAAAAATGTTTTATCTGGTGTATCTGGTGTAGAGGTGTAGAAGAGAGAGTTTTTATTCCTGTCCAAAATTTTCAACATTGCACAGATTCTGATCTCTGGCTACGGGTAGAGCTTTTTTGGCACTACGGGTAGCGACTGAGTAGCTTGGGGTACGTTGGTCTTTTTATTTCGGTCCGTCCATTTTTTTAACGGAAAATGGGGGAGGGGGTGAAGTTGCTCGAATTTGGTAGTTAGGGGGGTGAAGTTGCTCGAATTTAAACTTAAGAGGGTGAAGTTGCCAAAAAGTGATAGTTTAGGGGGTGTTCTTGCAATTAAGCCTAAAATAGGAACATACTCTCACAGAACTTAACCAATAACGCAACTTTTGTCTTCTCCAATAACGTCAAAGAAAATAAAAGATCACCACAAAATAACAAATTCAGGCCTATCAAAAAAAAAATTACAAATTCAGCTCGCTCATAATTTAGAGTATATTAGATTAATGAAACATAATCTGATCGATAATCTTGTCTTGGGTTTCAATTTTCTTTTTCATCAGTGATTCTATGGTACACAAATCACTTTTTGGTGTATGATACCTAAAAAATCACTTTAGTGATAAGTATTTCATAAGTTGTGGTAAGTATTAATCTAGATATATAATTAATACTTATTACTCATTGTGGAATACTTAACCACTTCATATGAAATACTTAGCACTCAATGTGGATTACTTACCACTAAAGTGACTTTTTGGGTACGATTCACAATTTTTTTTTGTGTGTACCATAGATGGACGATAAAGCTGAGGAAACCGACCCATGGTACCGACCATGGGAACTGACGGGCATGCGAGGTCAACTCCAAGCCCTGCACGGATGATCCGAGCCATTCAATAATTTAAAAAGAAAAACCGAGTGAGCCATGTATGTCTGGGTCCCACCCTATGTGAGCACTACAAGAAAAAACACCTTTCCCGACTAACTGTTTAGTCGGCAATGGTAGGGATTTTAGTCGGCAAAAGCCTTCCCCGACTAAAAATTTTGGTCGGCACGTTAGTCGGCGGAAGAAGGTCGGAAAAGGTGTTTGCCGACTAAAAACAGTTTAGTCGGTAAAGATTAGACTATTTGCCGACTAAAGTTTAGTCGGCGAATGTTATTTTATTGGCCGACTAATTGTTTAGTCGGGGATGTATATCCTATTTTCCGACTAATGGTTTAGTCGGGGAAAGTTGTTTAGTCGGGAAAGGTTGACCCTATTGTCCGACTAAATATTTCGCCGGAAAATGTGCTACCTATTTACCGACTAATTGTTTAGTCGGGGAATGTGTTACCTATTGGCCGACTAAATGTTTAGTCGGGGAATGTGTTATCTGTTTGCCGACTAAATATTTAGTCGGGGAATTTGTGTCCATATTTTGCCGACTAAATATTTAGTCGGGAAATGTGTGTACAATTCAACAAATAAATACCCTTTTGACGACCAAATTTTAGTCGGGAAATGTACTTATTGTTCGTACCAATTGGTCAATATCCCATAATTTTCTACAAATTTTTTCTCCATTCATTCCCTGTATATTTGAACGACCCTGTAAATTTTATTTTCCCTCCATTTTCATTACATCCACAAAATTGCAACATAATGTATTTAATAAAAAATAAAATTCCAAGATATAAATCTAGAATTCCATAAATAGAAGTATCCACCAAATACTTAAAAACAACTTGTATCCAAATTCCTAAAACCAAATACTTAGAAAACAACTTGTATCCAAATTTCTAAAACGCAAAATAACGACACATCAACCACAAGGGGGAAATTAAAAAAAAAAAATCCAAGCTCAATAACAAAATGTATCAAAACCCCTAGATTGCAAAATACTAAAAAGTTTAACCTCGACAGATGGATAACCTAATTGCACGTTCACAACCAAAATCCAACTTTGATCTTCATAGTCAATAACCAAAAGTAGAACTGCAGGATACTCCGTTAAGCGTCAATCTGTAAAAAAAAGAAAAGAAAAGAATAATCCACCATTAGTATTTATGAACTAGTGTATCCCATTGCTCAAAGTATTAACATAAGTAGATACAAACTAATTACAAGCCAAAACGGAAAATTATCTTGACATGGGGATCGGTTGAACTGGTTCTTTTTCACATAGATAGAAGCTAATTGCAGAATCAACAATTAGAAGCGATTTGTTATCGTTCTTCTCTGGTGGATGTTGGATCATGAATACGGATCCCAATTATATGAAAAGGGAAATTATGATTTGACCAAATTCCGTAAGTCGGAGTATTGGACGTGTAGGATACGTGCATATTCAAAAAGAGAGAATATTCACATACCATGGAAAGCATTAAGTAACAACCATGTATCGGTATATTACACCCTTCTCTTCTAGAAATGTTCTAAAAGGGTTCTTTCATCACAGTGACTTTGGATAGGGCCACCCAAGAGAGTCGTAATCAAAAGGTGCATGTGTTATTTGACTTGCATTGTAGCTGTTGCCAGATTTAGCCAAAATTATAGTCTCAGATATAATATACTTCTACAATCGTAGGTGTGACTACCAACTATTAGACGGGTTTGGCTCCTGGTAGTATCCGTGTGATACATGTAGTACATTCTTCAATTTCATGAGCTACTTAAAGGCCTCGTTTTTTCCAAAACATTCGAACTGTTTATATTGGTACTAAGATTTTCAGCATGGGTTCACTCTTCAAAATATAATCACAGGTGCATTAAGATGCCCCAGGACTTCTAATTTTTAGAATTGCAGGAACTAAAGCATCAAAAGTAAAAAATCAAAAAAAGGATAATCATTTGTTAAGGGAGTTGTCATTCCTTTCATAAGACCAAAAGAAATTATGGAAGCTGCTCGCTCAAACATTCCGAACCAAATTCTTTTATTTTCCCTACAGTCTATGAAGCACGGATACTCTATTTTGGTCTCCGTATCGCGTATCGTATCCGTATCAGATACCGATACTCTCGGATACTCTCCGGATACGTATCTGATACGCTTTTTAAAGTATCGCTTTTAGAATTATTTTTGGGTATCCCGATACGTTTCGGATACGCGCAGATACTCTCGGATACACTCCAGATACGTATTTGATACGTGTTGGATATGTTACAGGTAGATACTGTGGTTCGAGCTCAGGGTTCCAATGAAGAACAAAGTCTGGGTTGTGAAGAGTGGAAGGCCTGAGGTTGGTATGAGTGTTGTTCCTGAAAGTTCAGGGGTTCTGGTTGCTTCTAAGGTGCCTGAGGTGGCTGTTCCCTGTGCTAACCAATTTTTGACCTTGCAAAACATGGAGGATCTAGTTTCTGAAGTTGATAGAACAGAGCAAGGGCTGCCTGTTGATCTTGGAAGTTCCTCTTCAGGTCTAGGAGGTAATCTGGTTACCAACACAAGCAGCTATGAAGGGCAATCTATTGCCACTGCCCTTACGTTAATTCCTAAGACTAGCTGCCCCCACACAATGAAAGACTACAGACCTATTGCTTGTTGCAATGTCTTGTATAAGACTATCACTAAGATCTTAGCTAACAGACTTCAGCCCATTCTACCTCTTATTATCAACTAGGTGCTTGCTCACGTGCAAAGCACGTTATTCATGCCCGTTGTGTAGATGGGTTTGGATTTTCCTTGGAATTATGGATTTTGTTGATGATAGCGACGGTTATATGGATAAGTTTGGTCAAGTGTATGAACAGAAGTAGTTACTTGTAGTAGTTATGATTTAGATAAGTTTTTATGTTGAACAAAAGGATTGAAGTTATTTGGTAGAAGAACAATGGTGGTGTAACAATTTGTGATTCCTTAGAGACTCTTTTTCATGAATGCCAGTGCAAGGAGCAAAAGCGTTGAGGACTACTGGTATGCACTCATCTGTATTCAACATTAGGCATATCAGGAAGAAAAGGAGACAGGAAGTGATTTAGGCATAACTAAGTCAGAAAATGGTGGTAGGTTGGTTTTCAATCTACATAAATTTCCATGTAGTCCAGTTTGTTGAAGTTTTAGTCAAGAATCAATAGTCTTTTGCAGTAGTTTATTGCTTTGGGTAGCTTGGAATGATTTAGAAACGGGGAGAACAGAAATGTAACAAAAGCAGGAAAACAAAAAGTAGAATTGAGCTAAAGGTAAATGTAATAGTTAAAATAATTGAACATATTTGAGAACTACTAATCCAATCACAATAACTAATGCACAATTTGTTGCAATCACAGTTGTAGGCAGTTTCAATTGTTCAGAGGGTGCACCTGTGCATCAAATCCACAGATATTGTACCATTTTGTATCTTAGCCACGACTGGTCACTTGTATTCTTTATTTTCGTTTTGCTTCCTTTGTCTCATGCAATTATTGATTGGCTGATGTTCTTTGTTTGGTCACATCAGTTCACTTGACATGAATAATAAAAAAAGAAGCTACTACTTTGTACTCACTGTGTACTTGTAGTATCTTTCTGTTTCTAATCCACTGATGAATTCAGTGTAAAGAAGCAAGATTCAAGAGAGAGAAGGTTCTGTTCTTCTATGTCATTTCTGACATAAATTCGAAGAATACCCTTAAATCTATCCTAAAACTTGGTCAATGCAATCAGCAAAACCAGATCATTAAATCTAGTTCCACACAAACAATACTTATAAATTTCAACCCTGACTTATTGGTAGAGAATCTCAAATCTAGCTTTAGTTACAGATAACGATCTAGAATGTAACAAAAAATCAAAATATGCATTAACTGAATCCAAAAAACTGACCAAATTTGAATTTATATTTTTAATTTTGTGATTAAGTAGGATGGTTGTTCCTGTTCCATTTGGAATGCATATAATCAATATCTAGCTAAATCCACGAGCGAAATAAGACACAAATAAGTATGCTACTAAGTCACAAAACTTGACATAATTGAATCAATTTAAGCATCTCCAGTGTTCTCTATCGCATCTTATCTATATCTTCTAAGGGAAGTTGAACCCATATTGATATAAGAAAGGATGCTACAGACTTCAATTTGTGAATTATGATTGTTTCGTTCAATTCAGTCAAAAGTTCTTCCTATTACCTTGCCTCAATGCATAAAGAAATTAGAGGTTCCTTTTCAACAGTAGTTAACTTCCCAATCTCTTCATTCAATCTCACTCAATAAAAAGAAGGCATGTGTTCTCTATCCGATCGTATCTATCTATTCTAAGCAAATTCAATTTTTGGTTGCCTTCTAGTCCAAGGACATGTTTCTTATAGTGCAAAAAACTAATGTTCATGCAATGCAATCAAATAAACAGTTAACAGACTAACAAACTAACAGACTGGAGGGGCTAGGCCGCCACCTCAACTCAACAAACAGAATATGCGAGGGGTTATGCCACCACCTCGGCTAAGCAATGCAATCAAATAAAACTAACTATACTAACTAAAAACAAACTCAATATTTAACTTGGCTTCGTTACACCTCAGGTTTGGCATAAAACCAGGTTAGAGGTATCCACCAAGCTAAATACGAGCTACTAACTACTACTACAAGAAAGAAGCGGGACACTTACAGCGGTTCTGCAATACGAAAACCCTCTCGAATCAAGAATGAAAAGCCTCACCAAGAATGCTTTAGATCAAGAAGTCTGCAATACGAAGAAGATAACCACAGAATCAGTTGCAGGAAAACAACCACAAAAAGGATTGCAATGAACACTACACAGCGAAGGGAAAAGTGGGAAAGGAAAGCAAAACTCTGCAAAAGAACTCTTAAAAGTTAGTTTCAAAGTCAGACTTGCCTCTGGAACTGTTCAGTATCAATGAACTTCTAAAAAATAATCTCTAACAAATCAGCCAACAAAAAGACATTAAGGACCCCACTTGTATGCAAGAAAATCTCCATCCTTTTCCATTTTCCTATACTTAGATTTCTCTCGCTTATACACAAACACATTTAAAACATTCAATCAAATCTGAATACCAGTTTTGTCACAATGCCACGTACACTGAACTCTATATCAGCGGTGAAGAACAGGTTCTTGAATTTCCTAGAGATTAGAAAGGATAACTTCATGCCAACCAGTTTGACTCATATTCTGGATGACCAAATGGACAAAGTGTATACGGAAAAAAAAAAAAAAGTATTAACAAGTCTTGATATCTTGTCAACTACAAAAAGTTGGAAATTAAAACACACTTGAAACAGAGTGCATGTATGGAAAATCTCAAACTGCTGCTCCAAAATCACCTTGAAAGATACTATGCTATAGTCGAACATGATACAAATGCTGATATGACAAACGTGAAGAAGTCTACCAAAATAGTTTCAAGTTCTATCAAAAGGCTTCAACACATGTCATTTTTAGCAATAGTATGACTTTTCGAAAGACAACTTTGTTCCATAGAATTGACTTGAGTGGAAAGCACGTCCACATGGGACATCTACTCGAAACAGCAATTAAAACTCACTCTTTAAGTGCAACAATCAGACTACTTAAAATAGCATAGGCGACAAGTCGAAACATTGTATCTAATTCACTCTTATACACAGAAATTGAAATCATGACAGAGAGATCAAGCAACAAACGGTAACACTTGAGTACAATATTTTAGAAGAGAAGATAATTGCTGAGTACTTTTCAAGCAGATGATTACACGGTGTCGGATGGTTATGGGGAATTGGTGTGGCATGTGCTTGAGAGATGAAGAGTCGTAGCACATTCGTTTATTCATTGTCTGGTCGCCAAGGAGCTTTGGAACGCGGTTCTTGTGTCGTGGGGTACGTTGTGGGTTTTTCGTGCGATGGTGGTGGAGCTTCTTGAAGAGTGGTATGGGGTTAGAGTGGCTAGAAGAAGACGGAAGCTTTGGATTATGATCCCACTGTGCTAAATGTGGTCAATTTGGAGAGAGGAATCATACATATTTTGATGGGGCCACTATTCAAAACTAAGGGTCTTTTGATTCCAACTATGGGAGTCGAGGGAGTGTCACCATACTTTGAGTCAATTCTTTGATATGTTATATATTTTTGGAGTATAGACAGGTGTATAGGTCCTTTTTACCTTTTCTTTCATTTTTCCTCACTTGTAGCCTTTTCAATAGAACTTTACTACTAACAAAAAAAAGTTCCAAGTAGATGATTACAGCGAATCTGTAAGTGATTTCCTTTCATACCTTGTGCAATGAATCCCTTACTGTATCACTGATTGCATCCACGGATTTGTCAGGACCACCAGTCTGCATGAAAATAGCAACTGTCTGAAAACCTGCTACATGAATAGTAACCACAATATACCTCAGAAACAGCAATGCATAAAATAAAACACAGCTTTAACCAAAGTTAGCCTATACATAGAACTCGAGAAAAAAGAGTTGATGCTAGAATCGAGAGGGTTATAAGAGGACTCCCGGACGAACTACAATAAACATAAAACCACTACACATTTAATCTCAATCACAAAGTTTCCATGTACAGCTCCATTGCTATGGCTATAAAAAAGAGAGTGATCCACATTAAAGAGGCAATACTATGACATAATCAAGATGCTCATTACTCATGCAAGTGTGTCACTGGCAGTCTGGCACCCAATAAAATAGTCACCTTATCGGTCCAGCAGAACTGAAGTTAAGGCTACACCTTTCTCCTTGACGATATACCATTTCTAGCTAAAAATCAGTTGAGAACTCAAGGATTGACTTTGGTCCAGTCCTTTTTCCCAAAAGGAGCATGACTTGTATCAAGACCCACTAACTGGCACACAGAATCAGCAGTGTAGAATGTATTGTCCCCACTAAACCTCAACAACAAGTTCACAAACTTAGTTTAACAGTTTTCGGATACAATGGAGGTGAACTGGTTCGATGGAAATGTCTATCGTCAATCGGTGTCGGTAATTGGGGATTGAGGAAAGAAACGGGACAGTTATGAATCACTTGGTAGATGTGTGTTTCTTCCTTTCTTTAAAGAAAGTTGAAAACAGAGAATCTGAACAGCAACCAAATACTTTTGAATGATCAGGGATGATTTCATCAAGATTAGACGGTATGCAACTCTCCAGAGCCAGTATTAGTCTAAAAACGTGCATGTGTATGCATATATGTTGGATTGGCATGCTGCACCGGCTTCTTTCACTTGATTCTTGTACAACTTTGCAAGAGTCACTTACACATAATGTATCATACAAGCAATACCTATTACCTAGCAAGCAAAGGGACTTGCACACGAAATCACGATCTGATCTAAATGTCATATAAGTAGAACTCGTACTCCTTCAAGTTCCCAAAACTTAAGGCTGTAATGCTTATCAGGCAAAGAAAAATGTGCAAGAAACCTATCATCAGATCATTTTTTGCGGTGAGAGATTGTCTCTCTCTCCTGTTGTATCGATCCCAACCAAAATGTTCCCATTATCAATTTCAACCTTCTTCCCAATTATTGTTATTTAGGACTACACCAAAACACCCACTTCCCTAATTTTCTAGATTTTCCACTTTTAAAAAATAAAATAAAAACCCCACGTGTTCTCTAATTTCCTAGATTTTCCACTTTTTCAAAACCAATTAAACCAAGTTGTCCGCGCAACAAACGGGTTAAACAGAAAACATAGCCACGTTCCCACACCAAAACAGATCCACGTTCCCCATGTGTTCATGCAACACCAAAAAAAACCCCTACATCCTTTCAACAAACGGATTTTCTGTTTAGGCCTACTAATCCTCCAAACCTCCATCTCTAATTTTCTAGAGTTTTGCTCAGGCCATGCCATAACAGTGAGGTAGTTGTAGTGTAATGCTCTCTGTAACAGAACATGTAAGAGGGGGGTGGTCCAGAAATCAGAACAGAACATTGAATGTGAAAATAAATTTGGGGGTTCAATGTGGTACGTTTTTCACACCATATAACAGTCACATGCAAAACCCAGATTTTGAGAGAAATCAACCAAATCAGTAGATAATTAGTATATTCAACACATGCAAAACAAAGACTGAGCTTGGATTGTACCTGTTGAGGAGAAGTAGAGCGACCTCAGCCTTGAATAACGAAGATTGGGCTTCGATTTCTGTTGTCGTTCGACGACAGAACACGGCTACAATGAGGACGGCGTTGGGCAGAGAGAGAGAGACCTGTGTTGGGCGTTGGAGAGAGAGAGAGAGAGAGAGAGACCTATGTTCACCGTTCAGAGACTCTGGGACAAAGTGACGAAGACGAGGGTTAAGAGAGACCTATCCTTAAACGATGTCGTTTAGGGAAAAAGACTGCCGCCAATAATTTTCGCGGAAATTCAATTGTCCCGCAAAAAAATTTTACAATTTGTCCGACTAATAAACCTAATTTAGTCGGCAATTGTCCAGTTTGACAATTTGGGAAAAAATATTTAGTGAGCTCTAATTACGCCACCATTGCATATAAACTCTATACTTTTTCATCATTGATGTTTTTTATAATGCTTGATCTGAACCGTTAGGATTTCACGTCTTATTGATTATAGAATTGTCACCAAAATTGAAGATCATTCAGTATCAACAACCACATGATCGGAATAGTTTTACTGCTTCCATAAGCATTAGAGTCTAATAGCACACCACCTGAGCCACACTTGAGATCTTTTTGCAAGATCAAAACCATCTGTCTTTAATTTATTATGGATTAGATCATTCTTACCGAGTTATAGTTGAGATCGCTTTTGATTAGACAACTTATTGAATGAAATATACTATTTTCCTAATGAGTCCATGTCTCCATAAAGGAATTTTCTAAACCTGATCAAGCCACAAATTTACAATTATGAATAATTTTACAAGTGCAGCAAAATCAACGGTCTTGATTATCATGTTTGTCTCGCGATCATGTAGCTATTGCAACATCAAATGCAACATAAGACTTAGTTGACTATCAATTAAATCAAAAGTATAAATTGTAAAGGTAACTGCCGAGTCATTTTTTTTAATGCTCGATCTAAACCGTTAGAATTTCACGTCTTACCAATTATAGCACTGTCACCAAAAATCAGAGATTATTTGACATCGGCGACCTCATGATCGAAATACATTTTATGCATTCAGAGACGTTTAAGTGTTATATTGCACTAATCGAACCCCACATGAGATCTTTTTTTGCAATCAAAACCATCTATCTTTGACGTAATACGAATTAAATTATTCATCCTAAAATATGAAGTTAACCGCATATGAATAAACTCTTGATTGGACAACAAATTTTTTTTAATTGATGAATTTATGTGTCGATAAAGGGATTTCCTTAATCCAATTGAGCCAAAAATTTACAAGAATCTTAGAATTAAGAAGAAAAGAAATTGGAACAGTTTCGATTAGAAAAGTTGCATTGTAATCAATGCACATGGATTCCAAATATTCATTTCTTGAAATTTTGTGAAAAGAAGAGGGAAAAAAAAAAGGACACTTACTGATTTTTTAACTTAATATTTGTCGACTAAATATAAGTTTAGTTGTGTAATATAATTAATTTTCAACTAAAATAATATGTCGGGAAAATGTATTTTATTTATTGATTTTTTAAATTGGTTAAAAATTAATATTCGCCGACTAAACTTATTTTTAGTCGTCTAATATAATTAATTTCCGACTAAAAATTGTTTAGTCGGGAATGATTACCATTTCTACCGACTAATTATATTTAGTCGGTAATTATTCAATATTTGCCGACTAAAGTTTTTTTAGTCTGCAATTTTAGTCGGGAATTATGTAATTTGTTGTAGTGGAGATAGACGTTACGAACAACCGTTGCATTGAAAATTTTCAATTTGGAATTATAAGGCCAATATAATTGGTTAACAATTGACACCATCGAGATAAGATATGACCCCAAACCGTGAGACATCCTTGCCATCTAGAGGCACCCCGTCGCAACGATTATCCCATTTAGGATGTTTCATACCTCAAGTGAGGGCCTGGGCCGCCTGGCTAATTGGGTTGAAAAAATCGCCGACTGCATCCAGTAGGAAGAACGCTTGACCGCCGATCGGGCAAGATAAGTTAGTATAAGCAGAGAAGAATAAGGACTGAAGACATCTGCTCTACTTGACGCATCGTCGCTTTTAGTATTTTAGCTCCAGCCTCCAAGCAGTAGGGTTGCTAATTTTTTTTTTGTGAAGAGCAACAATGTGGGAGATATAGGACATGTTTTTCGAAAATGCAAATAAAAAAAATGAAGTGATTTGATCCTTCTGTGGGACTGATAGTTCTTTTGAGATTAAATTCCAAATATTGCACTGCACTTGATGGTAAACACAACCAGAGTTAGTCTCAAGGACCATTTAAATACACATTGTATATTGAGAACTAAATTGACTCAATTTTTTTATTATTGGGGACCAGATTGACATTTCTCTAATACATTGGGTAACATTTGTAAAAAAAAAACTAACTACGACCGCTTCTTTGTTTTTTTGTTTTTTTTCTTCAATCGTCATACATCAGCGGGGGTTAGTGGGGGGTGTTAGGATTAGATGGATCTTATTTTGCATCTTAATTGTTGCTCTTCACAAAAAATTTAGCAAGCTAGCCTGAGCCCAATTTGTGGGCCGGGTCGAACTGGGCCTAATGTACACCCCTACTAGGCTACTTCAATGGAGGCAGGATTTTCTGTGCCGAAAATTTCCACACCTCTGTGCCGAGGGGTTTGCTAGCCATTGAATTTTATTTTTTTGTTTCAATTTCAGTTTTTTTTTTTCAATTGGTAGTTTAAGTTTTACTTTAATCAAACAGTATTGCTTTTATACAGTTGAGTCAACTAGTTTACACAATTACATTCATATTAAGAAATTTTGTCAATAACTGAAAATAGGGTGAACATTATCTATTTAATTTATTTAGAATCCATACTAGGTCCCACTTCAATAGTCAAAAGATTTTTTTAGAGCTACGGCTGCTTCCGACCCCACAGTAGTTCCGCGACCAACATTTGTTAATTCTTATAACTTCGAAAGATTGAAGTTTAAACCATACCCAAAATTTATGATTTTTGAATGTAAAAGTTGGTATTCAGAAATTTAAGTAGTTAACTGATCAAATGTTGGTGTTCAAAGCTAACTCAATAATTAATTGATATGCAGGAAATATAAAACTCATGTGAATCAGAAATATTAGTCTAGAAGTACAAGAAGGTAGATATGAATTTGTGGCCGGGCTGCAAGAGATAATTCTCATGTTAATTCCTCAGTCTCGGTGTGGATGACTTGCCTTTTTTTTTTTCCGGTCAAAGGATGACTTGCCTTTGATCGAACCAAAGAGGAGAATAGTCGAGGTGCGTCACCGTGCGTGTAAGCTAGTTTAGTGAAAGAGTTTTGAAGGCGCAAAATCACTTGCAAAATAGCCTGAAACGCCTTTCCTTTTTTTTGGGTTCACACCAGCTGTGGCCTTGAAGCCAAATTTACGTACATGAAAAATATCGTGAAAACAGATTTTCGGTACCTCTTGAATTCTCACCCAATGCAGTGTACGTTCCTTTTATAGCATACTTTTACTTCACATCACATACAACAACAGGCACACTTTAACCCCAAGGCCGGGTTTGGCCGCTAAGTGGCCATGCGGAAGCTAGTAAAGTGTTCGTCTTTCATGAGATTGTATGTTCGAATTCAACGGAGGCAAAACATTAGTGGAAGTGTGCGCAAACTGGTATAACAAGAATAAAAAATATATACACTTTTATTTTTAATCAGATACAATAAGGATACACGATGCGCAAATAAATGGTACAGTACAACATTAAGATGTAAAAGAGGATATGCTAATAAAGTCCTCTAAATAAGAGATACAAATTATAGTCTGCATTGGAAATTTGATGGTCTTAATTTAGTCAGCCTTGAGTTGTCCAGAATTGGGGTTAGGGTTTGAGTTGTTGTTGAGCCTAGTGATTAAAACCCAACGGATGAAGCTTTCTATAGCCTCCGGACAAAGCAAATTCCACAGATATATCATCCTCACCCAAGCTGGCTCTATCAAGTACCTGTCTCCCCTGCAAATGCTCTTGAAAATTGCTTTGGTGCACCCCTCTGTTGACTCCACCGGTAAACCATCCCTTCCAGCCTATACAGTCAAAAACAAAGAGGAAATTAGGAACTCAAATTACACCTAAACTGGAATCGATTCTCAAACGCTCAGAGCATCTCCAGCCCTTGCCCATATTTTTACTCAAACGGGCAAAACTTCATTTGGTATGAAGCACTTCAATGGATCGGAGAAATTCAAATCTAAGCATAAACTCCGGTAAAAGGCTTCGTTGTGGCACGGTCGTAAGATGAGAGAAGCAGTAGTCTTAAAAATATGAGTAAAAATTTGAGTCTCCTTAATTCTTCAATGCTTAGAGCATCTCCCTTCAACCCTTTGAGCGAAATGTGGGAAAAGGAAGGAAAATCTATGACCCATCCCCATCATTTCTACCCTGTAGGAACTGCAAGATCAGCCCAAGGATGCCTTCGCCATCTAGGAGTCACGTACCCGCCCAAAGCACGAAAGCTAGAATCTTTCAGAAAAGAGATTCCTATTCGAATTTCGAAGAGTGCATAAGCTCTTGTAATACGTCAATTTGGGATCCAATTTGAGATTTTTCCTTGGGAGGTATCGAGAATGAATTGGAATGTAGCAATATCGATTGATACCATCTTTTGCTAAAACTCAGAGTAGTTTTTTGAAAACTTGTTTCAAATACAAAACTTTGAGTATCCAGAGATGCTCGTGTTATTCCACCATCACTCCGCAACCACATCATTTCTCCACCTCCACAATCACTCTTTCTCCACCACGGCCGTAGCACAATATTTTAAAACAAAAACAACGATTTCGAATTTCAAACCTTCTTGTCTCAAATATTTTTTCCCAACGTAACACTTTTATTTCTATTAAACAACTTTTTAGCTTGAAGAATTTACAGTTCACAATTCCACTGTTTAATTTCATCAAAAAGCACCTTACCGTTTCACCTCTAGTCATTTCCGAGTCTACCAATCCGAGAGTGACAATCGTTATCCCAATATCAGAACCAACTTCAGTTCTTAGCGTCTCGTAGAAGCTCACTAGTGCTCCCTTGCTTGCCTGAAGATATAAGAGATTTTGACAAATCAATGAGTTAATCGAGGCATAATCTTATCTATACGTATTTTCCTATTTTTGTAGGACATGTATTTTTTTCCGGATCTGCTTGGATAATTCAACCGATTCATTTTTTAGAGCTCATTCCAATCATCGACCACAGCGAAAATCGTGTTGATTGGAACCTATTTGATATGATTTCAGAACGCATTTATTTTGGAAAAAAACTGGATTGTAACAGTAGATTGGATCCCATTATCCATTTATGTATGGCTAGATAAATGTGTTTTGAAACCATATCAATGGGTATGAGATCAACTTGATTTTATTACTGACGCTGTTCTTGCTCGGGATGAGTTCTAAAATATGAACGGGTCGGATCACCAATTGAAGTGGGCCTAAAAAATACCCACAAAAAGCGAAACTGGACTGCCTAGTCCGTTTCCATAGACAGGAGATCTAGTATATATGTCCATCTTTTTACGTACACTGTAGATGCTGACTGTTGGTATTGGAAGCCATTGAGCCATTGAAGCAATCACAATGATCTTCCCTCTGCTCTTTCTTAGGTGCGGAATTGCGAAATGGGTGCAATAAACAGAACCCCAGAAGTTTATGTTCTGCATCATAAGACATACAGATTATTAATGGCTTGCTTTCGAATTCCTAACCTACCTTAGATTATTGGACAAAGACAATCACCATAATTGGCGCGAAATCTTCGACATTATTGGCGTCTTCAAACAGACAAAGCGGAGCAATCCCGGCATTGTTCACTAGGTGATTCACTGTGTCATTGAAGTCATCAAACAATATAGACATAAATAAATTGCCAAATTATATAACAAAGGTAATTCTGCGTCGTAAAAAATAGGAAAGAGAGAAATAAGGAAAGGATAGTTGCATTAAGGCTGACTACTGAGTTGAGTTTTGTTCACCCTCGACTTAAGAGGATGAACATTACACTCATTTCTATTGGTTGAAATGATGTCATGCTTACCAAAAAGTGTAACCAATAAGAGAGGGTAATGTTCACCCTTTTTAAGGAGGGTGAACAAAATTGCACTCCCGACTACCTAATCTTTGCCTCGGGAACTCGCGCAAAATCGGAACACTATATAATAGTAGTACTGACTTGAGAAACTGAGAAATTCTCAATAGAACTGCAAAACATCGTAGGGAAATCCCTAACCGTTGGAAAAGAGAACTCTAGCTCTGATACCCGTTGTTGGGATTGAAGATGATTGAACTATGCATGCTCTCAAACTTGAATGTTATGAATCATATAAAACAAACCAGAGAAAAGGAGGGAGAAAGACAGAACACACAAATATACAAGGTTTAACAACGGCCTACTGCTCGGGACCCACTCGAATTCATTAGAATCAATGGAGGAAACTTACCTACTCTCTCTCTACAAGTACAACAGCTTTTCTCCCAAAGAATAAGATGTTCTGAAAGTTCTAAAAAGTGGGCCATTATTCCCTCTAGGTCCACCTCCGAAATAGATTTGGACGCATAAGGATAAAAAATATTCAATTACCAAAATTGCCCTCAAAAGTAACGTGTGCATAACCCGGCTTACTTTCTCTCTCCTCTCTTCTCCTTATTCTCCTGCTTCTCATCGCTTCTCCAGAAGAAACAACACACACCCCTGTCGTCGTAGTAGAGTTGAGAAATCAATGAAAGCGCTCTCTCTCTCTAAAACCTCACTTGCGAAACTCTTCAATGGCTGAACCACACCGCCGAAGATGAAAATCTCCTCCGAAGCCCTAGACCTTGTTTGAGATTCAAATCTTCGAACAAAGTCTCAGAAGCCACCGCGCTGGAAATCGAGGAGCCCCGCAGGGGTAAGGCTGAAGAGGGTCGGAGCTTCGGCAAGGAGGCGGAGCAGATCCCTGCTGGAGCTCCGACCCAAGACGCTGAAGAAGTTTCACGGCGGAGACAAATGTAGGAATGGTGATGGCAAAAATTTTGTTTTGAAAATTAGGGAAATTCACGAGCTCAAACTAATGAAATTCACTGTGATTGTTGTGTTTTGAAACCCAGTGAAATTCACGAGCCGAAAGTTAATGAAATTTATGAGCTCGAAGCTAATGAAATTCACTTGGTGGGTGGTTGTGTTTTAAAAATGCAGTGAAATTCACAAGGTCTAAGCTCGTGAATTTCACGAGATTCGTGGTGCTTATATTCTTAAATAGCTACTGAGCTGGTGAAATTTTGAATTAGTGAAATTCACGAGTTTGAAAGTTAGTGAAATTCATTAGGTAAAATCTACGCCTAGTGAAATTTGAAATCAAGCAAAAACTTGTGAAATTCGAAAATCTATGAAATTAGTGAAATTTGAGAAGTAGTGAATTCCACTAATTTTTTGAAGTAGTGAAATTTCACCGGAAAAGTCACCGGCCGGAGTGGTCGCCGGTTGGAAGTAGTTGTGGGGTGGTTGTGGGAGGGGGTGATGAAAACTTTGAAAAGATAATAAAGTGTGAAATTATATTTAGTTAATGGTAAAAGGGTAATCTTCATATGAGGTTGTCTTTATAGGTAAATAAAAATTGAATTCATCCTTAATGAGAATTAAAAGTCTTGATTTCTAGACCTACATGTAAGACTTTTCTAGACCCACATGTAATTTTCTGTATATATTGATTACAATGATATGTGTGAGTGATGCATTAATGTTTTTTGGTGGAACACTTTCGTGCATGACACAATGATAACTCTTCGAATTTTTGGAGAATTCCAAGCTAAAATTAATTGACAATAGACATGGTAGCCTCTTGATTATATTAACCAAGCTTGGGGGACTTAGGTGAGCTACGAGTGGAATAAAGTCTTAACACTTCCCCTCACGAGCGTGCAGCCTAGCAATGGAGGTACGGATTGATGATGTGAAAGAATTGACTTTGACGGAGACTCAACCACGTGAGATGAGGCCACCCAAGACTTAACTTTGATACCATGTTAGATTTCTTGAAGGGTTCCAATCTAAAACCAATTAGCAATGGAGTAGCCTCTAGATTGTATTAACCAAGTTTGAGTGGCTTAGGTGAGCGAGGTGAGATAAAAAGTAACAGTAATTATATATATATATATATATATATATATATATAGTTATATAAGTGTATATAACAGAATTATAAGTGTGTATACACACACACTCATCGAAATAAAACACTCACACACACACACATATATATATATATATATGAGTCCCCTTCTAATGAGGACCACCTCATTTTAATAAAATGAGGACCTCCCTTTTCCGATTGAATTTTGATGATCCGAGCCGCTCAATGTGTTCAGAACGTGATTTTAAGGGTACTTGCTTGAAATCAGCAAAAAAAAAGACCGGGAAGGGCTTCATACGAGCAGTTTTTATTTATTTTTTATCGAACGGTTTAAATAAAAACTGCTCAAATCAAGCCCTTCCCGATCATTTTTTTTGCCGATTTCTTGCGGGTACCCTTAAAATCACGTTTTGAACACATTGAGCGGCTCGGATCATCAAAATTCAATCGGAAAAGGGAAGAAATGGGGTAGTCCTCATTTTAAGTCCTCATTTTAGGTCCTCATTAGAAGATTAGTGTGTGTATATATATATATATATATATATATATATATATATGTTCATTTTTATTTTGCAATCGTATAAGGAAACAATTTAAATATTTTTTTAAAGTGTGTCCCTGGCATGTCGTGTTCTTCAATTTAAATACTTTTTAGAATGTTGGTGTCGAGTAGCGTTTTCAGGTTTGTGTAAGAGTTTCATCGTCCACTGCAAGTTTAATTCATTTTTATTCAAATAAATAGTAGCTACAACCAAAGTGATGAATTGAAACTAGCGAGTTTGATATACATACATCTACCAAAGTGGTTTAGAGCAGCATCAACGAATCGCTTACAGTCTTCCACCTTCGATACATCGCCACTTTCAACGATCACATCAGGCGAACCCAACCGTCGTGCCTTATCAGCCACTGCTTCAAGTCGCTTCTCCCTCCTTGCCATCAATGCCAAACAAGCACCCCCTTTTGCATACTTGTAGGCAAGATGCTTCAAAAACAACAAATCTAACAGTTCACTTCCCAAAATGATGGACCATCGAAAGTAGAAACCAATTTTGATATGTCTAAGAGTAGTAGATGGGTACAAACTTTTTTTTTGAACAGATGGGTACAAACTTAATCATTGACATATTACGTATAAAGTGGTAGGTGTTCAAATCCACAACTTTAAAGTTAATAAGATGATTTAACTTCTGGTTTAGTGGCCTTTAAAGAACCAATTAAGAAAAGGATTCTTTTGGAAGAGTTGATCAAACCTCGCCGATGCCTGAAGATGCGCCGGTGATGAGTACAACTTTTCCAGAGATGTTCTCGCTGAATACAGACCGTGATATAGAACTGAAAATCTTGAATAACAAAATAGCTGGAAGGGAGAAGAAGAGTGAAAAGAGTGATACAAGAGGAAGCACAATGTTGAGCAACTTGTGAATTGAATCCATGCTTGAGAGAAGAGGAAGCATAAGTTGGAATATTTATGGTACAAAAAACGCCCGAGAGACAAGACCCTTTTTGACATGCATTGTAATGATTGGTCAGAGTCCTGGCTTGGATTATTGGTATGCATTTAAAGTGAATATTTATGGTACAAAAAGCGCCAGAGAGACAAGAAGAAATTATTTAATGTCCCGGAACACTGCCACGTGGTGTCCCAGGGGCACTGAATAATCTCTTAGAGACAATACCCTTTTTGATCTGCTTTGTTAGATTTGTAAAATGTGAATGATTGGCCGGACTCCTTGCCTTGATTTTTGGTTTGCATTTAATGTGGTTGGGGTCCTTGGGGACCTAGTCCGGCCACCATCTTTTTAAGGGCCCATTTGATAAGGCTCTTGCATGTTGGGATTGGATAACCAATCCTATGGGATTATGAAGCCTTTGTTTGTTAACCAAAAATAGTTTGGACTACCAGTCCAATGGGATGAATAGTCTGGGTAATAAGGGGTATTGCTAATACCCCGTGGGACTTGGTATTAATAGTCCTATCCCAACTCCTTCACATTACCAATTTCTTCTATCAATCCAATCCCATCTCAAACAAACATGATATTAATAATCTCATCCCAAACAAACATACTCATTATCAATCTCTTCTCATTAACAATCCCAATCCTAATCCCATCTCCTTACGAATTCCATCAATCTATTACTGTTATCAAACGGGGCAGATGTCGACCTACAGAAAGTTATTTGTATTTGTAGTTAAGCTATTTGGGAGGAAATTTTAGTCAAGCTCATTCACTTTTAACATTTTTGAGAAACAGTCAAAAGTTAATAGAAATTGACTTTTACTTGTGCTTTTGTTTATGGTTCTTTGACTTGGTAGGCATTTCGTGTGCCGGTTCCCATGGGACTTCGGGTTGGTACTGTGCAGTGAGCTCTGCACAGCACCATACTGCGCACTTTCGAACTGCGGCTCAAATCTCATCTCGGCAACCAATGATCGAGAGCCGTTCATTGCCGAGATGAGATTCGAGCTGTCGGATGAACAATCCGACGGCTTGAAAGTGCGCAGCATGTACGGTGTTGCGCACACCACTGCACAACACCATCCCCAATTTGTTCCCAGGGCTAGTCATGTAGAGAAGCAGCCTGAAACGCCTTTCCTTTTTGGGTTAAAACTAACTGCAGTTTCCAAGGCAGATTTTACATGAAAAGTGGCTTGAAACTGTAACGACCCGAAATTTCGGCCAATTTTTTTTTTTGAATAAAATTAAATATTTTATTATACTTCTTTTACTAATTTATCATTCTTTATTAAACTAAATTGATTGTCTTATTATCATTTAAACCCTTGTACTAAAAATTTCAGTGAAAATGTGCATGTGTGTGTCGTGAGTGTACAAAACGGAGAAGAAGAAGATTTCCCATTAGCTGCACCATGTACTACCCTTATGCCTTACCAACTACCAAATGTTTTCAACAAGTCAACATCCAAAACAAATTTCAACTACCTAATACTACCATGAAGAACACAGATTACAACTTCAACATTTAGACCACTTTAGCTTTATAAAAAACTCTCTTTACATGATATTTACCCAAAAACTGCCACATTTATTATTCACTTCCCCTTTGTAGCATTGTTAGAAGAAGCAGCTCTCTTGAAACTTGACAGATATACATTACTTCCCCTCCACATCATTGCATGCATCTTGTTGGTTGAGTTATTGACATATACCTACACATGAAGCAATAAGTCTTAAAACCCCACTTTTATAAAGGGCAATGTAAAGTCACAAACTGATGGAAAAAGATGTGGGCAATTATCAACATGGATCCTATACTAAACGCCAAAAATATCTAACATGTCAAGATCGAAATTGATTAAGGGTTAGTTTAAACTCCCTCGACTCCCAACTAAACAAATTAGAAAGGAAAAGACTCTTAAATTTCAGCTAAGCATGCCCATGTTTCACTTACTTCCAAATTTCAAATACACCCAGGAGGGTAAAATGCCGCAGTTTGTGCTTTTTGGTAAGCCTAGGGCATGTAGAGTCCCACCTGTAAAACTGTGGAGTGAAAGAATTTTATTTGACAAAAATAAGCCAAAACTATAAAAGCCATGTTTGTTTTTGGATTTGGATAATGAGGAGAGAGATGAGAATAATAATTAAGAAAAAATTTAGGTCAAAAATACACTTGCAGGGGAGTGGCGTTAACAAAAAAGAGAGTGGCAAAATCATTTTCCAAAATTTATTGAAGATCTTTGCGTAGGGAGAAAATCCAAAATTCAGAGTCCCAAAACGAACATCGTCAAAGTAAATGATTGAAAATCTCTTTTGACCTGCACAAAAGCCTAAATTGAAAAATAAGAACGCGCGCAGAGCTGAGAAAACAAAAACTAAAGATGCAAGCTCAGCTTTCAAGCATTTAAATAAAATGAATTAGGATAACCAATACAAATGCAAACACTTCATTAGATTTGCTATGTTTACGACTACAAATACATTTCCCAGGATCATCTATATCAAATAATTAAGTTGAATAATCAAACAGATCCCATAGCATAATCACTAATTTTCCTATCTAAGAACGTGTATATTATTATATATATTATAAGGAAAATGATTTTAGCACTCCAATTCTTTATCATGACACTTCAAAATTTGTCGTTTTTAGAGAGAGATCAGATTTGATTAAGATATTTTGCAGAAGAAATCAGATTCGATTCTGATTCGTTGGGGAGAGGAAGAGAGAGCAGGTGTATGCATGTCTTTACCAAAGCACCCCCACAACAAAACTCCAACAGTGAACCGAAGCAAAAAAAAAAAAAAAGGACATGGAAGGAAAACATGAAAAGTCTGTAAACCCATTGAAGTAAAAATAAATAAACCACAATCTGGGCACCCCAATCTGTGGGGGCCACCACTCAGAGCAGGCCAAACAACCAAATCAAACCTGTACAAAGCGATCCAACTTCACAACTTCACAGGCGCATAAGGGCAATCCTGGCAGTACACAAAGTTCATCCCTTACACATACGGAAGAGTTCAATCCTCCTTTAGTGAGCCTGAGTGGATTTCTTAAGCAAAAATATATATTCTTAAGTATAATCTTATTCAAGACAAGAATATGCAACATGTACACATTTTAAAAAATAATGCACCCCCCTTGCGGTTGCGGGGAAAAAAATGTTAAAAAGCAAATCCATTGAAAAAACAAAGTTAAGGAAATTCGGCATGCAACAAAAGAAAAAGCCATAGCATAACACTCTGAACATACTTCAGAGCTTACTTTCGGCATAACCATGCATAAACCATAATCATGGCCTAAGACCGCTACACCGCCAGGCTGTTGACAGCCTGTAATGTACGAATAATCAACATCCTGTCGATATGTGTAAGGCACAACATCGATCATCATCTTCGCAGGGGCAGCAACAATTATTGCCAAACTCTTATCTAGAAGAAGCTCCAATATTCTCTTCCTTTTCGAGATATATTCTTCAATAGTTAGATTCTGTTGCTAACAGAAGTGGTCAAATCTACTTTTGAAGTCCACACTTCAACTGAAGAACAAGTAAATTGTAATGTCAAAAGCATGAATACCAAAATAAGAAAAACTATATACAACTTCAATCACAGATTTTTCATTTACAAGACCAGAGTCAAACGCACTTTACAGTTTGATTAGGCGGCTGTTGTGGTGTTTCAGATCAGCTACTGAACCAAACCAAACAAATGAAATCCACTGCGATCTGACTGAAATAGGGCACCCAAATAGGGCAAACCCCTATGGGGATTTCAAGTTTTAGATCTACAAATATACGAAACCACACTTTTTACATATGCATATATACTACAGAGTAAGCGATTATACCTTTCGTCGCCGAGGAAAACATTTTGAGAACATTGCTAGAACATAAGAAAAATATCGAAAGGATATTTCTAATGAGTCGAAACAACTCAATGTCTCCATACGTTTTGTAGAATTTCATTATGTATAGGTGCATTTCGTTGGTGCTGGTAAAATGCCGGAATTTTTGATTCCACTGTTCTACTATGGTTATGTTTCAATCTCCTAAGAAATATAAAATTTTCAACGGAAATTTGTTCCTTGTTCTATAGTACCACTTTATTCTCTTGCTAAAGTATAGTCATTCTCATGTAGACGAATGCCACATGTAAAACACATAATAATGATTTTCCCTTGCTTTCTCATGCAGGGCTTGCAAGATATGCTAAATGACCAGACAACCCTAAGGATTAAAAGAATGGGGGAGGTTGCAGAAGTCCTCTGGTGGAGACTGGGTTGAGATGTCTGCCAAACCATGCTCTTCTTGGGAAAAAGAAATGAGGAATCCACACTGGCACCCTTTCAAGAAAATTACAGTTGAAGGGAGACTACAGGTTTGTCTACCTTGAACTTTCTAGATGGCATTGCCAATTACGATTGAGTTTAAAATGTCAAAAAGTATGGCAAACCTGTTCGGAGACCTGAAAAGTTTCCAAACTGGGGAAGCAAAAACGCAATTATCAACATGGATCCTATACTAAACGCCAAAAATATCTAACATGTCAAGAAATTGATTAAGGATTAGTTTAAACTCCCTCGACTCCCAACTAAACAAATTAGAAAGGAAAAGACTCTTAAATTTCAGCTAAACATGCCCATGTTTCACTTACTTCCAAATTTCAAATACACCCAGGAGGGTAAAATGCCGCAATTTGTGCTTTTTGGTTACCAAATTCCTTGTGTTTGTATGTTGAGGTTTGGAGTGTGGATTATGATCTCTAAAAAATGCAGGAGATCATTGATGAAGATGATGATAAGTTACAAGCCTTCTCATTCTGATTATGGTGATGAGGTCTACAAGGCTGTAGCCAACGCGTTGTTGGAAATCAAAAACTACAATCCCAGTGGGATGTATGCGGTTCCTGAAATATGGAATCCAAAGCAGGGAAGAAAAGCAAATCTGAAAGAGATCATCAATTACGTAATCAAGCAATGGAAGTCTAATAAGCGTTAGAGGTAATCGGGCAAAAACTTGCTTGGGCGCCCACAACCATAAGTATTTTCTTCCAGACTGTGAAGTCTATAAATCACAAATAACAAAGAAACACCTATAAAAATCTCCATAATGAAAACTACAGACCACTATTGCTGGACTTCCAATAATAAGCATTACAAAAGTACAAAGCACATGAAGGAGAAAAGAGAGTTCGTCATGTACATGATTCTGACCTGTTTTCTCCTTGGATCCACGATAACGCAATTGACACAATCTTGGAGCCGGTCATCGCAATGAGTAGGTGGATGTGGACGGCGAGTTTTACGCAGTAGTTCTCCGTCACCGCCAATGCTTGTGACAACGACCAGAGTGTTCCTCACCCTTGTGAGGACCCTTGAGCAAAAACCTTGAACCCAACTGGAAATCACCATCCCTCCACAACCCACTTCTCACAAACCGATCACACCAACAAATCTTCCTCAACGTCGCCAAAGCAAGCCCAATTGCCACATCAGCAACGTCGTCCGTAAGCACATCGGGGGTATTCTTAACTCTAATCCTTCTCTCCTCACACTTGCTCAAATTGATCTTATCCAAGCCCACGCTGTAACTCGCCACAATTTCTAGACTCGGCAGCGAATCGATCAACTCGGAGTCGGCCCCACACGCCGCGTTGCCGACCACCGCTCGAACTGAATGAAGATTATGTCTCAGAAACTTCGACGAGGAGGAAGAATCCCATGGTCTGAGGAGTTTGAATCGGTTTTGGAGTTGCTGTGTGATTTTGTAGCATTTGGAGATTTCTCTCTCTCTCTCTCTCTCTCTCCCTCTGTAATCAACCACAACAAAAGTGAAACCAGAGAAGTGACGAAGACGGCTTATTAACCTTTTTGGTCCCCAAAGTATTCAGAAAATCTCAATTTAGCCCCCAATCTACAAATAGGAGACATTTAGTCCCCATAGTATCAATTTTTGTACCAATCAAGTCCCCAAGTCTAACACCGTTAGCTTCATCCGTCAAAATGAAGGGCATCCTCGTCATTTCACCCACCCTCATATTCCTGTCAATATAAAAATGGAAAAAAAAAAGAACAGAAAAAGGGGAAAAGCTGGAGCGACAGCCGTGGTTGCCGGCTCACTCGGGCAACCATCCCGGTGAACTCGTCTCTCCGGTACGCTCTCTTCTCCTCACTCTTTCTCGGGTTGTTGGCCCAGTAGCCCAGTAATTTTTTTTTTGGGGGTAATTAGTAGCCCAATAATTTGTTTAAAGAACAAAAGAAAATTAAAAATTAAAAAATTTGCAGCGGCAGCCATGGCCTCTTGTCGCTACCACTGTCCCTCCTCTCCCTCCATTCCTCTTCTTCCTCTTCCCCTTCTTCTTCCTTTTCCCCACTCCCCTTCACTTCCCGGCTTCCCCTAATTTCTTCTAAAAACAAAACGAAAAAAAGAGAGAAAAATGAAAGTGACACAACGGTAGCCATGGCCGCCCACTGCCCGCCTCCCTCTTCCTCACCTCTACCTCCCTCTTCCTCTTCTCTTCTCTGCTCTCCCTTTCCCATTCTCCGTTCCCTCATTTTCTCTGTATTTTTCTTCTCATAAAAGATTACTGCGGACCAGTCGCCGCCGCAACGCGGCTGTCGTGCACGTTGCTGCTCCTGCTGGAGCTGTTGTGGCTGGTCATCTCTCTCATTCACCTCCCCACTTCCCTTTCTGCACACTCTCTTTCCCTTCTCTCTCACCCGCAACACCACCTTCTTACCACCACTTTTTCCTCCAACCGGAACCACCACCACCACTTTTTTAACGTTTGGGGCAGCATCTAGGCGTCCAGAGGGTTTGGGTGGGCGAAATGACGAGGATACCCTTCATTTTGACGGATGAAGCTAACGGTGTTAGACTTGGGGACTTGATTGGTACAAAAATTGATACTATGGGGACTAAATGTCTCCTATTTGTAGATTGGGGACTAAATTGAGATTTTCTGAATACTTTGGGGACAAAAAGATTAATAAACCTGACGAAGACTGACTTTTTTGGGGACACAACCGGAATATTAAGAAAGTCAGAAAACCCATTTTAGTAATTTGGAAAATGGACAAAACAGTAAATCGGACCCACCACAAAACACGCGAAATGACGGAAACGCCCCTGTATGAACCAGGTATATGCCAAGAATATTCCACAACAAAAAGGGCCAAATTGGGGATACAATATTTTGGTCGCTTACACGTACGGAAGAATCCAATCCTCCTTTAGGGAGCCCGGGCTGGATACTTTTACTTCACATCACATACAACAACATGCACATTTTAACCCCAAGGCCAGGTTTGGCCGCTAAGTGCCCATGCAGAAGCTAGTAAAGTGTTCGTCTTCCATGGCATTGCATGTTCGAATTCAACGGAGGCCAAACATTAGTGAAAGTGTGTGCAAACTGGTACAGTAAGGATAAAAAACAAATTACACTTTTATTTTTAATCAGATATAATAAGGATACATGATGCGCAAATAAATGCTACAGTACAACATTAAGATGCTATAAAGAGGATATATATGGCAATAGATCTAGTCCAGTAATAGTAACAGATACAAACAGTCTCTCCTTGCAGTGGGTATTTGATGGTCTTAATTTAGTCAGCCTTGAGCTCTCCAGAATTGGGGTTAGGGTTTGAGTTGTTGTTGAGCCTAGTGATTAAAACCCAACGGATGAAGCTTTCTATAGCCTCCGGACAAAGCAAATTCCACAGATATATCATCCTCACCCAAGCTGGCTCTATCAAGTACCTGTCTCCCCTGCAAATGCTCTTGAAAATTGCTGTGGTGCACCCCTCTGTTGACTCCACTGGAAAATTGTCCATTTTAGCCTATCAGGAAGATACAATCAAAACGAGGAGGAAATTAGGATCTGATCGAAATTACACCTAAACTGGAATCGATTCTTCAATGCTCAGAGCATCTCCAGCCCTTGCCCATATTTTTACTCAAACGGGCAAAACGGTACTTCATTTGGTATGAAGCACTTTAATGGATTGGAGAAATTCAAATCTAAGCATAAACTCCAGTAAAAGGTTTTGTTGTGGCACGGTCATAAATTGAGAGAAGCAGTAGTCTTAAAAATATGAGTAAAAATTTGAGTCTCCTTGATTCTTCAATGCTTAGAGCATCTCCCTTCAACCCTTTGAGCGAAATGTGGGAAGAGGAAGGAAAATCTATGACCCAACCCCATCGTTTCTACCCTGTAGGAACTGCAAGATCAGCCCAAGGATGCCTTCGCCATCTAGGAGTCACGTACCCGCCCAAAGCACGAAAGCTAGAATCTTTCAGAAAAGAGATTTCTATTCGAATTTCGAAGAGTGCGTAAGCACATGGATAAGCTCGTGTAATCCGTCAATTTGGGATCCAATTTGAGATTTTCCTTGGGAGGTATCAAGAATGAATTGGAATGTAGCAATATCGATTCATACCAACTTTTGCTAAAACTCATAGTAGTTTTTTGAAAACTTGTTTCAAATACAAAACTTTTAGTATTCAGAGATGCTCGTGTTATTCCAATATGACAGCTCAGTAATCTATTGCTTCTTCCAAAGCACGGCCCGTTATTTCCCCTCGCAACAATCCAATTTGTTTCCCCGGCCCGGCCACCCCTATCTCTCTGCTACACCACAGTTCCACCACCACTCCGTAACCACATCACTTCTCTGTCTCCACCACGACCGTCGCACAATATTAAAAGAAAAACAACAATTTCGAATTTCAAACCTTCTTGTCTCAAATATTCTGTTCCAATGTAACACTTTTATTTTTATCAAACAACTTTTTAGCTTGAAGAATTTACAATTCACAATTCCATTGTTCAAATTCTTCAAAAAGCACCTTACCTTTGACTTGGATTCATCTTTAGTCATTTCCGAGTCTATCGCTCCGGGAGCGACAATCGTTATCCCAATATCTGAACCAACTTCAGCTCTTAGCGTCTCGTAGAAGCTCACTAGTGCTCCCTTGCTTGCCTGAAGATATAAGAGATTTTTGACAAATCAATCCAAGATGAGTTGAAATCAAGGCATATCTATCTATACATATTTTCCTATTTTTGTAGGACATGGTTTTTTTTTTTCGGATCTGCTTTGATAATTCAACCTTTTAATTTTTTAGAGCCACGCCGAAAATCGTGTTGATCGGAACCTATTTCGTATGATTTCAGAACGCATTTATTTTGGGAAAAACTGGATTGTAACAATAGATTGGATCAGTGATCAAAAAAAAAAAAGATTGGATCCCATTATCCATTTATGTTTGGTGAGATAAATGTGTTTTGAAACCATATCAATTGGTATGAGATCAACTTGATTTTATTTCTGACGACGTTATTGCTCGGGATGAGTTCTAAAATGTGAACGGGTCGGATCACCAATTGAAGTGGGCCAAAAAAATACTTCGAAAAAACGAAACTGGACCATCTAGTCCGTTTCCATAGACAGGAGATCCAGAATCTATGTCCATCTTTTTACGTACACTGTAGATGCTGACTCTTGGTATTGGACACCATTGAACTATTGAAGCAATCACAATGATCTTCCCTCTGCTCTTTCTTAGGTGCGGAATTGCGAAATGGGTGCAATAAACAGAACCCCAGAAGTTTATGTTCTGCATCATAAGACATACAGATTATTAATGGCTAGCTTTCGAATTCCTAACCTACCCAATATTATTGGACAAGACAATCACCATAATTTGAGCGAAATCGTCGACATTAGTAGTTTCTTCAAACATGCAGACCGGACCAATCCCGGCATTGTTCACTAAATGATCCACTGCGCCATTGAAGTCATCAAACAATATTAGTAGCTACAACCAAAGTGATGAATCGAAACTAGAGAGTTTGATATACATACATCTACCAAAGTGGTTTAGAGCAGCATCAACAAATCGCTTACAGTCTTCCACCTTTGAAACATCGCCGGTTTCAACAATCACATCAGGTGACCCGAGCCGTCGGGCCTTACAAGCCACTTCTTGAAGTTGCTTCTCTCTCCTTGCCACCAATACTAAACAAGCACCCCCTTTTGCATACTCATAGGCAAGATGCTTCAAAAACAGCAAATCAAACAATTCACTTCCCAAAATAATGGATCGTCGAAGTAGAAACCAATTTTTTTTGTGTCTAAGAGTAGTAAGATGGGTACAAACTTAATCATTGACATATTGATTTTACTTATAAAGTGGTAGTCATAATGTTCAAATCCACAACTTCAAAGTTAATAATTTGGGTTTAACTTCTGGTTTAGTGGCCTTCAAAGAACCAATTAAGAAAAGGACTGGGAGAGTTGATCAAACCTCGCCAATGCCTGAGGATGCGCCGGTGATGAGTACAACTTTTCCGGAAACATTTTCGCTGAATACAGACCTTAATATAGAACTGGAAATCTTGAATAGCAAAATAGCCGGAAGGAAGATGAAGAGTGAAAAGAGTGATATAAGAGGAAGCACAATATTAAGCAACTTGTGAATTGAATCCATGCTTGAAAGAAAAGGAAGCATAAGTTAGGATATTTATGGTACAAAAAGCGCCCGAGAGACAAGGCCCTTTATGATCTGCTTTGTTTGATTTGCAAAACGTGATGGATTGGCCAGACTAGTCCTGGCCTGGATAAACGTGATTGATTGGCCAGACTAGTCAGAAATTGATTTTGGCACTTCACTTTTAGTCATTCACATTTCACATTTTTATTTTATTTTATTTGAAATTGCAACAATACCCTTTAAAGTGTATGAACACTAACAAAATAAATGATAATTTGGTAATATCACATAGGATAAAGACAAAAAGTGGAGTGCCAAAATCAATTACCATATCGGAATATATGTACAGTTACTAATTGGCCCCATTTTCCGACAAACAGAAGGCCTAAGAACATTAAATGTGGTTGGGCACCTCTAGTCCGGCTACCATCTTTTCAATGCAGTTAAATGTCCACCTACAAAAAGTTCTTGATAGTTAAGCAGTTAAGCTATTTGGGAAATTTTAGTCAAGCTCATTCACTCTTCAACATTTTTTATTTGATAAACAGTCAAAAGCTATAGAAATTGACTTTTACTTGTGCTGTTGTTTTATGGCTCTTTGACTTGGTAGGCATTTTTAACCTAGGGGACGAATACCTTTCACCTGAAGGTGACTCTGAACCATTTGACCTCTGTCACGTACGACCGCGTGTCTCTCCAGCCCCGTGGCAAGCAGCGTTCACGCTGCGATCGATCACCTTGACAACGAGGTTGCATATGTGGCTAGCTGCTTCTTCTTAGTTGAAAGAAAAACGGTTCCGGAGAAGAAGTTGCTGGCAAAGCAGCCTTAAACGCCTTCCCTTTTCGGGTTAAAACGGCCAACCGCAGTTTCGAAGGCAAATTTACATGAAAAGTGGCTCGAAACAGCTAGGCTTCAATACTTTTTAAACGTCACACCAATAGCAGTGTTCCTTTTATTGTACACTTTTCACTCCACCCCGCATACAATAAGGGATACATGATGCACAAATAAATGTTCACAACACCAAGGCACAAAAAAGAGGATTATTTACCAATAGTTGTCCCCTTAAGATAAGGAATACAAACAATCGATCTGCAACGGTTATTTGATGATCTTTTCCTTAATTAGTCAGATTTGAACACTCCAGAATTGCGGTTAGATGTCAAGTTGTTCGCCCTACCGAGTAAATACCATCGGGAGAAGCTTTCTATAACCTCTGGACAAAGCAAATTCCAGAAATATATCGTCCTCAACCAAGCTGGCTCTATCAAGTACCTGTCTCCCCTGCAAATGCTCTTGAAAATTGCTTTGGTACACCCCTCTGTTGACTCCACCGGAACACCATCCGCTCCGACCTATGCAATCAAACAGAGAAGAATTAGGAACCGAAACTGTACCTAAGCTGCAATAGATTCTCTAGTGCTTTATGCTTTGTTTGGAACATTTTTTGAAAAGTATTTTTCAAAAGATTCCCCCTACTTCCAATCATCTCTCCCTATTTCTCTCCACTTATTACCCCTACTACTTTTTCAAAAAAAATTTCAAAAAGTGTTCCAAACACAGCATTAGAGTGTAAAATATGAAGAGAAGTTTTATTGAATTCGATATATGAAACCTTACAATGAGCACTCTATTTATATAGGAGAGATGGGTAAATTTCACTTACCTCCCCTGAGGTTTCTGACAATTACAGACACCTCCTCTCAGGTTTTAGAAATTGCACTTACCTCCCCTCTGGTTTAGTTGTCGGCTACACATACCCCCAACCGTTAGTCAGCTGTCACTAAAGATGACGGAAATTGGTGAGGTCAGCCAAAAGTGGAGATTTATTTCCCATTTTGCCCTCATCTCTTGTCTTTAGCTTTTTATACTCTCTTTTACATTTTGAAAAATGCAATAAACATATATCAAAACACCACATGTTGATGATATATGTACACACCAACAATAGAGAATACTACATGTTCAACATTTTGGGCTAACCAAAAGTGACGTCTTTTTTGAACTTTTTAAAGTTTTGGGAGAAATTTTTATTTTTTTTTGGTTTCTCTACATAAGAGGAATCTAGGAAGTATAAAAATATGGACCAATTTGAAAATTATTTTAATCTAAAACAAATTAAATAAAATAAACAAGATAAACCAATTTATTTTGATTATTTTGGGTTTTTTTTTAAAGTTTGAAAAATATGGTCCATGGTATTTTAATTTTTTTATTCTACTCGTTGAGACGAACCAAAAAATTACAAATAATTGACTTAAAGTTTAAAAAGGTCACTAACGACGAGAAAAAAGCCAAAAAAATAGTAAAATTTTTAAATTTTTAGGGTCCATAGATTTGAAATAAGTGAATGGATGGTTCTAAGATACGGTGGTGGTTCTGGAATATTAATCAACTATTTATTTATTTTTTTGGTTACAGGCTACACATGTATAAACTCATGTATAAATTTTTGGCATTTATGTGAAATTAAGCTTAGTTTGACATGAATGAAAATTTATTTCTTTGCGTTTTCAGGGAAAAAAAACTTGCTCGTATCCTCAACTTGTATAAGTATTAAGTCTCTGAAAATAACCAAACATAACTCTTTTAAAACCCACCTTAAAAGCTAGTATGTTACTTTTTTGAGCCAATGAAAAAATAAAAAGAATATTTGGCATCTCAAATTAATTTTTACTACAAAGACAAAAGAAACTACTAAATTTTTTTTTTAACTATGTTTACATTTTTTTGGATTTGTTTAGTTGTTACAGTACTTGTTAGGGAACTTTTATTATCTTTGATTCAATTTTATACTTTTCCATATATAGAATGATTAAGGAATTTGGTAGAGAACTAAATAAGAATAAATGAAAATAAAAAGTTTCAAAATTTTATTTTTTGAGACCCCATATAGAGAATAGGTGACTGGACAAATGTTAAGGTGGTTAGTTTTGTGTTTTTTGAGTTATTTATTTATGCAAATAGATAACATTGTAGTAAGAAAATTTGTGAAGGGGTAAAATAGTAAAAGTACAACTTCTGTTAGCAAAAGTTACCCGACAACTCTGACAGGGGAGGTAAGTGCAATTTCAAAAACGTGAAGGGAGGTGTTTGTAATTGTCAGAAACCTCAGGGGAGGTAAGTGAAATTTACCCGTTTGTAATTATCAGAAACCTCAGGGGAGGTAAGTGAAATTTACCCATTATAGAATGAAATCATACTTATTATTAACTATAGAAGAAAATCATCCTAATTACAATCAAATCACAATCTCAAGATCACGATTTTATTTATTATATCTATTTATTCTAACATAGAGTATCCCCGCCTTCTTTTTTTTTGAAACGGCAAATTTTTTTATTACTCTTGAACAAATAAAAGGTCTCCGACACACCGGTACAAAACGAAGGAGGACCCCAAACTGAACAACCCAAGATGCAGAGCCCAAGAAAATGGGCCCAGCCCACCCCAAACAAAAACACCTAAGCCCAAACAAAACAAAACAAAAACACCTAAACCCTAAACTCAATCCGACCAAGAACTCACCACCACCCACCGATCCACCACAGGTAGAGCAAACTTCACCCACCACCGAGGAGCCGTCACCCGTCGCTGCACCTCCAACCAAACGATTGGAGCACCAGTCCAGGGGCGGACCCACCTTAGGGCACGTGGGGTCACGTGCCCCCACGCCCTTTAAAAAAAAAAAAAATTTCCGATTTTGTATGTGTATATATTATATATGCTATCATGTATGTGTAAGATGTTAAAGTTTGGTGCAGTGGTAAGTGATAGGCCACCCAACTTTTTTTGGTTTTTTTCAAAATCCACTGGAAACTCTTTCAAAGGATGCCAGTTCAAGTCCCAACAATCACCTACGGAGTAACTTTTTTTGGTTTTTTTAAAAATCCACTGGAAATTCTTTCACAAGTCACAATCAAGGTTTCCGCCACTCCCAAACGTCTCCAAAACTTGTTATTAAAATAGATGATAAATATGTGAATTTGCACATTGTATTTGAATATTTTTGGTCTCCGAAACTTGTACTTGTAGAGTTAATAATAGAAAAATAGATGATAAATATGTGATAATACGAGTATTTTTTAAACGCATATAGTCAAAGTACGCAAGTTTGCCCAAATAGCTTGTTATTAAAATACATATATATACTTTAAAATTATTACATTATCATGAATGCTAATTAAAATTATTTGGGTGTGAATATGCTTAACTGTAACTCATATATTATGGCGTTACAAAGAAAATCGGTGCCCCCACTATGTCAAATTCCTGGGTCCGCCACTGCACCAGTCGCCGACCAATCGACCCAAAAGGGATACCTCCAAGTTAGACTCTGGCGAAAAGGAGAAGTCCACAGCCGCAAGATCCACACCCAAAAACTTCCAACGATCCAGCCATTACCCATACTTATATACTCGAAAATTTGAGTAAAAGCTTGCCAATCAATATATTTTTTTATTTTTGAGTAAAAGCTTCATTTGGATGAAAGCAGTCCAACGGAGAAACTCAAATTTTAAGCATAAATTTGAGTAAAAACTTTAGTAGTGGAACAGTTGTAAGCTTGAGTGAAAAGAAATAGCCTTTAAAAGTTCGAATAAATGAAAGGGAATTGATATTCGCGCTCCAAGATTTACTGCAGGCGCTCCTTTTTTTTGTTTTTATACTGTGATATTGCTGGCAATATCACAGTGTAAAAATAAAATGTACTGTGATATTGCCAGCAATACCACAGTATAAAAACAAAAAGGTGGAGCATCTGCAGTAAATCTTGGAGCGCGAAAATCAGTTCCCAAATGGAATTGAGTATAACTCAATCATCTGAAGGAATTAGGGGGGGTTTTATTCAGAGTTTGGTACGGATACAAAAACGGTAAGGGCGTAGTATTTGATAACTCAACATAACTTAAAATCAAATTGTTCATGAGCAGCTCGAGGTTCGATTCTGTACGGGCTCGTTAAGTTAATGAATGAGCTCGAGCCACAATTTAAGACTCATTAATTTCTTTAATGACCAGAGCTCGTGTTAGCTGAAACCCGAATCGCGGAAACGAATTGTATCTATAAGAAAGTCTATTTTGTTTACTTACATACTAACGTTTTTATAAAAGAATTCTTACAGAGCTTGAGTTTGAGCTCAGACCGGTTTATATTTGTTTGATCCGAGCTTGATCCCGAGCTCAAATTTTATAAAAGCTAACGAGCTCACCTAATTTGAATGAACCAAGCTCAAATACTTCATAACTCGATTCTGTTGGAGTTTTTCAAAATAAATTGGATTTTAGTTTGGAATTTTCGAAAAGGTGTTGAGTGAGATTTTTGTGAAAGGTTGTTACACCTTTTCACATGAGTTGTGACTTTATGTAAAAGTTGTAGCACCCGTTAAATTAGGGTGTGTTCGTTTGGGAAAGGATGTGAAACATGGGGGTGCTTCCAAGCGGCATGACCCTTTTAATTAAATGTTTCATGAAAGGGTGCCTATCAAGAGGCATGTTTACTTCTAATTTAATGTCTTCAATAGACATGACCTTTCCTAACTAGTGTCTTTATAAGACATGACTATTCTAATGTGTGTTTCTTCAAAAGACACAACATTTCACATAAGGGTGCCTATAAGTCTATAAATAGGCCATTGGTCAAGTCATTCGAGACACCAGAAAATTCCATACTGAATTTCTCTCTTTCTCTCTACACATTCTCTTTCTAGAATGGTAAACTGATATTCTATTATTCCACAGAAATAGAATATCAGTCTTTGGTTCTTTTACACTCGCTAAGTGGATATTCTGTCCGTTTTCGTTAGTGCAAACGCAAACGGAAAGAACTTCGAGTTCGGGCTTCGATTTATCTTGAAGGCGGATTTGCTGTAACCCTTTGCATACCATTTGGTGGGGGCAAATGCTGTCTTTAGGAAAGCGACATAGTCGTGACTCGAAGTGTATTTAAAGATTTGTGGAGTCTCGCCAACAGTTCAGAATTTGCAGCAATCGTTTTGAAGAGACGATCCCATTACTTTCATCATTCTGAAGACCCCTAAAGACCAGTTTTCCAACAATCTAAAGACAGCATTTTTGCGAAGATGAAAGTGGATTGATTATGGTATGGGTCCTTAAGACGAAGACGGATTGATGCAATTGGAGACTTAAAAGGCAAAAGGGTGTTAAGTTGGCATTGACGATTCTTTATTTGGGTATGGCTGGAGATAATCTTTAGAATGCCTGTAATCATGGTCTTAATCTTAATATACCTAATTACCTGCATGGTAATGTGGACTGGATGGTATTCCTTGGTTTTATTTTACCCTTTATCAGTTGCCTTGTATTTTATTGTTTGATACAGATAGACTTTCAACAATATATGGTTCCTTTGATTGCTATTAATATTGAAAGGGATTGATTCCATACAGTTTCAATTTGGGAGGAATTGAAAAGGAAAGGAAAACTAGAGAAAGAAACGTGGGCTTACATGATTGCATATCATCCATGGGAATATTGTTGCTTTGCATGTAACAAATGGAGTATTTAATAAAACAAGAGAACAAGCACATGTGTGTTGAGGTATAACTGACTTTATGTGGCTTTGGAAGTGGAAAGTTTGACCGTTGGTGTTGGATATTTGTAACTATCCGCACGTAATTAAAGTCGTCATTAGGTAACGGATCAATGCAACTTTTCACTTTGGTGCCATTTTGGAATAGAGGTGTCAGTTAACGTTTTATTCTCTATGTAGAGTATCTCTCTTTCAAGTGAGATTTCTTGACACTTGCTTTATAGAATGATCATGTTTATAAATGTTTCTTTTATGAGCATGAGAATAAGGTTTTATGCATGGATAGTTTCGAATAGATGTTTGTAGCCAAAGGTTTTGGGGCTTGTCAAAAGTGATACCTGACATGGAAATTGTGTCATGGTAGTGTTTCGGTAACACGGAAATGTATTATGTGGCTCTCAATGAGCAATGTTTGACTGCCTTGATCAATAATCAGATAACGTGTTGGGATAAGTACAAGGTTACAGTACGGTTGGACACGTGGTTAGTAGTTAACCGAATCAGATAATGTGTTGGGATGAGTACAAGGTTACAGTACGGTTGGACACGTGATCGGTAGTTAACCGAATTAGCGGCTATTTAAATTGTCTCGAATGTTTTGCTTTATGCAAAAGCTAGATATGTAGTTTTCATATCTTTGATTTGGATGCCATTTCCAAATTGAACATACCATCATAAGTTTGTAATATGCATGTTCTTTGCATAAAGTATACAAAGTGATGGATAAGGAAATTCTTTAAAAGAATGGGTTTGTTTTTATGTAAAATAAAAACGGTCGATGTGGATCTTCTTTTGCCTTTACCAAAATACACTTTGACGTATACATATTAATGTATTTATGTGAAGGTTAAGGATTTAACCAATGGTATTACCTGGAAGGTGTGGCTTTTGGATTTAACCTAAATGGTGTAACCATTGGAGGCTAAATAAAGCGGTGTGGTGTTTGGATTTAAAAGAAGAGTCCTGACTTTTCCTAGAAGTGGGATTTAATGAAACATTGTTTCATTGGAAGGAATGTTGATAATGTGGCTTTCGGTCACATGTTCTCCTGTGTATATTGGAGATTAAACAAAGATATGGAGTGGAATGACAAATTCCTATTATCTTGGTTACATAGTTGTTCCAAACAATTATGGCCCACAAGTTTATTAAATCCAAATTAGTTTATTTGGTGGAGTTGGTTTATATGCTTGTAATTGGTATTCGTCAGTTATGATGGATACAAAGGCGCCTGATATAATTTAAGCATGGAAACCATGGATAAATAGTAAGTCTATTTTTGTGGGGGATTTCTCTCTTGAAATAAAGTGAGGATTTTACAATGAGATGGGGTGACATGGTATTTTGTCATGGATATATTTCTCAGTAAGTCACTTAAGAAAGAGAGTTGATAGTTATGACTGTGGTGGTAGTCCGGACAAGTTAATCACGTCATAAACTATGGTGATATAGCTATGGAAAATATTGCTTTCACAACAATGGTTTTATTTATTCTTGCAAGAGATTTGATGTGAAAGACATCAAAGGGGATGAGACTTTTGCCCATTTAATTTGATCACTCTTGGTGGAAACTCAACTCAACCGGTTGATGCTCTCAATCTCTTGAGTTCAATGAGAAATTACACCATATGTCGTGGTTGTAAGCACTCAAAATGTTATTTTATTCATCCCAAGGTAGAGTGCTTGGTACTTGTAATGTGTAAACAAAGGAGGATGAGCTACTTAGCTCTTAATAGATTTTAGGTGTTGTTGTTACAGGGGCACTGGTAAGAATCTACCTATGTGAGTGTGGAAGTGGTGCCGCTTTCTATAGGTCAAGGGGGCTAGACCTTAAAGCACTCATGAAATCAAGATAAAGACCCAAGGCCAGTTCACGGGTCAACCGATTGGGATATCTACATTATTTGGAGGATTGTGTGTGAGACATGTCCGGTTGGTCACTATAGGACATCTAGTTCAAAGATACGTCTACTATGCTGCCCTGACTAGCTTTGACATGGTTCACTAAGTGGATGGTTGAAGTCGTGAGACACTATTCATGTATGCACAAGCCTTCTGAAAGAACCAAGAACTCTTATTCTTTATTTCGAAAATGGTGGGGGATTGTTGGAGTTTTTCAAAATAAATTGGATTTTAGTTTGGAATTTTCGAAAAGGTGTTGAGTGAGATTTTTGTGAAAGGTTGTTACACCTTTTCACATGAGTTGTGACTTTATGTAAAAGTTGTAGCACCCGTTAAATTAGGGTGTGTTCGTTTGGGAAAGGATGTGAAACATGGGGGTGCTTCCAAGCGGCATGACCCTTTTAATTAAATGTTTCATGAAAGGGTGCCTATCAAGAGGCATGTTTACTTCTAATTAAATGTCTTCAATAGACATGACCTTTCCTAACTAGTGTCTTTATAAGACATGACTATTCTAATGTGTGTTTCTTCAAAAGACACAACATTTCACATAAGGGTGCCTATAAGTCTATAAATAGGCCATTGGTCAAGTCATTCGAGACACCAGAAAATTCCATACTGAATTTCTATCTTTCTCTCTACACATTCTCTTTCTAGAATGGTAAACTGATATTCTATTATTCCACAGAAATAGAATATCAGTCTTTGGTTCTTTTACACTCGCTAAGTGGATATTCTGTCCGTTTTCGTTAGTGCAAACGCAAACGGAAAGAACTTCGAGTTCGGGCTTCGATTTATCTTGAAGGCGGATTTGCTGTAACCCTTTGCATACCATTTGGTGGGGGCAAATGCTATCTTTAGGAAAGCGACATAGTCGTGACTCGAAGTGTATTTAAAGATTTGTGGAGTCTCGCCAACAGTTCAGAATTTGCAGCAATCGTTTTGAAGAGACGATCCCATTACTTTCATCATTCTGAAGACCCCTAAAGACCAGATTTCCAACAATTCGACTCGTTTGCAACTGTATTATACAATTGCCAATGTCACCCTCTTTCTCTATCCCTCTGTTACGTACACCACCGTTCCACCATCACTAACACCCCTTAACAACATCATGCCTCCACCTCCACAATTACTCTTTCTCCACCACGCCACCACAATATGAAAAATAAATAAATAAATAAATGTCGAATTTCAAACCTTCTTGTCTCAAATATTTTGTTTCAACTCAAAACTAGTACTTCTATCAAACAAGTTTTTAGCTTGAAGAATTCACAACTGATTTTTCAATTTTACAAAAAAGAAAAATGAAGAAAAAAAAGCACTTTACCTTTGACATGATATCACCTCTAGTCATTTCCGAGTCTACAAACCCGGGACCGACAATCGTAATCCCTATATCCGAACCAACTTCAACTCGTAGCGTCTCGTAAAAGCTGACTAAGGCTCCCTTGCTTCCCTATAGAAATATAAGCGATTTTTGACTAATCAATTAAAGATGAGCCGAACCAAGGCATATATATACAAAAATGTAAACTTTTTTTAGGACATCGATCATTTCCGATCCATACAAATAGACTAGATGGTCCTGCGTTTCTGTTTCTAGGCTAGCTCCTTATGAGCCCACTTTGATAATCGAACATGTTCAATTTTTAGAGCTTATTCCAATGTGTTTAGAAATCATATGAACCAGTATCCGAACAGCTTAATTTTGACATGATCATTGCTCGGGATGAGCTCTAAAAAGCGAATGGGTGAGATGATCACCAAATTGGGCCGAAAAGGCCCACAAACAGAAAAATTGAACGGTCTAGACCATTTTCTTGGAGTGGAGAGGATCTATGTCCTTTTTTTTTTTTTTACGTACACAATATATGCTAAGTCTTGGTAATGGAGACCATTGGGCTATTGAAGCAATCACAATGATCTTCCCTCTGCTCTTTCTTAGGTGCGGAACTGCGAAATGGGTGCAATAAACAGAACCCCAGAGGTTTATGTTCTGCATCATAAGACACAATCTATCAATGGTTTGTTTTCCAAATTCCTACCTAAAGTAGCATATACTCTAGATAGGAATAGTTTTGGCTTGATCTAAGGCCTTGTTTGGACTAGGATTTGTGGAGAGATTTTTAGATAAGAAAACGGGCAACTTTTTATGTTAAAAAATGGAAGACAATCAGTAACCATAATTGGAGCGAAACCTTCGACATTATTGGCGTCTTCAAACAGACAAAGTGGAGCAATCCCGGCATTGTTCACTATGTGATTCACTGTGTCATTAACAATACAGATGTAAATTGTCAAATTATAACATGGTTATTCTGCATTTTAAACGATATAACAACTGCTAGTTCAAGTTTAGGGAAGTCTCTCTCTCTCTCTCTCTCTCTCTCTCTCTCTCGTGTGCGTGTGTCATCTGTGATGCTGTGTTGATAACAACAAAATGTGTGTGATGCAATGCTTTTGTTGGGGACACTTTTGTGCATGATACAATGCGTAATATAATTTTAGATAAAGCCATATATGGTTCTTTATTTATAGGTGGGCCTTCATTCCTATAGTAAAATACATGATTATTTTCTACCTCGTGTTCCCGACGTATCATGTTTTCTACTAATTTATTATTAAAAAAAATTTATCTGTCACAGTGTCGGTGTTGTGTTACGTGTTCATTTCTGTGCTACATCTTCAACTCTCCCATTCAATATATTTTCTTCCAAACAAATAGTACTAGAACGAAAGAAATGAATTGAAACTAATTAAAGAGTTTGATACATACATTTACCAAAGTGGTTTAGTGAAGAATCAATGAATCGCTTACAGTCTTCCACTTTTAAAACATCGCCGCTTTCAACAATCACATCAGGTGACCCGAGCCGTCGTGCCTTACAAGCCACTTCTTGAAGTTGCTTCTCTCTCCTTACCACCAATACTAAACAAGCACCCCCTTTTGCATACTCATAGGCAAGATGCTTCAAAAACAGAAAATCTAACAATTCACTTCCCAAAATAATGGACCATCGAAGTAGAAACCAATTTTCGTGTGTCTAAGAGTAGTAAGATGGGGTATAAACTTAATCATTGACATATTTTTTACTTATAAAGTGGTAGTCATAATGTTCAGATCCACAACTACTTCAAAGTTAATAAGTGGGTTTTAACTTCTGGTTTAGTGGCCTTTAAAGAACCAATTAAGAAAATGATTCTTCGGGTGAGTTCAGAGTTGATCAAACCTCGCTGATGCCTGAAGATGCGCCAGTGATGAGTACGACTTTTCCGGCAACATTTTCTCAAAATACGGACCTTAATATAGAACTGGAAATCTTGAATGGCAAAATAGGCGGAAGGAAGAAGAAGAGGGAAAAGAGTGATACAAGAGGAGAAGCACACTGTTGAGCAACTTGTGAATTGAATCCATGCTTGAGTTGAGAGAAGAGGAAGCATAAGTTGGAATATTTGTATGGTACAAAAAGCGTCCGAGATACAAGACCCTTTTTTGATCTGCTTTATTTGGTTTGCAAAAATGTGAATGATTGGCCCAAAAGGCCAAAGATCGTTAGAGCGTTTGGTAGACTTCTTAAATGTGGCTGGGCAGTCCGGCTAACATCTTTTTAAGGCTGTTACAAAAAGTTCGTTAGAGTTAAGCTATTTGGGCATTTTTAACCTAGGAGACGGAGACCTTTCAGCAGAAGGTGACTGTGAACCATTTGGCCTATGTCATGCATGACGTGTCTCTCCCCGTGGCAAGCAGCGTTCACGCGGGATCGATGATCACCTCGACACCTAGGTTGCATATGTGGCTGCTTCTTAATTACTATTAGTTGAAAGAAAAACAGCTATGGAGAAGAAATTGCAGGCAAAGCAGCCTGAAATGCCTTTCCTTTCCGGGTTAAAACCAACTGCAGCTGATTCGAAAGCAAATTTACATGAAAAGTAGCTCGAAACAGCCAGCTTCGATCAATACTTTTTAAACTTCACACCATAAGCAGTGTTCCTTTTATTGTACACTTTCACTTCACCACACATACAAAAAGTGATACATGATGCAGAAATAAATGTTACAACACCAAGGCACAAAACAGGATTTTCCAATAGTTGTCCTCTTAGTATAACAATAGTCTGCATGGGATAGTTGATCAGAAAGGCTACGTGCACAGATGGGTAGTAGGCCTCACTGGCCCATTTGTACACAATCTCTGCACAAACCGTCTGTGCACATAGCCTTTCTTATAATTTTCGATGATCTTTTCCTTAGTCAGACTTGAGCACCCCAGAATTGTGGTTAGACGTCGAGTTGTTCAGCCTAATGAGTAAACGCCACCGGGAGACGCTTTCTATAACCTCCGGCTCCGGACAGAGCAAATTCCAGAAATAGATAACCCTCACCCAAGCTGGCTCTGTCAAGTACCTGTCTCCTCTGCAAATGCTCTTGAAAATTGCTTTGGTACATCCCTCTGTTGACTCCACTGGAACACCATCTGCTCCAACCCATACAGCATATATACAATCAAAACAAAGAGGAATTAGGAACGGAAACTAATATCTAAACTATACGAAGGCTGCATTCTTGTAAACTTATGACCTCGTTCGTTTTGGGTATAATCATATTTCTCTCGAATCATTACTCTCATTTTTCTCTCTATCTTTCTTCGATCATTATTTCTTCGATCATTATTTCTACTTCCAATCATTACTCTAATATTTCTCTCTACATTCATTACCTACAAATCCAAATCCAAATCCAAATCCAAAACCCTTAAACGAATGGGGTCTTTTAGTCTGAAATTAATTTTGGCATTTTTAACTTTTCTTAACTTTTTATTTAGTTTTTCATCGTAATTTTTGGGATTAATTGAATCAGAAAAGTATAAAAATATGGACAGATGTTGAAAAAATTTAAATAAGACGACACTTTAGACAAATAAAACAGTTGTTTGATACTTTTTTCATATTTAGTGAAATTTTTTTTTTTGCTCTTAATCATAATTTTGTACTTTTTAATTTGCTATAAAACAAGTTTGTACTTTGTAGCTTGAAGAATTCACAATTAGTTTTCATTTTTAAAGAAAAGAAAAGAAAACACTTTACCTTAGATATGAAATCACCTCTAGTAATTTCCGAGTCTACTGCTCCGAGAGCAACAATCGTGATCCCTATATCCGAACCAACTTCAGTTCTTAGCATCTCATAAAAGCTGACTAGAGCTCTCTTGCTTGCCTAAAGAAACAAGAGATTTCTGACAAATCAATCAAAGATGAGACCAAACAGAGGCATATCTATCTTCACAAACATGTACCTATATTTTTTTAGGACATGGATCATTTGCCGTCCATCGAACATGGTCAATTTCTAGAGCTCATAATAAATACAAATCACGTCGATCACATACTATTTGATAAGATTATAGAACGTATTTATTTTGTAAACTAGTTATTGTGACACTGAATCATAACCCATTTAATTCATTTATGCCGAGATAATTAATTTGTTTTGAAATCATATGAACCGGTATCTCATCAACTTAATTTTGATGTGAAATGGGTTTGGATCATCAAAGTTGACCCGAAAAGGCCAACAAATGGTAAAACTGGACCGTCTAATCCATTTCCATGGGCAAGGGAGGATCTATGTCCAAACTTTTTTACATACACTATAGATGCTCAATCTTGGTACTGGAGACCATTCAGCTACGGAAGCAATCACAATGATCTTCCCTCTGCTAGCTCTTTCTTAGGTGTGGAATTGCGAAATGGGTGCAATAAACAGAACCCCAGAAGCTTATGTTCTGCATCATAAGATGCAAATTAGTACTAATGGTTTGAAGTTGAGGCTTTTTCCCAATTCTCTCGGTGGGACAGCCTTTACTTGGTACATCAACTTACCACCTAACTCAGTGGACAAGACAATCACCGTAATTGGAGCGAAATCGCCGACGTTAGTGGCGTCTTCAAACAAGCAGAGCGGGGCGATCCCGGCATTGTTCACTAAATGATCCACTGTGCCATTGAAGTCATCAAACAATTACAAATGCAAATCGTCAAATTATAACAAGGTAATTTTGCATTTTGAATGAACAATCGGAAAGAGATATGAATAAGGGAAAGGGACGGCTGTAGCTCGCAACAGTGGAAAGGCTTCGCAAGTGGAGTGGTAAGCCAGTAGCGTGGGCGGAGCTACCCGGTGGGGAGGGGGAGTGGCACGTACCATCCCGTTTCAAAAATATAAACCAAAAAAAAAAATTGCAGAGAAAACATGTTATTAAATATAAACATATGAGAAGTTTTCTCAAAGAGAACTTTGGTAGAGTTGGTTAATGAGTGTGTCAAAATATGTTGATTTTAATATTTGTATGAATAAGTCACGTATTAATACATAACTTTTTCGGGTTAAAACGGCCAACCGCAGTTTCGAAGGCAAATTTACATGAAAAGTGGCTCGAAACAGCTAGGCTTCAATACTTTTTAAACGTCACACCAAAAGCAGTGTTCCTTTTATTTTACACTTTTCACTCCACCACACATACAATAAGGGATACATGATGCACAAATAAATGTTTACAACACCAACGCACGAAAGAGATTTACCAATAGTTGTCCCCTTAAGATAAGGAATACAAACAGTCGATCTGCAGTGGTTATTTGATGATCTTTTCCTTAATTAGTCAGACTTGAGCACTCCAGAATTGTGGTTAGACGTCGAGTTATTCGGCCTACCGAGTAAATACCATCGGGAGAAGCTTTCTATAACCTCTGGACAAAGCAAATTCCAGAAATATATCGTCCTCAACCAAGCTGGCTCAAACAAGTACCTGTCTCCCCTGCAAATGCTCTTGAAAATTGCTTTGGTACACCCCTCTGTTGACTCCACCCGAACACCATCCGCTCCGACCTATGCAATCAAACAGAGAGGAATTAGGAACCGAAACTGTACCTAAGCTGCAATAGATTCTCAAATGCTTTGGAGTATCTCCGGTCATTACCCAAAGTTTTGCTCGAACGTGAGTAAAAGCTTCATTTGGATGAAGCACTCACTACAACGGAGAAAATCAAATTTTAAGCATAAATTTGACTAGGGAAAATTGAGTAGGAGGACATACTATAAGGTTTTTTGCTATAATAAGGACATAAATATTTTCTCTTAAAGTCTAAAGGACATTAATCACATTATGTCCAGAATTTACATAGTGTCCATTGACTGGCGTTGACTAGGGTTGACCGGCGTTGACTAGCGTTGACCGGCGTTGACTGGTGTATCTGTTCATTTTTTGTGTATCTGTTGATTTTTTATTTTTACCTCCACTACTCAACCACCACTTCTACCACGACACCACCGCCACCATGCCGCCACAACCTCCACTTCCATCACCACTTTTACCACCACTCCATCACCAACACGCCACCACCTCTACCACCAATCCATCACCACCACGCCACCACCTCCACCACTTCCACCACTCAACCACCACCTCCACCACCACCACCACGCCACCACCTCCACCACCACCACTTCCACCACCACTTCCACCACTACCATGCCACCGCAACCTCCACTTCCACCACCACTCCATAACTACCACGCCACCATCTCCAACTCCACCACTTCCACAACCACCGCCACCGCCACCACAACCTCCACTTCCACCACCACTCCTACCACCACGCCACCGCCTCCACCACCACCACTCAACCATTACTTCCACCACCACCACTACGACGCCGCCACCACCACCACCACCACCACCACCATGCCACCACTCCAGCGCCACCATGCTACCACATCCACCACCACCATCACCACCACTTCTACCACCACCACTCAACCACCACTTCCACCACCACCATGCCACCACAACTTCCACTTCCACCACCACTCCATCACCACCACGCCACTATTTCCACCTCCACCACTCAACCACCACTTCTACCACCAAGCCATCACCTCCATCTCCACCACCAGCACCATGCCACCACAACCTCCACTTCCACCACCACCTCCACTTCCACCACCACCATGCCACTATTTCCACCTCCACCACTCAACCACCACTTCCACCACCACCACGACACAGCCACCACCACCGCCACCATGCCACCACAATCTCCACTTCCACCAACACTCCATCACCACCACGCCACCGCCTCCACCTCCACCACCACCACCACCACCACCACCACTCAACCACCACTTCCACCATCACCACCACCATGCCACCACAACCTCCACTTCCACCACTCCATCACCACCACGCCACCACCTCTACCACTCAACCACCACTTCCACCACCACAACTACGAAGCCGCCACCACCACCACCATGCCACCACAACCTCCACTTCTACCACCACGCCACTATTTCCACCTCCACCACTTCCACCACCACCACGACGCAGCCACCACCACCGCCACCATGCAACCACAATCTCCACTTCCACCAACACTCCACACCACCACGCCACCGCCTCCACCTCCACCACCACCACCACCACCACTTCCACCATCACCACCACCATGCCACCACAACCTCCACTTCCACCACTCCATCACCACCACGCCACCACCTCCACCACTCAACCACCACTTCCACCACCACAACTACGACGCCACCACCACCACCATGCCATCACAACCTCCACTTCCACCACCACCATGCCACCACTCCATCACCTCCACCACCACCTTCACCAGTCAACCACCACTTTCACTACCACCATCACCACCATACCACCACAACCTCCACTTCTACCACCACCACCACCACTCCATCACTACCACGCCATCACCTCCACCTCTACCACCACCACTTAACCACCTCTTCCACCACCACCATGTCACCACAACCTCCACTTCCATCACCTTCACCTCCACCACTCAACCACTACTTTTACCACCACCACTATGATGCCGCCACCACCACCTCCACTTCCACCCCTACCATGCCACCACTCCATCACCACCACGCCACCACCTCCACCCCCACCTTCACCACTCAACCAACACGACGCCACCACCACCATACCACCACAACCTCCACTTCTACCACCACCTCTACCACCACTCCACTATCACCTCCACCACACCACCACCACCCCCATCAGCACCTCTATAACCACTCCACCACCACCTCTCTGTTCCACCACCACCACCACTCCAGTTCCAAAATCATGTCCATCACCACCACTACCGCCACCACCACTCCACCGCTACCGCCATTACCACCACCACCACCACAATACAAAACAGATACAGATATACCAGATACAAATACACCAAAACAAATACAATAGATATACCACAACAGATACACCAACCCAAAAATGACACAGATATATCAACAGCGGATGTACCAAAACAGATGCAAATATATCAACAATATCTGCTGGGGTTTGCTTCGGCTTTTCTCTTGCAAAATTGGAGAGAGAAATAAGTTTTTCGTTTGTTTTTGGACGGAAGTTGACGGTAGGAGTTTAATTGATAAGTGTTTTTAAAACGTCAAATGTTTATATGATATTTCGATAAGGTCAGGTATCTATGTGATTTGCGTGAAAAGTCAGGTGCTAATATAAAAAATTTCCATACAGATATATCAACAGCAGATGTACCAAAATAGATAGATACAAATATACCAACAATAGATACACCAAAAATAGATATAGATATATCAAAATAGATACACCAACAAAAAAAAAAGATATAGATATATCAAGACATATACACCAACACAAAAGACTTACATATATACCCGCAACAGATACACCAACGCAAAATAGATACAGTTATATCAAAAACAGATGTACCAAAATAGATACAAATATACCAACAATAGATACACAAAAATAGATATAAATATATCAAAACACATAGACCAACACAACACAAAACAGATACAGATATACCAATACACCAAAACAGATACACCAACACAAAACAGATACAATTATATCAAGAACAGATGTACCAAAATAGATATAAATATACCAACAATGGATAAAAAGAAGAAGATATAAATATACCGAAATACATACACCAACACAACATAAAACAGATACAGATATACCACTACACCTAAATAGATACACCAACACAAAACAGATACATGTATATCAATATCAGATATAACAAAATAGATCTACAATCTTCACTTCCACCACTACCTCTACCACCACAACCTCCACTTAAAATACAGATATACAGATATCAACAACAGATACACCAAAAATGAACAGATATACCGGTCAACATCAATGCCGGTCAATGGTTAAAAAAATAAAAAAATCAACAGATACACCAAAAATGAACAGATACGTCGGTCAACACCAGTCAATGCTGGTCAACGGTCAAAAAAATAAAAAAATAAAAAAATAATCAACAGATATACCAAAAATGAACAGATACACCAGTCAACGCCGGTCAACGCCGGTAACACCGGTCAAAATAAAAAAAATAAAAAAAAAGACATTTTTATGTAAGCCAAACAAGGCCCTTGTCTCATTAAAGTCAATTTAAATAAAAAAAAAAAGACATTTTTGTGTTAGCCAAACAAGGCCCTTGCCTCATTAAAGTCAATTTAAATGAAAAAATACATTTTTGTGTTAGCCAAACAAGGCCCTTGTCTCATTAAAGGCAATTTGGTCTTTTCAAGGATCTTAAACTCCAAAACATTTTTGTTAATGGACTTTACACATCATTGAAAATTAAGCTGGACTAAATCTACTTTGTGACCTCTTCTTTTGGACTTTAGACCAATTTGCTGATTTGACTAACTGCAGCAACAAGAGACAGATGAGGCAGAAGGGTTCGGCATTCTAACTTCTTTAACTAACTGCAGCAATCTCCGGTTACTGAGCATAGGAGTTAACAGGTTCAAAGGTGAATTGCCCACTTCTATCAAACAAGCTTTTAGCTTGAGGAATTCACAGTTGATTTTTCAACTTCACAAAAAAAAAAAAAAAAAAAAACTTTACCTTTGACATGAAATCACCTCCAGTAATTTCCGAGTCTACAAATCCGGGACCGACAATCGTGATCCCTATATCCGAACCAACTTCAACTCGTAGCGTCTCGTAAAAGCTAACTAGGGCTCCCTTGCTTCCCTAAAGAAATATAATCATATTTTTGACTAATCAATTAAAGATGAGCCCAACCAAGGCATATCTATCTAACAAAAATGTAGTACTTAACTTTTTCTGAGGGCATGGATCATTTCCGATCCATCCAAATAGACTAGATGGTCCTGTGTCTCCACTTTGATAATCAAACTTGTTCAACTTTTAGAGCTTATTCCAACCAAAAATTATCCTGATCAGATACTATTTAGAACAAAAGCGATAATGTATTTTGAAATCATATGAACCAGTATCTAAACAGCTTAATTTTGACATGATCACTGCTCGGGATAAGCTCTAAAAAGCGATAGGCGAGATCACCAAAGTACAGACGATCTAGTCTATTTCCTTGGAGCGGAGAGGATCTATGTCCATTTCTTTTCACGTACAGAATAGATGCTAAGTCTTGGTATTGGAGACCATTGAGCTATTGAAGCAATCACAATGATCTTCCCTCTGCTCTTTCTTAGGTGCGGAACTGCGAAATGGGTGCAATAAACAGAACTCCAGAAGTTTGTGTTCTGCAGCATAAGACACAAATTAGTAATGGTTAATTTGTTCCCAAATTCCTACCTAAATAGTAGTATATATAGTTTTGGATTGATCTAAGGCCTTGTTTGGACTAGGATTTGTGGAGAGATTTTTAGATAAGAAAAAATCAGGCAACTTTTTATTATGTTAAAAATGGAAGACAATCACCATAATTGGAGCGAAATCTTCGACATTATCGGCGTCTTCAAACAGACAAAGCGGAGCAATCCCGGCATTGTTCACTACGTGATTCACTGTGTCATTGAAGTCATCAAACAAGACAGACGTAAATTGTCGAATTATAACAAGGTAATTCTGCATTTTAAACAATCGAAAAGAGGGAAAGAGGGTAAGGGAGATCACACACTTGCGTTAAATGAAGATAGTTCACTAGACGGTTTGACACATCAAAAGCGTCCTATTTTTCCCAGCTCGTTCCCTTGAATCTTTTGGGGAAACTCCAAAACACGAGCCAAACACTCTCGAAAACTTTTTCAATCACACTTCAATGATCGGGACCGTTCATAATTTTTAATTCACTGAGAGCATCAACCAAGCATGCCAAAAAATCAGTTTGGGCGATTATCGTTTGATATGATTCCGAAAAAGATTTATATTGCAAAAAATTTAGAAACGAGTTTTGTTCCAGTGTAGCAATCTTATATCTTGTAAGATGATGTGTTCCAAAATCATATCTAATGATGTCCAGTAAACTTGATTTTTGGCATACTTTCTGTTCTTTACGAGCAAAACAAAATGAACTGTTTCGATCATTGACGTGAGATTGTAAGAAATTTTTACAGGCCGAGATTGGAGAGGAGCAAGACTCGATTATACATATTGTGTTCTCTAAATTTTTATTTTTTTTTAAATTTTATGTGTCAGAGTGTTGGTGTCGTGCTACGTTTTCATTTCTGTGGTACATCTTCAACTCTGTAGTTTGATATATTTTCTTCCAAACAAATAGTACTATAGAACCAAAGAAATGAATTGAAACTAAAGAGTTTGATACATACATTTACCAAAGTGGTTTAGCGCAGCATCAACGAATCGCTTACAGTCTTCCACTTTTGAAACATCGCCGGTTTCAACAATCACATCAGGTGACCCGAGCCGTCGTGCCTTACAAGCCACTTCTTGAAGTTGCTTCTCTCTCCTTGCCACCAATACTAAACAAGCACCCCCTTTTGCATACTCATAGGCAAGATGCTTCAAAAACAGCAAATCTAACAATTCAATTCCCAATAATGGACCTTCGCAGTAGAAACCAATTTTCGTGTGTCTAAGAGTAGTAAGATGGGGTATAAACTTAATCATTGACATATGTTACTTATAAAGTGGTAGTCAAAATGTTCAGATCCACAACTACTTCAAAGTTAATAAGTTGGGTTTTAACTTCTGGTTTAGTGGCCTTTAAAGAACCAATTAAGAAAATGATTCTTTTGGGAGAGTTCAGAGTTGATCAAACCTCGCCGATGCCTGAAGATGCGCCGGTGATGAGTACAACTTTACCGGAGACGTTTTCGCTGAATACGGACCTTGATATTGAACTAAAAATCTTGAAGAGCAAAATAGCAGGTAGGAAGAAGAAGAGCGAAAAGAGTGATATGAGAGGAAGCACAATATTAAGCAATTTGTGAATTGAATCCATGCTTGAGAGAAGACAGAGGAGATAAGTTGGAGTATGCGAGGAAGCACAATATCGAGCAACAACTGTTTTGAGAGAGATTCACGGCTCCGTCGTGAATAAGTTTTTTTACGGCAGCAACCAATCGTGATCGTTTAAAAGTGTTTTGAACGGTCCGGATTTTAATACTCACTCCGTCCCATTTTCATTGTTCATTTTTGAAATGCGTGTCATTTTTTAATTACTTATATTTTTCAATCTATAATATATTTCATAATTTTGAACTTTGTATTATAAAACTAATCAAGATCTATCAAACAAAATCCACATTGCATATTTTTAAAGATCCACACTAAAAGATATAGGTAAAAGACATAAAAGAGACAAATAGAATAATGGACAATAAAAATGGGACAGATGGTGTAAAAATTTTCCAGGGAAAAGTTTCTTTAACATCCAGACCGTCCAAAATACTTTCGGACGGTCACGATTGATTGACTCCGTAAACAATTATTCACGGCTCCGCTGTTAAAAAGATTTTCTCAATCTGGTTTTTACCAAAAAAAATTAAGGTGGAGCACGCGTGGAAGCCCAGAAGGACAACGAAGTTTCCTCAAGGGGAAAAAAAAGGACAACCATTTCCCAGTATGCATGTGATCTCCAGTTAGCCATTTTTGGTTTTTTCCGGAGCAATAAAATCTCTGTTTGTTTCAACAATTGCGGGTAAGCTAGTGGTCCCTAGCATCCTATATTTCTGTTCTTGTAAATATTTTTCACATGCAACCAAACACCGGGATTTTTTTTATTTTTTTTAAAGAAACCAATTTACGCAAAATCATTTTACATGAAAAATATTTTACCAAGCGGGCTCTATCAAGTACCTGTCTCCCCTGCAAATGCTCTTGAAAATTGCTTTGGTGCCCCCCCTCTGTTGACTCCACTGGTAAACCATCCATTCCAGCCTACACAGTCGAAAACAAAGAGGAAATTAGGAACCGAAATTATACCTGAACTGGAATAGATTCTCAAATGCTTTGGATTATCTCCGGCCATTACCCAAACTTTTACTCAAATTAAAATCGAGTAAAACCATCATTTGGGAAGATGGAATTGTTTGTAATTTGAGAGAAAAGAAATGTAGTAGCCTTTATTTCAGTGAAAAAACGAGTATAACTCGATCATCTGAGGGAATGAGGAGGTTTTTATTCACATTTTAGTTCTGATCGAGATTAAAAAAAAAAGGGTCCGGCTAACAAGTGCCCCCGGGAGTCACCAAGTATGGGCTTACTAAATGCAACAAGCTACTAGTTGTTTTGAGAGTTGTTCTTTTTGATTAATTTCCTCATAATTAAAATTGTGACATGTAAAAGGAGGATTCAATTAAGAAAACCCCAACTCAAAAAGAAAAAGAAAAAAAGAAGTAAAGATACTACCAAGGACGACAGCTGTGTTGAAAAGGACTCGTCATCAATGAATCAAGCTAGGCTAGGCTCTAAATCTAAAGCTAAAGCGGTAAAATAATGTTGATTTTGGCGCTTCATTTTTGTACCCAGACGCTCCACTTTTAACGCAAAGTTACTAGCAACTTCGTATACAAAATAAAGCGTCTGCGTACTAAAGTAAAGCACGAAAATCAATATCCTATAAGGATTTCTTTTTTTGATCTTCTACACACCTTAGTTAAGGTGGTAGGAGTTGGTAGTTAGGGTGGAACTTGAATCACGCACATGCATGGGGTAAATAGCCATACCAACTGCATTGGCACGCCACTTGCATGTGTAGGTCAAGCATTCCCAATAAGCCAAATTTGTGGTTGGGAAAGTCATGCTCGATCCAAATTGTACGTGGATAGCATGCAGAACCCGATGTAAGAGTATCTACAATGCTATAATCAAAAGTAAAAGGTTTTTAAAGTTAAAAATGTTGGTGCAAAATATGGCTCACAATGCTATAATCAAACTTAACAATTTTCTTAGAAATAATCAAATTTTGGGCTTTGAATAACCAAAACTAGCAACCTTTTGACAATAACCAAATTTAATAAACCCTACATATTCTCAATCAAATACACCAATCATTATACAAAAATGTTCTATCTCTCTTCCCTTTTCCCCTCTCTCTTTCTTTCCGAACAATATTTTCGGAAAAAAATTATTTTACTAAAAATTTGTTTTTTAGAAAACAGTTTTTTAAAAATAAGTTTTTTTCCAAAAAAAAGTTTCAAAAACTATTTTCTATTTCGAGTAAATAGTTTTTATTAGTTTCAAAACTATTTTCTACTGTTCACAGTTTTTAGTTTTTTGTAGTTTGAAAAGATGATGTGACAAGTTTTGGCTATCTAATTTTGATTATGCCACTGTAGACATCTACATTGCTAACCTTAGCAATCTCTTAATGAATAATCAAAAGTTGATGTGGCAACTTTTGGTTATCAATTTTTGATTATAGCATTGTGGATACCCTAACTCACTCACAAGGATGTGAATGGGAGGGAAAAAATTATTAAGCGCTCCGATACCACTGAATAATTATTCAAACTGTCACTTATTTTTAGCAAAAGTTGGTTAATATTACCCGTTTGATTAGCGACATAATGGTAGAAAATGCAATAAAGAAAAAAAAAATTGGGTATTCGCTTAGAAAAAATGTTCTAAAAAGTGGTAGAAAACAAATTTTTTCTTACAACCCTCTAAAACTAGAGAGATTGCCTTACTTTTTCTCCCAAAAAGTGAAGGAAAATTTTAATTTCTTGTGATCAAATCAACAATTACTTTGACTTTTTTATTTTCTTGCAAAACTTCCGTCCTAATCAAACAACTGCGAAAAAAAATTGCATTTTCTTTTTCTTTTCTTTTCTTTTACTTCACTTTCTCTCATTTTCACTTTCTATTATATTTTTTTCGTTAATCAAACAAACCCTAAAAGAAATAGAAGCTCAATTTTCCTCCACCACTGACTAGTAAGTAGTAACCACACATGCTTGAGCCCTATACTACGAGAAACTTTTATATATCCCCGGGATAGGAGGAGTGGTGGTGTCCCCCTCCGGTCTCATTTTAATTTTTCGGCCATTTTTCAAGCACACTTTGATAATCGGCTCCGTTAATTTTGTAAAGTTCGGCTAAAACAGTAAACTCGTCAAAAATCATGTACATCGGACTTTATTAAATATATGAGCGGCACATGTGAAAAAAAAAAAAAAAAAACTGGGTTCTACAACGACTGTGCATGGAACGCTGTCTATTTGTTTTTTCATTAAATTTATATACTAATGAGCTTGACAACATGTGACTATCTTTTTCGAGACTCTTCCTAACCTTTCACTTTCTTAGCTGCCAAATTGCAATGGCCCCAAAAAGCGTCTGGACCACCTAAACTTTTCCAAGCAAACATAATTATTACAAATGATAAGAGGATAAAAAAAGAAGATACTTAATTAAGGGAAATGATTTTGCCACACCATTTTTTTGATAATGCCACACCGTGTATTTTTGTATCAAAAAATACACTTGCAGGGTGTGGCATTATCAAAAAAGGGTGTGACAAAATCACTACCCTTAATTAATTGCAACCTATAAAAATTGATAACCTCCACCATATGTTTACAATCAATTAAATTCCGTCACATTAGGTATAAGACACATACCTGCTGCATATTATTGATGATATAATGTACGAGATGAAATTAACCGTGCAAGTAGAGAGAGATATCTAAACCGGAGAAATTATTAATCAACTACCACCAACATGCCATCATGTGCACCAACTCTTCTGACCAATTGCACCCAAACCACAACATTCTCCACTAACGGAAAAGTAAAATAATACTAACAAAACTCCATAGGTTATTTTGATGTAGTGGTCCGGAAAAAAAGGGCTTATATTGATGAACATTTTCTGCGTGGAGCTGTTCACTCCACGATAGGTCTGCCAATTGGTCGGATTCTATTTGGATCCGACAAATTCGAATCCGATAGTAATAATCTGGATCCAATCTGAAAATTCGAATCCGATCCAAAAACTTTTTTACTTCAAAAATTTTAGCAAAAAAAAAAACAAAAAAATATTTTTTCAAAAAAAGACAAATCCGAATCCGATAAGACTCAAATTCGATAGTGGTAATCCGGATCCAATCTGAAAATTTGAATCCGATCCAAAAAAAAATTTATTTCAAAATTTTAGCAAATTTTTTTTTTTAAAATTTAAAATAAAAATACAACTTCTTAAACATTTTTTTTTCAAAATAAAAAAATTTACAATTTTTTTTAAAAATAAAAAATAAAGTTCGGATTCGGATTGATAACGGATTTAATCCGATCCGATCCGTATTTGAATTACCAGATTCGAATTATCGGATCGACGTTATCGGATTCGGATCGAATTTTTCGGATCGAATCCGGTCAATTGACAGGCCTACTCTACGAACAACTCCACGGCATGCATTGAAAAAAAGGGCAATAACACGCAATTTTCTTTGAAAAAAAAAGGCACAATAATACGCTATTACTGGTATTTATATCTCGTATTTCGTATATGTCTTTTCCAATGAATCAACAATTTCGGAACCAAAAAAATGAAAAAGTAAAAAGCTTTGGAAATGTACGTAATCTGACTCGGACATTGAATTGTTGAAAAAAAAAAAACAGTGAAAAGCCCCAAACACCCAAACCCGGCCCAAACCTGGGCCGGCCCACCCTAACTAGTTCCCAAACCCTAACTACATCAGCCACCATCGCCGTACAAATGCCCTTTTACCCAAAAACAAAAACCTAGGAATAAGAGGATACACAACTGGTCGTCCACCTTTTTCCCAAACAAGCAGCTTGTGAGATATTGCAATGCCGGGAAAAAAGGAAAAAAAAAAGATATTGCAATGAACTTTCATCGGGCGGGAATCATTCCTTTATCTTCTACATTTTTTCCCTCCAAAATAAGCACAAAGAAATGAAGTAGAAAAAAGATGTATTTTGAAATTCCAGGCCAAGTCATATACAAAACCACTTGTATTGGTTACAGAAAATATAAGCTACGTCTTCCCTTCACTGTTTTGCTAAACAAGGATATCAAAATTTATTTCCCTCCAAATCTGCACAAATAAATCGTTCCTTCTTCATTCCATATATATTACACCTTGTTAGGAATGGGCTGAGCGTGATTTTTTGGAAAGCTTCAGAAATGAAAAACGCGAAAAGGGGGGCAGATTTTTTTAGAAGATAACATTAAATGTTGAGAAATATTTCCGTATATAGTACACCTTAACTTGTGCCCTGAGGGCATTGGTTAGCATTTACAAGGATAAGGGCTTGTAGCTCTTAGAAGTTATTTGATAATACTAACCCAATCTCAGCCACCATTACCAACAGCCACTACACTCCAACACGTTCTCCACCTTCCGATCCGCTACCAGGACATCACACGACCAGTCATCGCTCCCCATTTGCACCAGCCACCACGCCATCATGCCCGTTCCACTTGCCTTTCGATGCCGCCTGCCCACGCGCACACACACACACACATACAGGCGAAATGCAATTGAACAGACAAACATGGTAGTCGTCGAAACAACGATGACGAATAGACAACGCGAGAATGAGTAGATATGACAACTTTTTGTGATTCATAGGAATGTTGCATGAATCTTGAAATTTTCAATTAGTAGAGCTTTAGACATCAGGGTTAGGTGATGACTGTGGTATATATTTGTCGGCTAGGAGGTGACAGGGAAGATGGGGTATGGTGGTCGAGGTGGATGTGCGACAATGGTTATGGTAGTGCGTGGCTAGGGATTAGATTATTTTCCCAAAAATGTTCTTGCCGCAACCCATTCTGTTCAGTGATCTGGGTTCATTTTTGTGTTATCAAAAAGTGAGATACAATTTGTATATTGGGGACCAAATTGACATCTCGCTAATACTTTGGGGATCATTGGTAAAAATTAACTGAAGTTTAAAGACAAAGTTTCAAAAATTCACCTGCACTTGAAGATGAACACAGACGAAGTTAGTCTCAGGGACCATTTAAACGCACATTGTAAACGTTGGGGATGCAATAGACGCGATTTGTATATTGGAAACTAAATTGACATTTCAGAAATACTTTGGAGACCATCCGTACAAATAACTCGTATTACCAGAAGGTCGAATTGTGAAAACAAATTGAATATTTTGTTACCATAAAAAGTTCAATTTTATTTGTTTATACTTTCTCCGTTCCTAATTGAGAGTTCTTTATTTCATTTTGAAATGTTCTAAAATGATTATTCCTTTCCAAAAATAGAAGTAGAAATTTGATAAAATTTCAAAAGTGTTTCTTATATGTAAATACAAATGGTGCAAAATAGGTAGAATATTGAGGTAATGGAGGAAAATAGGTGTAATGATTACATGTCCCTTAAAAAGTTGAAATTTCTTAAGAGGGACTCTTATTTAGGAAAGGAATATTTAATGAGAAAATTTTAAAATGACACATGAACTTTGAACTCAATGTCACATAGACACCTGAGCTTTATTTTATTTCACTTAGGCACCTGTGCTTAACAAAACCCTCAAATCAAGGCACCTGCATTTATTTCAATTAGGCACCGGTACTAAGGTTAAAATTAAATGAGTAAAATTAATCAATATAGACATTTTAACGTCTATATGAGGTATCGTAAAAAGAAATATAAAAATAAAATAGTTTGACCAAAACATAAAAAGATTTATTACAACAAAGTTTAATAAACCCTTTAACTTTTAATAGTAGAAATCACATGAAAAAATTAAATGAAAAGAAGTAATAGCCGGAGGCTTAAGCAAACTAAAAAAAATTAAAACCTTGGGAGGATAATAAAATAGAAAGGAGGCTAACTTGATGGGGACTCAAACCTGCCCATTTTAAAGGGAGTTACATGGCCTTACCACTAGGCCAAAGACACCATCTATTTTTTATGCGCTAACGTTTATATTTATTACATATTTCATGGGGGGGTTTTTTTCGGTTGCCCCGTGGTGGGGGTTTCCCAAGCCTAGGGGCTTGTTGGGCTCACCCTGGGGCCGGCCTCGATTTCCAGATACGACAAACTATTGGAGTCTATGTTTATTCTTTTTCCATTTGGGTTTGGGAAGTGGTTAATTTTATTTTGTCTAAATTAGATACTCCACCCTCTTTTCAAAAAAAAAAAAAAATTAGATACTCCACCCGTTGGTTCAAGAGTTGATCGCGAAGGCCGTGCCGTGCATTTTGCTTGGAATGTGATTGGAATGGTATATGCATCTCATGTGCATTTAGTTCAATATTTTTCATGCATCATTAAGACTTTTTAATGTCTTAATCTTTTATGAAATATCATGTATACACTAACCTTATATTATTGGCCTTATTTTATTTGAAGGAAAATCTTGTCGAAGGCATTTTAAGTGCTTGCGCCTTAGTAGCGCCTTAGCATTGCCTTAACGGACTAAGGACCTTGCATGCGTGTTAGTAGCGCCTTAGCATACTAAGGCCCTTGCATGCGTGTTAAGAGCGCCTTAGTAGGGCACTCCAGCATTTTTCCTTGCTTTGTCATATATAAGTATATTTTTCATTCTAGGGTACAATAGTGACATAGCCCACTTTAGAGAGAGAAAATAATACCTCTCTTGCTCTTGTGCTTTCATTTGCATTTGGATGATTTGAATCTAGCATTCAATCATCTTTGTTCAATCTAGAGAAATACTTTCATGATCCATGTATTCTCTCTAGGTTGATTCTTTTGCATAAAAACCTTCACTTTACAAAATCCTTACTTTCATGCCCATGAATCTACATGGCTAAATGATATCGGAGCTGTTTTAGAGCGGAGATCGAGATGACGTTGCTTGAGGAGTCCATTGAATCACGAAGGGGCACAGGGTGCTAGGCAAGAAGAGGAGTTAGGTGTAACTTGGGGTAAAAGTTGGTAATCCCTAACTTATTGTCTTTTGTCTAACCTCTTGATTTATGAAAATTTAAGTAATTAGGCCGTGGTTTTATGCTTAGTGCATTAGATAATTTCAAAATCTAAGCATATACTCCGATAAAAGGTTTATTTATGGCATGGTTGTAAACTGAGAGAAGCAGTAGTCTATGAGTATAAATGTGAGTCTCCTTGAATCCTCAATGCTCAGAGCAACTCCCTTCAACCCTTTGAGCAAAATGTGGGAAAAGGAAAGAAAATCTATGGCCCAACCCCATCATTTCTATCCTGTAGGAACTATGAGATCAGCCCAAGGATGCCTTCGCCATCTAGGAGTCACATTCAGAAAATAGATTCCTATTCAAAGAGTGCATAACCACATGAATAAGCTCATGTAATCCGTCAATTTGGGATCCAATTTGAGATTTTCCTCGGGAGGTATCGAGAATGAATTGGAATGTAACAATATCGATTCACACCATCTTTCGTTAAAATTCAGAGTAGTTTTTTGAAAACTTGCTTCAAATATAAACTTTGAGTATTCAGAGATGCTCGTGTTATTCCAATATGGCAACTCGGTAATCTATTAATTCTTCCAAAGCACGCCCCGTTATTTCCCCTCGCAACAATCCAATCCAATTTGTTTCCCCACCCCGTTCTCTCTTCTACACCACAGTTCCGCCATCACTCTGATCACATCACTTCTCTGCCTCCACAATCACTCTTTCTCCACCACGGTTGTAGCACAATATTTTAAAACAAAAACAACAATTTCGAATTTCAAACCTTCTTGTCTCAACAATTTCGACCGTAGCACAATATTATTTTGTGTTCTCGCGGTACCGCCACGTAGTGCCTCGACACCCTTATCTCCTAACTCCTAAGTATATGGACTATATAAAATTATGTGGTGGAGAAGAGTGCTGGACACCACGTGACAATTTTTCAAACCATTGATTATTTAAATATAATCGTTGGTAATATCTGTTTTTTCCGATAATAGAACGAATATCTGTATTACAAAACCATTTTTTTAGGTTTGGCTTAAAAAGTTTAACTTTTAACTTTTTTTTGCATCTTTACTTAAATTTTTTCCGCATCTGTTAATTTTGCACTAAATTTTTTTGACTTATTAATTCGGGAGAGAAATCGAAAAAGTATAAAATTTTGATTGAAACTTATACTAATTTTTTTTAAAAAGACAAAAAATAAATTAAAAAATACAGCTTTTTTAAATATACAGTCTTTTTTAAAAATATTAGTATAAATTTCGATCACAATTTATACTTTTTCAATTCCTCTCGTCGAAACGAATCAATAAGTCACAAAAATTTACGCAAAACTAACAAATGCATGCAATTTTTTTTTTGAATCAATAAGTCGCAAAAATTTGTCCCCTCAAATTCTCACACTTCTTCAAATAACCCATTTAACAATAAAACTCTTGAATAAATCAAGACAACCACCACCAATACACTCAAAACAGTTGAGACCAACGAAATAACCAATAAAATTAAGAGCTTAATTTACAACAGTTGAACCCTCCTTGCCATCACACACACCATATATCCTGCTGCTTATTCATAGAAACAGAGAACAGGGAAAGAGGAAGAAAAACCTAATTCTATGCAACTAATCAACACCATCTCCATAGTACTTAAAGAGGAGAGAGAGAGAGAGAGAGAGAGAGTAGCAGATCATGTTCTAGTCCGTTTTGATCTCCGGAGTCTGGATCGTCTCCGGATAGAGGACTCTGTGTGCACCGGTCATGTCGAGGATTTTCTTGGTAGGCGCCTCGTAAGCCGGTTCCCCGGGGCTCGTCATGTACAGCATTCTGTAAGTCCAATCTATCACCTCCGGAACGATAACCCTCAACCAGTAGGTAACCCTGAACCATTTGGGCTCAGTCACATATCTTTCCCCACGGCAAGCCCCGTTCACGATCGCCCTTGCGCAGGCGTCGACTCTTTGCACTGGGACTATACCTACTTGTGCCTAAAATCATAACATCTGTTAGCATAAATGTACGTATCCAACAAAAAATGGAGCACTTCATGTGGATCAATAGGATCTGTAAAGACTCTTTCGACCCGGTGCCTAAAATCAAAACATCCATGTGAGTACAAGTAATTACAATCGAACGTATCCAAAAACTGGAGCGCTTCCTGGAACACTAATGAAGGGCTTGATAGCAAGCCGATATCGTTTAGGTATGGCGATTATAGATGGCAGCTGTAATTGCGATTAGGACAAGGAATTAAACATTTCGTCGTAGCAAAAACGCAAGTCTCACCAAGACATTTTTATTAAGTGGCCCAGACTACAAATGACAATGACGCGGTCGTTCATACCCCAAAATTTATCGGGTTCTCATCTGCTTCACAGTGTCTAGCTATAATTTCGTGCTACACAGTATGTAACGTATATATGCGGAAAAGGAAAGACTTACATCCCTTACGTCTAGATCCAATGTGAGTTTTCCATCCTTTGCGAGGTACTTCCCTTGGGTCAGTTCAGACTCAATAAACCCAGGAGTAACAATGGTGATGTGGATCTCCGGCGCAAATTCAACTCTCAACGTCTCGAACAAGGCAAACATCGCGGCCTTACTAGCCTGGAAAACACCACCAATATAAATAATTACAACTTGGGTAAACGAAACGATCGAGGAACTCATTTGGTCAAATAAAAAACACAATATCAACATAGTATAGAAAAACTCGGAAGGGAACTTGACTCGCGCGGTTAAATACTTACGTTGTAGACGCTCATTCGCGGCAATGTCAACCACGAAGCCGATGATGCGAGAGCAATGATCTTGCCTCCGGTGTTTCTTAGATGAGGCGCAGCGAACCGGGTGGTGTAAACCGAACCCCAGAAGTTGATGTCCTGTGATCAAACTCAAACCTATGAGAATTTACACAACACTATTGCCCTTGGACTCTGCCTAAGTTAAGGAAATTATACTCAAAACCGCCATCGTAATTGCTAAATTGAGTATGTGGGTGCCAATGGAATTACCATAACGGGTCTGAGGTTGGTGACATCGTCCACTTCTTCAAGCATGCAGACGTGTGAGATCCCAGCATTGTTCACCACATGGTCCACTGTGACCACCATAAAAGCACAATGCTAACAAAATACAGCAAACACTTGCAAAATCTCACATAAAGAGCACGAAAGACTCAAAAGTTCTAACGTACATCTGCCATAGTGATTCACTGCTTCTTCAACAAACCGCCTACAATCATCGACCCTCGAAACATCAGCCCGTACTGCAATAACATCGGGAGCGCCCAACTCTAGCGCCCTGTCCGCAACTGAGCGCAGACGATGCTCCCTCCTTGCTGAGAGGGCCAGGTATGCCCCTCTCCTTGCGTACTCGTAAGCAAGGTGCTAGACAAATGGAACAAAAAAATAATGTTTCATCGTAATACATACTAACACTTCTAAACCCAAATATTTTGAAAGACGATTATGTTAATGATGCTATTAACAGCTCGGTTGTCAATAAGGCAAGACCAAGATTTTTTTTTAAAAAGGAAATTTATAGAAATAGTCCTCCTGGTGAAATTCACCCGAGTCTCATTTTCGTCTTCCAAATATCAATTGCAACTCTTTTGAGTTTCAAGTTTGGTTTTCGTACCAAGTTGATCCAATTGATAACGTCTGTCAACCAAACTGGACGGAAGACGTCATCAATTAGACCAACTTGGTACGAACTGCAACGTCCAAACTGCTATCAATCTAATTTTTTCCGTTCAGTTTGGCTGACAGAAGTTATCAATTAGACCAATTTGGTACGAAAATCAAACTTGAAGGTCAAAATAGTTGTAATTGATACTTGGAGGACGAAAATGAAACTCGAATGAAACTAGGAGGACCATTTATATAAATTTCCCTTTAAAAAAAGGAACAAAAGTGTTAAGTGCAAAAAAAATGTACCCCGAATACACTTTTAAAGGTATTTATGACCGTTAATAGACTTGTTCCGGGTGATTTTGGGGTATATCTTCTTTGAGATTAAATTCTTTCCACCGACGGTGGGAAAATCCCTTTTCCACCACTACCTAGCTTTTTTGGTTCTACCGTGTGTTTATTGTTGATTTGAACCTTTCATCTTGTAGACCCGCATAGTAGTATTAAAAATTGATTTTCGCTTTGTAAAATGGATAGTTTATCTTTATTATTATTGACAGAAATCATATCGTCCATTTTATAAACCATAATCCAAATTTTGATACATCTATCGACTTCCGATCAAGTTGATTTTTTGCATGACAATACTATATTGTGTGTCTTAAAAAATAAACGGTTCAAATCACAACAATAGACACTCGGTGAGACCCATAATAGGTGATGGTGAAAAAATGAGATTTTATACCAGCGGTGGATAGAATTCATTCTCATTTTCTTTATACCTAGCATTCCTCGAAAAAGAAACACAGTTTCCGATACATTTCCCTAACACTTTTCAAGGCATTTTAAAAGATAGAAAACTATGTTTTTGTCGTTTTCTTGCCTTATTGACAGTCTATTAGCTTGTTATTAGGATTTTTCTTGGAAAATGATTTCAAGACTCCCCTTCTTTGAAAACAAGCCTCCTTATTGACAGTCTATTAGGTTGTTATTAGCCCATGTCCAACAAACTTTTTTGGCCTTAAGTCAAAATATTCTACTCTAGACTCGAGACCAACTGGGCTGCCACTTTCACTCTCAGTATCAAGACTTGGAAAATATAAAAGTAATTTCGCAGTTGCACAAATAATAAATACTTGCAATGGTATTCCGAATCAACTGATTCAGATATCTCTTTATATAAAAGTACTAGCTAGTCGATGCTAAGACTGTTTGATTCACCTCGCCTATGCCGGAGGAAGCGCCGGTGATGAGGACGACCTTGCCGGCAACGTTTTCATGGAAGACCAAGGTCAAGAAGGAGAGGAAGCACTTGAGAGCCTGGTATGGTGGCAACAAAAACAGGAGAGTGAAGAAGGTGAAGGGAGGAGCTACAAGGTTCAAGAACATGTTAATAAGATCCATGGCCGTGGGTAGATAAACAATCTAAGTACGTACTGATCGATGAGAGAGAGGATGAAGATGTATCTACCATTGCGTAGAGAGAGAGAGGGGGGTATATAAATATAAATAACAAGTGGAGGTGGGGGAAAGTTTGAGGAGGGGGAAGGGGAAGGTGGTGGCATTGCTGCATGGAAGGGATGCGACACGTAAGTTAAAGGAGACAAAGCGGACAGCGGTGGGGTGGCTGATGGGGTGTGATATATGCGCTCTCTCTCTCTCTCTCACTTTATCTTCACGAGTTTAATTCAAGTCGATTTGGGGAAACAATACTTTCGTGTGTTGGTTTTGAGTAATTATTCAGAGGTCTAGGGCACAACACTCTCTTTCACCACGCATTCCGGTTGGGTCGATACACTCTGTATTAATCAGCACGAAAACATAATGTGGTGGAGAAGGGTGTACGCGGTGGCCGGTGGGAGAAATATTCAGTAATTCGAGAGAACCTCCACGTGAAAATCTAGACCACTCTACAACCACACATTCTCGTAAAATCTACGACTAAAAATATGACCCCTAAATAAGTATATAATTCTCAAATATCCGAAGCACTACATGGTGCTCCCAAATTACTGAATAATCACTCCTGTGGCGGTGCGTGCCCAAGACAACTACTAAATATTTTGGAAAAATGACGGTCTAGGATGTGTTTTGATAATTAATACCCGCCAAGGATATGCAGAGAACATTTGTTAATGCTAAAAATGTCATTGGCGGGTATTAATTATCAAAATACGTCCTTAGCCGTCATTTTCCCAATATTTTTCCGTTGCTTTTTGTTTGATGGCCTATGGGCTTGTCCCACGGAAAGGCAGTGCTTTTGGACCCAAAATGAGGCCCATCGTGTGTCCAGTTTTAGAAGTGTAAAAATGGAACAGAATAGTCCAGTGGCCCAGTCTGGGTCGATTAGAGGCCTAGTGGCCGAGCCCAATTTTAGCAGATTGATATTGTGGTCAGTCACATTATTTTATCACATCCCTAATTGATTTTTGAAATAAACTTGGATGAAATCACGTGATAACGAATATTCAAAGAATTAAATTTCGGGTTTAGGGTAATTGTGGAATTATCACATCCCTAATTGATTTTTGAAATAAACTTGGATGAAATCACGTGATAACGAATATTCAAAGAATTAAATTTCGGGTTTAGGGTAATTGTGGAATTATCACATCCCTAATTGATTTTTGAAATAAACTTGATGAAATCACTTGATAACGAATCAAATAATTGAATTATCGGGTTTAGGATGATTGTTCAATTGAGTAGTAGTCCTTTAGTCTGAAAACCAAACTAGAAATTTTCCAACTTCATTTTTTGGATCTAACTATATACTAATTCAATATTTCTTTGAATCAAACAACAACAACAAGAAATATTTCGTTGAATCTCTTCATCTAATGTATGGTTTCGAACCAGAGGCGAATCCACCCGGAGACTTTGGGTCACGTGCCCCCCTGAATTTTCAATTCTCTCATTTATACCCTTAGCAATCTAAAGTATGTTTCATTTAACTCCTCAAGAATTGCACTAGTGCACCATTCATATTTAGAGACTATAAAGTTTATCACTCTTACAAGTCTCACAAAGTAAGAAAGCAATCTCTTAATCAATGTGTTTCAATTCCACCATCAAAAATAAATCTTTGTGTGTTGATTGATTGATGATCACTCGTTTGAGATTTAGAATTTTGATTTCTAATTGAATGCTACACATGTATGTCTTTTATATCTTCAAATTTATGTGCTCATTGCATACGAACTTTGTGCTCTTCAATTTAATTAGAAAACTCATCTCTAAAGCATACTTTAGACTCAAAATAAAACTGTGTTTGACAAGGAGAGAACATTTTGAAACTCATGACAAAAATGTGTGCCCCGCCTGTATTGGATTTCAGAATCTGCCACAGTTTAGAACCTTGCTGGGACACGCGCATACTTCTACACTATTCATCCCATCGGTCACATGGTGTACCATGTGATAAGAATTCAAAAAAGTGTTTATCTATGTGAACGTACCTAACAAAAGGTATAGTGATTTAAATGAAAATCAACTTTATTAGGTGTTGGAAACCTTTCATCATCATGATGTAGAAAAGGGAGTAGTTGGAGTTTGATTTTGTACGCAATTATGATTATATTTCAGCTTAATGTCAAATTACTACGTAATTACTAATTACTAAGATATGATATGATATGCCTGTTATCAAGGAGGGAATGAATCTTATCCCAAGTTTGTATAATCATGAAAAAATGACGGTTAAGGACGTGTTTGATAATTAATACCCACCAATGACATTTTCAGTATTAATAAATATTTTTTTTTTTTTGCTCGGCAAAAGGGAAATTTTATTTAGCTCGACAAGGGTACATCGAGAAAAGAGGCCACTTATGTCCCGCCCCAAAAAATGGAGCAAGAGACCAAATGGTGAAATGAAAACAGACTAGAAAGAAAAACAGAGGGACTTCCAGCAAGTCGATTGGAAGTCCAAAAAAAAAAAAAAAAAAAAAAAAAAAAAAAAAAAAAAAAAAAAACTCAGTTATATAATTTCAGTTATATCCTCATGCGCCTGATCACCTCTATTCCCCTTTTGAATTCTTCCACTGAGTATTCCGTGACATTATGCTTTGCCTTGATCCAAAATGCTACCCTTGTTTTGATTAAGTCCACCACTTCATCTACCTCCAGATGCTTGTTATTGAATATAACCTCATTTCTGGCAATCCAAATTGACCATAAACCTGCAAACAGAATTGATTCCCAACATTTCTTTTCCAGGTTTTTGAAGGAATTATTAAACCACATAGCTATGAAGTCCATGATTGTTGGAGGACAGATCCAGAGTACACCCCACCACCTCAAAATACCCGTCCACACTTCCCATGAGAATCTGCAATGGAGGAGTAGGTGTCTTGGAGTTTCACAGGCCTCTGCACAAAGGGGGCATTCTTGCGCCCCTTCATCTAAAATCAGTCCTCTGCTTACCAAAACTGACCTTGAGGCAATTTTGTCTTGAGCTGCCATCCAAACAAACACCTCCACCTTGGGTGGGGAGAGGTTCTTCCAAATACGGTGAAGGTTTGAATTAGCATTATAATTAAGTTCCTCCCATTTGGTGTATGCAGATCTTACAGAGAAAGAATTGCTCTTGTCCTTGGTCCATAATAAAATGTCGTCTTGATCCCTTACTAAGTTGATCTCTGCCAGCTTGTGTTGTAACTGAATGTAACTCACGTTCTCCCAATCGCGTAAATTCCTTCTGAAATTAAGTGGCCACCAGCCAAGTGTTGATCTCTCTCCTATGTCAGCAATTCTGGTTTCTTGTTGTAATGATGCCGCATAAAGTCTAGGGAGTTGGCTTCTAAGAGGAGTCTCCCCAAGCCACTTGTGTTCCCAGAATTTTGTTAGGTTGCCCGATTTGACCTCAATCTTGAAGCCGTCATGAAGGTACCTACCAAATTCCGAAGAGATATCGCCCACTGAACAAATATCTTTCCAAACATTTGACGTTCTCGTAGGCACTGGGAGCTGTGGTAACCATTCACTGTTGTCCAACCCATACTTCATAGAGATCACCTTATGCCATAAAGATCCTTTCTCCTTGTAGAATCTCCACCACCATTTTGCAAGGAGAGATAGGTTATGATCTAGTAGTTTCTTGATACCCAAACCACCCAATTTTCTGCTTTTCGTCAGACAACTCCACTTCACCAAATGTAACTTCTTTTTCTCCAATGTGTCTCCCCAAAAGAAATTCCTTTGAATTTTCTCAATGGACTTGGCCACAGTGATAGGCATTTTGAACAAAGACATATAGTAGATAGGTAAGTTGCTGAGAGATGAATTAATCTGAGTTAATTTACCCCCTTTGGTCGTGCGTCTCCCTTTCCACTTTGATAGTTTCTTCTTGATCCTATCCACAATAGGCTGCCACGTACTAATTCTTCTTGGGTTCGCACCTAAAGGAAGTCCAAGGTACTTCAGGGGAAGTTTGTCCACTCTACACCCCAATCTGTTGGCCATTTGGGTAAGAGTAGTTGCTGGAATGCCTATGCCACACAATACACTCTTCGAGAAGTTAATTTTAAGCCCTGACAGCATCTGGAAACATCGCAGAATTCTTTTGATATTGCTGATCTCTTCTATGTTGTTCTTGCAAAAAATGATTGTGTCGTCTGCATATTGAAGATGTGTTAAAACAAGACCCTCATTCCCAGCATGTCCTTGGCGGATATTAATTATCAAAATACGTCCTGAGCCGTCATTTTCCTGTATAATCGTGTGGACACGCGGGGTGCTAATGACAGGTTAAGAGCACTTAGAATAGCATAACTCAAAATGAATGGCTCTCTCTAGTGTATAGCTTTACATAAGTAAGACCTTCTCCTTTTTTTTTCAAGTGATCAGTGATTGTCAGTTAGAGTGTATACGAATGCACAAAATCCTTTTCTTGTTTCCTTTTTTCATTTCATAAATCACGCGTCGGATCAAATCACGTGCATCTCGATTAATCTCGAACAAAAAATAAATACCATCCGTAAAAATGCAGATGATCATCATGCTTTGTGGTGCGTGGTCTCAAAAGATGTGGTTTCTTTACTTCATGGAGATCGCATGGAATAAAGAGCGAGGAGGAAAGTAAAAAGATGAGCGAAACAAAAGAACAACAGGTTTAAACTTCACGGAAACCAACAAAAACTACATTTTAAACTAACAAAGCTACATTTGAAAACGTTCTTCGCCTGTAACGCCCGTTAAAGTCTGGCGAGCCCCTGAGTGTCCCAACCATTTTTTTCTTGGGAAAATGACGGCCAATGACGTGTTTTGATAATTAATATCCGCCAATGACATGCTGAGAACATTTGTTAATGCTGAAAATATCCTTAGCGGGTACTATTAATTATCGAAACACGTCCTTGACCGTCGTTTTCCCTTTTTTTTTCTTTTTGATCATCGAGTGTCCCAATAATAAACCAATGTCTGGGGCATCGGGTTTTTGTGACCGTTTGAAGGACAGCCATGATGCCCACTTCCCCCCCAAACCCGAAACTTTGCCTATTACAAAGTCAGAATTTAAGACATAATACAGAACTTATTTTGGACTAAAGCAATAGAAAAAACTTTGTAGAAAACGAGAAAAGAACTTTCCAAATGGGGTGATAGCCACCGGTGGTTGGCTCCGTATGCTACCAAGCGTTCGATGCGTTTTGACTCCACCGGTGGTTGGCTCCACCGATCTATGTAAAAAACGAGAAGAGAGATGGAGATGACAGGAGTAGAATGGGAAAACATCGCACAGTGTGAACTTTGAAGCCTCAGACTATAAACAACCATCACCAGTGTCAATACCTTTTATAGTTGCTTGTGCAGTTCAAAAATTCATAGTGGCACGGTGAGTGAAAATCAGAGAGGTTCCATATGTACCATCACAGATTGTGGCTCGTTAACATCTCTAATTCAGAGTTCATCTGACAAAAATTGCCTTGTAAAACGACGATTAAACAAGGTTAGAAAACAAAACGGAAACTCAAACTTATTCATCAGTAAAGTGTTAGACGAAGTACTGTTCCAACTTATAGACAGGTCTAGAATTCTTGCACACAAAAGCTGAAGTAAAAGTGTGCAAAAACCATTATCAACACTCGCTACGAACTACAAAGAAAAAGACGATTAGAAACAACTGATCAGATATTCCAACCACACACCCCCTAACGTAAATCGCCTGTGTGATCAAGAAGCCTCGTGCTCTCCCTGCACAATACCAATCACAAAACACGAATTACGGCCATGAAAATGAACGTAACAATCAAAATTTACAGTATTAAGCGGGCACGAGAGGATTGGGTTGGGGAATCAGCTCACTTTCTTATTGGTAATGAAGTCCACAAACTAGTTCTTGCCCTTGCCCTTGCCGGAAGGAGACTTCCAATTGCCATCGACTAACCCGTATTTCCTGATATTCTCTCTGACAAATCGGTTGTACAAGAAAGCTGCTCCCTTGAACTGAGGCAGAACTAACCACGCCACGAACACCAGCTTTAGATCGTACCAAATTGGTATCCTACAAGGGGGGGAAATCCGATCCAGAATATGAATTGACCTAATTGAAATGACTGTAAATGTTGTTGATTTCATTTTGTTTTTTCCTGGGATCATACCATTCTAAGACAGGTTGGAGGAGCATCTCCATGAGAGTGAGGAATGAGTATATGATCCAGTAAGCAAGCCACTGCTCATCGTCTACCTTTGATGGGCTCTCTATCGCTATTACCGACGCATACCTATTCAAAAATCAAACCTTATACTAACAATTACTCCACAATCACCACAAGATCGAATTTGGGTAAAAATGTGTTCTTTGAAAATCGTACAAAATTAAGACATGTGAAAGCATGACATATGTGGTATGGGCATCAATTATTTGTCTTACAACTCGAGTGTCCGGTCCAGCTTACGCGCACCTCGACTAATCCAGGCTCAATCCCACCGCTCACTTGCCGTAAAAGGAATTGACAGCACCTAAGAGGTTTCGAAGCTGAGACAAACCCGAGACCCAGGTCTTGACCACCGGACCAATTATTCTACTTGTTAAGCCATAATTTTTCCATTACAAAAAGTTTAATGGGCTGTTAATAGGAGGACCGCTCCAACTCCAACACGAGTTCGAATAGGGAACTTGTGATTGTAGTTATGAGTAATTCCCAAACAAACACACACAAAAAATCTTTAAAGGGATTGTCATGATTTGACTTACAAAGGGTACAGCAGCATAAGAACTGGCCTGCAGTGATGGTTACAAGAAAGCAGAAATTAGACTGATAAAACTTGTAATTAATTGCAACCAAACCAAAGAGAATAGCTGAAAACACATATGCAGAGAGAGAGAGAGAGAGAGAGAGAGATTGGTGGGGGTTAAAATTACCCGGCGAGAGAGTGGAGAAGGGTGAGAAAAGTCCATAAACGACTCGGATCTTGGTTAGTATTAGCCATATCTTGGTTCTGTTTCTTGTTTTCTGGGTTCTTTCTCGGATTTTACAAGAACAGCGTGAACGAAAACGACAGAGGAACGGAAACTGGGGGGGGGGTTTCGATGAGAAAACGATGTTTTAGAGGATTCTTCTAAGTGTTTGAGTGGTGAGGTAGGAAGTGATAGACAATGGTACAAAATTGGAAGAGTGTTTGATGCAGCTCAGCGATTTATAGGGGAGCAGGGGTGGGGGACACGTGGCGGCGAGTTGGGGGCGGTGAATCGGATTCTGCCTTTGATCGTGGCAATCGAGGTTTCGCACCGTCCAAGATCACTAGATCAGGACCAGATCATTCGATTTTGTTTTCTTGTAGTATTGATCAAAAAGATACTCCGTATCTACGTAATTGTTGAAGGTTTCACACTTTCACTCATGGTTCTGACTAGAATGGTAGGAATCTCCGGACTAAGGGTCATCATTTAGTCCGAAGCCGCCCGGTCCATTGGGCTTTTACCCGGCCCGGCCTGGCCCATAGTTTGTAATGAACGGGCTTAGGCCTATGAATTTTTACTCGGTCCGCCCATAGGCCCAGCCCGTGAGCCCACCCGGTAGCCCACCCGTGATACCCGTCCATTAGCATGAAATCCCACAAAATCATTTCTTTTTTCCCTTGATTTAGTTTCGGCCCAAGGGAATTTAAGCCCGCCCCGCTTTTGGCCCGTCGGCCCATCAATTGGATAGCCCGTGGCCTGGGCCTGGGCTTCAATTTATAGTAGGTAGTCCGGCCCGAAAAAAAGAAAAAGCCCGGTCGGCCCGGCCCGTGGGCGGGTTTGGACAGTGACTTGGCGGGCTGGGCCGGCCCGGGCCAATGATGACCCTTACTCCAAACCTCCTTTTTTTTTTTTGAAACGACAAAAATGGAAGAAATCTTAATAGACTTAAATACTCATCCTCATACTCTAACTGACTTATGTTTTCATTCAGGTAATTTTGAACAGTTATGTTTTCATCCCAAAATTTAAATAAACCCAATTTTACCCTTATCAAAATCTCTTCTCCATATACAAAGAAATTAATTTGGGATGAAAAAAATAACTTATGAGGTCTCCAACAGAAAAGGTATTCCTATGCATTTGTTTCCCTTTTCATGGTTATCCATAAGTATCACAACATATTCCCATAATTATAGCCACAAGAAATGCACGCCAAAAAACTGATCGCAATCCCTCCATTCCTAATCTAATCTGAAACCCCCCATTTGCCCTCATTCATCCACCAACAGCCGCAAGTTACCCATCGCTCGGACCCTCGAATCAGTCAATTGTGATGACCACGTGGATGGAATGGACAGAGCATCAACCGATCTCGTTGTTGTCAGCCCCACTCCACGGTCGCCCCTAGCCGGTCGCCATCAACCTAACTGCATCACCGTCACAGCCATGAAGTTGTCCATATCTCGCCGCCACAATGGAGCCATCCAGATTTTTTTTGTTGCCGTCGCCGGTCATATACTTGTTCATTCATTTTTCTTATTGCAAATTCTGATCAAGATTTGGTTTCAAAGAACTTGTTTTGTTTGATTTCATGGTAAATTATTTACTTCATTTACCATGAAATATGTTTGTATATGTTCCTACCATTTCATGCTAAATTATTTGGACCGTTTACCATGAAACTATTTGTTCGATTCATATTTTTGACAAATCTTATAAAATCGATTCATATTTTCAATCTGGGTTTTTCGATTTTGGTTTTATTTAGTTTTATGTATTTCATAGTAAATTATTTACTTCATTTATCATGAAATATGTTTGTCTATGTTCCTATCATTTCATGGTAAATTATTTGAACCGTTTACGATGAAACTATTTGTTCGATTCATATTTTTTACAAATGTTATGAAATCGGTTCATATTTTCAATCTGGGTTTTCCGATTTTGGTTTTATTTAGTTTTATTTATTTCATGGTAAATTATTTACTTCATTTACCATGAAATATGTTTGTCTATGTACCTATCATTTCATGCTAAATTATTTGAACTGTTTACCGTAAAACTATTTGTTCGATTCATATTTTTGAAAAATGTTATGAAATTGATTCATATTTTGAAATCGGCTTAGATATCGTTGAAAATAATTTGAACATTTAAAATTTTGAAATCCTACTATTATATCTCATTTAATTGCAGAGATTGATATTCATCCCAATCCCCTTAATTTAGGAAACAATAAATATGTATATTCTATATTGATATATATATATATATATATATATCATAGTAAAAGGGTAATAAGGGTAATTCACGATTTGAAATGATGAAAACATAAACACAAAAAGTGGGTTGGATGAAATCTTACGTTGTATAACTAATTGGGATGAATATTTAAAAACTCAATCTTAATAAGGGTACATCAAAACCTGATCAAAAAAAACAAACAAACAGGGTACATCAAAACACTTTTTGGTCTCAATTCCTTCAAAACACATTTTAAAGGACAAAAATCAAAAATCGGACATTGATAATTACGTGATCAAGATAGATTTGTGTCGTATCCATATGCTAACATATAACCAAAGGACTAATAATATCCGAGCCATTTTCGTATTTTTTGAATGATCTGCTCAGCATACTCTATAAATTGAACTGTTCATATCCTATGATGATAAAATTTTGATACCCTCGTACTGCATTGGCACAACGAGAGGGATCCTTTGTTCTGTTAGCATACCAATTTTTCTTCTAAACAATATATATCAATACCGTTATAATATTGGTTATTACTTCAATTATCAGTACGAGTCATATATTCAAATAAAAAAATTTAATGTTAAACTAACTTGTATCGACCAGTATTTGAGCCAAAATGGTAATCACCATTCAAGGGTACCAATCTTTTTAAAAAAAGAAGAAGATATGTATCAACTAGCATCAATCCGTATGGTACGAGATTCAAAACTTTGATTCATCATATTTTCCTGTTATCCCCGAAAAAAGAAATGGTAAGAATAAGGAGTACGAGTTTCATCCAAGATTCTGTTGTACCAAGACATGGTGCAATTGTGTGTGCTAAGTGTTTGTGGTTATAGGCTTCTAGTATTTTTGGTACAAGATACATTGCACTGTTCATTGTCTATCGGTTGTCTAAATTTTTTTTTACCAAAAAGAGAAAAATACTTAAAAGAAGTTTCCTCTCTTTTTTTTTTTTTTTGTGACCAGAAGTTTCCTCTTGTCTGTTTTGAATGGACAGAGGGACCGTGCTGTGCAGCAGTGCGGGCAAATCGCCGCCGCTCCGGTCTCGGTTTGATGATCGGAAACGTTCACTTTGTAAAGCTCATCTAGTAGAACAAGTGTACCAAAAATCAGCTTGATCGGATATCATTAAGTGCTTCATCCGAACATTATTATCTTGAAACGAATGGATCCGAAACACTAGATTAAAATCCACTATTTTTTGGTACACTTAATAATGTTAAGATAATAATGTTCAGATTAGGCATTTAATGATATCCGAACGAGCTGATTTTTGTTACAGTTGTTCTACTCGACAAGCTCTACGAAGTGAACGTTTCCGATCATCAAAAAACCGAGACCGGAGTGGTGGCGATTCGCCCCGCATAGCACGCTGCGCAGCACGGTCCCTCAGTCCGTTTTGAATAGTTGCTTTTTCTTTTTCCTCATGCCGGGACACGTGTTACCGTGTCTGAAGCACAAAGTCGGTGGCACGTGTCCCCCTCCAGACGACCCATGTAGATCCAGGCATGTGAATGCAATACTACCTTATACTAAGTTATAACCCCCTTTTCTTTTCTTTAATTTATTCTAAGGCCCAAACTTTTCCTTTATTTTCCAAAGACTTTATGAATTTCGGATCTAAACTTCATTTGGAACATTAAACTCCCCAAACCAATTTCTATGGTCCCATTAAGTTAGATTCACAAGCGATGTGTTATTAAATTTGTGTCATTTCCCAACTATTCGATGCCTGAAGACACTCCTCAATAATATCTTTTGAAAATAACGCTCATCATTTTGTGCATTTTAATAGATCTAATTATTGAAATATTATTTTGATCTGAATCTTGCACGCTCTTAAGATCCGACAATTACAGACGTTTTTGTGGTTGGTATGTTCTGCATTTTCAATACTCTAATGTTAGAATCGCTCATATTTAGGCTTAGTAAACCAGTTTCTATGGTCCCATTAACTATGTCAGTCGTGTTTTTCCATTGCTAATAGATTTAGTAAATCGCTCATGTTTCATCTTCATCATGTCACAAGAAATTGACAAAATTGAGATGCCATTAAATAGGAATTTTCAGCGAATCTCAAATCCAAAAAAAAAAAACCATCTAAACAAAAAAGGTTTTGGAAACTAGGCCTGATGGGGCCTATAGCTGGTACATTTCAGTTAGAGTTAAACCGGAAAAAAGATAAAGGCCGAAAAAAGCCCCCCACGACTTGATATCTTGCTAGTTAGGCCCATTGGGCTGAAAATTCTTACTAGGCTTATTAGAATCCCTCAATCGGATGAGACACAGGTGTATTATCTTACGCTTTATCGATGGGAGATAAATGTACGTAATTGTGTTCCCCGTTCCGCTAACTCAAATAAGTACTTAAAAAATAAGTATCTATTTTCAAGCTTCAAAATAATGGGCTTACAAATATAATTTCTTGAATAATTTTTTTTTTTTTGCATTGTTCATAAGATCTTATCGAGATCTATCAAACAAAATCATATTGTATATTTTTAGATTTCAATAAGTCAATTATTTTTAAACTTGAAAATTACAAATAAATACTTATTTTTTAGGGACCTTAGTGGAACACACCCACGCAATGAACTCTAGTAGGACTAACTTGGGCTTTAGTATTGTGGGCGTGTTGGGGTATAACAAGTATTCCTAGATCCAACTTCGGTCTCGTCCATGGATTCCAGGCAGGGGAGTAGAGCCTCGAAGTACTGTACCTTGTGCCCGTTTTAGGAGCCGATATTTCAAGGCGCTACTTAGGAGTGTACACGATTCGGATTGATTCGGTTCTCTAGAAAATCAGTAACCGGACTATTTCAAACGGTTCTAAAAAATTGGAAACCATAATCTAACCAATATATACATAGAACCTAACCAGAACCAAACCGCAAAACCGGTCAGATTTTGATTCGGTTTCAGTTCTATCCAATTAGCATCCAAACACTTATTCATAAAATATAAACTCATAAAATTAAAATTTTACAGCATCAAATAACTCATAAATAATAATAGACATTTTATTAAGAATCAAAACCCAATATGTTTAACAAAATACTTGACACTCGACCGAAAAACATTGACGAAAACCTACCAAATCATAAAGACTAATCTGTTAAATAAGGTTGCATAGAATTGAAAGAATAGGAAGGTAATCTATTAGGCCATCCACAGTGGTATAATCAAAAGCCAATTATTTTTAAAGTTAACAATGTTGATACAAAAGATAGTTCACAATGGTATAATCAAACTTAGCAACATCTTTAGAAATAATCAAATTTTGGGTTTTCGATAACCAAAACTTGCAACATTTTTCAATAATCAAAATTTGTGGACTCCACACCACATAAGTTAACTAGTTTCAAAAGTTGTATACATGCGTGTTTCAATTGGTATTTTTTTTCTTCTTTTCTTCGTCTATTCTATATATTTTCTTCACTTCACCCACAAACTATTTCTTTTTTTTTTTCTCTCAAAAAGTGAAGCTCATATCTCTCGATCATCTACAATTCAACCCATCATCGTCGGATTAAGGTATTTCACCCTTTTTTCCTTCAAAAAAATTCATAATAGAAGGGAAGAAAGTCACTGATTTTTTCCCAAAATTAAGATAGGGAATCGATATATTTTTGACAAAAAAAAATGTAAATGGAGGGAAGTGAATGGCAAGAAACAGAGGGGGAGAGAGAGTGAAATTGTAGTGGACTCTTATTTTGGTTATGAACTAGAAGTGACCATTGTGAAACTCAACATTGTTAAGCTTAGCAACCTCTTAAGTGAATAATCAAAAGCTGATGTGTCAACTTTTGATTATCCTTTTTCGATTATACCACTGTGGATGGCCTTAGAATAGAAAAGGAATGAAGAAAATAAAAACTTTCTTAACAAATGATATTTCATCTCTCAATAAATTAACCTACCAAATTACACACATATATTTATTTTTATATAGTTATATATATTAGTTCTAAACGGTCTGGTCCGGTCCTAACTACAGTTCTTTAATTAAGAACCAGTAACCGAACCAAAATTAACAGTTCTTATTTTTTTGGAACCATAACCTGATCGCAGAACCGGACCAAATAGGACGGTTCGGTCCGGATCGGACCGGTTTTATGGTTCGGACTGTTTTGTTGAACACCCCTAGCGCTAGTTAGGAAAGAAACCAAAGAGCGGGACAATAACACCGAAAATTTGGGACTTCGGATTGGTGCTGCGCAGTAAGGTCCGTGCTGCACAGTGCAAAAGCACCATCCCCCAATTGAGAAATTTGATGGAAATAGTGATGTCCCATCTCACATTGATGGGAGATGGCAAACACCGCACTTGTAATAATCTATGCTGGCTACTACGAATAATAAGTTGTGACTTAATCGGTTCACCAATTCAGTCATCCCATTGCCACACGCCTAAAGTACGTAATTGCCTAGCAATTCGAATGAAGAATTCTGTCAGTTAGACTTATCCCACATTGCTCATCTAAACCCTCTAATTTTAGTTAATAAATTTTAGAGGCTACTCCATCATTATCAATTGGTTTTAGGTTGGAACCCTCTAAAAAATCTAACATGATATCAGAGCTAGATCTTGGGTGTTCTGTCACCTCCACGTGCATCCGGGCTGCACGTGAGGGAAAGTGTTAGACTTGTCCGCTTGATTAATAAATTCTAAAGGCTACTCCACCTATTGTCAATTGATTTTAGGTTGGAACCCTTCAAGAAATCTAATACTGTCCATCACACAATCCCATCTCACAAAACATGAAATATGAGTACCATAGAGATAGTAGGAGTTATATATCCCCAAATAACCCCATGGATAACACAGAAAAGAAAATCCCCTTCGTGTGTTTCCCAAACTCTGACCATCTTTTTGCCGTTTACAGCTTCAAATGATAAAAAAACAAATTAAATCAATTTAGTCAACCATGGACTAAAGTTTTGAAACAGATGACCCAATTTAACCAGAGCTTTTTTTTGCCCTAAATCTACTCCATTCCACATCCTAGAGGGTACCCCTTTTTTCTAGCACAAACCACCAAATACAAGGCAGAGTAAACAAATGAGATCACATAAAATCAGTCAACTAAAAAGGGCCATACACATTAACAAAAACCACTCAAATTTCTCTACTTTTCCGTGTAACCCAACAATTAAGAATTTCTTACACTTTTTCTCCCCCACCCCAAAAAGTGGTTGACCTGCAAAACCCCTATCTCATCCTCTTTAATAATCCGAGTGTTTCCCTTTCTTCCACTCTCTCAATTGGACAAAGCTTTAGGTCAACTTGTCCCCTACCTTTTTTCCACCCAGTGGTTACACCAAATTTTCCATTTCCTCAAAACCAGGTAACAAGAAGTACCTAGAACCTACACCACCTCCCTCTTTTGGCACTTAAATCTTTTTCATTGTCCTCAAAAACTAATGCAATCCTAGCCATGAAATCTATGGCATCAACCCAAAACACCGCCTTTTGTCGCCCGGAGGCGTTTGTCAGGGCGGAGAAGAGGAATTTCGCGGGGTTCTGTGGGTTGGGAAACCATGGAAAGGTGAGAGAAAGGCTGGTGGTGAAGGCGAATGCCGGGGGGTACAAGGGTGTGGACATGATCAATGGAAGGAAGGTGAATGGGGTTGTTCCGAACGTCGATTTGGGCACAAGAGGTATTGATTTGGTGAAGAAAAGCAGCAGTGCTGTGGTTAACTTCCATGACCCGGTTCAGTCTTGGTTACTGGGGAGGTTTGTGGAGGACCGGTTTGTTTACAGACAGACGTTTGTGATTAGGTCTTACGAGATTGGACCGGACAAAACTGCCACCATGGAAACTCTCATGAATCTGCTTCAGGCCTGTTCTCTCTCTCTCTCTCTCTCTCTCTCTCTCTCTCTCTCTCTCTCTCTCTCTCTCTCTCTCTCTCTCTCTCTCTCTCTTCTTCTATATGTCATGCAGTTTTTTCCCCTGCCAACTTTTTATATGTCGTACGAGAGCGGTTGTCGTGAATTCAAAGAAATCAAATCACATGTCCCAAAAATGTCCTGTCGTTGAAATTACTCGAGAACAAAGGTATTGAGACAAAACAGGTGCAGAATGCCAGAATTCAAATGGGTTACAAAAATGCATACACAATGAAAAAATATTACCATACAAGAGGGCGAGATCGAGGTTCTAACATGTCAGATGAGGTGCTCCTTAATCATACAAAATGATAGGGTTCGAGTCTGATCGCAGCGAATTGTAGCTTTTCATTCCTTGTTTCCTTTTATTAGTTGAAAACAAATAGAGGCTAATACTATGAAAGGGACCGAACATTACCGCGGAATCCACCAATTTCTACTATTTGCATCGTGGCTTATTGAATTTGATGTGCACTTTCTAAGGTGCATAATATATGGGACAAGGAAATATATGTGTTTTCGTTCTGACTGCAGGAGACGGCTCTAAATCATGTGACAAGCTCTGGCCTGGCTGGAAACGGGTTCGGGGCAACCCGAGAGATGAGCCTCAGAAAACTCATCTGGGTCGTCACTCGGATTCATGTTCAAGTAGACAAATACAGCTCCTGGTAAGTAATCAATTAAAACGATCACTTCGTAAAAAAAAACCCATTTTTCCAAGAAAATAGTTTTATCATGTGGCCTCACCTGGGGCATACACCGATTTGATCCATTTTGGCAGGGGAGATGTGATAGAAATCGATACCTGGGTCGATGCAGCAGGGAAAAACGGAATGCGAAGGGATTGGATCATTCGGGATTCGAATTCTCAGATGATCATAACAAGAGCGACAAGGTGCACCTCCAGTTTAGAAGAGTGCACACTAGTTTTCCTTTAGGTTGTGTTTGGAACTTGAATTCGTGCAAACGGAATTTCTTCGACATGTTTAAACACACATTGTTGCACGAATCCAAGATCCAAACACGGTCTCGGGCTCCATTAATTTTGACTCCGAACTATTTGTGTTTTGTCGCAGCACTTGGGTGATAATGAACAGAGAAACAAGAAGGTTGTCTAAAATCCCCGATGAGGTGAAAAAGGAGGTGCAGCCCTTCTACCTGGACCGAATGTCGATCCCTACGGTGGATTCTGACGGCGAAAAAATCGACAAACTCACCGATGAAACTGCGGATCGAATTCGATCCGGTTTAGCCGTAAGTATCATAATTCATAACTTGACCTCATCAAAACCTGATTCTGTCATTCTTTGTTTCATCAACTGTTTCTCTGTGGGCAAAAAATTCAGCCAAGATGGAGTGATATGGACGCCAACCAGCATGTGAACAATGTCAAATACATTGGATGGATTTTGGAGGTACATCTCAAGACTCAAAGCCCTTAACGGAATTGCTGATAATTTTTAATGCAAATGCTACTCCCTCCGTCCCTTTATTACAGTCCAGTATTCCATTTTGGGCTGTCCCTTAATAAGTGTCCATTTTGTAAAGTTAGTGGGTAAAAATTGAGGTTTTCATTCCTTGTACTTGCAGAGTGTGCCAATAGATGTGTTGGAGCATTACAACCTCACAAGCATGACTTTGGAGTATCGTCGCGAGTGTCGACAATCCAACGTCCTGGAGTCCTTGACAAGAGTGATGAAGTCTCAAACTGCTGAAAACGCCGAAAATAGCATGGAAAATGACCGAGAAGAACTAGAGAGCACGCATTTGCTTCGGATGCAGGCTACTGATAAGGCTGAGATAGTCCGAGCAAGATCAGTATGGCAATCCAAACATGAACACACGTGATTTGATACGACAAGATGTCCCCCTCGCCTGAATATTTTTCATGTCTTTTTTTTTTGTGTTTCTAAAGCGATTTTTTTCGCAAGTGTTCATTTTTTTGTCCTATGATTATATATGTCATGAGTTGTTTTAGATCTTCAGGCAATTGGCACATCTCTATGTACGCAGCAGCTAATTTCATAGGGATTGAAAATTTGCAGGAGACTATTGGTCCTTTACGGTTTACACCATTTCGAGTTTCTGAGTTCTATATAGCGAAGGAAGAACCCTGATATGCATGGATCAATGCTTACTTTCGCCGAGGAAAAAAAAAAAACATTTATACATTGAAATAAACTCTCAAATATAATTTTCTCTCTGGTTCGGGATACCTAACGGACCTTTCCATGTATTGAGGTGTTTTTAACAAGTTTGGGTTCTGTCCACGATCAAAAGTTCGGCTGGGTACCTACTACCTATTAGGGGTGCACACGAGCCCGCCCAACCCGCCCAATTCGTTTTTTAAGGGTTTGGGATATGTATTTAGGCCCATCGAGTTAGGTTGGGTTGAGTTTTTAAACTTGTTTAATAAATGTGATGGGATTGAGAATATCTCTTAAAATCAAACTCAGTTCATATAAACTAATAACAATGATGTGCACACGAGTCAGCCCAACCCAACCCGTTTTTTATTTACGAGTTTGGGTTATGTATTTAGACTCATTGAGTTGGGTTGGGTTGAGTTGAGTTTGTAAGCCCGTTTACTAAATGTGATAGGTTTGAGAATCTCTCTTAAAATCAAGCCCAATCCACATAAAATAATGACAATAATGTGCATCGTATACTTATACTGTTAAAAACTGGTGTTTATGCTAATGATTAACTTATGCAGAATAATTTTTTGGTTCAAACTTGTTCAATTTTTTTTAGCATTTGTTAATTTTATGCCAAACTTTTATGCGATATGGGCGAATAAGGATGAGAGGAATCGAAAAAGTAAAAAATTATGAAGTATTTTGAGAAATATCCAAAGAAAAGATCAAAAAATCAGTTTTCGGACTTTTTCTTGGATATTTCCCAAAATACTTGTGCAAAAGTCTATTTTTTTAATTTTTCAATTCCTCTCAAACTTACTCACCCGTATTTCCCAAAAATTTGGCATAAAACAAACAAACGCAAAAAAAAAAATTGAATAAAGACAAAACCAAAAAACTATTTTTGCATAAATTAATCACTAGCGTGAACGGCCATGCCCTTTTTTCTACTTTACTATGTTGGTCTAAAAATTAAGCCTGGCTTAATTTTTGACTTTGTTGAACTCCAACAAGAGTCCTGCTACACAGATTGTGCACAGATTTCGTTATGGGACCCACCAATGGTCTAATACAAATCATCCAAGTCGTTCATTAAATGTAAAATATTTTTTTGAGGGTCCCCGTAAAAAATAAACTCAATCCGATACCTATAGGTGATTCATCCAACCATCTAACTTTTCATTCAGATTTTCAGATAATGAAAAGTTATATGGTTGGATCGAGCATCTATATGTATTTGATTGAGCTTATTTTTTACGGGGACCCTTGAAAAAATATTTTACATTTAATGAACGGCTCGGATGATTTGTGTGGGACCCGTGGTGGGCCCCACAATCAAGAACGGAACCAGGATTTTACCCTAGCAGTGGCGAAATGTATACTAAAAAAATTTAGTGGTGGCGAGACTATATAAGTTGGGCATAATTTTTTTTTTTACATATAAGAATTGTATTTTCTAAAATTCTTGTCGTGACGGTCGCCACCACTAGACCCCCCTGATCTCATCCTTGCCCACTTCTGTATTGAATAATGGCTCAGAAGACTAGACGATGGTGGCAATTACTGTTAGCAAATGATGACCACAACCTCACTGACACTTGGCGCTTTGTTGAACGTTTGCAGGTACTCTTTTGCAGAGTCTGCGAATGTTCACGAAGGCAATGCATGCGCGGATCGTCTATAGCCAATTTTGCCTACCGAAGAGATTTTGAATTACGTGTTTTCAAGTCAATGCCTAATCAGATTTCTGTTCAATTAAGAGAGGATACAGAGGGTCTTGTAGGGGTGTTTTGGCAATTGACTTTGGGAAATGATTTTGTCACATTCTTTTTTGTTAATGTCACACCCTGTAAGTATATTTTTACACCAAAAAATACACTTGCAGGGTATGACATTAACAAAAAAAGATGTGGCAAATCACTAGCCTTGACTTTTTGCATTTTCAAATTCTCATTTTTTTCATTTTGGGTGTTGAATGATGCTACTGGTATAGATGAAAAATATGTACCAGTGGGTACAAACCCCCTTCTCGGCCCATTTTGGGTCTCAAAAAAATGATCGGAGTCGCTTATTTTGTTTGAAATACTTTGCCTATGGTCCCCTGCAAAAAATAAGCTCAATCCGATATTGATTAAGACACTTAAAAAACGTCCAACTTTGTCTCAGAATTCAAGCCTAAATTCTAAAGTAAAGTTTGAATGTTTCGTAAATGCTCTTACTGATACCGGATTGAACTTATTTTTTGCAGGAACCATAAACAAAGTATTTCAAACAAAATGAGCAACTCCGATTATTTTTTTGAGATCCAAAATGGGCCGAGAAAGAGATTTGTACCCACTGGTACAGATGAAAAATCTGTACCAGTAGACTTTTCTGTAGGGTGTTTGGCATCCCATTTTGAGAATGGATTGTGGGAGAATGGATTTTGAATTTTTGGGTTTAGAGGCAAAAAACCAAAATCAGGTCTGGAGGAGAGGAGTTTTTCAGATTATTGGCTTTTTTCATTTTGTGGTCAATTATCAAAATACCCACATTCCTCACTTCATTTTACAAGTGGCATGTTTACACCTGTTAGACAAAGGGCAATATGGTAAAAATGTAACCCATAATTCATTTTCAACAATCATCTACCAAACACTACTACAATTTTAAAATACATTCTGCACAAACCTTCCAAACATTCTACCATATTCAAAATACATTCTAGTCATAATCCAAAAAGCCAAAAAATTGAAATTGAAAAGCCAAAAAGTACGCTCTCAAACACCCCCTTTTGTGTGCCCTTTTGTTTCAAGTTAATTTTAACTAAAGCTTTTTTTAAACAAAATATATATACAGAACAGTAAATGTAACAACCCGGATTTTCGACCCAATTTTTTTTAATACAAATTTATATTGTCAAATTTCTAATTCAATAATTAATTATATTGAATAATTAAAATACATTATTATGTGTATAATTGATATTATTTACACTCTTTTATAAGATATATATTTATACTTTAGATATACAGGGATTCATATTCATTTTTTATCATTTCTATCTAAACCCTAACTAGTACTCTATTCAAACTAACTCTGCACTTCCCTCCCACACTCTACCACTTCTATCTTTATCCTCCAAACTTATCCTCCCACACTCCCACCACATCCAAACTTGCACTTCCTCTCTCTATCACTCCTCTATACATAAACGCGTCCACATACATTCTCATTCTATGCATACACGCGTTCACATACATTTTTATCCTATACATACACGTGTCCACATACATTAGAATTAAAGAAAACCCCACCAAATGAGGCACTTGTTCCCTACCCCTCTTATCATTATCAGTATCCCTCTCCTTCACTCTCCTTCCCCATTCCACCACTTCAACGCTTATCCTCTCACCTTCTCACTACCTTATTCTCTCTCATTATACATACCCACATAAATTCAAAAATTGAACACCAATATATTATTCACTCTCAATCATACTGTTGAGTCTAGAAAAGAGAGAGAGGGAGAGAGACGGGTTTCTACGTAACACCCCTCCGTACATCATATTCAGGTTCTCAAGCAACCACTACATCACCATGCATCCACAAACCACCTTCCAATCATTTCGAGTCAACCCCGAGTCCCCCACTGCCGCCGCCGCCGCCGTCTTTTTCATTTTACCGAAATCGTCCGCAAACTAGTACCCGCTTTTTCGGCCGGATTTAAGGTAGATTAATCTCTATCCTACTTTCTCCTAAGTATATTTAGTTCGTGTATGATGATTTAAATGAGCTATAGCCGAAGGAATCGAAACCACGGAACGAAGCCGAAGAAACCAGTTACAACTTTATTATTATTATTTATTTATTTATTTTACCCTTTTGTTACTTTACACTGTTTAGAATGATAAACACTTAATTAGAAGGATAAACGTTAATTAAACTTTATTATAGTAAAATAATGATTTTGTTAGAATAATGATAAATGGATTGTATAGTTTATAATAAAATAATGTACAAGACAAATTGTGAAAATATTAGTACGTTATATTTTTTTTGACAAAGGGTTAGTCAATCAGTAGATATCTATAGACTATTATAATTTTTAGAATGATAAAACTCTACAACGTTATGTTTCAAAATACTGTTTTTCACCTAAAATACTACATTAATTAAAATATGACTAGTTAAGTATAAAATATGATACTTAGTAGGATAAGATAGTAAGATAATTACAGTCAGAATCAAACCTAACTAATTAGTAGTAAGAACTATAGACTTTGACTCTAGTACAAAATGAAAGTTAGGATTTCTTCTAGCTAGTCTAATAATAATGCTAGGGGAAAGGAAATATGTTTAGTACAGTTGGACAAAAGAATAAACAACTACTTGTACGATCCTAAAATTATATATATCCTGTGGATTTCGAAAATACTAACGGAAATCCTCAGAATTAATAAAATTAACATATTTGTTCATTAATACTTAAATATTCGAAAAGGCATCGGCTCTATCCAAATCCCTTATGTGTTTAATTATTTGCACCTATCAATTGTTATATTGTTGTCTCATTGAAATATATCATGTTTGAGCTATTGTTGATTGTATCATGTTGTACGTGCTAGATTGGACTTAGGTTCATTGGGTGGTTACGAGTAGTGAATCATGTAGACGATGATAAGTAAATGGAAAATGGTAAAATGTTGAAAGTGTGAGTACTGTGTGAATTGTGAATTGAGCCACGGTGATGGCAAGGGTAACCTATGGGGCCCTGTGTTGAATGGGTTACCTGAGGGGCCCGGTGATGAGATATGTTGTGATGCTAACGTATGATACGTCATGAGAAGTTTTCCTTCGAGGAAGGGAATGGGTCCCATGAGACGGTTATAGTTAGTGAGACGTTAATGTATGATACGTCATGGAAAGAAGTTTCTCTTTGGAGAAGAGAATGGGTCCCATGAGACGGTTATAGTTAGCGTGGGGTAGTGGATGTCCGACCCTAATGTACGATACGTCATGGGATGACTCGATCCTCCTGTTATGGTCTTAAGTGAGAACATGCTCGGTACATAACTTAGGTACGCTCACCTAGGACCCTGGTACAGGATAAGCAAGAGGAAGGGTGGACCCATGAAACGGTTGTAGTTAGTGGATGTGGGAGGAAAGGATCTCGTGGAGATGATCCTTAGATTTCATGTAAGATGATGGATAGTAAAGAAAAAGACGATGTGCTATTATTCTATACCACTTGTGTATTATCAATTGTGAAATTATTGTTATTATTGAATGCTAATTGTAGAGTAAGGGGTTGGTAGGATTGAGATTATCTACTGGGTAAATTATCACTCACGGATACGTTTGTATTCTGGTAAATCGGTTGCTTCGGCGATCAATTTGTCAGAAGGTGCAGGGTTCAATGGTGGAGCTGTTTGACACAAGAGGAATACCAAGGGTGGAGACCGAGTATGCTTGGGATCTATATCAAGACTAGAGTCGCTCTGAATACGTTTAAATAAATGTTAGATTGTTCGTATTTTTCTTAAATGTAAATTTTGTATAACAGCAAATAGGGGCCTAGTAGTTATAAAATTCAGTGTATTTTAAGGTTAATGTTTCCGAAATTCCGTGGAAAATCGGAGCGTTACAGTAAAAACCTCTTCTTCTTTTTCTATCAGCGTAAAAAGCTCGTTTTTTTTTTTTTTTGATTCGGCGTAAAAAGCTTGTTTATTTATTTCCCTCAAATTAGGAGAGTTCAGAGGTCACGTGGGCTTGACCCATATAGTGGGGACCTCTACCAAAGTACCAACCCCCATAATCGTCCAATCCTACCTTATAGGCTTATACCCTACCACCGTAGAAAACCCCCATGTTTTCACCACCCCACCTACTATCGTAGTTCCACCGTGAATATTGTGTGTTCTACCATGCATTCGTAGCAATAATCAAAATCGTTCATTTTATAGGACACGCAGAGTAGTATACCTATGCAAGAATATCAGATTCATTAAACATCGATAGGTATATTAAAAATTGAATTTTGGTTTATAAAATAGACAGACATTAACAATTTAACTTTAAAAAATCAGACCGTCCATTTTACAAACCAAAGTTCAGTTTTTGATAAATCTTCGGATGTCCAATCAAATTGATTTTTTGCGTAAATGTATTACCCTGTTAGTCTTAAAAGATGAACAGTTCAAATTACTGCATTAAATGCACTGTGGGGTCCACAAACAGAGGTGGTGGGAACTTGGAGTTTCCACCTATGGTATGGTGGAGAGAATTTTATTCTCATTCATTCCGAAGTAGGAGTACCAAAAAAGAATTTTATTCTCACACCAGAAAAAGTAAATACCACGTTAATTTTTTCAGTAAATAGGTTTTATTATGAACGTACTGAAATTTTTGTCCATAAATGCCTAACAAACCCTGCATATATCCACGAAAACAATGAAGTCTACATAACAAATTTAACACATAAGGTAATAGTACCATGGATGGGACCCGGGGATGCTGCCGAGCAGCTCCCTGCAGAGCGGCCAATCAGGCCTTTCATCTCAGCACATACGACTCGGATCGGATCTGAACGCATACAAATTGCATACCAATCTAAATCGTCCATCGCATACATGTTGGACAATTCATTTCTTTACCTGGACGCGAGCCTCAACCTAGACGCGAACCTCAAGTTATAAAAGAAAAAATTACATTCTATCATTTTTATTTTTTTTTAAAACAACTAAAACTGATGACTAAAAAATTGATATTGACTCAAACCCAAGTGAATACTTCCGCAAAAATAATTGGTTTCCTATATGCATTACGTGTCCATCCATAAAAGTCCACCACCTGCCCACCATGCTTACAGTAAATGGTTTGTTTCAGAGGAATTTGTTGGGACTTCAACTTCAATCTTACCTTCACAAGAATCCAGGTTAAAGAAAGACAAATTATTAGTACTCCTTCCATTCCAAATTCGTAGTCCTCTTTGCTATTTGGGACATCTCAAAAAATTGGTAATTTAGGATTATGATTTTGGCACTCCAAAAATTGATGGAGGGGCTCCAAAACTGAACTGTATTGATACACAAAATGACGTCGTTTTGGAGCCCCTCCATCAATTTTTAGAGTGCTAAAATTAATTTCCTTAATTTATAATATATTTTATATAAAATATAAATCTTATTTGATAGATCTCAATTAATTTTATTAAGCAAAGTTTTTAAAATCATAAAAAAATATTATAGATTGTGACGTATAGACAATTGTTTGAGTGACACAAAAAATGAAATAGGACCAAGAATATGGGACGGAGGCAGTACTTTTTCCCCTAAATTTAAGCAAAAATAGGCCCTTACTATACCCCGGCCCTAGTATCTATTCTAATTTATAAAAGGAGATGAGCTTTTGGTGTGACCTGTTGTTTTTTAAACCGTATCACAAAAGTGGTTTTCACTTTTATCCTAATCAAAACACAAGTTTTACATCCGATTTTATTCTAACATGATTAACCTCTTAGGACAAAATAGTAAAATTACTAGAGCTCAACCACTCACCCCAACCCCGAAAAAAAACTACCCACCCACACTCTCATTTTCCCAAATATTTTTACGTGCACACACGGAGGGCGTGCCCTCAACCGCTAGTTTTAATTATGGTCCAGATTTTCTCCCGATAATTGTCCTTGTATAATAAAAAAAGGCTGCTGATTTTGCCACTCCTTTTTTTGTTAACGTCACTCTCCTGCACTTGTAAGGGAGTGGCGTTAACAAACCAAAAATACACTTGTAAAGGAGTGGCGTTAACAAAAAAGAGAATGGAAAAATCATTTCCCTAAAAAAAAAATACTCAAGTGTAGAATCTTACATTATGAGATAGCCCTAGCAATTGGCCAGGAGAGTTACCGGAGAGAATTCATTCCACTGAGGCCCTGTTTGATAACCCTCTAGGGCCTGTTTGGATGCATCCATAAGAAGAGGGATTATTGATAAACACCTAAGATTGTTAGATCGTGGTGCTTAAGTTCCCTAGTTAGTAGCATTCTTAATTATAATTCGTTGTTTTTATTCGTTTTTACTCGTAAGGTAGTTTGTTTAGTGTTTCAGGTAAAATGGCCTCAAAAGGCGTATTTTGATCGCAAAGCTAACCCCCAAGTGAGTTCAAGTATCCACGCCCGATGGAACTTCTACCAGGATGACCCAAGAACGAAGGCGTGAGGCATCGGGTGAGCTCAAGGGCCGTTGGGTGCCTGGTTTTGGAAGCTGGCTTGAAGGCCTGGGATAAGCTCCCCGTATCGATACATTTTTTCTATATCGATATGCATTAGCTTCATGAAGTTGCAGTTTTTGTTGTATCAATACGGCCTTAACCCGTATCGATACGGGAGCACTACGAGAAAAATTGTCTTTTCAGCTTAGCAACGTGGTATCGATACACTCCATAATTAGTATCGATACCACGAGCCTTTGGCCAGATATTTGTTACTTTTTGGGCTTTTCACTTATGGAATAGTTGCATTTTTTAGGATATTTTCATATATTTGAGGAGAGAGAAGTCCCATTTTGTATAAATAGGGGCTCCCTCTATCTCTTTTGTATCTAGCACATTACTACTTTTAGGTTTTCCTCCATTAATGTCTTCTTAAGCTTTTCCAAGTGTAATTTCCTTAGACCTCAAGTAAGTAATTCTCGTTTGTTCATTTCTCGTTTATTAAAGTTGTAGCTACGGCTTGGATCCTTATTAATATCAAGATAATTTTCGATTCTATCGGTTAGAAAGTATGTCTCGTTTTTATGCTTTCTTTTGTGCTTTAGTTATAAGTGAGTAGTCGTTTGGTTAAGTCTAGGGATAATCTTTCCCAAGGACTTAGGGAGTTATTCGGTTCTTTGAACCATCGGGCTTAAAAGCATGGTTTTTTTGGATTAAGAGCTTAACTTGCATTTTCTAAACTAGGGGTGTTAACTTCTTGGCATGCCATTTAGTCAAGCGGTCTTGGCATGTGGCATACCTAGAGCTCGTGGCCTCCTATGTGTTCGATAAATGTTATAAACAAGTTAGTTCGCCTCCATTTAATCACATCTTTTGTTAACGTAGTCATTAAAGCTAAATCTTCCGAGCGTGAGCACGCGGTCGTGACTCTCGTTTGAGTTATAATTGAGAACCGGTAACGGCCTTTGTCAAGCAAATTTCTAGTCTTTTTACTTAGCTTGTCCACCACTCAAAGGAAAACCAAGTTGGCCGTCTTAAACGCCACAATCCGTTACATAAAACCTTCAATCCGATTTAAGCTATATTTGATTCTCTGTGGGTACGATCCCGAACTTTCGAAAATTATGCTATCGACGATCTAGCCCTACGCTTGGGGTTTCAAACCTTATATTTGAAGGCAAAGATCAATTTCGGTTTAAAGCAATTATTTTTCACCCATTTGTAAGACCTGGGGCCCATGCTTTGCCCCCGTTTGGGAGCTGCAAACTCAGGGGTTTTCACGAACACCGTTTCTTATCGGAGAAGGGGAGATTCGGCGGTATTAATTTTGGCTAGGGTTTGAGGTACCCATAATTTATCCCCCTCTTATCCCCCTTGAAACAGGACGATTCCACCCCTCCTTCTCCCACCCCCAGCTGGAAAGCTGAGCAAAAAAAATTAAGTGTTTCAAATTTCAATCCTTTTGAGCCGGTGGAAAAATTTTAGTTTTCTAATCATTTTATCCTAAATGATCATAATTAAATTTTGACTCTTGATTAGTCCTAAAAAAGTCGTAGAATCAAATATCTCTTAGGGCTAATCAACGAGAGCCATTGAGTTAAAATTTAATTACGACCATTTAGGATAAAATGATCAGAAAACTAAAATCTTTCCATCGGTTCAAACGGATTGAAATTTGGATCGAACACTTAATTTTTAAACCTCTTTAGACCGTTTATATATTAAAAAATATGGTTAAAAAAATTAAGTGTTCCAAATTTCAATCCGTTTGAACCGGTAGAAAGATTTTAGTTTTCTGATCATTTTATCCCAAATGGTTGCAATTAAATTTTGACTCTAGGGCTCTCGTTGATTAGCCCTAAGAAAGTTGTAGAATCAAATATCTCTTAGGACTAATCAACAAGAGCCATAGAGTCAAAATTTAATTATGACCATCTAGGATAAAATGATCAGAAAAGTAAAATCTTTCCACCGGTAACGGATTGAAATTTGGAACACTTAATTTTTCAACCTCTTTAGACAGTTTATATATTAAAATTTATGGTTAAAAAATTAAGTGTTCTAAATTTCAATCTGTTTGGACCGGTGGAAAGATTTTAGTTTTCAGATCATTTTATCTTAGATGGTCATAATTAAATTTTGACTCTAGAACTCTCGTTGATTAGCCTTAAGAAAGTTTTAAAATCAAATATCTCTTGGGGCTAATCAACGAGAGCCATAAAGTCAAAATTTAACTATGACCATTTAAGATAAAATGATCAGAAAACTAAAATCTTTCTAGTTCAAACGGATTGAAATTTGAAATACTTAATTTTTCAACCTATTTAGACAGTTTATATATTAAAAAAATATGGTTAAAAAATTATTCTATTTAAACTGGTGGAAAGATTTTAGTTTTCTGATCATTTTATCCGAAATGGTCATAATTAAATTTTGACTCTAGAGCTCTCGTTGATTAGACCTAAGAAAATCGTAGAATCAAATATCTCTTAGGGCTAATCAACGAGAGCCCTAGAGTCAAAATTTAACTATGACTATTTAAGATAAAATGATCAGAAAACTAAAATCTTTCCACCGGTTCAAACGGATTGAAATTTGAAACACTTAATTTTTTTTAAGAAAATTGAATTTTATAAAAAAAAAAATTGTTTAATAATTACGGCTTAAATTGTGAAAGAATAATTAAATTTGCAATTACATATAAAACCTAATACATAATTAATTTAGGGACTGCACAAGGGCAAAAGGGTCATTTGATAGCTTTTTATATCATTCACCCTTCCTTATACCCTCTATTAATCCTCCATCCAAACTAAGTATTATTTAATCCCCTTCTCTAATACCTCATCCAAACAACCTACTATTTAATCCCCCTCCATAAACATCACATCAATGTGAGCCATTCCTTATTAACTAATACCCCCAATTCTTTCCCCGCATCCAAACGGGCCGCTAGGGAGTTGGGATTAGATTGGTAGAGTAAGGGTATTATGAGTACCTTGTTTGTTTTCCAAAATTGGTCTGAACTATTAATCCGTTTGGACTGCTAAGACCCCAACTAGGAGGAATTGCTAATACCCTCCTGGAGATGGTATTGGTAATCCAATCCTCTCCCTTGACGATACAACAACCTAATTGTCCCTTATTTGGAATTCCTGCAGAACAGATATTTGATTGTAAGAGCTCTAAATTAATTATGATTCTTTAAAATAAAATGATTAAAAAATAAGATCTTCGTACCAGTTCAAACTAATTAAAAATTCGAGCACTTCATTTTTTTAAATTGTGTAATAAATTAAAAAATAAAATACTCCAATTTTGAATCCGTTTGAACTGGTGCGATGATATTATTTTGCTGATCATATTATTTTAAAGAGTCATAGTTAAATTTTGTTTCTATAGCTCTCATAATTAAATTTCTGCTCCATAGGGTCCCAAATAAATAACGAAAACTTAATTATGAGAGCTCTAGAGACAAAATTTAATTATGATCCTTTAGAATAATATGATCAGCAACAACATCTTTCATCGGTTCAAACAAATTGAAAATTGGAGCACTTTATTTTTTAACTATATTTTTTTTAATATATAAAGGCTTTTGGTCATTTTATTATTTTTTTCGGTTTGCTTTTGATGCACAATGCACGGTGTTGTTATCCTTTAGATTTACATAAGGGCAAAAATGAAAATGTATACTATTAGTCCAATCTTATTGATGAGCACCCAACATTGTTGATATTTGGTGCGACTAGTCCCGTTTTGTGTTGTTTTATCTTATGTTTATTTAGCTTTTATAGTGGTATTGCACGTAAAGTAGGTTTTGTTTATTTCAGGTAAAACGTGCAAATAAGGCGTAGTTTGACGCCATGGATAGCCCAAGTGCTTCCAAGTACCCGAAAACCCTGTCGGCCCCTTAAAATCTGTCTAAGTATGGAAAAATGACTTTCTGAAAAAGTATCAATTTTCGAGATAAAAAATGGCGGTAATTGATCCTTGAATTTTTCTAAGAGTAACTACAAAGTTACAAGGTTTTATTTGAAGAGCAAGGTCATGTTTTGAGCCATTTTCCCTAGAGAAAAATGTGCAATTTTTCATTTTACACTAAAAGTGGGGGATTGACATTTTGATTTAATTGGAATCTTGAAATTTTAGTAATGCCATTGTTTCCAAATGGGGGGTACTTTCTTATTTTCATTAAATAAATTAAAGTAAAGAAAAGGTAAAAGAAATGTTTAAAATGTAATCCTTACTTAAGTTTAGAGAATGAAAATAAGATGCTGAGGAACTGTGAAGTTGCTGGGAGCTGTTTGCTGAAGCCTACCTGGAAATCTGCAGATTTCAGAAATGTTATCGATAACATCAACAATGGTATCGATACCATTTGTCCTATTTTAGTCCAGAAGTTGTCCAGCCGCAAGGGTATCGATACCTTTTGCCAATGGTATCGATACCAGTCAGCTCCGAGGGAATTTTTCAAGGGTGTTATCGATACCTTTTCTTATGGTATCGATAACAATTGTCTCCTGCAGATATTTTTGTTACTTTTTGGACTTTCCATTTATGGAATACTTGCCACTTTTAGCAAGTTCAGGGATATTTTGTGGAGAGAAAAGGCTGAGTTGTATAAATACTCCTCTCTCTCTCACTTTACACATATCTACTTTATGTTCTAGTTTTAGTTCTCTCTAGGAGAGAACTCCATTAACCTTTCAAGCTTTTGAGTTGTTTTCTTCAAGAACTCCTTAAGGTATTAGTCGTTTGTTGTTTTGTCGTTTATTAATGTTGTAGCTAAGGTTGAGATCCTTACATAAATCAAGTTTATTTTCATTTCCATCGGTTAATCATGTTTACCTTTTCTACCTTGCTTTCTAGTCTTTTCAATATGTGTGAGTAGTCGTTTAGGCTTGGCCATGGGGTGAATAACACCTTGTGATTTAGGTTAATTTTGCTCTTCTCAACTTAAGACTTGAGGTTTGGTTTATAAATGTGTGTGGTTCGCCTTTTATGTAACAAAACTTGTCGATGTTAACCTCCGATGATCATATGCTTGCACATATGGTTCCGTGAGCTATGTCTCGACTCGTGTTTGCCAAAAGAACCAAAGAACTTGCTCGCTTTCCAAACTATACTTCTAGTTCTTGGCCTTGATATTTAGTTTGAACTCAAGTCTTGGCGTTGTTAACCTCCGGTGATTATGTGCTTGCTCATGGTTCCGGGAGCGATGTCACGCCTTGTGTTTAGCTTGTTATTCAAACTCTATATCAAGTCTAACCATTTTCACCGCTAAATCTTCTGGTTGATAACCTATGCCGTGTGATTCAACCGTGTTTTCGTTGAGAAAAGTTGATTGGCCTAAGTTACGGGCGTTATGAACTTCTAGGCCTTGCCGCTTGTTTAATCTAGTCAAAAAACCGTTTTTCTAGTCTTTTACTTTGGAGTTTTAATCCCATTCAAAGCAAACCGAAGTTGGCCGTCTGAACGCCGGAAACACTTACTTCTAAAAATCATAATTAGCTGTTGAGACTCTCTCTGTGGGAATGATTCCGGACTTTCGGATTTTATGCTGACAACGACCTAGCCCTACGCTCGAGGTAATTCAACATATTTCAACGGTTAGGTTGTGGCGAAGCACTTATCCCACCACCCTCCTTTTCCCCCCTCCCCCTCCCCTACCATCTTCCTTCCCCCACCATATTGTTTTGTTGATCATATCACCGTTATCAGACGGTGGCAGAGTCTGCAACAGCTTCAGCATTCAGACTGCGGAGGGAACGAACTCAAGTTGGTGTGGCGGGTCAATTTAGGAGAGTCTGCTCTGTGTTCATACCTGACCACTCCACACTTGGCCACTCCAACTCCCCTTCACAAGTGTGATTGACGGGTCCGACTCCGGCGTCTTGGCTCCAGGCGACTTTTCTTTTTTGTTTTTTTGTTTGTTGTTTTTCTGTATTTTCGGATCGATGAAGTTCTGGTCCTTTGTATTAAGATTTTATATATATATATATATATCGAGTTTATTTCTGGTAAAATAAAAACAGACATGGAGTAAATTGCTAGGAGTCCTAATTACTCATTTGATTAGAATATTATTCAGTGGTATGTCATTAGCTTCATCTCTTTTACGGGGCACTGTGAGTCGTTACCGTCCTCTTTGGTAATCGAGCCCAATGAATGGAGTAGTTTTTTTTCCAACTATTGTCAATTGGAGTACTATTTTTTAATTAATCTTAAATTTTCGTGTAAGTGCCTCCTAATCTCGATAGGCTAATCTTTTCTTTGGTAAGCGAGCAAATAAATGGGAGGAACATAAATCTAGATTAGAGGAATTGCCTCTTGAAAGAATTGCCGGACCACAGATAACCCAGAATTAATGTACTAATATACTATAATTTTTGGACCTCTTTCCCTCTCTTCGAATATTATTATTTTAAAAAAAAGAGTGATTTGCTTTTATATCCCTTCGACTTATCAGAAAAATTCAACTTAGTCCTTCAAGTTTCAATTTCACCCAACTAAATCTTCGATTTGCAAATTAATTTCAATGTTATCCTTCCGCTTGCTCTCGTCAGTAATTTGGACGGAAAAGGGCCATGTGCCTATCACGTGAGCCTTCCCCAGGGGCATATTTGCCCATTCCCCTCCCTCCCTAACCCCCAGGTTCTGAAATTATAAGGCGGCATCACTCCGTCGGAGCCGTGCGGCGGCGGCGCTCGCATGAAACTCACGGCACACAACTCACTCTCTCACTGTTCGTGGTGAGGTACGGCAGTCTGATGGTGGCGGGTACGGGCCGAAGGTGATGGGTTCTGAAGTGGGTGGTCTCGGTGGTGGCAGGTTCAATGGGGAACCGAAAGGTGGTGGTGCCATGGAGTTTGGTTGTGGGGATCTCGGTTATGGAGGAGGGAGTGGTACAGGGTGGAGGTGGTGTTTTGGGTGGTGATGGTGGTACGGAGGAGGTGAGCTCTAGTTGGTGGTTATGGAGTTCTCGGTGGTGATCGGAGGAGGCCGAGGGTGGAGGTGAACCAAATGGAGTGTGTATGTATATACTGAGAGGGAGGGAATATTGGAGTATTATCTGAGTGGGGGGAGAGGTGTTAATGGTGGGGTGGGTTGTTGGCTGGAAAGTGGCGTGGACGAAGGTAATTGATTAGGGTTAAGGGGGGGGGGGGGGGGGGGGGGTTGGGGGGATTAGGGTTAGGGGAGGGAGGGGAATGGGCAAATATGCCCCTGGGGGAGGCTCACGTGATAGACACATGATCCTTTTCCGTCCAAATTACAGACGGGAGCCAACGGAAGGATGACATTGAAATCAATTTGCAAATCGAAGGTTTAGATGGATGAAATTGAAACTGGAAGGACTAAGTTGAACTTTTCCGATAAATCAAAGGGATATAAAAGCAAATCACTCAAAAAAAAATAAAAAGAATATCATAAAACATTACTTCAAGTAGTCAACAGACTTTGTGATTCAAAGGCGGTTTCTGTGAAGCTACCTTAAAGGACCGTTTGTTTTATCTGATTAATAACGAATTTATAAATATTTCACTTGGTTAGGGTATGTTTCCCTTAAAAAGTTTGTCTATAGCTTATGGGTTTTAAACAATTTGTTTATGCTATTTGGAATTTTAGTTGATATATGCGAGCATAATGATCTATCTCAAAATATTCATTTTTGTTGGCTTTAACCCGTGTTCAACCTCCATTGTATTTTTTTTTTTTTAATGTCACAGACTTTATAAGATTATCTGAGACATGTTTGATTCAGATTTTAAAAAATTTAATCTAACATAGGATATTTGACCTTTTGAAGTACATAACTCCTGTTAAAGGTTTTTTTTTTTTTGTCTAGTTTGGGCCTTTGTGGGTCCTACTTAAGCCTAGACCAATTATTGAAATTGTTCATTTCGTAAAGTTTGTCGAGTACGTCATTCACGTAAATAATAATAATAATTTGATCGAACCTCAATAGGTACTACAATATTTGCTTTGATTCAAAGATCGCTATTGGCAATGACTTGGATCTTCTTCAAAAACATTGGGTCCAGATTCCTGAAAAATGAGTGGTCGTGAAAATAGATGAAAGAGAATGGCTCACAAGTCGCATCCTCACCTTTCCAATGGCCTCGGGGGGGGGGGGGGGGGGGGGAGAGAGAGAGAGAGAGAGAGAGGGGGGTTCGGTCAATGGTCGATGACTCGGTGAAAACAGAGAGTTTCTCGGAGAGAGAGAGAGTGAGTGAGAGATGATAATGATTGAAATTGTGGGCTTTTGTGGGTCTTACTTAAGCCCTGAACAATGATTGAAATTGTTCATTTCGTAGAATTTGTCGAATACGTCATTCATGTAAAAAAAATTACTTGTAGTAATTTGATCCAACCTAAATAGGTAAACGGACAAAATAAATTTGTAGAAGGGAAAAATGGACAGTTTGAGTATAATTCAAAATTATACGCACCCTGCCTGCATTGTTGTTTCCTATGCATCGGCCCCATGTTTTCTGTAGCTTTGGACATTTTCCCATGAAATTCTTACTCTCGTTTGCTCACTTTTTCCTGATTTCCTTACGCTAGAAAATTATTTACTTCTACATAGGATATTTATTTTATTTTCTCAGACTTGGAGTGCTGATATACTTTAGTACATTTTCATGGAGTATTTAATTGTATACGTATACCGTATGTAGGGTGGTTTCAGCTGAACTTTGGGACCCTGCAGCGCCCCCTAACGCAAGTTACAGTGCTTGATCCTGTCCGTCTATCCGTCTTGGCAATCAATGGTCTAGATTTTAAAAAAAAATTGTAAAATTGATATGGACCGTCCAAAACACTTTTGAACGATGAGATGCAACACTGCAAGGTGCGGCGCTTTTGAGGCACTGCGCCAACCCGTTTCAGCATTGGTAGTCTGGTGGCCTGGCAACTCCACACAAGGGGAAATTATTACTAGTATTTACTCCTGATCTAAGCACTACAATGTGGTGTTCCAGTGACTTTCTACCTGCACCAGATTTGGTTCCAGGATAAGCCCCACAAGCCCGGAGCTAGAGCAATCCCTCATTATGGGACAACCGAAAAAAATTGTGAACCCTAGACTTGTCTACGACTTAATTGAAGAATTTGCTTCGAAAAATAAAAGGAAAAATTGCTTTCTTTCAATCGAATCATGCTAATCCTAAAGCACTACAACTGGAATTACATTTTTTTCTGTGTTTTTATATAATTTTAAGCTAAAAGCATAATGTAATGGCCTTGTTCGTTTGGTAACTTTGGGTATTTTAGTTTTGGTAGTAGGTGAAGAGAGATATAGGATAATGATTGGAGAGAGGGGTAATGAGTGGAGAGAAATGAAATTAATAATTGGAGAAATTGGGTAATGATTAGAAAAAGATATAGGGTAATGATTGGAAAACAAAGTAAAGTATCAAAACGAACAAGGTCATTGATTTTTGTTTGTTTTTTTTGACTTGTATGTCATTTCATTTTTTATGACTTAATATGTGTAGGTATTTGATCCAATCTTTTTATTTTTTTTAGATTTTCAAAAATTGAGCTGATTTTTCATGGGCTCATTCAATTATTTTTAAAAATTCATTCATCGGCTCGGATCATCCGTGCGGAATCCAAAATGGACCCCACGTATCCGCCGGTGCAGTTTCGGGACCCATGGATCGGTATCAGTAGGTTTCTCGGTTGAAGAAAGCCCTACACGGTCATTCTAACCGACAATTAGATAAGTGTTTCGGCCGAAAGTTTGGTCGTTTGTTTAGTTGAAAGAGTGGTTGAAAGAGAGCTTCAACTTCTTCTATTGCCGTCCTCTTCGAGAACATATATATTGATGTGACAACACAGTATCTTGCATGAAACTCACAAATACAGTAGTATATCATTATCTTTTATGTGATCAATCTTCATATAACGCAAAATAAAATCCGCCATGAAATTATTTTAGGATTTTTTTATAAGTCTTTAATGCGTTTATTTGTCTATGTTAAAAGCAAACGAAAATGATTTTCATACTTTATTTTTTGATAAATGCACTTCACTTATTTAGTTTTAGTGGAAAAATTGCACATAAATATTTCAAAAAATGACCAAAAAGAGAGAATTCATTTATCAAAAAAATGAGGGTAAAAATTACTCCGTATTACTCAAAAAAATTAATTGAAAAGCGATACAATTGTATACACGAAACAAATTTATCATACGAGAAATTGACAGCTGACCATTCGTCTCTTGTTAAATAAATAATGACTCGAACCAACAATGTTTGTCCTACTTTTGTGCAATGATGAAAATAAAAGAGTCTTTTTCACGGAGGCTAGCGACGCAAAATCAGCCGTCTATTCGCGCAATCAATGGCTGAAATTCGTTTTCAATTATGACCGGTCACAATTAACTCTTCCTCGTAAAAATTTCATTAACATATTGACCGTCCAAAACACTTTTGGACGGTCACGATTGAGTGCTATAAACACTTAGTGTTTACGGTACTTCCGTAAAAAAAAAAATCTCAAAATAAAATAAGATGTACAAATGGTACAACCTATATAGTAGTAGTAATGAATGGTCCATAAGATTTACACTGTGATTTGTCCTATTTGGGATCACACAGGATCCATCACAAGAACAGGATCTTGAGGAACTTGATTCGAAAATTAAAATTAATCAATAGTCCATACACAAAAAAACAAATTCAACAACCCAAAGGCTGCAACACAGAATAGACCCTAATCAGATTATGAAAATATAACTACACCCTGATACCATGCTAATACTTAATTAGTACTCCACTAATTATATGTAGTTATATGTACCAACCGCCTCAAAAGAAAGAAAGAAGGAAAGAAAAAAAGCTAAGTACTCCACAAGAAGGCTCACAAAAATATTCTACAGTTTCTCTGCAGATTTTAAACCAGGGCACATGTGGGAAGATTACTATATTACCCCATGTGCACCACTTTCCCTTTTTTTTTTACATAACAGAGCAGGCATTAGGGTTCTCATCGCTGAACATCTGTGGCGCGTAGCAATTCAATTCGAACCGCGATAGGTAGGGGTCAATCTGGTAATTTTGAGCGTGATTAGGGTAGAACTCGCTCCTCTTCATATCCAACACTTGAGAACTACTAGTACTTCCTTCTCCTCCCTCCGCCGCGGCAGGGGCCGCTTTGTCGCCGCCTTTTTCTGCCTCCTCCCCCTTTTTTTCGGCCTTTTTCTCCTCCTTGCCCTTCTCAGCTTCCTCTTTCTTCTCTGGTTCTTGCTTCACTATCAAGACATTTTTTCCGGTTCTCTTGTTTAAGTATTCCACTAACTTCGATGGGTCGAATGCGCCTTTGACCGTCACTTGTGAGCTCTTTAGATCTGGTTCCACGTTTTCAACCCCTGCGTAATGCGAATTCATTTTGATTAATTAGTTCATTCAAATCAAACCAAACTAAACTAAACCGAGCATTAACTTCCAATCAATTGAGGTCGGTAATTTCAACTAAAGCTCCATTTGAACTACATTAATCTCTAATTAAACTCCATTTGAGTCTACCCATCCTCTTAGTGTTATTATCACCGTTACCATATCACCCGTCTTAACTACCGTATCGTCCGAACCGATTAAGTAGACAAGTAATTAACCTAAGTGGAAATTGACGAATTAAGTAATTCAGTTGGTTTTCATTGGAATGTGGAGGACTTGAAGTTGATGAGAGTCAAAGATTATATTAATCTGCACTTTCATTTCAAATTATTTGCTGTCCTAACGGGCAAATTTGTTTGACTTTAAAAGAAAAGAAAAAGAAAAAGATGAATCTGAAACTACTATTTAAGTTCTGTTTAAAGAGATTCACAGCAGAGAAATATTAGTAGTACTTTCCAGCTACCAATTAAAAAAGAAAAACTTTTTTTTGGCAACGAAGGGTATCCCGGGAGATTGCATGCCCCTCCAACTGCCGTTGTACACGCTTATGCGTGAGGATGAGATGGCCCCAAGAGTTGTTGGCAAGGAAAATCGAACATGAGATCTTATGATGAAACAAACGAGGAGTTTTTCAGTGCCGAGCGGGTATTGCTGATGTGGTACCCGCTCAGTGCATCTTAACCGTCCGATACACTTTTGGACGGCTCGGATTGAAACCCTCTCTCTCCTCTCACCCCAACACTTTCTCTCTCCTTTTTCTCTCTCCAAATCTGAGCCGTTCAAACACGCAATGGACGGCTTGGATGCGCGAGTGAGGATCATGTGGTACCCGCTCGGCACTGAAAAATTTTCCGAAACAAACACCTAAATCACATGCCAAAACCACTCGACCAACCCCTCGGAGTTAAAAAAAACATTTTACAGTAGTTGGAAAGCAACAAATATTTGTGAATAGGAGTAATTAAAAAAACTAGCACGTGAGGGGATAAACTAGCATACCATTCATTCTGAGAATCCGTCTTTTGATTTCCTGCGCACAAGCCTCGCAATGCATGTGAACTTTCAGTACAACTGTTATCCCCTGAGCTTGACAGACAAAAAAACAATACATTAGAGAGCTGGCCTTAACGAGCTGGCCTGGCAGTCAATGGTTTAAATTAGTAGAGTACGAAAAAAATTTCACGAGTTTTAAAAATATGTTCGAGTTTGGTTTGTTTATGCGGGCGAGCCCATCTCGAACGAGCCGGGCTGCCCGAGAGCATGAGTGGATCTCGGGTAACTTGGAACTTCTTAGATATCACAAGTCCAACGAGTTGAGTAGTAGCTTGTTCGAGAGCGATTTGAAAAAGCTAAACCAACGCCAAGAAAAAAGTTGAAACTTTTGCTTGCTTATAGTACTATGTACTAAAAAACAATTGTGAAATGAGCTTTTTCCCGAACGAACACGAGCTGGAACTCAAGCAGTTTGGTTCGTTTATCAACTCTAAAACATGTAACACGCGCAGAAAAAGGAAATGAATCAGAAAACCAAGAAACAAGCCAAACAAACAGATAAACAAACCTCTTCCTTTTTCTCTTCAGATTTACTAGCAGCAACTTCTTTCTCTTTGATTTTTTTAGCATCTTCTTCCTCCTCCGCCGCCGCCGGTTTCGGTACCGGAGAGATGAGCTCGACCTGCCTGTGACTCTTCCTCTGTACCCTCTCCAAAACCTTCACCGGATCTGCCTTCTCCCCCTTCACCACTACCTTCTGCGCCTTGCAATCCGTCTGAACATCCTCAACTCCTAAAAAAACAAAAGAAAGAAGCACATCAAAATCAGAACCCACAAAAACCCAGAAATGAAATTTGAAGAAAAATTTTCTGACCTTCGAAGCCTTTGAGGCAGCGGCGGACTTTCTTGGCACAGCCTTCGCAATGCATGAAAACTCTCAGCACGATCTCTTGAGGCGGCGCCGCTTCCTTGGATTCCTCGGCCTTGCTTTCCTCTTTCTTTTCCTCTGGTTTCTTTTCCTCCATTTTCTTTTCCTCTGCTTTCTTTTCCTCCTGAACAAACACAACGTTCAAAGACGCAAATATCAGGACCAGATTGGACGAGAATTAAAAAACAAAAAATGGAGGTTTAGCTAGAGAGATTTTTGAGGACCTCTCCCATTGTGTTTTGTTTGTTTGGTTTAATTGGGTTTGCTTTGGGGGACCGAAATGAGGGAAGTGGGTGTGGGTGGGGAGATAACTGCTGACTAATACTAATAAGCTTAAAAAGGCGTGTCCTCAGGCACTGGCTCCGTCTTTGTTTCTCTCTCTCTTAAAATGATATGGAAGGTGACTTGGGAGTTGGCAATCAGATGATTCAGATCTAGAGAGCACTAGAACTGACGTGGATTATTTAATATAGTACTATGTGGGCATGTGCCGGAGAGGAATACCGAGACTATGAAGATCTCGTGTGATGCAAAATAGGATCAACCATAACTCTATGTTGACTAGGGCTGTAAATGAATTGAGCCGTTTGTGAACTGTTCGAGACTCGACTCGGTAAAGGCTCGTTCGAATTCGATTCGTCTACTTAACGAACCAAACCTGAACCTCAATTTTAGGCTCGTTTCATAAATGAACCAAACATGAACGTAGTAGTATTCGGCTCGATTAGGCTCGCGAACCTGGAGTATATGTATATCATGGGGATTTTATATAGTTACATAGTGAAAATTTTAAAACTTGTACTACTCTAAACGTTTACAATTACTGAAAACTTACTTATGTATACGTTTTTATTGGTTTATATGTATAAAAACGTATTTTATGTATATACTAAAAATTTTATTTATAGCTTTAGACTTGTATGAGAGCATAAATATATGATATTATTGGGTCGTTAAGGCTCGTGAACAAGCTCGAGTTCGACTCAAACCTAGGTAAGTTCGGTTCGAGTTCAGCTCGTCGTAATTTTCATTGAGTTCGGCTCGAGTTCGAATTCGCTAAAAAACTTAATGAACGAATCTGAACATTCTAATATTCGGCTCGATTCGGCTCGTTTACAGCCCTAATGTTGACTATTATTACAGTTATTTTAGAAGTAGTTTGTAGGTCTCGTCATCTTGATTTGTTCATCAAAGAAAAAATAATAACTTTGAAGCAAGACACATGTTATTCGATCAAATACGTACTTAAGTAAATTCCGGCATGAACTTCACGAAAGTGGATGATGTTCACCCATCAAGTTGCGGGTCGATGTCATCGGAGGTCGGCTTCCGGCTGGCACCGGTGGGTTTTTTTTTCATAGTGCCCCATTAACAGAAAAGCTAAGGTTTCCGACCGAAGGGATACCGACCGGATCCCGACGACACGTCAGGCCCACTCCGGCCACCGGACGGCTGATTCGAGCCGTCCAAAAATTCTAAAAAAAAACGAGTGGGCATCCGATATGTGTAAGTGCTCGATCCAAACACTCCATTTTTTTGTATATATACATATATACAAAAAAAATACATATATATACAACAAAATGAAGTGTTTGGATCGAGCATATACACACATCGGATGCCGTTAATTTTCGCGTGGGCCCACTAGTTTTTTTTTTATAGAATTTTTAGACTGCTCGGATCAGCGGTCCGGTGGCCGGAGTGGGCCCAGCGCGCAGTCGGTATCCTTTTCAGGTCGGGAACCGTAGCACTGCTGCCCCATTAATGCATATATAACTGGTTACGCCATTGCCCGGCCGTAGCCTGTCCTAATGCTCTCGTACACCACATACTAGTAGGGCTGCTCAAAAAATCCGGTGAACCGTGAAACCGGTCCGGACCGAACCGATCCGTACCTTTTGGATTTTGTCCGTGGATTAATGGTCCGGACACGGATTGAAAAATTAGAAAACCGTGACTCGCGGTTCGGTCCACGGATTTTCATTACAAAACCGTGGATTAACCGAACCGAACCGTGAGATATTTATTTTATATAAATAATATATATAAATATATGTGTGTATTTATATAATAAATTGTTAGTAATGTTAACACTTTTTTCTACCAATTTTAGTATTTTATCTTAATAATGGGATATAATGTAGATGTACATAAAATATAAGGAGTAAATTATAGTGCTTTCATATAAATAACGGGTAACCATAGTTGAGTTTCACTAGTTCGTTTCTTTTTCATTTTTTTAATGTTATGTACTATAATGATACAATCCTACTAGTGTTTAGATTCTTTTGAATTTGATTTTTAAAATAGGTTTTTGGTAGTTTATGTAACAAGTATTTCTGGTGGTGTTAAACTTAATTTTGAATGTAACATTCTTCCCTTTTAGTGTGGGATATATGCTTAAGCTTTATTTTTGTTAAAATCCGTGGACAAAACCGTAACCGATCCGCGAGTCACGGATCGGATTTTATTTTGTAAAAACCGAACCGTAGGACTTTTGGTCCGGACACGGATTTCATTTTATAAAAACCGTGACTAGTGGTTCGGTCCTCGGATTCCTAGAAATCCGAACCGAACCGGACCGCGAGCAGCCCTACATACTAGTATACTACTACTTCATTAGACCGTCCTGTGGCGGTGGTAGAGGACTACATATATAGGTGCCTCTACTGAATAATTACCCACCCAGAATCCCCATAGTTACAGATGGTCTCACTCTCACCCTAGAGAAAATTATTGGGTGGTCCTAAACCATGACTTTTCTCGTGATTGTACCCTGTAGATGGGGACATTTATTTTTTGGTTCTAATAAAACAAATGTTTTTTTTAACTGATTTTAAGAGATTCAAAAAATAAATATTTGCACAACGGAAATATATTTGTAAACGCTGTAAAAAAAAAAATGGTAGTATTTAATCTCTATAAAAACTCAAAAAAAATTAAATTGTAGGATTTCCATTTTGCATTTTTGGTGTTCGGGAGCTGCATTCCCAAAACCACACTTTAGAGGCGTAAATTGAGAATCGATCCCGTAGGAGTTTTTTAGTTCTGATTTTCCCCCAAGAAAGAGAATATGTAATTAATTACCTAGTACCGATACCGATATCTGAACGAGACTATTTTTATTTTACGGCAATTCTTAAAAATATGTTTTAAAAAAATCGAACGGCTCTGATAATTTCTGTGGAACCCTCATGAGGTGGGCCTCACTCAATCCAGCGCCCATTTTGGTGTACACCAACTGGTGTACGCATAGTTTTTTTTCTATTTCGAATCCCGCACAGATGATCCGAAGTTCTCTGGGTCCCATTCAGTTCTACTGGGTGCATGCCTGGGGCTCTTTCAAGTCTTTCTGGGGATAACTATGGGAGTGAGGAGGGCCCTTGTTGTTTTGCTCAAAAAGGGTACCTGTGTGTGCACATGCATGCCCGTCCTCGATCGTACACTACTTGATGTAGATTTATCATATCATACAAGATAGGAGTGATCTTGGAGGGGGAGAAGTAGTCAGTGTATATTGGCGTACGTGTAAGATAAACATGGTTCTTTCTGCACGTGAATTCCATTTTTTGGCAAACCCCTTTCTATAATTGTCCATGGTGGTCAACTTTAGGGCCGGCCTTGAGGTGAAGCCTGAGGTGCGGTCGCTTTAGGCCTTCAAAATTCGAGTGAAAATTGGGCCTCATTTTTCTTTTAAGATAGCAATATATTATATATAAGTTATTCCGAATTCTAGCCCAAGCAGAGTTCCAGCAGCATCAATGGTTTGTGCGTAAATGTTTAATTAATCAAGGAGGTACCTGACACCGACATTGAATTTTTTCGTTAAAAATGTAGGGCCTCATTTTTAGAATTCGCTTTAGGCCTCCAAAATCTCAGAACCGGCCCTGAGTCTCAACTTTACGTTAAAAGTGGAGCGTCATCAGTAAAAAAAAATAGAGCGCGAATATCAATTTCTTTTTCAATTGGTCTCAATATATATGGGATATGCCTCCAAAAAAAACTTACTTAAATGGAGAACTGGCAAACACAGATAGATTTTTACCATTTTCTTAATTACCACCCGCAACCACAACGTAGGTACGTATGTCGGTACGTGGTAAGCTACGGCTTAAGTGACCCTATTAAGGATAAAACCTAGTTTCCTTTAACCAACGAAGGTGTGTGGAGATAATTAGATTTCCTAAGTATATATGTGATCTTTGATGCAATCATGATGGAAAAGTTTTCAGTGTCGAGCTGGTACCACGTGGTGTCCGGTCGGCGCATCCGAGCCGTCCATTGCGTTTTTTGGACGGCTCGAATTTGAAGAGGGAAGAATGTGCCGAGCGGGTACCACGTGGAATATACTCACCCTGAACCGAAAAATTTCTCAATCATGATGATATAAGCAAAACAACTTTTGAGAGTTCGTGTGCTAGCTAGAAAGTAAGAGTCTCCACATCTTTTCCAAGTAAATTTCTTCATCTTTGCTTTTTATCTAGTACTTTACTAATATCTGATGTCCATTTTTGAAGTCTCTAGGCCCTGTTATTTTTTCTTCCCGGAAAAGAGCAGACCAACAGTACTCTCAATGGTTTCTTGAGAGATACCATTTGGCAATGACACATCACGTCCTAAAGTCCAAAACCATGGCTCAAATATCATTTTCATCAACACGTTAAAAGGTGACTAAACATTGTAAGAAGAGAACATGGGGTGGCTTTATCTTTAATTTGGGAAAATTTCAAAAATAGCACCTGGCCTTTCACACAAATCATGTATAGGCACCTGACCTATTTAAAAACTCATCAATTTTTCATCCACCGTTAAGTTTCCATCCCAAAAACAAACGAAAATGCTGAAATGGCCTATACCTAGCCATTTGGAAGGAAACCAATATACATTTTGGAAGAAAAATACATTACTCTACTGATTTCTCTCGCCAAAACTCACCTGTGGGGCCATGGAGTTCCAATAGTTTGTTATGGGAGTAATGCTTATAAGACTTCATCTTGGTTATTGTAATTGTTTGTTTTTTATTAAACTGGTTATTGCACATTTAGGGGATCAAATTTGTGTGCCATTTTTTTTCGGTAGAGCTTGAGATGGTGTGAAGCAAATGAAGGAGAAGAAGGAGATGTTTGGGGATTTTGGGACATCCCCATTCTATTTAACTTTTTCTATAACTTTTAGTTTTGTTCTTATTTGAATTTTTTCCGTGTTTCTTAGTTTTGCGCCTCACTTTTTTTTTTTTCTGATTCGTCTCGTCAAGACGAATAAAAAAAGTAGAAAATAAAATTATATATTTACCCAAATATTTTGGAAAATAGTCAATTTTTTTGACTTAAAAGTGGTTATTTCCTAAAATATTTGAGTAAAAGTAAAAAATATATATACTTTTCTGATTCGTCTTGTCGAAAAGAATCAATAAGTCACAAAAGATTGGCGCAAAACTAACAAACGCGAAAAAAAGAAAAGAAAAACTAAACTAAAAGTTATAGAAAAAGTAAAAATAGTTGTTATTGTAACTCCATGGCCTCACAGGTGGGTTTTGGCAGGAGAAATCAATAGAGTAATGTGTTTTTCCCCCAAAATGTATATTGGTTTCCCTCCAAATGGTCAGGTGTAGGCCATTTCAGCATTTCCGTCTGTTTTTGGATGAAAAGTTAACAGCGGGTGGAAAATTGATGAGTTTTAAAATAGGTCAGGTGTTTTTTTTGATAATATTAAAAAGTTAGATGCCTATACGTGATTTGTGTGAAAGGCCAGGTGTTATTTTGAAATTTTCCCTTCTATCTTTTATCTTCTTCTTTTTCCATCATTCTTTTGGTGAGTGAGAATTTATTGGTAAAGTACTGGATTACTGATGTTCTGGATTAACGTTTGGACGAAGGAAACAAGGTAAATAGCACATAAATTGAATCGGATCTCTAAGCCTACCCTCTCTGATTCCTTCCGATATTAATTTGGAAGTATAGTTTCATGCCCTAATGTCGCTTGAGTTCCTCAATATTTGGAGATATACGAGGACGTAATAACGGTAGAAATTTCTGGATGCAGTCATTTTGCGCATATATTGTCAAACTTTAAATCTGTCTTCAGTCCTGCGTCCCGCGACTACACCCATCGACTGAAAATCATATGGGTACTGGCATCACAATGGCTTAATTTGGATCCAATCATCCACCAATATGTTTGCCGAGCTTGTTCTAATGACAGAGGAAGGGCTGCTGGGTGCAGTGGAATACCTCAAATTTAAAAAAAACGAAAATTCGTACATTTTAGTATATAATAACATTTTTCCATTCTCCCTATTTTATGAGTATTAATTCAGAAATACTATGGCATCATTCTACCTGCTCTCGTATCATACGGTAGTTTTACTTGCAATTATCAGTTAAACACTTCAAAAATATATATATTTTATGTAAGATATCGATGTTGAATTTTCTTAACTCTGAACCACAAACGCTTATAATGAGGCTCGAACTCTGACCTCCCACAAGAGAAAGGCAAGGAAACTTCATTGGGCTACATTGGCTTTGGTTTGCGCACTTTTTTTTTTTTTGCCATAGTTTAGAAGAATATTAGTAGCTGTTAGAGATTAGTGTTGGGGGAAGGGAAGGAGGTGGGGTTTGAACCGCCGACCTCATGCATTAGGGGTATAGTGCTGGGCCACCTGCGCCAGCACCCCACATGCTGGTTTGCGCACTTTGCTAACCACTCCATTCGTGAATTGACTAATTCGATCATGTCAGGTCCAGGAGCCATCGCCCCCGGTGGGGGAAGTGCCACCAAAACCTAGACGAGGTATTACTGTAATTGGTGATGTTAACCGATAGACCGTAGAAACTAATACTCCCTCTGTCCCTTGTCCACTACGGTTTTTTTGCGTGCATTTTCAACGGCTTATATCTCTTAACGTATATTACTAAAAATATGCAATATGGATCTTGTTTGATAAATCTCAATTTTTTCTATAAGACAATGATTTTAAAAACATAAAACATAATATACGTCGAAAGATATAAGCCGTTAAAAATACACGCAAAACCGTAGTGGACAATTAAATAGGGACGGAAGGAGTATGAGTCAACGTTGCTCAACCTTCGCTATTTCTTGTGTGCTAAAATTTCACAATTTTGCTTCGGGACGCTTTCATTCAAAGCGTACGCAATCACGGAGTGAGGGAGTGTGCTGTGCAGCCTGTGCTGTGCAGCCTGTGCTGTGCAGCGTGCTGCACGGCACGGATGCCGTCCGTTGGGCGATCCAACGGTTTAAATCTCATCTCCACCCACGTTGCATCCGAGCCGTTCATTGGCAAGATGAGATTTGAACCGTTGGATCGCCGAACGGACGGCATCCGTGCCGTGCAGCACGCTGTGCAGCACGGCTGCACAGCACGCTCCCTCAATCGCGCAATCACATGCATGGGATATAAGTCAGTTTGCCACATGGCTGGAAAGCCTATAGAACAGTGATAGTAGTAGTACGTGTAGCTAGGCATCGGTGCAACACAGTTATGGTAGAGACCTAATAATTTTAAGAACTGTGGTACTGGTACAGTACAGACAGCGCGTACAACGAGCTTTTGGGCCCGTCTCGGATCCAACAAAGATAATCGGAGCCGCTTATTTTGTTCAAAATACTGTATTTTGTTTTAGGTTCCCGTAAAAAATCAGCTCCAACCGATATCGTTAAGGGCGTTTACGAAACGTCCAATTTTACAAGCTTAAATTCCGAAGCAAAATTGGACGTTTCGTAAACGCCCTTAACGATATCGGTTCGAGTTAATTTTTTACAGGGACCTAAAACAAAATATTTTAAACAAAATGAGACGCTCCAATTATCTTTGTTGGACCCGAGACGGGCCCAAAAGCACGCTGTCTGTACAGCAAGTGTTGTACCAGTAGCATTTCTGTAATTTTAATCTTCAAAAAAGTAGTACTTCACGTCGGAGATTAGGTGTCGTTCCGCTTTTTTTTTCAAAAATAAGATAATTCCAAGCTCAAATATAATGAAAATGAAAAATAATTTTTTAATTTTTTTTGCACCGTTTTAAAAGATCTCAATGAGATCTATCAAACAAGATCCATATTGGTAGGAAAATTATTTGCGTAAACACATAATTTTTGAGCTTGAAATTATCTTTTTTTTTAAAAGTTCTTTTTCAAAGAAAGTGGAACACCCCTGCAAATAATTTTCCTACCAATATGGATCTTGTTTGATAGATCTCATTGAGATCTTCCAAACGGTGCAAAAAAAAAAAATCAAAAAAATTATTTTTCATTTTCGTTATATTTGAGTTTGAAATTACCTTCTTTTTAAAAAAAGAAGGTTTAGAAATAAAGCAGAACGGAACCTAACCCAATTTAGTACAGTAGTACCATTGTACAGTTGTACTAGTACTTCACGTTGGTTCCAGTAGCGCAAGAGTCCTAAAAGGCGTAATACGCAATCCGAGCCGTTAATTTCGGCAATGGTTCAATGCTGCCAAATGTATAGCAAAATCTAAGTAAATTCATGCATCGTTTTATGTGGAGCACATAGAAATCCCATTGGGAGACACTTACCAAAAAAGAACAAGAAGAAAAAAAAAAAAAAAAAGAGTTAGAGAGACGATTTTGAACTAAAACATGCCAACCGAACAAAGCCATAGTCCCATTTATTCTGAATTGGAGGGACGAGAAACGGACCGAACTGATTTTTTTTCGGTTCGGCTAAAACTCAAACTAGAACAAATGTATACCTCTAGAGACCTAACCAAATCACCAGTTTGGTTCGGTTTCGGTTAGGTTTGCCTTTGCGCGCTGTACACAGTGCATCGAAATCCCATTTAAATAACGTCTCAGAGAAAGAAAAATAGTTAGAGAGACGATTTGGACTAAAAAACAGGCCCAAGTTAATTACTACTGTTCTTGAAGGCTGTGTCGCTATAGTCCTCTCTGCATCATAAACAGAGGCCCAAGTTCATAATAACGACGGCCTTTCCATTGGCAGCATCTCCCTCTAGAGCGGTCGATCCGGCCGCCAACCCGGCAATTGACGGTTCGGATCTTAACCGGATAATAAACGGTTCAGATTTGTATGCGCTCATATTCGATCTGAGTCGTCCGCGTTGAGATGAACGGCCGGAAAGGCCGCTCTGCACCCACTCGGCAGGGAACTTCGGAGCAGCATCCGATCACACCACCAATATTTGAGGCCCAATTGAAACCTTTGATCTCTTTATGTCCTCATCTCTTTCTTTCCTTCTTTTCGTCAAATATATTCTGAGCCTCGAGCAATGGAGGAAATATTTGAAAGGTGTGTTCAGGACATCCAAAAAATCCACACAAAATAAAAAACCAAAGAGAGGGAGAAGAAAGTATCTGGGTCAAAAAATCCGACCCGCTGAAACACAATGAAGTCTAAAGGGTTAACCCGAGAGATTATTCGGTGCCCCAAGCCTCTTCCCGCCACACATTGTTGTGGAATCCTCACACTTAGTCTCGGGCTCTACATAGTAAATGTGTTGTTGAGGAGAGGCTGGAACACCACGTGACATGGCCACAGAGGCATTGAATAATTTTTCAGTTAACCCGCATTGGGGCTATAATGTTTTCTGTGGATTGAACGTGTGGATTCAAGATTCAAAAGATTAAAAGAAAAAAAAACATTGTTTAATGGCTATATTTTAATGGCTCGAGGCCCATTCAATTTGTCATTGTTTTGTAGAGGTACATGCACCTTGACTTTCCGATATATCGACCACATTTTTGTCCTTCTCGACTTTAATCAATCGTTTTTAACGATCGATCCAGCTTAAGCGCAACTCAACTAATTTTGGACCCATGAAGTTAACGACCAAGCAAACCCTCCAGTGATCCTAGAATTTGGAATGTGTGGCTCCGGACTTAATTCGATCATGAATAACAATATATAAGAGAAGTGAAAGCAAGAGGGAAAGGATTGTTTTCTACTGATCAATCAAATTACATCACTCCTCGACAGTACTGAAGGGTTTACCGCAACAAGTGAACAAACAATTCAACCATGAAATCTTTGAGCCCTACTCATTAATCTACTAAGGTAATTAAGAATCATCTCAAAAAAATGAAGTATGAGAGAGAGAGAGAGAGAGAGAGAGAGAGAGAGAGAGAGAGATCATGTTGGGACTAGCATTACCTCATCTTCAACCCCATATCCTCCATTGCACCTCATGATAAAAACACCCACTGCAAAAACCATCAAGACCACAGAAAACAATCCCTTGATCATAACCATGATCCACCTTCCACCACCATTCACAAAACTGATCTCATCTCTCTTCACTTCGTCCACATTTACCCCCACCACCTTCCCTCCTCCCACCACCACCGCCACCGCCACCCCTCCTCCATCCTCTTTCTCATCGGAGAAAAAACTCAAACCCGAACCCGAATTACGACAACAACCACAGTAACCGCAAACCTTCTCTTCCTCTGATGATATCTGATCACAACTACCCTTCCCCTCATCACCATAAGAAGTCACAGTGCTAGAAATCTCTTCCCTCTCTCCAAAACCCACCTCCGCTTCAAAAAGCCTCCTTCCCTTCAACTTACCGCTCTCTATAGCCGCCCTTCGATCCCTTCTTATCTCCTCCATCGCCGCGTCGTTGCTCCTAACCCCAGCCTGAAGAGAAGACATGAGGCTTCTCGGGGAGTTGTTCAGCAGCGGGAGGCTTTTGACAATATTGGCGTCTGGGTTGGTCGAGGACCCGCGCCGACCGGGTTTCGAAGTGCTGTTGAAGGATTCCCACTCTCTCTCAAGGATACTGAGTCCTTGGAAGAGTTTTTGTTGATCTGCTTCCAGTAGTACTTGCGATCGCCTTCTTTTTGTCATGGTGGGGTTCCTTCTTTTCGTCATTGCAATCATATGCATGGGATTTGTGGAAAAAGAGTGGTGGAATGATTGATTGGTGTTTTGTGGTTATTTTTTGCTGGGGTGATTTTGAATATATGAGATTATTACGGGATAATGATGTGAAGTGGTAACTACTGCCCCCACGTTATGGTCATAGTCCCGTTTGTTTTTGAATTTTGATTTTAGAGAATTCAAGATTATGAACATAACCGTTTACCTTTTGTAGATTGGGTGGTAAATTTGTTGTGTGAGGGGTGCTTTTATGTTGTGGGTTTATATAACAAACAGCATTTATGTAGCAAAACAACGACTATTTCCACCTATAAATGAGAGGGAAAAAGAACATGGGTTTCGAAGATGTTGTCTACAACATGAGAAATTTTTGGGTGCCCGATGGAGGGTACCACAAATCTGGGCCATTGGATCACTGCTTGGACTGTCAGGATCACCAACGATACTGCCACGTGGCATCCCCGGCACCCAAAAACTTCTACTACAACACAATCACAGTTTTTGGTATCAATGAACAACAACTACAATGGCGATAAAAAATAAATAAAAAAGGGTTTACTTTCATAATCAAAATCGTTCGTGTCGTAGAACTCGTCAAGAACGTCAACAATGTCAATAATCATGTAATTACACATTGGGCCTTTGTGCGTGTGTGTATTTGTGGGGGCCATTAGGCTTTGTGAGTGTGTGTATTTGGACGTGTAATTTTGGGTATGGTTTAAGATTTTTCAAAAAAAAAAAAAAACCAATATGCATTGAGGTTTTCACCTTTACAGTGAGGAAATCACCGAGGGACAGACAGGGTCATCCAAGCTATTATGGGTCGTCTTCACTTTCCCCTTAGCCTCCTTGGACAATTTTTCTTTCTATTGCTTTTTAACTCTCTTTCCACTGCTTAATGATTACGTTACTTTTTTTTCTAATAAAGCCGAAGTGCGTTTCCATGATTATTGGAATGGAATGGAACACAAAGCCAACGGACAATCCCTATAGAAACATGTACCAAACTCATTGGGTTCAACCATAATGTCCCTGCTGTAGCCTGCGTATTCTACCAAATGTACAAGGAGATACCATACCCAAATTGCTGGTAAAACAAGCTTTTGGAATTAATACTTGGATGATCATGATGCGTTTCACTTCAATCCAATGAGCCCAAGGTTATAAATATGCATGTTAAAACCATCAAAGCGCTCGGATAAATATAGAGCAAATAGTACCCCTTCCAAAAGAAGAGCCTAACATCGGGTTTTCAGATACGGTAAGGCATTATATTAAAAGCTTACAATTCTCACCAATTAATCATCCTAACAACCTAGCATAGTAATATCCACCACAGTCAGTCACCCCAAGAAACCCATCAAATCTAAGCAAAGGGCACTTGCAATCCACGGACACCATTAAGTCAAATTGCTAGTTTCTATCTTGCTTAGCTTCAGTTGCTAATAAGGTCGGATGATATGTCCTCCATCACGCCTTTCCCGTCCGTAGCATCAAAAAAGAAGAAATTTTTGAAAGGATCGCCTTTGCCCGATATTGCTTTAATAACCTCCTATAAATCACAATTTTTATACAAGTGAGCAAATCAAAATCACATTTTCAAATCAACCAGAAATACGTAACGGCTTAATATTTTCACCTGTCCAAGGATTCCTCCAATTATGGCACAAACTGGAGGGAATTCTCTTGTCCCTGCCACCAGTCTCTCAAGGAGAGAAGCAGGGATAAGAGACTCATTCAGTGACTGCAAGGAAAGAATGTAGCATCAATTAGATTCAGTTTGTATAAATAACTGCTAGTAACAAAGTAACACATTACATGTTTTTCCAAAACATCTTTCCTCAGCTTCAAAACCTTCGGAAGGTCATCTATAGAAGTTTGTCCTGGATTACGTCCCTCAGCTTCTTCGAACATTTCTACCACTGCAAAATCAGCACTTTGGATCTGTCTCAGAAAATAACAACAATAGAAACCACAAAACATCATATAAAAGTGCAGCAGTGCTGGAGAGAGGGAGGACTCTCCCCTGCCCACGTATGTGTTTGCCCAACTGCTAGTGACAATTTATTCACCGCACAATCCACAGAACTAGTGTGGAAATGCAAAATCGGAAACAAAACTTGAGAAAAAATCTCCCAAAGAGGAGGAGGATTGGAATATGCTAGCTTCTATCAGGTAGAAAAATTAAATTTTGGTATATTCCCATTGAGGGGGGAAACAAACGTGTGATCATGCACACGTGTGTCACTGTGTGGGGAATTCCTATACAAAAGTGCAAGCGAAGTTTCTACCTTTTTTCGTGTAATCTATTTCATGCCCCCTCCCGAATACCAAAAATAGATGAAGAAGGATTTATAGTGGGATCCGTTGTACCTCTCATGGCAAAGTACAGCTTCGACATTCTCTTAGGAAGGGATTTCCAAGGTACTAAAATTGCTTCCTGCCAAAACATGATCCCACTCAAAATGACAGAATTTGACAAATGGAATTACAGACCGAGAAAAATCAATAGTTAACGCATCAATGCAAAGATAGAGAGATAAGATGCAACAACTATTCTTATATGCATGCCAGCATCCTCATCAACCAACAAAGTACAGTTTGACTCAATAGTCAATACCACTTCAATGAATTACTTTCATTATTTATACCTCAAAACTGGGATACTGAAGTTGGCATTCAACAGTTTCATCAAGCTTCTTCTGCAAATAGAAAATGGAATTGAAAACAGAAAAAGTTAACCACAAACAGAAAAAATAAAGCTGACATAAGCAACGCAACTCATAGCTTCAGAGAACAAGTATCAGGAAAATTTTGGCAGAAACAATGAAATGAATCAGTGAAGCAAGACAGAAAAATTAAGGCTTAAACCAGATTAGCACTTTGAAGGGGGGGACATTGAATCCTAATCCTTCTTTTATAACCCATACTTTCCTCACAGTGCAAAATGAGGCAAAGGGAACTCAGCGTGAAAGATTAGCTAAGGTGTAGAAGTTGGTTCAAAACAATGCCAATGAATAGCACCAAGGCACTACTAGATATTATTGGTCAAAAAGGCTGGCCACTATTGAGCTTTCCAACATCTCATAGCCTCCTACAATGGGCGCCAGGCAATTTAATGACTAATGGTAAATGTCTCAAGGAAACCAGGTTTAACAACTAGCAAAAGAAATCAAACTTGTATATCACAAAGCCCTCTGATTGGACCTATTAATGGTTTTTTTTTTTTTTGATAATGACCTATTAATGGTTAACTCACAGAAGGTGAGAAAGTAATTCACAAAAAGAACAAACTGACAGAATACATAGGAGATCAAAATGAAATCGACTGTCACCTTTGAATATGTGAAGTTCTGCAGATCAACAAATATTTCCCCGCAGGAATCTCTACAGTCTACTGTGTAAAATGCAACACGCTTTGACAACTTGCGGCATTTCTCGTTAATCAATTTCTAATGAAGAGAAAAACAGAGAGATATAGAGAGAACAAAAGTATCAATAAGGGAGGGCTCTGGAAAAATGAAAGCAGATGAGAAGCTAACACATGCTTTGAACACAAGCTATGAGTTTCCACCAGAAAAAAAGAGTTTGTTCTTTACTTTTGCAGTTAGGGAGCAACAACTGACGACTACAACATCAAACTTCTTGTAGAAATCTCCACCAAAGCTAGACAAATCTCCTGTAAGAAGAATGTATGGATTTCATCAAGACATTCAGCTAAACCACTTATGACTACAGTTGTAAAACTAATAAACAGAAAAGTTCTTCAAAATATAGCCATATTTTAACCACATAAAAGATTTTACATCGTGCACAGCAAGATTTAAGTTCATGTGTGATGGACCTGATGGTCATAATTCTTCTCTAGTAAATATCTTCTGGTAGCACATGGTATGTGTTGATTAGCTTGGTACATTGGTGGGCCCGTTTCTTAATAGCTTTACATTTGGGACAATTGGTAACTTAACAGTATAAATTTATAATCATCAAGTTAAGAAGCAAAAGCACCTGGTTTGACGTGCTGTTGCATCCTACAATAGAATCATCTATTTCAATTGCCTTTGTAGATAAACAATCGTAAAGAAGCACAACACCATTTCATGAAGCCAACATCACGGGTCATTGGTTCAGAAAGATGTTCGAGCAAAGTTTGTCATTCTACGAAGAGTTAATATGTTGGACCACAATACTACGACAAAAGGTAAAAGGGAGCAGACCTTTTTCAACCGAAACACGGACCATCGGATTGAAATCTTTCAAAGAATTGCAACAAAGCTCAGCAAGAGATTTCCCCGAAAAGACATTCTCGTCGGGTGCAATTAAAAAATTCGCTGAGAGAGATTCCTCGGTCACTGGGCGATCATCAATTAATGTCAAACTACCTACTCCTGCTAGAACAATGTTCTTGCAAAACTGCCCCAATATAAAATAGTAAAATTAGCACATGATGCTTGCAGATTCGTCTAAAAAAACTTGTACAAACAATTATATTGATTACGAGCAAAGCCCAAGAGGCCAAGACAAGTGAGTCTACATATGATGCATACGGCATGAGGAACAATTCCACCAAAAAAATTCTAATTAGGAGATTCTCTTTGAATGGATAACAGATGCATGCGTGTTCCTACATAAAAATCAAGCACTATATTCATAAATTTACCTCAGCAACAGTTCCTTTGAGTCCACTGACTAAAATATGAGCCTTGCTTAGCCTAAATGATAATCAAAATTCCATAGTTAGAACTGCAATTTAGCTAGAGCAATTTTGAAACTCTTGCATTGTGACCATGACAATATAAAAAAAAAGATAGGCCTGAGAAGAAGTCCATAAGCCAGAGCCATAAATATACAAACAGTATACAAACCTTCGTTGAGCATCAGCACCCCAAACCCTAATCTGGCGATCGTACAATGCAGTTTCCTGCTCTGTCAACTCCTCACCGTCCATTACCAGCTTCAACCTGAGATAAACGATTACATATCGTCAGCACAGCCACATTGATACATATGTTATACTCTATGAAGCACGGATACTCTTTTTTAGCCTCCGTATCTCGTACCGTATGCGTATCGGATACGGATACGCTCGGATACGTTCCGGATACGTATCCGATACGTTTTTCAGAGTATCCTGTTTTTAGATTTAATTTTTGGTACCCCAATACGTTTCGGATACGCTCGGATACGTTATGGATACGTTTTGGATACGCTCGGATACGTTATGGATACGCTAGGATATGTTATGGATACGCTAAGATACGTTATGGATACGTTTCGGATACGTTATGGATACGCGCGGGGCTAAAAATGTTATTAATTAAAATATATGGGTCAAAATTGCAATTAAGACTTTATATTTATTTCCCCTACATGGAAATGTCGAAAACAGAGAAGAACGAAAGGCAGAAAAAAGACGACGATATCTCTCACTCATCTCTCGACAACGATGACGACTGTAAGTGTTTCTCTCTCATCTCTCTCTCATCTTCTTCTTCTCTCTCGTCTCTCGTCTCTCTCTCATTGCGTGAGAGTGTATATATATCTCTCTCGTCTCTCTCTCTCTCATCTCTGATTTAGGGGTTTTTTTTTTATAGTATAATATGATTTTAGGGGATTTTTTTTCTGTAACAGTATGATTGGATTCTGTTGTTACTGATAGTTCTATTTCCTTATCCTCACAACCTAATGAAGGGGATACAAATAATTTTTGGAAAAATTAATTTTATATTCAACGTATCCCCAACGTATCGTATCCTACTTTTTGGAAAATTCACGTATCCGCGTATCCGTATCGTATCGTATCCGTATCCGTGCTTCTTAGGTTATACTACACATTAACGTATTAAAGGAATATGCATGGAAAGAGAGAGAAACAGAGGGCAGAGCAGAACCCAATACCAGGAGCAAAACAAATGGCATGGTGAGGAGCTGCACAGTATTTTACTATTTTTAAGTTAAGACTAAAGGATACAGTGGGTAAAATTAGAAGCTATCAGCACAGGTTATTTTGTGAAATTACGGCAATCTCAGTAAGTTCAGATGCTGAATGAAACTGAGAATAGAGCGAGTGTCACTAGTTCAACCCTTTGATCGACCACAATATAATTCTCAAAAGAGCTGCTCTCAGCACGGGACAAAGGAAGGGGAAAAAATAGTGGTGGCTTGGTTCATCGTGTTTTCGCTCAGGTTCTCCTTTTTGCTCCATGTACATTTAACATTTCCAAAAAAACGTAGCAAGTCTATTGCACCAAGTGAGAAGTTAGATAATAGTATGAAGGGGATAATAAAGTATGAAAATCCAGCCAACAAAGTTAGCCCGTTGGCTGAGCTTCTACGCCTCACTAGGAGTTTGATTTTCCCCTGTATGGAAGTTAGGACTCAGGAATGCGTGAAATCCCTCGTGAGACTCTAGTTCCGGTCAATCTCCTACGGAGTCTTCATCACCGCTGCTTTGGTCTTCGATGGCTATGCTCCCGATCGAATCAGGAGTTCCGGATAGCCCCTACCCTGTCTGGCAGCACAACTCTTCCATCAATTGATCATTTGACTGATCAACAAGCAATGCTGGCCCAACGGACCTGAAATCTCGACCACCTAACCATTCTTTGAACTTGAATGCATCCATGGAATGGCTCCTTTCATAATAGGTATAGTGATTTATGTCGTATTAATAATAGTTGTGGAGCCAGGAATGTAAGATACTGGGCACCTATTAATCACAACGTGAAATTTTCTTACCATAATTTACAACACTAGGATACTGCTAAGCTTAAACATTAATTACAGAGCATCCAATAGTTGATTCAACCCGGAAATCAAAAGCGCTGACGAACTATTTTCACGAGTAACAAAATTTATTCAACAAAAGCAAGCATCTAAAAATCACTAAGGTATATCCCTCAGGTAATAGTACAAGTAAACCAAAGAGCCACAGGGTTCAGCATCATATGAAAAAAAACATCACAACATTCTTTTACAGTAGTTAAACCGAAACCAGAAAATCAACCACCAACTAAACCAGAAAAACACAGAGTGTATGTGGCTAAAAAAAAAACTAGGGCTGCAAACTTGCTGAACTGAGCCAAGGTTTAGAATGTTCAAGTTGGTTCAATAAGTTTTTAAGCGAACTCGAGCCGAACTCGCGTTCAATGAAATTTGACGAGCCAAGCTTCCCTAGGTTTGAATCGAACTCGAACTTGTTCACAAGCATTAACAAGTCAAAAGTAACAAATATTTATGTTCTCATATAGGTTTAGAACTGCAAATAAATTTTTTATTTTGTGCGTAAATAGGTTCATACATGTACAAAATCATAAAAACATATTAAAATCTAAGTTTATAGTACTTTCTGAACGTTTATACATGTACAAGTTATAAAATTTCCATTATGTACATGTAAAAGTTCATACATATTTAAGGTTAGATGCGAAAGTTTTTGAGATGTATACATATACTCCAGGTTCACAAGCCTAATCGAGCCGAATACTGTCATGTCACGTTCAGGTTGGGCTCATTTATTATACGAGCCTAAAATTGAGGTTCCGGTTCGGTTCGTTTAGTACCGAATCGAACTCGAACGAGCCCTTACCGAATCAAGCCTCGAACAGTTCAACACAAACGGCTCAGTTCATTTGCAGCCCTAAAAAAACAGTTATACCAACTAACCGCAAAATCAGTAAATCAATAAAACTAGAAACCCAGTTAAAGAAAGCAACCAATTAAATGAACTTTCAAGATAAAAGCCCTGAGTTCGAACATAAAAGCCCTAACTTTACTAAACCGAAAGCCCCAACCTTTTCTAGTAAGTAAGAACATAAAAGTAGAAGCCCTAAGTTTCACTTGAAAGAGACGATGAGAGATATTGAGGGCTGACCGGCTAGTGGGATAGATAATGGAGTGGGAACTGAACGAGTGCTAGAGCGGTGAATCCTGTCGCTGGTTGCCGGCGTGGACGGACGGTGTCGTGCGGCCGAACTCCGGCGACTGGGGCTAGAGTGCTAGAGAGAGAGAGAGAGAGTATTGGGAAGGAAGAGAGGAGAAAATCGTGATTAACGAAGCGTCGGTATCAAAAACTAGGGGTTCTTTTGCAAAAATGAAAAGTATCAAGGGGCTTAAAGAGTGTTTTGGCTAAATAATTTGGCGAATTTTTTTTTCCCTTATTTAAAAAAAAGAAATTGAATTCTACACTCTTTTTTTTGACATCTACACTCCTTTCTTTGGATTTTAGTGTTGAAAGTGTATGTAATTTTTTTGCTAAAAGACAAAAAAAAGGAGTGTAAATGTCAAAAAAGGGAGTGTAGAATTCAATTTCCAAAAATTCACATTTGTTAGTTTTGTGTTAACTTTTTGTGGATTATCTGTTCGTCTTAACGGAAGGAATCTAAAAGATAAAAAATTATGATCAAAATCTTAAAAAATTCACTAAAGACAACATTTTTTAAATTATTTTTATCTTTATTCTAAAACAATTTAGTTTGGTTTATAGTAATTCTAAAAAATAAAAATTGCATTTATTGAACTTTATTTTTTAAATTAGTATTGGTTTTCTTCAATATTTACGTGTGCCGATCATGTATCAAATAAATTCCAATAAACGCAATTTTTGATATGAATAAGGTTTTCACCGAACTCTACAAAATGAAAAGAGCCGATCAACAAAACGTGATCAAAAAATGGCCGAAAAAGCGAGAAACGGACCGGAGAGAATACCAATGGGCTTGGTATCCTCGGGATACACAAAAGTTTCTCCCTAAACTAATATGAAGTCCTAACTCCAATATTGGAGATAACTTGTGTACATTTGTGGGGGTTAACTGATCGTTCTACGTACAGGGAGGGTGACAACATGATTAGTCAAAATGTGAGGACTGGTTTTCTATTCATACGTAGGGAGCAAAGTAGAATTACCCATAAAATGAGGACTGTACGCGCCTAATGAGCGTTGCCAGATCACTCCTCGAAAACTTGTGTCTTGGTTTTGCTTCTTTTGCAAAGCACAGTAACTCCTTTAGTCCTGCCAATGATTCATCACATACTTATGCAGAGAATTGAAACAATAATGTGCTACTCAATAATGTGCTACTCAAAAAAAAAAAAAAATGTGCTACTCAAGAAGGAAGGTCAGGGTGCCTAAGATTGTTAAATTCCTAATTTTTTTTCACGTGTCCGGGTCAACGTATGCATAATCTCGACTAATCTGAGTTAGACTTGGAAAATTAATCTCACCGTGCACTAATGAGAACTCAATAGAAGTCAGGGGAAAGCCCTTGTAAATCCTGTTTTGTGAGGGGTTTTATGGTCCAACATTGCTCTCTCATGTTTCCGTCGTGTTTCAAGATTTGTTTTTTCTTATTTGTCCCTTTGTTTTTTTTGTTTCACTCCCCATATGAAACTCATTCCAGGCCCTTTAGTTCGATCTAGGCAATCTATTCTGTTCATTTTGTTGAGCATATGATATTTATACAAGAACTCAAACTATCAAAGATCACGTAATTAGAACACATCTATCTTGAAGTTTATTTTGAAAATCATATCAACCAAAACAAATTCATGAGAGGTGGCGGTGTTAATTCCAATCCCCTACATCATGTGTAGATTGACTAATACACCCTTATTCTCTCACTATATCTCATCAAAAGGTGTTTTCATACAGGGGTAAAAATGAAAATCATTGATTTTAATCCAATCCTCCGCACAAAAACAAACATATTATTAGCGATTCCATGCTCTAATCCTTTTGCAAAACAAAAATAGAGAAAAAGTACATCCCTATATACATAATCTCGCTTCACTACCCGCCACAATCTCAATCCCACCTCATTACCGATTCCCAAAACTAAACCTCGCGTCAAACACTCAGGGTGGGGTGTCACACAATGCTAATAAGGATATATCCTTGTAGCCAATTTCAAGAAATGAGATAGATGCATGTGCGGTTTGGTGGTGCACTTTTGCCTGCCATAAGAGCAAGGCAAAATGGTGGGAACTGATCACTCACCTGGGTTCTGGTGATTTTCTTTGCAAAACTTCCTTAGCATTGTCGCCGGCCGCTTTACTTGCAGTGTTCTACTCTCAAACTTCAAATTTTGCAAATGATCGAAGTCTCAATAAACAGAGATGATTCGTATAAACTGATGGGTTCTGCAGTTAAGTTGAAAAATGTGGAGTAATTGGTGGGACTGGGGAGTGAATTTTTACACATATCTTCATTGCATCAACCAATAAATGATGGGAAAGCTTAGGGCCATTTAGGAATGCGAAGTGCAAAGGACATACAGATAGGAGTGTACTAGAACTAGAGACGAAAATTGTGGTACATTGGCTAACTCCATGTTTGAATATCCGATAATGTCCAACCAAAAGGGTACCTTTGTTCTTTAGTATTACACTTCTTTACCGTTGTTCAGTTTCTAACCATTCAAATTCCACCTTACTTTTTGTGTGCATACTCGTTGGGGCCGGCGCTGACATTTTAGGGGTTTAACGCGAATTTAAGAAAATGGGTTGCTTCATGCATTTTATTACAAGAAAAATGATTATGTCCCCTGTTCGGCTAAATAAGCCATTATTTTTTTGTTCTTATTCAATTTTTTTTCGTATTTGTTAGTTTTTTGTCAATTTTTTGGGGATTATTGCACCGTCATGACAAGAGCAATCTAAAAAGTAAAAAATTACGATCGAAATCTATTTTTTTTGAATAAAGATAAAAATAAGCCAATAAGCCAATTTTTTCCGTCTTTATTAAAAAAAAATTGGATTTCGATCGTAATTTTTTACTTTTTAGATTTCTCTAGTCATGACGATGCAATAATCCCCAAAAAATTGACAAAAAACTAACAAATACGAAAAAAATTTGAATAAGGACAAAAAATAAGCCAGTTGGCTTATATAGCCGAACAGGGAAAAATATCTCCTACAGAGATCCGTGCATTTTCAAACCTCCAAAATAGAGTATTTTTTTGAAGTAAAAAAATACTGTAACGTATAGAAATATTTTTTTTTGGTGTTTGAAAATGTACGAATCCCCATAGGGGATATTTAAAATAGGACGAAGGGAGTAAGTCAACTTCAAAAGGCAAAATTATTACTGGTACTCAACAAAATAAATTTTAGAAATTATGCATACCATTACAAAAATTCCAAACAATCCCTTAAATATCACTATTCTTGCATTTTTAACAACAAAAGTACTAATTGTGCATGTATTACTTATTGGTGCACTCGTTTTTAAGGATTATAATTTTATGGAGAACTATATTCAAACAATATTTCAAACGTTATGAGGACCCCTCATTTTTCCAAAAAAATTCACGCAGGATCAATGGTTCTTTTTAATTTTGGGAAAAAATTTTGAATTTTGTTTTAATGAAAACATATTTTAAAAATTCTTGGTCCGCGGATCGGACATTATTTGTTAGACAGAAGGATTGTATTAGGCCCCGTTTCGCCAAGGTTCTTATTTTTTAAGTACTTATTTCTCGTTTTATAAGACATGTCATTCTCTCACAAATATCACCTTTAATTCCACCTCCAAGTTCAAATCCAGGCCTTCCCTACTTTGCTTTGTAGGACAGTTATTTTACTTGTCTCTCTCAAGTTAGAAACATAGATAATAGCCCCTCTCCTTAAGGTCAACTTCCTGGGTCGTCGTCCACTTCACCCATTAAAATCCGAACCTGAACTATTAATTTCTTCATCAGTATTCAGTTCCACTATTGGGTACCAAGTGACTCCTTCTGGTATTGGGAGATGCTGTCAAGCACCATGCTTTGCAGCAGCAGCGCCAAGCGGCCAATTCGGCCGCTCATCTCGGCAATTGATAGCTCGGATCTTAACCGAGCAATGGACGATTCAGATTTGTATGTGCATAGATTCAATCCAAATCGTTCATGCCAAAATGAACAGTCAGATGCCGCTCGCACCAACTTGGCACTGGGATTCTTGGCAACATGGATGGGTGTGTGGGACCGTGGGTTTCCAAACTCGGATCGATTCTACACAAATAATTCAAACTATTTGTTAATAATTTAAAATAAGCTTTTAAAATTACCTTGCGAAAAAATATTTTAATTGGATTACTGTAAATACTTAATCAAAATTTTAAATTATTCATTTAGAATTCAAGATCCTACATTTCTGGATTAAAAAATTCAAATATTATATTAAACACTTACCATTATCAGATTGACTCATTTTTGCAAGGTCACTCGAGATTTTTTCTAAAAATCTATATTATAAAACAGATCGGTTTTTATATACACATACAAACATGAGCACCTATACAGCCGTTGATCGTCGTTCGATCAAGAGAATGTTTTCTTAAGTTATACTTTGACCTGCTGTTGTGGTAATATATACACTTTCTTTTCCAATTCATTATCTTTTGGTTTCTTCCATTTTAAATTGATATTATTTCAAGAGGCTTGATAATTAACCTATAAATTATTGCCCTTTTTATTTATTTATTCTCTCTACCTTGGCATGAGTTTTTTTAAAGTGAGACAGAGAGTGAATAGGTTATATTTGACGAATAGAGCAGACAACTTATTTAAGTTGTGACTGTATTTCGTTTGGACGGACATCCGCTAGTTAATGAATAACTCGTACGTATCATTTAGATAAAACCCGAAAGTGAATCTCACACACCGATATGTGGGGTCGCTGTAAAATTATATTCCATTTGTTTCTTCATAGCTAAGTCTTCATGACATCACACCATCTACATGTTTTACTTTCACTTTTTTGACTTCCAAACACTTTTTCCTTTGGTAAACACATTGGTCAAGAAGTAATCCAAGTGAAAACAACACACACAAAATTTGGATCTAAACCCATCTGCCATCACCCTCGAAATTATTGCTCAATCAAAGGGGAAAGCCTCTATTCTTCTTCTTGTTTATTTCTTACTTTATCATCAGTACTGAAGAGAGAGCCTGTACAAGAAAACGAGGGCCACCTTTTATTTCATGTTGATTACTACTATTGAATTAACTCCAACATTGGTAATTTGGTAGCATAGTGCATGGTTCGTGGTTAAGAGATCTAAGGTTTAAGACCAGGGAAGGAACCAGGATTTCGTTAACGCGGAGACCGAAACTATGAACGACAAGATTCTAAAATTTCAAGGTTCGGAAATCTAATAGTTTGTTTGGTTTAGGTTTTGAAGGAGGTCTTTTGGGTAATGAATGGAGAGAAATGGAAAGAGAAATGAGATTGATAATTGAAGAAAAACTAATGGAAGATCGTGTGCAGAAAGAGAAATTGGATTTTGGGATTCAAATCAAACACATTTTTAAAACATTTAAATGTCTACATAAAACTCAATAAAAAATACAATATCTAAAAAAAATGACAACTAATATTAAATTTTTTTTTAAAAAAAACGAAACAATGCGGGGGACGTGGCCCTCATATGCCCACACAGAGATCTGTCATTGTTCAAGACGTACGATTGGCGTCCTCTCAAACTTTACCTTTTACTCACTAATTAGACTGTGTTCTATTAGTCTTTGGTGGGGCGATAGATTAAGCTATGACTTTTAATTGTTTGTATAATTGACATGCATATGAATTTACAAAATAAATGAAAAGGAAATACTAAATAAATATTCAAATTGTACTAGTTTCCAGCAGTCAATATTTTGAGAAGTTTTTTTTTTTTTTTTAATGAAATTTCAAACGAAAACAAAGGGGAAAAAGTAGATATAAAGGGAATAAGAAAGGTATTCTTTAATATTTCAATGTTGTTACTCCCTTCAAATCTGTGGAAATTTGAAGGATGAGTTATCTTTTGAAGGTTTTGCTAAAATTCCTAAAAACCTTTCAAATTTGTTAACTTTTGAAATTTTCTATATCCGTTAAGGGAAATGCTACGGTACACACCCCCGCACCATATGCACCCGTATAATCAAGCCATTGAGAGCCGTAACTAAACCATTGAGGGGCGTAACCAAACCATTGAAAGGCGTGACCAAACACTTCATTCAATTGTTCTGTCTTTCAATGGTTTGGTTGCGTCCCTCAATGGTTTGGTTACGCCTCTCAATGATTTGGCTACAGGGTGCATATGGTACGGGATGTGTACCGTAACATTACCCGTGTGTTAGAGGATCAAGATTCTCTCATGTGATGATCCCTCGTATGATTCATCATGTGACACAAAATGGGACTCGTGAAAATTTCAAGGGGATCGGAGTTGTTAAAACTTAAAAGCATGGTTGAATGAAATAGACGTACTTATTTTTTGTTAACTACTCCGTATTTGGATTGTCTTGTCAAATCAACTCGTAATCGGTTGGATTGTATATTACTACCTGAGAAAACCACGCGGGGGATTAATGTTTGGAATATGCCGCAAGATCCCACGAAATATGGGGTATGTCTCAAAAGATTCCAAGAACAGCGGTGCTACGCTCACCGCACGGTTTCACCGTTCTCTCAATTTCATCGCTCGTCTCGACAATAAATGGTCTGAATTTCAAACAAACCCTTCTGGGAAAGAATTTTTAAAAATCTCAACCGTTCAAAACGCTTTTGGACGGTGAAATTGAGCGCGACGAAAAGAGCGGTAAAAGAGAGGGGTAGGCGTAGACTTTTCCTTCCAAGAAAACCAGGGGCGAGGAGAGACGTGTCGCACTTGACACCAGACAGTGATTGTGCGGACAAAAGGGCATGGGGGCCCTCAAGTCTGCAACGACATTTACGTAACACACACTGGGTTTTTTTTAACGCCATGGAAGAAGGCAAAAGGAGAAGTGCAAAACCAGGGGAGCCACGTGGGTGGCATCCTACAGGCGGACCCGGGGATGCTGTCAAGCGAGGTGGTGCTTGGAAGCGGTGCTGTGCGGCTTAGATTTAAATTCGAGCCGTCGATTGCTGAGATAAACGGCAGGATCAGCCGCTCGGCATCGCGGCCAAGCACTCCGCTAGGCAGCATCCCGAGGTCCTCTACCGCCACCCAAAAAAAATTATCGCAAGGCCAGAGCCACACATGGAGCAAATTGGGAGTACAAAACAAGAAGTGCCCTTAATTCAAAGTACCACCCAAACTGGCAATCTTTGAGCCATCACCCTCACCTTGGGGTAGTTGCAAAATTGAAGGCTTTGTCGCTTCCTCAAATTAGGGTAAATTTCATTCAGGCTCCCTAAGATTTTTCTTGATGACGGAGACCCCATGCATGTATGAAAAGTGACAATAAACTCTCTACGGTACGGTATTCGTGTGTATTTCACTGGCACCCCAAATTGACCATTTTCAATCCAAATACATCATGAAATGAGCCAAAAGTGACTTATATATAAAAATTTACCTTTTTTTATCATAAAAGAAATAAAACCTATCAACTCTTGCTTTTTTTTGAATCAAAATATATATTTTTTTAATATATTGGAATTGCAATTTTAATAAAGAAAAGGATAAAATGTATTAATAGCCTTTATTTTTACTTGTTGGAAGAACCGTTTTAGTCAGAAAAGTCAAATTTATTACTTTAGGGTTCAAAAATTTGACATTTAGGAGCTTCTAATTATTCATTTTACAATACAAAAGGTGTATTTGGGTAGTATAAGCCACTTTTGACTATTCCATACGTGTTTGGTCAAACAATTGTTGGTTGGGTGGCGATGAAAGAAACATTAAAACCACTTTATTTTTTCTCATCATTTCTCATGAGTGAAGGACTATTTGTCATTCAGATAAACCTCCGGGCGTCGGTGAAATTTTCCCTTCAAATTATCATACTTTTTGTGATGATTTCTTTAGCTCATTGATTTCTTTTACTGTTATATATCTTTTCATGTGTGAAAACAATAACATATGATATGACAATATTATAAATTTATAAAATAAAAACAACGAAGTACAAAAATCACTACCTATTAATAGTATGTATTATACATCCCTTTTTATCCTAGTCTCTGTTATGATTATATTACTCCTACTAAATTAACGTCTCAAATCATTAATTTCATCTAACGGTAAAAAGTAAGGGTGCGCAAAACATGCATATAATTTATTATCGTATCATTTGACTATGTTGCCTTGTATCAAGAACATAATAGCAGAGTTGTTGACATTATTATCCAATGCATGAACTGAAAATTAGGTAATGAAAGACAAAACAAAGTAACTAAGATTAGCTTGGGGAACTCAGTAGGTGGACCAGTGAATTTATTTGAATGCATTGCATCTCATCTAATTGCTGAATTTAGTGTGGGGCAGCAAATTTAATGGATATGCCCTCATCATGTCAAATATAACTTAAATGTTGGTCCAAAATAAACCTTGGTCTGCCTTAGGAAAGTTCAGAATTGACTGGCTGAAGGTAAAATGAGAACCAAATGTCTGTACCCAAACCTAATTATCTGATGCTGGTCAGAAGACTATAAAAACCAAGAATCACGGGTTGGCACGGGCACATAATAATTCATTCACGTACTTAGTAATCTGGCTTAAAGCATGTTATACGGTTTTATGGTAAAAACACGTGTCATTGACCGTTGTCGATTTTTGACGCATACCCAGTGACCAAATATGCAATAAAAACTCAAACTTAGGCCATCCACAGTGGTATAATCAAAAGCCAATTGTTTTTAAAGTTAACAATGTTGGTGCAAAAAATGGCTCACAATGGTATAATCAAACTTAACAACATCCTTAGAAATAATCAAATTTTAGGCTTTGGATAACCAAAACTAGCAATCTTTTTCAATAATCAAAATTTGTGGACTTCACACCACGTAAGTTAACTAGTTCCAAAATTTGTATACACGCCTGTTTCAACTGATATTTTCTTCTTCTCTTCTTTGCCTACTCTATATCTTCTTTACTTCACCGGCAAATTATTTCTCTTTCTTTCCCTCAAAAAGTGAAACTCATATCTCTCGATCATCTACAATCCAACCTATCATCGCCGGATTAAGGTATTTCACTATTCTTTCCAGTTTTTATTTCCCACCCCCCCAAAATAAAATAAATAAATAAATTCATAATAGGAGGAAAGAAAGTCATCGATTTTTTTCTAAAATTAAAAGAGGAAATCAATATATTTTTGCCCAAAAAAACGTAAATGAAGGGAAGTGAATGCGCGAGAGAGAGAGAGAGAGAGAGAGAGAGAGAGAGAGAGAGAGAGAGAGAGAGAGAGAGAGAAATTGTAGTGGACCCCTTATTTTGGTTATGGACTAGAAGTGACCATTGTGAAGCTTAACATTGTTAAACTTAACAACCTCTTAAGTGAATAATCAAAAGTTGATGTGTCAACTTTTGGTTATCCTTTTTTGATTATACCACTATGGATGGCCTTATCACTACTATATGTGTTGGTTAGTTAAACATCAACTTTAGGCCTATTTTGGCTTAACTAAGCCATTAATTTGAATTTATTTCGTCTTCATTGACAATTTTTCTAAATTCGTTGGTTCTGCATTATTTTTTCGACTGATGAATTCGTCTCGACGAGCGAAATTTAAAAAGTAAAAACCCCTGTTCAAACTATTTCTATTTGAATAAAGATGAAATAAACCGATTTTTGAATTATTTTGCCCTTTTTTAAAAATAAAAAAAATTCATATGTTATGGTAGCGTGATGGTGACCATTCAAAGTTTGAAACTTTAAAATGATACCCAAAATTTAAAACATGCCATGAAAATGTGAAACACAAAATATGCCACCTGCTTTTTTTCTCAAGCACCATCCATCCCTCCATCTTTGTCTACTTTCTTCTTCTTGTTTTTTTTTTTCCTTAGGTTTGTAAAGCACAAAGGAACAAACCACCTGTCGATACGCCCCTTTCTCCTTTAAAACTTGCAACTTTCAAAAACATGACCCCCACCTTTCAATTTTTTTTTTTTTAAAAAGTCACCAAACAAATCATAAGACCCTACGAAGATTTTATTCTTTTTTCGAGAATACCCTACGAAGATATCTACAGGGGTCCTTGCTTGGCTAGACCGGGTACGTCGTTTTCGTTTTTTTTTTTTCCCAAGTATTTCTCGCGAAATGTGAAAGCACGAGCAATTGAACGCAAAAGGTCAAGAAAATCTAGTTTCTGCTTGGTATGTAGAGTCGTGCCATGCCTTGCTTTGCCCGGTGACAGGCAATCGGCGACTCTTGGGTTTTTTTTTTTTTTTGGTAATTAACCATTTTATAAAGCAAACCAAACAAGAACAAAGGAAAATTCCAACATACAACGGGAACCAGGCAGAACTAACACATTCCTAGTTGCCTAGGAAAACCAGTAAACAAAACCTAACAAAGAAAAAATTCACAGAGAAGAAAATATGCGAGAGCTAAGACTCCAAGACCGAGCTAACAACCTCGTACCATCACATAGCCTCAAGCCTCTCCACGAGCATAAACAAGCACGGACTTCCTCAATAATCAGCCCACCCAAAACTGAAGTAGAAACACCACGACCCTAAAAGATTCTCTTGTTTCTTTCTCTCCAAATCCAGTAGATAGCAGCAGCCAATGAAAATTTATATACTCTACTGGAATACGAATTGTCAGGCCTATGATTCATAACCCAAGCCATCTCTTTGGACAACCCAGAGCTCCTCCGACTAACATTATTACCCTGCAAGAGAATATCCCATACCGCACTGGAAAATTCAAAAACAAAGAATAAGTGATAAACGTGTGCGACGGTTGTGGGAGCATTGAAGAGATCGATCCGAGGTGCGCAAGCTGGCATGAGACGCTTTGCGTTAACCAAAAAAAAAAGAAGAAGAAGAAGAAGAAATGTACAGGTGTATACATACAGAACAAATCTAGCTCTCTATGACTATTCATAGAGTTGTTTAATACATTGTCCACTATTTTCCTTGTATTTAAATCCAAAAATGTGGGCGTGTTTAATTTGCTACTGCTTTTAGATGATGGATACTTGTTTGGCACACTCTTTGCTTACAACTCGGAAATTAAAAAACTTTAAAGGTTGTTTTTTTGTTTTTTTATGTATTTATTTATAATAATGTATTTAATCGAATAGTCATGAAATTTTTTAACTTGACAGGATCAGACCGTCAATTTTATAAACTAAAATTTAACTTTTCATTGATATATTAATATCAATCAAGGTGATTTTTTGCGTGAATATATTTTAACATGGACCTTATAAGATGAACAGTTCAGATCAGCAACTAACACATCGTAAAATTCAAAATAGTGGTGGTAAAAAACTTATAATTTATACCGCCGATAGAAAAAATTTAATCTGTTGTGTGATGCTCGAGGAGCGACCAATAATTCCTTAGCCTACACTCCTTAGCACAAGTCCTCAGGTTTTTTATTTTTTGTTTCTTTTCCCCCCCTAACTACCCTCTTTATGGAGTAATTGGAATCCATGTCAGGGAATGAATGGTTGGAAAGCTCAACCAGTCTTCTTCCTCTTCACTTGTCTCTCTCTCTCTCTCTCTCTCTCTAGAGATATTATATTACTCCTATTTATGCACTTCCTTTTAAGCTCAAGTACCCGTCTTTACATTTTCTTCCAGTTTTCTTGGGGTTCCCTTCTGTACTTGATGTTTCCAGATACAGTGTGAGTTTCTTGACTTTATCTTTTGATGCCTTTTCTTTTAGTGACTCAAAGATTTGTGTTTCCATTTGGATTTCTAGGTTTTCTCTGCTTTGTTTTTCCTCGTACGTCAATGTTCAAAAATAGTCTTACTTTTATGGTCTTCTTATTGAAAAATCGAAAGTTTTAAGCTACCAAATACGAACTCCCCTAAACTGGGCTGTCATTTAATTGGATGGATTTCAATTTCTAGGCCTATTTCCCACACTTGAGGTCCTCTGTACCAGAATTTAGGCGTACCCTTTTACCAAGTGAGTTTCAGTCACAGGATCATGTTTTGAGTAAAGAATTAACTCGTGTTTTGAGTCCATCTTGAGTGATTTACCGTTGTTTGTTTTGATACATTTATGCAGTCTGTGGCATCATTGGTAGTGAAGAGTGAAGAATCAACTACTGGGTTACTAATTGGGTGTGGAGTGAAGTGAACGAGGGAGAAATCTAAACATACAAGGAGCAGCACTGGAAATTTTTTTATGGATTGGAATTTGAAGACACCTTTATGGGGTTTTACTGAATTTGAACAAGAACCCAACTCCAATACTGGTCCTGGTAGTGGGTCAAGCAGTATTGGAGGTCATGGTAGTAAGGGGGATTTTTCAGTTGATTTGAAGCTTGGTCATGTGGTTAATAGGGTTGGCAATGAGTCCGTGGACAATTTACAGGTGCCAAGTGTCCCGAGAATGGCGTCGGGCTCGACGAAGAGGGCCCGAGCAGTTATTAATGGGATTCAGGCAGCAACTTGCCTTGTTGACGGGTGCCAAGCGGATCTTAGTAACTGCAGGGAGTACCATAGGCGCCATAAGGTCTGTGAGAGGCACTCTAAGACTCCAGAGGTTGAAATTTGCGGCCGCAAGCGACGGTTCTGCCAGCAGTGTAGTAGGTATATGTGAAGTTTTTTCTTACTTGTCTTTCTTGTGTACAAGGATGTGTTCTTGTCTAGTATTTGAAGTTATCAGGGTTTGTTGGATTTCTGATTTAAATATCTCATGGAATGTGAGCTCTAGTATTTGCTTGATGTTTCGGTTTGTCATTTGAATTTTATGGTTTTCTCCAGTTAGTGTTATGTTTTGTCATTTGTTTCTTAGGTTAGTAGCTTACCACAACTGGATTGGTTCAGTTAATGTGATTAGCTGGCAGGGAGCACATCATGGGTTTACTTCCATTTTGTGTTGTTCGTAGTGTCAACTTAGGTCAGATTAAGTAGTTGCTAGAAGGGAAAAAACCTTAGGTCAAGAAAGCATAGAGTGGGGATCAATTAGGCTGTGTTTGGACCATGCATCTGTGAAGTGATTCACTAAGGACTAAGTTTAGCTTTGCTTCATTATTTCTGATTTCTTCCGTTAACCTTGTGTTTCCCTCCACAGACCCATGATCAAACACAACCTTTGGGTGGAGGCTAGAAAGTAGGCTCATTGATATTGTTTGCTGAAAATGGTTAGAGCTGACAAGGATTAGGTACTGCAAAGCGTATGAAGTTAATGTTTGTAATTATCTTCCATGACTTGCAAATAGCTCGTTGATAAGTTACTTTCCATGGCTTAAGTCGTAGGGTATCCTTTTTGTTCTCATTCGACATCACTGGTAGTCATAATGGTATTCAAGGACCAGGGTAACGAAATTATCGGTCAGTGGCCTCTCAAGGGATCTCTCATAGCAGAATTATTAATCTGCCGTATTTGAACATATTTTGATGGTTCATTTTATTCTTCTGATACATTTTAGATATGGATGATCCAGGTAACTCTGCACTGCAGTATGGATTAACATGTTTCATATGTTTGATATTTAATTTGTAGAGCCTGAAATTTGTCGACTCTTCCATCAATGCTTGATTCAGGTTCCATTCACTAGAAGAATTTGATGAGGGCAAGAGAAGTTGCAGAAAGCGTCTTGATGGACACAACCGTAGGAGAAGAAAGCCTCAACCAGAACCATTGTCACGTGCGGGGAGCTTTTTGTCTAATTTTCAAGGTTCTGGTGATTTTATTGATCATTACATGGCCTGATATGAACACTTTCAATTGTTTTGGTGGACACATGAGCACATGCAAGCCTGCACGCTGATAGAAGAACTGACTTTTAGTAGTTAATAATTCATATGCAACTGAATTCAGTTGTGTAGGCTATTGAATGCTTCATTAACTTGCCTATTAATGATGCTGTTAAGTGAAAATTATTATTTATATGCTTTTGGCATTTTGAGCCAAGCAATTCCATCTATTTTCCTTTCTTTTTTTTGTGCTTAGATCTATAGTGGAGGTAGCGGTTTAACTTGTAATATCGTATGTTAGGTTCTGAAATGGAAATATGCACTCTATATTTGCCTTTCTTATCAAGGGTCAACATTTGATGACTGATTGTAAAATTGCACTCTTGTGTTCAACAAAACACTTCTCTTTAATCTCCTTATCGAATCCATGAGATCCTTCAAGTGGCAGGTCTCGCCTACTTACTGTTTCTTTCTGCGTTAAATAGTACTGTAATTAGGATCATCAGATGTTATGACGGTAATTGGTATGATGCTGGGGTGAATGCTACCTGATATGCATTATGATTCATGAAGACAGGTTTTTCTTGTTCAATATCCGTTCAGTCCTCATGGTGAGTTTTCACATTCCTTTCAGGTGCTGGATTGTTTCCATTCTCATGTTCGGAGGTATATCCAACCACTACTTTGACAAACCCCATGTGGCCTGGAGTTGCCAAAACCAAGCAAGATTCTAAGCTATATGACCAGCACCTGCTCGAAAAACAAAACGCATATCCTGGATCCTCCTCTAACAGCTACGGAGCAGAAGGGAAGCAATTCAACTTCCTCCAAACGGTTCCAGAAGCTTCTGCCTGCCAGCCATTTCACAAAACTGTCGCCGCTTCATCAGAAAGCTGTTTCTCCACTCAAGTCAGCTCAAACTGTGCTCTCTCTCTTCTGTCATCGCCACCGCCGCCCTTGCAGCCGCCTGAGATTAGTTTCAAGAACCACATGTTGCCACTGCCGCCACCATCTTCAATCCCACTGGCACATTCCATAAACTCAAGACTGCATACTAACAACCTGGAGAGTATGGATTCACTTTTGGTTCCGGATTCAGGCGACACCGGTGTCCATTGCCAGGGTATGTTTCATATGGGGCGTGACTCGTCCTCCGAAAACGACGTCTCACAAACACTACCCTTCTGCTGGGAATAGCAAAAACGACGACAGTCCAAGTTGCCCCTCTCCGCTGCAGAGTGATTTGGGTTGCTGTTTCGGATGTAGTGGAAAGGAAGGAAATTGCTTTGTAGAATCCAAAATTGTTTTGCTTTTCATTGTTCTTTTTACATGTGACATAATTTCCTCATGTTTGAAGTGCTATGTGTGTTTCATGTTGGCTCATTCTGGTCATTTTTATGCTGGAATTTTCTGTTCTGCACTGAAGAAGCTTCTCACTTATGGAGTAAACTTGGACAGTAGCTTATGCAACTTGCATCACTTGGGATTGAACACTCAATTCTTTTCTTCGCATTCTCCGGAGTGCATGATTACCTTTTTCTCCCTATTGTGAATATTTATTAAGTTTTCAACATAAATATTGTACTAAAAATTTATCTTTGTGTGGATTATTTCGTGTAACTGTTCCGAAAAAATTGTTAGAGTTCTCTCGCGAGTGCGGATTCCACAAAAGTATGCCCCCAAAAAACTTTCGTTGTGATAAATTTGTTGGCTGTCCATCAATTTTACAAGGATTGATGGTCTCTCCAGCGATCTCCTAAACTTTTTTGTCTAGGACTTTTTTGGTATTTTTTACTTTTTATAACTTTTCGTTGAGCTTTTCGTCGTAATTTTTGGGATTAATCATTCGTCTCAACGAGAGAATTTTTTGTCTAGGACTTTTTTGGTATTTTTTACTTTTTATAACTTTTTGTTGAGCTTTTCGTCGTAATTTTTGGGATTAATCATTCGTCTCAACGAGGGAAATCAGAAAAGTTTAAAAAGGTGGACCGATATTGAAAAAAATTCATGTAAAACACTTTAGACAAAACAAAAAAAAAATACAGTTGTTCGGTATTTTTTTACGTTTTAGTGATTTTTTTTTCTTTTTGTCATAATTTTTTACTGTTTAGACTCCTCTCGTTGAGATGGATAATTAATCCAAAAAATATGACGTGAATCTAATAAAATGAGAAAAAATGAACAAAACACACAAAACGAAAAAGGGAAAAAATGTTTACAAAAATGCAGCCTATCATTGTAGTTTGACTCATACTTCACTTTGGTCCTCATTGTTTCAATTTGACAAAGCTAACGACGGACATCAAATTACACTTTAACAAATTTGGCCCCTCTGGAATACGGCTGATAAACGAAACAAACCGTTTGAGTTTGAGCACATGTTCGCTCATTAAAAACTCATTTGGGGATTAACAAGTCAAGCTTCATCATTTTCTTAAAGCTCGTTAAGCTTTCGAGCTAAGTTTAAACAAATTACTACTCAGCTCGTTCGACTTGTGATGCCTAAAAAATTCAAACTACTCGAGACCGGTTCGTGTTCAGCTCAATTAAAACTCGCTTGAGATACATTCTTCTCGTAAACAAGCCAAACTCCAACATTATTTTTAAACTCGCTAAGTTTTCAAACTAATTCTTCAAATCCTAGCGGATGGGACAAAAATGATTTTTTAAGATGATCTTCTTCCATTTAGAGGAGATACTCGTTTATTCAGGATTTGGCATCCATAGCAATCATATCCATTTTACTATAGTATTAGATTATTCAGTAATTTCTTTTAGTTATCATCTTATTCTAACCGATCTCAATATCAATATCGGTGTTTTTTTATGGATTGCCGTTCCAAGCAAGTTTGAATAAAAAATTGTCTTATTCTAGCCGATCTCAATATCGTGTTTTTTTATGGATTGCCGTTCTAAGAAAGTTTGAATAAAAAAACTGTTCGCACGTGGGGTTCATTTATCAATCAATCTCAGATGGGTCAACGAGGGGAAAATTTTTCAGTGCCGAGCGGGTACCACGTAGTTTGAATAAAAAAACTGTTCGCACGTGGGGTTCGTTTATCAATCAATCTCAGATGGGTCAACCAGGGGAAAAAATTTCAGTGCCGAGCGGGTACCACGTGGTGCCCGCTCGGCCATCCGAGCCGTCCATTTTATTTTTTAACGGCTCAGATTTGGAGAGAGAAAAGGAGAAAGAAAGTGTTTGGGGGAGATGAGAGAGTGTTTCAATCCGAACCGTCCAAAAATGTATCGGACGGCTCGGATTCGCCGAGCGGGTGCCACGTGTGGGCAATACCAGCTCGGCACTGAAGTGTTTCTCGTCAAGCAGATTAGCCGACAGGATTATGTGACTACGCTTGCACAGAGGTTCGAAGACTCTGCTCCGAAGCATCTTCTCCCCCCGATCATGACTCGACGCAAGAATCCAGCCGGAGGATCCGCGACGGGAGACAAGCGGACGGAGGCGGGGAGAGAGAGTGGGAGTGGCGCCAGCACCAATGAGATCGATCTGATCGGCGAAGATCTTCTCCAGAACATACTGTCGAGGCTCCCCGCCTTGACCTTCGCGTCGGCCGCCTGCGTCAGCCGCACCTGGTCTTCCCTCTGCAACCGCGTCCTCTCCCGCCCCAAGCTCTCCTCCGCCTTCTCTCTCCACCCCAATCCAGAGGTACCTATATATGACTCTATATCAATTGCTAATAACTTTTCGGAACCCAACCCTACTCTTTCCCCCCCCCCCCCCCCCCCCCCCCCCCCCTCTTTTTTTTGATTTCGTTCGAATTAGTTAAAAAGATGAACGCTGTGTCGAGAACGACACGCGAGAAGAACAATTGAGAAAAGAAACAGAGAACGCGGGGCGCGGTGAGTGAGTGATTCCCGAACTCTGTAGTTGAGTATATATATGCACAACCCCAAGAGTTAGTCTGGTTGGTTAGTGGGTTAGCTCCCCACCTAATTGATTAGGGTTTGATTCTTGGAGTCAGGTCACAAGAAAGTAATTTCTTGTGAATTTCCTAGTCCGGGTGTGGATGACCTGCCTTTGACCGGACCGGGGGATTAGTGGAGGTTGCATGGCTCTCAAAAATTCTCACTTTGTATCAAATGAATGAAGAATGAAGTACAAGTTGTATCGGCTGTATATAGCAACTAGTTGTAGACTAGAGTTTACATTGTCAATTACATTACCATGTCGAATTGCTAATAGTCAGCTAATCGAATCAGGCTTCACGAGTCTAACACATTGCTCATTCAGCTTTCCACTCTAACCGCCGATGGGGGATTTGGCATATCTTTAGTTATGTTCTTGGTAATTGAGTTTTCTGCTTCTGAATACCCGATACCGTGAGATTATCGAAACATGCCCTTTTTAATTGTGAAATAACTGGAAGGCTTATTGGGCCAAGGAAACTATGATGACCTCTTGACCAAAATGCCTTCACAATTTGACTTCCCCAAATGTGGACAGGAAATTTGTTTCAAAGCTGCAGGTCAATCACATATGTGAATTATCGTTTTTCAAACCATTTCTTTTCATAAATTTTTGACACATGTTAATTGTACTTCATGATTACATTTGTTGTTGTGACAGAGGTTGGAGTCATAAAAATTAGCCTCTTCAACCAGAAAAAGTAGGTTTAACATTGTCCACGTACTTTTGACCCTATTTGTTGAACCTGCACCCTTTGCCCTTATTGGTATGGGTTTTATAGTAGGATTTGGCATCGATAGATCTTGATGTTTGTTCTTCTTAATCGCAGGTTGCTGTGGAAGAGGTGGTTAATAAGGTTCTCTCAGAGCCCCTCCGACCAGATTTTGCTATTGTTTGCATTAGCCCTGCTTTCAGCCTGCAACAGATTCACCAACTTGTACGAAATCTCTCTCCCTGTTTATATGTTCCATATTGTGTATTTGTGGGTACATATAGCTAGAGCATTTCGACTCCTTACTCAAATGTTGATCCAAATTTAAACGCGTGCTCTTTCCTTAATCAAAACCTATGGCTAGGGACTCTTTGGACCTATTTTTCTCTGTAATTCTATTCCACTACACTCCCATCCATCGGTTCATGTGAGAATCTCGATCCACGATGCAATGGGTGAGAATGCAATGGAACTGGGAACAAAGAAAAATAGGTAAGAAAATCCTGTGCCCAAAAGTATATCATGAGTTTTGCTCAACCTTTTATCCATAAAAAAGAAGACTCTTTTTTTTACTCAAAAGTTTAATGCCCTTTGGCGACTTTAAAATTAATGTAGATGTCAATAATGAAGCTTCTGCGCAAATTTTGTATTTAAATCTGTGTTTGCCCATTGGTGTGCTTCATAACAAACACACCTTTTTTCTCAAATTGACTTAAAATTTGAGTTAATGGTTGGAGATGGTCTTAACTCTTATGTGTACTATAATTGTGCATTGTTTGTCTTGCCTTCTTCACAATGCAGATTATACAAAAACTGGGCTCCGCAACTCCTATTGTTACATATGAATCAATGGGAATTATTGGAAGAAATGCAATCACTGATGAGTTGAAAGAGGTCTAGTATCTCAAATATATATTGCTACCGACCATTGTCTCTTTTGCTTTTACAATCTAGAAGTTCTTATTTGTCAAATAAATCTCTGCAGATCGATTGGGACATGACCATGGAAGAAGATTGTATGGGTCAATTTGAACCTTCGTCCTTTAGTGGGTTCCAAGGAATTTTGCTGGTCGTTGGATTTTTACCGGGATTGAAGGTTGATGCTATTCCACTATCACGGCCAATTGAGGTAGTTTCAAAACCTGAAAAGCTGTGTTTGGTTGTATAAATTGGATGTGTTCTCAGACTCCTTGCTGGAGGAGCTTAAAAAAAAAAAACTATCTTTAACCAGGCATTGTTTTTGTTAAGTTTGTTATCCACCATGAAGGAATGAAAAGTTGAAAACTGATTTACGGCTTATTATCTTTTTGAGGCAAAACATTTGTTTTTGTAATTTTCTAATGCTTCGAAGTAAGAATATGGGGATTAATTTTAGTTCTTTGTACGCTTTAAGTGCATGAAGAAATTGACTTGAGATTATTGGCTAAGATCAGGATCCTGGAATTGTCCTGGTGGATGAATTTGTGAGGGATATTAAGGAATTTACAGCTTCTGTTTCAGGCTGCACATCCCCAGCTGGGATGATAATGTTTGGAGTAAGTTGATGTTCTACTGTGTCTTTATTGTATCCGTCCAAGTTGGATCCTATTCCTATCTTTTGTTTTCAATTGTGGTTCTATCCTTGGTACAATTCTAACCTGTGAAATGTATGGTCTTCTAGGGTCCATCAACTAACATGAAACCTGTTATGGATAAACTGGGTAAGTATTGTATCATTTTCACATGCACAAACACATACCTGTGCATGCGCGCAGACTTACACGCACACCTTTTCCTTCTTTCATTTTCCTTTCATGGGTGAGTGGGCAGGTCATATATTGAAGGATCTGTTTGAGAGGTTCTTATTCATATGCTGCATAGGATTTTCATGAATAATATGTTTTTCCAAATTGAAGCCCCTTTCGATAAATATTTTCTTTCTTGGGTGTTGCAGATTATTCGATGTCTGCGGGTACTTTCATTGTTGGTGATGAGAGTGGTCGTTTCCTACACAGGGGAAGCAGGAGGCGAAGGTGCAATTCTCTTGGTGTTGCCCTTGTGTTTGTGCGAGACAGGAACAAGCCTCATGGTATTGCTATTTGTTTTACTCAATAGCCAACATGCACTCTACTTGATTTCCTTTTAAACGGAAGGTAATCTAGCATTATAACATACTTGAGCTAGTCCTCTATTAAGGAAAAATTAATTAGAGAGGAATGGATAAGGTTTCCATCGATGGGAAAGAGGCCTAAAATGATGGGAGCATGACTGTTCAACAAGTTCTAATGGGTGCTTGGAAGGTTATAAGTTTATAACAGTTGTCATCTGCACTGAAGAACTTCCCTCATTATTCTATGAAGATACTCTATGCAACTCCAAATAATTTATTTCAGCCCATGTTATCTTCAAATTGCCTGGAGAATTGAATTGTGATTTTGACAACTATGCTTGAACTGATTCCTCTGATCATTCTGTTGTCGTAAGAGCTACCCCATCTGTTTTTGACACATTTTCTTTGGACATTCTAGGAAGCAACTCTAAGGCATTTCTCAATGGATACAAAACACTCATGCTTTGGCACCTAGTACAATGGCTCCTGGTGCAACAAGATTGCACCAGTTTAACTTGGGGGGGGGGGGGGGGGGGGGGGGGATTTAATAGTGGTGGGCGGCAAAGTGGCTTTGTTACCTTATCCTTTAGGAACCACAGATTTTTTGGTCCATCACATTCATGCATTTACGATTCATGTAACGGTAATCTACTGTGCTTGATCGCTCACTACATGCTTCTTCAAATGCCCACTTCTTGCTCTGCTTTTGCTCATGTTACCCTGTTTTTGGAGGCCCTTCTCTTATTGCCCATGCTTGTTGTGCTAACTGTGTTTGAGATTCTGTCGAGGCGACAAAATGTTCTTGTTTATTGTGAAATACTAGTATTATCCTTATTTTTATATCAATGCCATTTTGTTGTTAACAATTTGTGTCTCTGTGGGTTATCTGTTTGTAGTTGCTTCAACTTACCCTTTTGTACTTGCATTTTATGTCTACAAGTCACTGATTGGTTGCTTGCATCTCCTTGTTTTTGGTCTCACAAGCAGGTATCGGTGATATTGATTTCCATGTTACAGTCTCTACTGGTTTATCACCAATAGGTCAGACATTCAAGGCAGCTGCTGTCAAAGAGAGAAGACACTGTGAGGACTGTACTACATGGCTCACTGCGAGGAGACAAGACCTGCATGATATCCTTGATGGAGAAACTATGCTAGCTGACATCAATGACGAAGTACGTTGTTTTTTGTCCCCTACTTTGTTGAACTTGTTTGTTATTTCTCTTGTGTTTTCGATACCAAGTTTCAATTACGAGATGATAAAGGTTCTGGTGCTGGATATCACTTTAAAAGGCCGAGTTGTCTTTTCCTCTTTCTTTGTGTTAGGATCATCACACACACGCACACGATTTACGAGTATAAGAACAGTAAAGAAATCGACACAGCAATATACGTGGTTCCCCAAAACCGGGTACGTCCACGGGAGCGAGAGCGGCTGTTCTTTTATTATCACAGTTATGAACTAGGGTTTACAACATAAAGTATTTATAGCGACTCTATTCTAACCCTAACCTTATATTTGGTCTGAATCCCAAAAATACCCTTGTACGATACCGTACCATACCGCAGGGGCGTAGCCCCCCGCACCCCCCAACTTACAGAACTCTACTTTTATTGGATTATCGGCGATGGCTCCACTCGTTCCGCTCCGGCATCTGGCCTTCTTTCTAGAACTCCTTAGTATCTCTCCATACTTACATATGAGCCATAGTTCTTACACTTTGGTTTTTCCCCCCTCATTCCATTTTCTGAGAGGGGATGGGAGTGCTTTTTCTGGTTTAATAGTCTGGACTTGAGCGGAGGATCTTGCTTTAAACAAAGTTTTGGTACTTTAGTCTACATATGTGTCCTTATGCCAATGTGGTTCTTTGACATTTTGTTGTGATCGTAGCATCAGGGTACATGAAGGAAGTTCTTTCATTTGTCTTATCTGATTTCCTTCTTGAGATCATCTTGGTACATTTTGCCAGTCATTCGTCATCAATCCTTGTTTTCCATTTAAAGAATGAAATGAACGATTTAGGGCTTTCCTTTTCTGGAACACCCCTTGGAGGTTGTGTTTTGCAGATCTCTGAACTCAATTTGTAAGAGGGTTTTGCAATCTTTTAAGCAATAGATGATTCAATAAGATACTATTCTCTCTTCTGATTAAATTATTGGTAATTATCACCAATAATTTCTTTGTGAACTTAAAATATCTTGAAATGCTCTTGTTGTTCCTCACAGAAACTTTGATTTTTTGTGGACAGATAGGGGATAATATTGAGTACGCTGGTTTGTACATTGGGGTCACGAAAAGAAGAAAAAGCTCAGTGGGGTTGGAGAAGGTGAGATGGGTAACGTCCTTGGCATTCCATGAAGTAACAAGGTGAGTCAGCTTCCTTCTCGTCTGTCTTCTGCATTGTTTGTTCTTGTTGAACTTTTCTGGTAGTGCTTCAAAAAAGTTGTTCCACCATTTTTAATTGTGCTCCTTAGTCTAGTAGATGGAGAATGAATCCAGTATTTTTCTACTTTGTATCAGCATTTGGGCAATTTTATTAAACAAAGAAAGAGAAAGAAACTTCTCTAATGTTGTGTTGGTGCAGTTATTTAGATTTGTTAAAAGAATTGCTTGATAGGGTTGCAATTTACGGCTGGACTGAGCCTTAGGTAGGAGGGGTCCATAAGAATTGCTCTAGTATGACTCTAGTTCCAAACCTCTCCTGGTAAACTAAACATGTTGACCTTGAGTCTTGACACCGTCGACATTGATGCTTTGACAAGTTCGTTATACTGTCAGAAGCACTGAATCATGATATGTTGTTGAATATAACATTGCATCTTCTCTAGAAGCTGCAGAATGATAGTTTTGAAGTTCAAGAGAGTTGTTGTCTATCTTTGCTAAATACGTTAGCACTGACATATACCGTCCATATCAATGGGAGGGGATTAACAGTTCTAAGGGTGAGTAGTTTATGTCGTTTAGCCCAGAAAAGCCCAAATGTGTATCGTTAACCTCATTCTTTTGTTGGCTCCCAAGCCCTGCCTAGAACACCTTCCTCGAGTTATTTTTGTTTGTCTTGGGTTGAGTACTGTTGCTCTCTTTATAGATACACTTTAGTTTCTGTTTGTTGGTTGGTCATTGACTTCTTCCCTGAATATTCTGAAATCGATTTGTTGCATCTCCCGCAGAGGAGATGAACAGTACCTATATGTCAATGGCAGTGGCATCAAAACTGGTGATTCCTTCCGTTTCTACTATTCAGACTCCAGTGCTGCTGCATCTTCCTGTAGCAATGTCTCAGAAAACCTTAGACGCTTGAAGGAAGGTGGGGATGACAGAGTAGTTTGTAAAAACGCGACGGGTGGTGCGGTTGCTAGTGATGGTAATAAGAAGGAAGTTTTTGGAGGTATGATCTTCGCTTGTTCTGGCCGCGGTGAGTCGTTCTTTGGCCGCTCCAATGTTGATAGCTCCCCATTTTCGGACAACTTTCCTGGGGTTCCATTTGCCGGGACATTTTCTTGTGGGGAAATTTGTCGAGGTTCTTCGAGCTTGTATAGTCGAGAAGCTCAAGAACAAAGCGATGCACAGTGCTGTCTGCATGTTTATAGCAGTTGTTACTTGGTGATGTCATACACTCCACCACTGCCGGAACCTTAGAAGGTTTTCTGGCGGCTCCTCCTTTTATGGCTTTCTTTCTTGTTGAGGAGGATTTGATGGTTGGGGGATGCTTTGTGACATATGAGGTTGCTGTAATATAACTACTTATTTTGGAAGAACAAAATTGTAGAATGTTACATTGAATGGTTCCATGCTTGATTTCAGAAGTTGCAAAATTTCGAGGAGTTTAATGAGCCAGACAGAGGCGGTTTTCCGCCAGCACCCCGTGGGCTTCTTTTGCGCATTTTTTTGAGTAATATAGACCGTGCATCTTGTAAGGCTTGTAAAATGATGTATCCATGCAAAAAATCAGCTTGTTCGGACATTGATAGGTATGTCAAAAGTTGGGTTCTAGACGAAAAATGGACGGCCTGGATCTGTTAACTGTTTTTTAAGTTAAACTATCCACAGAGGTTCATTTTTTTTTGTCTAAAAACTCAACTTTTGACATACCTATCAATATTTGAACAAGCTGATTTTTTGCGTAGATATATTATTTTACAGGCTCTACAAGATGCACGATTTGAATTACCCAAAAAAATGCGCGAAGGGGGCCCACAGGGGTGGCGGAAAACCACCCTTTTTCAGCTCATCCGAACAAAATTTACACTCTTCGAATTTCGAGCTCTTTAAAGAAAATCTTATACAGTATGTTTTTACTGTTAATATCGTTGGATAAACGGGCTTTTACTTGCAATTAAATGTCGATGGACCTAAGTTGCATAATTCGCATGCGGCAGTGTGAAAGCGTCTTTAAAACTCATCCAAAACTACTAAACTTCGAGAGTGAGGATTGAGACCTCGACCGCAACTGCATCGCAAAGATTGAAAACGGGAGTGTAATGCATTTTGAAGAATTATGTGACTAACCGGTGGACAACCATAATGAGAGGATGAAAGATTCTTTTTGTTCATATGTCTTAACAATTTGAATTTGGGAAAAGGGAAAGAGAACTTTTTATAAACCCTTCTGGGAGTCGAATAATTTGAGGGAACCAAACAAATCATTACGCAAGTTGTTAGTTAGATCTTCTTTATTTTGCAAAAATATATGGGAAAAAATACTTAGCTCAGAGCCCACCTACAACTTCTTCATTTATTTCTTTTCTTTTATTAAAAAAATGGAGAGTAATTTCTCATAAATCAGCTCCAATGTCTTTCTAATCACAATCATCCAATGAAATAAATAAATCATTCATACATGAATTGAAAAACTGTGTACGATCCTTGAGGCTATCAACACCGAAATTCAGCCGTACAGAATGGAAATGCGTGAAAAATGGAAAAATATAACCAAACCATAAATAAATAAATAAATAAAAGCGAAAAAAAAGAAAGAAAAACACTCGCATCACATCAACCGAGTTACACAGGAATGAGGAAACTAATACCAAAACCCAAATAAATTCCAAAACCTAGTGGAGTAACTTATACCGTAACATCAAAAGAAGCATTTTTTGAAGTTTTCTGAGATCTAATAAGAAGGGAACAGGATAGAGAAGGGTGAAATCGAATTACTACTAGTTGGCGTAGATGTGGATGCCAATGGCGATGAGGAAGATGGTGATCAGGCCGAAGTAGATGACGGCGTGGACCGCAATGGAGGCTCCGCTCGTCTGCATGTTACCGAACTCCACCACCCGGTTTCGACCCGGGATCTGGAACAGCAGACCCGGCGTCATCACCACGAACAGCACCACCGCCACCAGCACCGGCCCCCAGTCTCCTGACATTTCCGGAGAGAGAGAGAGAGAGAGGTTTTAAGTGGGAAGGCCGCAGAGAGGTTTTGAGAAAGAGAGAGAGAGAGAGAGAGAGAGAGAGAGGGTATCGATTCTATCGAAGAAGTTATTACGAGTATGGGAAGGTGGTGTGGAATTGGTTTTGGACGGCTGTGATCTTCTTGGATAGGGAGGGTCAGTTTTAAATGTTCTATTTAAGCGTGAAATCTACGTAAAGGGGTTAGGGCTTGTTTGGGACATAGGAAAAGCGAAGGAAAGTTGGAAAAAAAAAACTTGGATGCAACCCTTTAAAACCCATTTACCTTAAAGATAAATTCATCCCGAGTTCATATCAAACGGGATCCGATTAACATGATTTTTGGCGTCGTTGAAGGATATGGATGAGGTGTTTTTCCTAGGGCGGAAAGCCTGCTGCCCAAGCATCATCGGCCTAAAATCTAATCCTTCTTGTCCGATGGCGATAAGCAAGCAAGTTCTCGAAGAGTTCTAAAAATGTGAACGTAATGAAACGTTTACGTGGACCCGGAAAGTGGCCCAAAATAGCCAAAACTGGACCGTTCAGTCCAAATGTTGGACTGAAGTCTGGGGAGGATCCTGATCCTCCATTGTTCATACAGGTAAGTCATGAGTAAGGTGTTTCCTTTATTTTAGCTTAATAAAGATAAAGACATGCAGGTTAAGTATTTAGGAAGAATGCCAAGAGTCAAGCGGAGAATCACAAATGCATAACTATTGTAATAATTTCTTATCTGGTTGTTGATTTTGCCACTCATTTTTTTGTTAACGCCCCTGCAAGTGTATTTTTAGTGCAAAAATACACTTGTAGGGGAGTAGCGTTAAAAAAAAAGGAGTGGCAAAATCATTTTCCTTTCTTATTGTAATTTCTTATTGGGATGAATATATAGGAGTAGCATAATAAGCATTATTTCTTTAAAAAAAAATCACCGCTTTGAATTGCTCTTGGCCGCGCATAATTGCACTTGTCACTTGGCCGTGCAAAATTGCACTTGGCCGCACATAATTGCACTTGGCCGCGGAGAATTGCTCCTGGCCGCGCAAAATTGCACCTGGCCGCGAATAATTGCTCCTGGCCGCGAAGAATTGCACTTGGTCGCGCATAATTGTACTTGGCCGCGGATAATTGCTCATGGCCTCGGAGAATTTCACTTGGCTGTGAATAATTGCTCCTGGCCGTGAAGAATTGCACTTGGCCGCGCAAAATTGCTCCTGGCCACGAAGAATTGCTCTTGGCCGCGAAGAATTTCACTTGGCCACGCATAATTAAACCAGCATCCGCTAGATAAACGACTATACAGATCTGACCAAATTGCTTCCGACAGTAAAAACAATGGAAGCCACAAAACCTTAGCAAGGAAAACTCTGACAAATAATGCATTTGATCCATTTACAAAACACTGCTTACCAAGTTTAGAAAAGAATGAATGAAAACACTCAGGTCTGCCTGTTCACATGCACTAGAGGATATCTCTAGTTATATATATGAAAACCTTCTCCTGTGTCTTGTCTGGAAAATACGCGATTAGCCGGTGTAGATGTGGAGACCCACAGCCAAAATGAGAATGGTGAAGGCAACAAAGAAGAGGAGGGTGTGGACGAGCACAGCTTTCCCATTGGTCTGGAAGCTTCCGAACTCGATGTGGTGGGTGTTACCGGGTATCTGAAAGACGAGCCCTGGCGACAATAGTATGAACAGAAGTAACCCAATCACTATCGGTGCCCAATCCAACATCCTTCGATCCTATATCTATCTTCCGTCGTTAACGAAAAATGGGGGTCGAATACGAAACTAATTGCGAAGATCGAAATAACTGGAAAATGGAACAGACTGCAGAGGTTGATCAGCAATATATATAGTACTACTAGTAGGGCATTGCAGAGGAAGAGGGAGGGTTGGGGTCATCTAATATTCCTTTATTGATCATTTGGCCTTGTGGTAGCTAGCACATGATCCAGAGTGTATTTTTTTTTTTTAACACTTTTGGATAGCAACCTATGTTAAGTATAGATGCTAAACCACTTGTAGAGAGCAAATAAAAGGTCTGTTTCTTTTATCTGAAGAAATGCATCCACATCCAGGGGATGGGAACACTACAGCTTTTGAATGGGTTGAGGCTTGAGGAATGGATATAGCTACATCTCTTCCTTCAAGTCAGGACTACAAACGAGCCGAGCTAAGCTTTGCCGAGCTCGAGTCGGTTACTAACCGAGACAAAAACTTGAGCTGGAGCTTGGCTTGAGCCTTAACAAGCTGAGCTTAGTTATTTACTAAACGAGCCTCTTTAATCGAGCCGAGCCTCTCATAACGAGCCGAGCTCGGGAGACAAATGGTGACGGTCCGAACTTTTTCCTGAAAGAGTTTTTTTAAAATTTGGACCATTAATCGCTAAGACGGATGGTAAAATGTTAAACGGTGAATGTTGTCTTGCTGGATTAACTTTGACATCCTAAATAGTTGACCTACCTAAGGATGGAACTCACACCTCCAGGGGCCCGGTGGAGACAACCGTTAATTGTTGGGTCAAACCCCAAGGTTCACACCAAATATTATAGTACTTCATCCGTTCTATATTGAGGTATCATTTTTGCTTTTTTTATTATTTATTATTTTTATCTTATTTATATATTTTAATTTATAATATTTTTTAAAATTTTTGTATAATAAAACGAATTGAGACCTATCAAATAACAAGATCTATATTGAATATTTTTAATATTATAAATTGAAAGATATAAAAAAGTTTCTTAAAATGCTCGGAATAGTAACATGGATACTCAATATAGGACGGAAGGAGTACTTAACATCGACCAACGGCAGTGGACTTATCGCCTATCGGGACGGTTATTGCAACGCCTCGCAATTTCCCCGGTAAAATTGGAGCCTTTAACCACTCAAGAAAACAGATGACGTGGCGGGATCCCACTGGTCGTCCCTCCCACATTCTTGGAACAAATTCAATTTCCAACGACATTTCTGAGGGTTCGTTTCCCTCCTCTGTTTCCTCTCCCTACGCCGCACAAGCGTCGGCCGGCCGGCATTTTCCCGGGAAATCGAAAGACATTTCCCAGAAAAACCAAATTCCCGATCGGAATCCCGGCCACCATTAATCCTACCAACAAATTTCCTCTGTTGTTCAAAGGTTCAACGGATACAGAATCTTTCGATTCGCCTTCGTCAAAGTTTTTCATCATTTTCAAATCACATTTTTCCCCGTGGTCCTTTTCTAGGGCTCAATTATCGGGTCCATTAAGGCATTAACACATTCGGTAACTTTGTCATTCTGCCAGAGAGAGAGAGACCTTTTTTGGTTCTTTTTAGGTGAAGATCGATGCCGATGAGTCAAGGGGGTTCTTGGAGGAGAAGTATGTCGATGACGAGCTCATCAACAGCAGAGGCGAAGAAGAAACCTTCTTCCGAGAACGGCGGCCTTGATCCCACCCGAAAATCTCTTTCTTCTCGTTCCATGTATTTTTTCTTTCCATCCTCTACGTATAGTCACGTATTCTTTTTGGGTGTATGTATAGTTATATGTGTATGGATACATACTTGGGAGGAGCCAGGATTCGTATGTGGGGCAAATTAGGAAGGAAAATTTTGGTAAGGTGATATTTGGAATTAAATTCGGTTCTTTTTGTTTTTTGTAGAACGTTTTTGACAAACTTGAAGAATTAAATATCGGAAAATCGTTGATATGGGCAAGGGCTGAACCAGGAATTGATTCTGCCCTGAGCTAACTTAATTTTTTTTTTTGGTGTACAAAACAGTGTACATAATATGCATACAGATGGTACCAACACAAGGCATCACAATGCAAACCATTGGATTGGAATTCAGCCATGTTGTAGCATTCTTCCTAAACCTTACGGAATGATTTGATTTTCTTTATTTCTGCTTCAACAAGTGATACATTTCTCCGTGCGCTTGTATAGCCTGGGATGGGATTTAGAGCCATTAGAAAATCAAAGCCTCCAATTCTATTTCATTGAAACCACAAAGTAGTCAACTATATCAAGAGAAATAGTGAGAGGAACTCTAAAATTCTGACTTCATTGATCTTGATTGGCTTCTACTTGTATTTGGGCCAGGGCACTTACTGGAGAGCGTACAGTGAGGCGACTGAGGCTTTCGAAGGCCCTGACAGTACCTGAAACTACAAGTATCTATGAAGCTTGCCGTAGGATGGCTGCTCGTGGGGTTGATGCTTTGTTAGTGACTGACTCAAATGCATTACTATGTGGAATCCTAACAGACAAGGTTAGACCGTAATGGCGTGATCTCTTGTGCAAATTGCATTACATAATTCTGTTTGGTATGTCTTTGATTGTTCCTTGTTTTCTCCAAAGGATATAGCAACAAGAGTTATTGCTCGCGAGGTGAATCTTGAGGAGACACCTGTTTCCAAGGTCATGACTAGGAATCCTGTTTTTGTACTTTCCGAGACTCTTGCAGTGGAAGCCCTACAAAAGATGGTTACCGGTTAGTATCGATAATTAAGAAAGACCACAGAGTCTTATTTGTGGGATGTTCTTATGCACGTATTGTTCACTGAATATGGTTTGGATATCTCCACGCAGGAAAATTCAGACATTTGCCCGTCGTGCAGAATGGACAAGTTATTGCCTTGCTTGACATAGCAAAGTGTCTGTATGATGCTATTGCCCGTATGGAAAGAGCAGCTGAAAAGGGGAAGGCCATTGCAGCAGCTGTTGAAGGTGTTGAAAAACAGTGGGGGACGTCTAAATCTGGTTAGTCGAAAGCGCATATGGGAAAAATTCTCTAGCAGGGCCTAGATATTGCAGTTGAATGATACTTGTTTAATTATCCCTTGCTTGATAAACAGGTCCTAACACTTTCATCGAAACACTTCGAGACCGATTATTTAGGCCTTCTTTGTCTACAATCATACCTGAGAATTCAAAGTAGGTAATATCCTTCTTTTTTCTTTTTTTTGCTTTTGTATTTCACATTATGCAGTTGTTTCTTATAAATTTGTCCAACATTAACTCATTAACATAGTACAAGTTTGTTTTCCATTGTGGCGCTGTCAGGGTAGTAACAGTCTCGCCAACTGACACAGTACTGGAGGTAACAAAGAAGATGCTTGTGCATCATAATGGTTCAGCTGTTGTGACAGTTCAAAACAAACCGTGCGGAATTTTAACGTGAGTTCCTTCTTGGTTGACTCGTCATTGCAAGTTTGTCTTTGGGTCCCTAAAGGCGACTGTACATACTTCAACATATGTTTTTACGTAATGTAAATTGTGGTATGATAGGTGCTTTCTAAATTTATGTCAGGTCAAAGGATATCTTGATGCGGTTAATAGCGCAAAATCTTCCTCTAGAGTCTACTCTAGTGGATAAGGTGATTGTCTAATTCTGATGGAAATCTGTGTTCAATTTTCATTGGGTGTATGATGTATGGGTTCCGAGTCCTGTAACTCAGGTTATCAGAAATTTCACAAGTTTCTCTGCTAATGAATGGACATCTATGTTTATGCATTTCTTTTTCTTATATGTATGAGAAATAATACTAAACTTCCTGAATATGCTTTTGAATTATAATCAAGGTAATGACGCCAAATCCAGAATGTGCGACGGTGGACACCCCCATTGTTGATGCTCTGCATATCATGCATGATGGAAAGTTTCTACACCTTCCTGTTGTCGATAGAGGTAATCTACCATCAAAATGTCAATAGAAGGTTGTATAGATGTTCTTAGGATTTTTCTGGTCATTGTTCGTGACAAATGTAGATGGTTCGATACAGATGGAATAGTGGTTGCTGTTGTTGATGTACTTCATATCACTCATGCTGCTGTAGCCACAGTAAGTCAAGTTTCTCTTCTGAGACTATCAATTGTTCAACAGGTTTACATGTACTTGACATTGATCAGCAACGTTTGTAATACGAATTCGAGAATGGTCTACCTTTCAGCTGTTTGTCTTGTGAATCATCAATAACTTGTTACCAGGAGTCCTATTAAGAGGGGGAGTCATTGCAAAGAAAATTCTCTCGAGTTCCGTAACATGTGCCATTCCTGTCAAGTCATTTAAGAACTAAGAACCCTAACCAAACACCCTTTATCTGGAGAGATGTCGGGCGTTTACAAGAGAACTTAAATCTCAAGGTTTTATGGTTTCTTTTGGGTATGATAAGTTGTGTATGCTTTGATTACATTGGAAATCTTCCACTGCCTTATTATGCTTTCTTAATCTGATAATGACAATGGGGCATTCACAACACTGGGGCTTTAGAACTACTGTATTATGTCTCCTTCGAGAATGCTAGTTGTTAACGAAATTCAAGTAACGAAAACACCCTATCCACGCCCAAGAAATAATATTGTCTGTTTCTATTTTGTGTTATACTTAGTCTCTGTGGCCTACCAGCACCTTTTGCATATTCTTAGAGGCAGCCCTACGGGATCCTTGCAACTTTTGGTTTAAGCCGAATCAAAGGTATTCTAACCACTTCAAATTTTCTCGTCTGCTGAAACTAACTGTTCTGCAAATATGATTTTGTAAACATAATAGCTAATCCTGTAAGGTGATTGATGGGCGGATTTTAGTGTAAAGTAATTATCCGAACTATTCATTTTTCTGCTCACACTTCCGTAGTTCTATGGTGAATAATATGGTCTCATTGTTCCGTGCATCCATTAGGTGGGAAGTACTTCTGGGGTTAGTAACGAGGCTGCAAGCAATATGATGCAAAAGTTTTGGGATTCTGCCATGGAATCGTCTCAAGCAGATGACGAGGAAGACACACACAGGTTGAAGACATTTTGCTCGTAATGTGATGATACATTGTTTGTATTGTGCTGCTGCTAATACATGTCACTGGTCATGTTTCAGTGATAGCTTGAAAATGCCGTCAGAAAGTGCTGAGACAGGAAGATCGAATTCCTGTCCTTTGTCAAACCTGCCTAATACCTTTGCTTTTAAAATTCAAGACAAGAAGGGCCGAATGCATAGATTCAATTGTGGTATGCCTCTTTATTCTGCTTAGTTTTCCGCTTCAAAGGGCCGAATGGATAGATTAATTGTTTTCCACTCATGACTCGACCAAGAATTTGAACCGTTGGGATGGTCTTGAGATCTGGATTCATGTTGTTTTCATAAGAAACTTCTGGTAGAACTTGTTACGTATGTCATACCATATCATTTTCGCTGATGATATCTTCTGGGTGCGTCACTTCTTTTTAATTCAACTTTTGGCTTTCACATTTTATGACCTAACGATTTGGAATTCTGATTGTGAGTTCAGATACACAGAGTTTGACGGATATCATTACTGCCATCCTTCAGAGGATGGGAGATGAAATTGACCGCAACAACCTGCCTCAGATTTTGGTATATGTTGTAATTTTATACCATATTTGGATACTCAGATTTTCCTTACACCGACATCTTAGCTCATTGACAACCACATGTGCAGTATGAAGATGAAGATCATGATAAGGTTGTACTTGCATCAGACGGTGATCTTGCTGCAGCTTTGGACCATGCAACGTTAGCCGGTTGGAAGGTAAAAAGATTACCCCTTTTGGCTCTCATCTGAAAAGTACACAGAATGATGGATACAACAATATCTTAGAAGACTTTGCCTAAACTTTGGGCAACAAATGCTGCCCCTGCAACTTGGATCATCATGTTCAATACCATCGCATCCATAGGAATTAACAGTTCTCTCATACTAAATACGAAGATTGAAGTCTGATATACTGTGTGTTTTCGTTCAACCTTCAACAGGGATTAAAGTTGCATCTAGATTATTCTGCAACATGCCGAAGGAGAGGTTCAAGGTCCGGAGGCGTGGATTATGATTATGCTGAATCGGAAGCTTGGGCTTCGGCAAACAGTGCTGTTGCCGCAGGGGCTGCACTAGTTGCTGCACTAGGCGTGTTAGTGTACTTGAGGAGGGCTGGTAACTGATTACTGTAAACTACTACTCCTCTTCTTTCTTTCTTTCTTTTTTCTTTGTTGATTCATTGGGAGCACTACAAAGGCCGAGCTAACAAATGGAAAGGACCAGATCTCACGTTTCACATTCAGGAGGAATACCCTTTAAGGCCTTTTTTTCTGCACACAACATGGCGAGATTAAATTGCATGCGCATGAGCGTAAACATGAGAGTTCATCAGACGAGAAAGAATATTTCGAAATGCGGTCTTCCTCGTTAGCAATTTACTATTATTCATGTATTTCGTTTTTTTCTTTTTCCCTGTATGTTTAATCTTTAACCAAACACAAATTATGGTTTGTCTAATCAGGAAAAATGAAGCGAGCTAGAGGTGAAGTGGGGCGTATCTGGTTTGAAACCTAGGTTTATTAAAGCTAGCTATAGTTGGAAACAAGTTTCTTAATTTTTTTCAACCATTAATGATGTTTCATTTGTCCATTGGATGTGCGTAAATTCCTACGTTTACGCTGCATGTGAATAGGATTTAGTACTCACTGAATGGGCAGGTATTTTTTTGTGTGTAACATTGAAGGCTGGAATTGGTTTAGTCTGAACTGATCATTTGGTGGAGGATTGTTTTCATCTCCGTAAACAAGTTTTTCTCATTCTAATTAGGAAAAGACCTCCGTAAATAAGTTTTTCTAGCGCCCAATCTTACGAGTCCAAAAGTTAGGGACGATCCGGATTTTAATAGAACTCTTCCAGGGAAGTGGAAGAGTTCTTTAAAATCTGGAATATTGATGGCCGAGACGGACGGGTAAGATTGCGCTCTCAATTAGAATATGGCTATTATCTTTGTCAATTGGCCTCATCCTCAAGCAGAAGAATATTTAAAGTTGTTGTGAGGGTTTTTTTTTTTTGGCTTGGTCTTTAAGTCTTTAGTCACATAATCCTTCAAAATGCTTTGCGGTCTCGCTCTCAATCATCACTCTCGTAAATTTTAGTAGTTGAAGATATGTTTTAAAAACGCTTTTTTGCTCGCGTTCAGACTCCGGCTCCTGCGTGTACACGCGCATTATTTGACTGAAGTCTTTTAGCTGCTTTGATTGCTTAATGCCATAGTTTAAAAAGCAGTAGTATAGTGGAATGAGAATGAAAGTATAGGGCCTAATAATTTACGACAATACCCACCACCAGGGCCTAATAATTTAGTAAATTGTCGGTGGCTGGGCCCACTCCATTCCCCTTTAGTCTTTTTCTCCTTTAACACTTTCTTTCGAATTTGGAAATCCTGTAGGTAGCTCAAATTACAGTGGTTGTAGGGCCGGCCGTCTATTCTGACGCCGATGAGTTGGGATTTAATCCAAACTCTATTGATTTGAAACGGCCATTGCTGAAATAGACGACTAGATCGATCGTCCTACAACTCTGTAGGGCAGCTCGCCCTACAAGATCCTGGGTTCTAGTATACTTTTCTTTTTGACGGAGCACAGCAACAAAAATCCTAAGAACACACTTTCCCCCATTCCAGCGCCCGCAACCGTTCGATGCATGTAGGTGGGTTCACATGCATTGAACGACTCCAAATCCAATTGTGTCAAAGAATTTTGTTTTAAAATTGTGTTTCATGCATTGCTCCCATAGTAAACCAGAACATTGGGTTCTTTTCTTTTTTTTTTGAAACAGCAAAAAAAGGTTTTCATATCATTAATAAAAATGATGCAAAACAGAAACCATGTAGTAAAGCATCATGCACAAACGGCAGTAGTCCTATCACTACGACTCACCTCACATTTTATTTTAAAACACAAAAGATAAAACAAACACCCAAAATTAGTGAGTCACTATTCATAGAGAAACGTGGCATCAGTGGTCGGAAAACAGTTCTACTCATAAATCGAACCTTTTTTTTTTTTTTTTGGCCATAGTTTAGGAGAATATTAGTAGCTGTTAGAGGTTAGTATCGGGGGAAGGGGAGGAGGTGGGGTTTGAACCGCCGACCTCATGCATTAGGGGTATAGTGCTGGGCCACCTGCGCCAGCACCCCACATGCTAAATCGAAACATTACTGGGGTTCATATCGAGTTTTTTTTTTTTTTTTTTCATGTCAAAAAAAATATCGAGTTTTTTTTTTACTTTTTTCTCTAACGGAGGAACAGTGCGCCTTATAGCCAAGCCACTAAATGGCCAGGGGAGCTAGTGTTGTCGCACCAGTTACGCCCCCCCCCCCCCCCCCCACTTATTTCAGGGTATTCACCCGGTGGGAAATCGAACCCCAGATCCTGAGGAGTACTCCCAAAGCCTGAACATCCGTCCGAACTACTGGGGCAACCCCTAAGTGTGTAGGCTCATATCGAGTTTTACTACGAGTATGAGTTATTTAGTTGTTAGGTTTATTGTTTGGTCAAATAAGATTCGTCTTTTGGGTTAATTTTTTGCATGCATTACTAAAAATTCAATCCTTACAAAGTAAATAATTCCGATCATAAAAAAGAAGAACATCCTTATTTTCTGGCTGAAATTAAGATGGTCAATCGATCAGTGGAGTGGAAAACCGTTTGGTCGCCTTATGAAAAAAGAAGATGATGGCTGTCAATCAATCAATGTGCTAAGGAAAGGGGATTTAAAGGCAAATGGATCCGGGGGTGCTGTAGTGGGATCTGGACGTGTTGTAGTGCACTTTTGTGTAGGGTAGTACACAGCCGTCGATTTCATCAATTAACCGTTCACATTAAAAATCAATTATTCCCGACACTGTTTTTCTTTTTCCAAGCAAAAAGAAGAAAGAAAAAAACTTTTCTTTTTATTAAGGAAAATATATGAAGGAAAAATCCAATAGCAGAATTAAAGTGTGGTTGGACAATATTTTTTCGATATAGATTCATGATAACTTCTCTTGGGAAAAATGAAATTTCACTATCTTTAGCTAGAGTCGTCTAATCTAGGCTTCTTTTTTTTTTTACTTCACCCTAAATTTAACAATTTTCTTGATTTTCTTATCGAGATGAATGATTAATTTAAGAATTTCTACAAAGTACTACTAAACAAGAGAATCACTAAACATCAATAATATTCATTGTCTTTAAGAAAAAATAAGTTACGCAAAGTAGTGGGACTTTTGCTAACCAAAAAGGGCGGAGGAGGAGACGACCAGGTATAGCACCCTACCCTACCTTGAACATTACTATTAAGACTCCAAACCCGTGGCGGACTCTTGGAGTTGGAGGGACCAAAGAGCAAGGGGACTTTGCAACATGCTCCCACTTCCCTCAAAACAAATTTGCTATACATATGGATCGTTGGCCACCTTTAATCTAAAGCAAAACCATTCATTTCCCCTCTCTCATTTTATGGAAAAAATAAACACACCACCCAATTAAACCTTCCCATCTCAAGATTAACAGCATCTATAACTGTTAATCTATTCCTATCTTCAACTACAAGTGATACAACCAGACCTTCCCTTCTCTCTCTCTGTCTCTCTCTCTCTCTCTCTCTCTCTCTCTCCAGTCTGTATCAGCTAAAGTAGTGAAGGTAATTCACTCCCTCATTTCATATTTTCATGCATTAAAAATTCAAAATGTCTTGATTCAACCAAGAATGTTCTTCTTACCATAGTCTTATACACACAAAAAAATCAAGTGTTAATAATTTCCCAAATTCCTCACTCTATCACCATACACCAGGCCACCTCTAGAACCCAAAAGGCAGGAGCAAACCACTAATGGGAAAGTTCAAGGCCAGAGCACCTCCATTTTCTTGCATTTTCTTGCTCTTTCTCGCACTTTCCAGTGTTTTCCCTCCAAACAATCACGGCTACGCAACTGCACAACCACAAAAACAACAACCCATCAAAACAATTGTGGTGTTGGTTCTGGAAAACAGGTCTTTCGACCACATGATTGGGTGGATGAAGAACTCCATCAACCCATCAATCAATGGGGTCACTGGTGAGGAGTGCAACCCGGTTTCCACAGAAGCCCAGGACCCACAATCCATCTGCTTCAAGGACGATGCCGAGTTCGTGGACCCGGATCCGGGTCACTCGTTTGAGGCAGTGGAGCAGCAGGTATTCGGGTCCAACCTCAGTAGCATCCCTTCAATGACTGGGTTTGTGGAACAAGCACTTTCCCTGTCACAGAACCTCTCCCACACTGTTATGAAAGGATTTAAGCCGAAAAACATACCCATTTACGCAGAATTAGTTCGCGAATTCGCGGTTTTCGACAGGTGGTTCTCTTCGATTCCGGGTCCAACCCAACCCAACAGGCTATTTGTGTACTCAGCAACTTCCCATGGTTCAACCAGCCATGTGAAAAAGCAGTTAGCCTTTGGGTACCCACAGCAGACCATATTTGACTCACTTCACCAGAATGGGTACAGCTTTGGAATTTACTTCCAAACCATACCCACAACTTTGTTTTACAGAAACTTGAGGAAATTGAAGTACATATTCAAGTTCCATCACTTTGATTTGAAGTTCAAGAAAGATGCTAGAGAGGGTAAACTGCCTAATTTGTCGGTGATCGAGCCGAGGTACTTTGACTTGAAGGGGATGGCAGCAAATGATGATCATCCATCCCATGATGTGGCTGATGGGCAGAAGTTAGTGAAGGAGGTTTATGAGGCACTGAGGGGGAGTCCTCAGTGGAATGAGACACTTTTGGTTATCACTTATGATGAGCATGGGGGGTTTTATGACCATGTTCAGACACCTTTTGAAAATATTCCAAACCCCGATGGGAATACCGGCCCTGCCCCGTATTTCTTCAAGTTTGATCGGCTTGGAGTTAGGGTTCCGACGATTATGGTGTCTCCTTGGATCAAGAAAGGAACTGGTGAGTTGCTAAATTTTCAAGATTTGAGTACTTGTGAGCTTTCCTCGATTAGTGTGCGCGGTGAACTATGTGTAATCAGAGTAACCTTTGTCAATATCAGGAATGTTGGTGTCAAATTAATTAAGATTGCTTGAATTTCACTATGCCAAATTGACTTGAGTCTGAATATTTAACAGCTTGACTAATCCTCCTTGCTTATAAAAGTCTCCTGGTCTGTTGTCTATTGAATTGTGTTTTTCTAGACTGCTGAAAGAAGTGATTTTTTTTGTTATTGGATTGACCTTTTCAGAAAACCAGATGTGTTCTTTTAATGCAGTTTCTTGTGGTGGTTTTTTGATTCCTATCATTGTTGATCCCTGTTGTCTATATATGCAGTGATAAGCAGCCCAAAAGGACCTGCTCCGAACTCCGAATACGAGCACTCTTCGATCCCTGCAACCATAAAGACAATGTTCAACCTCTCCTCTAACTTCTTGACTCATAGAGACGCTTGGGCTGGCACGTTTGAGCAGGTTGTCGGAGAGTTAACCTCTCCCAGAACTGATTGCCCGGGTACGTCTCTTCTAAACTCACCACTTATTGCGAAAATTACAACACAATCGAGATCACTACCTGTTAAGAATCCTTTGTGATGTGTTTTCACGGGCAAAAGAAATACAACTCCGAATCAGGCAAGAATTCGACCACATCTTAAAATGATGGGAGAAAGATAAATCATGAAGTAGCAGGGGTCATTGACTCATTGGCACTATTGCTAACCAGGAAAAAGGAAGCGTAGGCCGTCCTCCAAATCTTACATATATATTCCACTTTGTTGACACTGAGAAGCTAGAGCTTATGCCTTATCATACTTTTCAGGATATTGATGATAAGATTACAAATAAATTGCATTGGCTGATTATACGAAAAATGAAAAAACGATGGCATGACCTAAGACATGTACAAAACCTGTCACTCAAGCTTCAACCCAGTTCTATAATGTATTGCTACATTTACAACTTCAAATAACAAGGGCTTACCAGAAACAAAATTTTCATGGATTTTGTCTTGAATTGGAAGCAGAGGTCCTGCCGGAAGTGGCTCCTTTGAGAACCACAGAAGCAGATGAAAGCAAGGGGTTATCGGAGTTTCAGAGTGAGGTGGTCCAACTGGCTGCAGTTCTGAACGGCGACCACTTTCTGAGCAGCTTCCCGGATGAGATGAGCAAGAAAATGAACGTAAAGGAAGCCCATAAGTACGTGAAGGGTGCTGTGTCGAGGTTCATAAGAGCGAGCAAAGAGGCCATAAAGCTGGGAGCCGATGAGTCTGCCATTGTAGACATGAGATCCTCCCTCACTACCAGATCTTCAGTCCACAACTAGTAAATTTATCTTAATTACACCCCTTTTTTGTTGGTCTTGTCTCAGTTTTCTCTAGTTGATCAGATCTTCAGGAATATCTTCTCTTAGTCAACCCTTAAGACTCATTCAAGATAGCTGATTGAATGTGTACGAATGACCAATTTAAGTGTCTTCAGAAATATATTGGTGTCGGCGAGTTTGTATGGTGGAAAACTGGAAATCTGTACAGCCTCAGTAGTCTTCAAAGATGGTAATGAACTTATAATCTGCAAAGCAGGCCATGACAACTTGTTTCACCTCAGAAACAGGAGGAGATTACTGCTGAATGAAATTTGTAGTACCTTGGCTGTTATTTTCTTCTGATATTATCCGGCCCAATGGACCGACTAATCCGGGACACCTATCTCACCGTCTTTTAGCAGGGGCCTCAATTAAAGCCGGGACAAAGTCTCATATTGACAGCCGGCCTAGCAGAGGTACACACTGAATCTGAGTTGATATTTAGCATCAATGACAATGAACTCGAGGGGATGTTGACAATGGGCTGTACGGTATGTCTAACATCATACTGGGAAGAAGCACAACCTTTTAACACAGGTTATACAGAATAGTCTTCTTGTTCAATCTTTGCACAGCTGAGTTACAACAACAGAAAATGTCTTCATCTTCCTAAGAGGCCAAGAATGGACACATGACTGGCAAACAGTGGATGCATGCTTTATCTGATAAATATGCACCCACAAGGCCACAATCAATCAATCTAATGACGATTTCAACTGGATAAATATGCAGCTTCACAGGACCAACATAAAGAGATCAAGTATAACCACCCAAACATAATCTCAGACTCAAATCTCGACAATCATATGCCACTTTCAAGACATAATCACAGTCTACAGTTTGAAAATTTTGAAACAATTGTTTTGGTTTGCAAGCGCCTGCAACAATGGAGACAGAGACGCGTAATTGCTGCACAAAATCTGAAATCACTGCACTCCGAAAATGAGAGAGATCTTGGAGATGGATTATAGTGAAAGCGTGTTTTCTCCAAGACGTTCTTCACTTTTTCATCACAAGTACAATAAAGACGAGCTATGCACCACACTTGCACAAGAGGAACTTAGAATTAGATCAAACAAAATTAAAGACGAGCTAAAAATCCCCATGGTAAATAAGTGCACACATGGTTGTATAGGTATAGATTTTTCACTAGTTCGGCAATGCAGCTCAAATGGTAGCACTGCAAACTGCACCAAGGCACACACAAAGCGCCAATGGGCACTGGCCCAATTGGCATCTCCTCCAGGGTTCGAGCCCCGTCATGGGCGTTTGGGATTCAAGGCTATCAATAGTCTCCGAAATCTCCTGTCGACTAACCTACTAACCTCCGCTGATGTATGGAAAAAAAAAATTTCCACACACAAAGAGGGGAAATTAATCATTCAACCACACACTACAATAACGGGTAATGCCTTGCTAACAACCCATAGGGTTAGTTCACCTCCCACCAAAGGCATAATATACTGGGCAGGCGGCAGGCCACGAGAATTTCTCTTGTGAATTTCATAGTCCCAAGGAGGATGATCTGCCTTGGACTGAACTGGGAAGAAATTAGTTGGGGTGCGCATAAATTGACCCTGTTAGACTCTGTCCCACATCGCTCATCTAAGCCACCCAAACTTAGTTAATATATTCTAGAGGTTACTCCACCTATTGCCAATTGGTTTTAGGTTGGAACCCTCCAAGAAATTTAACATGGTATCAGAGCCAGTTCTTGGGTGGCCTCACCTCGTGTGGTCAAGTCTTTATCGCCCCGAGTCAATCGTCTCACCTCATCAATTCATATCTCCACGTGCATCTAGGCTGCTTGTGAGGGGTCGCCCGAGTAATACTTTGTCCTACATCGCTCATCTAAGCCACCCAAACTTGGTTAATATATTCAGTAATGCTACGGGTATAGCAATCTGTGCACAGATTGTGCACAGAATTTTTTGTGGGGCCCACTAAGGGTCCCACACAAGTGATCCGAGCCGTTCATTATGTTTAAAATATTTTTTCACGTGCCCCCGCGAAAAATCAGCTTAATCCAACACCTATAAATACTTGATCTAATCGTCTAACTTTTCATTCTCTAAAAACCCGAATGAAAAGTTAGATGATTAGATCAAGCACTTATAGGTATCGGATTGAGCTAATTTTTCGCAGAGGCCCTTGAAAAAATGTTTTAAACATAATGAACGGATCGGATCACTTGTGTGGGACCCTTAGTGGGCCCCACAAAAAAATCTGTGCACAGATTGCTGTACCCGTAGCATTACTGTAATATATTCTAGAGTTTACTCCACCTATTGCAATTTGTTTTAGGTTGGAACCCTCCAAAAAATCTAACAGACCCTTACACCCCTAAATAAAATAGGAAAAACAAAAGAGAATATGCTTTGCCAAACGACCCAAACCAATTGGATAAAATAGAAAATAAAAATTCCCAAACCAGAGCTTGGTCTTCCAAATTCCTCAGATTCAGGTTGGTCTGCAGCAGGGGATGTTGAACTGGCATATTCTGCTTTTGCCTATGATAGCACCAAGATCAGACGATACAAGAAGCAAAAGAAAATAAAGAATCTTGGTTTCTCCTTCCCAATTGGACCAGAAATCTAGCAAATAGAGAGAGAGAGAGAGAGGCAAAAGGACGTCGACAGCAGGGTTCGAACCTGCGCGGGCGAAGCCCAACAGATTTCAAGTCTGTCTCCTTAACCACTCGGACATATCGACACTCTTGTTCGAACTTTCTATATCAAAAATCTTAATATTTTTGTTATCATAAAAAAAATACTCCCCCGTCCACCTTTGTTGGACCATTTTGGAGATTCCAAACTCATTAAGGAGACAAAAGAATGTTGATTTTTGTAAGATAAATTTTCTTTTTTGTCATTCAATCAAAAATTTGGCTCAAAAGTGAGTTTTAAATATTGATGTGATTATGCAAAAAAAAAGAAAGGGCAAGAAAGAAAACTACTCTCTTTTGCACATTGATGTGACAACATAGACGGACAATCTTTGTGAAACTTAAAAAAAGCATGTTTGTGGACTAACAAACGCGGACGGAGAGAGTAGTCCTTGTTTGACATAATAGGGATTGTTATAAACCTCCTAAAAATGGGATTTTTTATTTTTTTGGTCAAACGATATTCATCAGCGGGTCAGTATTGTTAGATGTTAGTAAGGGGGAAGAGGGGAGGGCTCGAACGTATTTTGGAGTTTTGTGACATTTTATGAATGAAATTAAGAGCAGCACATTTGAATTAAGTTGGAATTCTCATATAGTGTTTACCAATCTGCTGTTTGTTAAATAATTTTCACTTTTTCGTGGAAGTTTAAGCTTTTTATTATTTGATATTACTGCAATCGCATTTTTTGATGAGTGATCATATCTAAACTCATAATAATTCTTTCTAATCTCACTTTCTTAAAGAATTATTAAACTTAATAATATATCCTTGTTTCTAATCTAACCATAAGCTTACTTTTTCTCTCAAGCTTAAATTCTAAAAAATACCCTTATCCATAGTATTTTAGTGTTAGTCTGAAAATTTTAAATGGGTTAAGGAGAAACTCAATAGTACATGATTTGTTTAATTTTGGTTAATTTTTTTTGTGCATGAAACTTGCCGAGCTATCGAGGAGATAGATTATTTTACTACTTTTCGGTCAAATGATTGTTTTACTTTTTAACAAAACTTCCACATACATGATTTATAAAAATGAATATGTACAAGCGGTTTGATAAAATTATAATCATTTCACTAGTTAATACCCCCTCTACCGATAACTAATCCTCCTCACTGCCATTTCTATTCGCTCCTTATTCTCATGAACGATGCTACTGGTACAGATTTACAGATGAAAAATCTGTACCAGTGGGTACAAACCCCTTTCTCGGCCCATTTTGGGTCTCAAAAAAATGATTGGAGTCGCTCATTTTGTTTGAAATACTTTGCTTATGGTCCCTGCAAAAAATAAGCTCAATCCGATATTGATTAAGACACTTACAAAACGTCCAACTTTGTCTCAGAATTCAAGCCTAAATTCTAGAGTAAAGTTTGGATGTTTCGTAAATGCTCCTACCGATATCGGATTAAGCTTATTTTTTGCAAGGACAATAAGCAAAGTATTTCAAACAAAATGAGCGATTCCGATTATTTTTTTGAAACCCAAAATGAGCCGAGAAAGAGGTTTGTACTTACTGGTACAGATGCTGTACCAGTAGACTTTCTGTATTCTCATTTCACAGTTGTTTCTTTTATTCTTTTTCTTTTTCTTTTTCTTTTGTTTGAAATACAATTTCTTTCTTTCTTTTCCTTTTGTTTGAAATACGATTTCACATTTATTTTCAGTGTTTTTATTTAAAATTGAAACGGTGAAACGGTATTTCTATTTCCAGCCAACATCAAAAAATTGAATTGGTTAAGCCCAAACACATGCCCGCATACGAGGGAAGGGGATAACAAACATGAGTTCCAGTGCTCACCTTCTCTCTCCATTCCCATCACCACTATCCAATCACTCTTCAACCCTTAGAAACTCCCCACACCATCTAACCCCATCGCCAAATCCTCAAGAACTCAACACAAAGCCCTCTCTGCTCAAGAATCTACTTTCCTTATCCCTTGCCTTGGCCCTAACTTCTCCACTGCCTTCTCTAGCAATCCCTTCTCTCTCCCCACCTTCTTTGCCCACCACTCCATTCTCTCAATCCAAGAACTTGCCCACAGGGTTGGACAATGGGTATCTCTCCAATCACATTGCCTTCAATTGGTTCATTTTTGTTCGCTAATTTTAGGTTATAATGTGTTTAGTATCCGTTACCTTTAATGGGTTGGGGGTTTGCCCTGTCCCGGAATTAGTCCAGGTGCGCGCAAGCACATCCGGTTATCCAGGGAAAAAATGCTTATTTAGGTCACTGTATATGTTTTACGACCCGTTACTTTTATTGGGTTCATCTCTATTTGCTAATTTACGTCAGTGTTTATGTTCATTGCCCACTTCCTTTAGTGGCTTAATCTCAATTTTGCTAATTTTGCTAATTTAGGTCATTTTGTGTTTAGCACTCCGTTGCCTTTTATGGGTCTATCTCAGGTTGCTAATTTAGGTCATTATATGTCCAGTACCCATTAGCTTGAATGGGTTCATCTCCGTTGCCTAATTTAGGTTATTGTAAGTTTAGTATCCTTTTCCCTTCAATGGGTTCATATCAGTTTCTTAGTAAGATCCTATTGCGTTTGGTGTTTATGTCTTTGTGTCACTAGTGAATTTGATGTTTTGTTCTTGCAGGAAAATCAGACCTTGTCCATCGATAAACCCTGGTTGCGTTTCAACGAATCCACAATCATCATCATTCGCATTCCCTTGGAGTATTCCTGATAATAGTTCAGGCAATGCTATTAAGGTCTAGACGACATACATGTTTTCATTTGCATGAAGTGGTGATCTTGTACAAATCTGAATTTGGTTTGTCGATGCTTTTCTTTGTGTTGCAGAAACTAGAAGATGCTATTATGGAAACACAGAAAAACGCAAAGATTCAGGTTGTTCAAGATATCCCAGATGGTAATTAGCCTGACCTCAACGGAAATTAGAAGATTGAAACAAATATTCACATGTCCATAATCACATGTACAGGCATATACGCATGCCGTGTGTGAGTGTGTGTGCAGATGCAATATGATGTTCCCTAAGGAAAACTTGAAAATCTTTAAGCAATTGGCAAGTGTCAATTTATTAGCTTCAACCAAAAACTGGCTTACAAAATGGAAGAGATGTTGAAACAGAGCCAAATTATGATCTATTTGTATGCAGTAGTGTCACTGCTAGTAGGAAAATTGGTATTGTTACTTAATCCGTATCTTCACTGACATGGAGTCAAATCCAGGCCAATATTTGCAAGCTGAGATTGATGGAGGGTTTGGCCGAGATGTTCTTGAATTTTTGGTGAAAGGAGATATGGTTGCTTATAGATGTATGGCTACAAAGGTAACATATGTATATCCTTTCACCACAGCCTTGGGGGATTCAAAGGGGCAAGAAGAAAGAATGAAGAAGATCCTGGACCAGTTGGGGTGGTTATCTCCAAGTTTTGATTCCATGGATTTGAACTATTGAGTTATGTAATTATGTGTTTTACGTAGCCAAATTGAATCAACCCTTTAATCAACAATTCCGATTCATCCAATTTTAGGCATCTGTTACAATTGACTTGTACTTAATCTTTGCAAGTTAATTCTGGGTTCAAATCCCGACAACCCATTGTCATATCGAGATCGTATGTATAGGAATCTGTATTCTATTTTGCACTTTATGCATTTACAAAAATTGGTTGACACGGGCACATAAGTCATGTTGTACGGTTGAATAACAAGCCTTCCATTTTGTATTTACGAAATACGTTATCTTGGGAGTCCAGGAGAATGTGGTGGCAGAGAAGCACAATTTCTATATATATGCTTACTTCTTGTCATCCATTACTTCAGGAAGTGCTCTGATTATGTATCTATGCTGACATAATTTTTGTTTGATGTTCATGCGACATCGATTGATTGCTTGTATAGAATGGGTCATTCCAGTGATGGACTCTGTTAATCCAGTATGCCAGATGTGCTACACTAGCTGCCCTTGTACTCGAACTTGTGTTTGTTATGCTTGCTAGCTAAGTTTTTGTCAGTGTGGGAACTGGTTAATATGGTAAATAGAAAAGAAATATTGACTAAATATCAACCAACTAAATGGTACTAGTACATTGCGGGTTGTCAGGCTTGCTATATAATTTGCCTGAAGTGTTAAATTTGAACTTCCCACTCGTCTGCATCTTGTGGAAACAAAGCATTCATGAATTCCACGTTAAGACCGGTGAGTTGTTCATGGCCGCACACATGCTATATCTGGTTTCATCGATCTCATTCAGTCGAGTAGCTGATTAGTTTTGATATACACGAGCAATCTTGAAGGCCATTGACCACTCTTTCAAATATTCCGACAGAGTAAAAGGTCTCATTATCATACCTTTGATATCCTTGACAAACTGATGCCCTCATCTCCGTGAAATCTAAGGAACAAAAACGGAACCCTAAATGCAGGCATCACACAGGAAGTCTATCTCTTTGGATATGATGCAGGTCAGGTAGCACTCTTGTTTCTTGAATCCATTCCTCTTGTGATGGATATGTGGAGTTGGAAGAATGTTTTTAGATAACTCAGCCACTCAGGTGTCCGAACCAACTTACGCGCATCTCGACTAATTCTTGGGAGGGCAGTCCCCCGTCCACTAACAGGGCGCTCAATTAGAGCCGGGACAAAGCTCCGTGTGAGAGTTCGAAGATATTGTGCACGTGTCCTCACAATACAGGCCGGTATCCTCCCTCCCTCTTTCCTGTTTAGTTGTTCAACTACCTCGATAACGTATAAAGAGTAGCTGAATTAATGTGTTAAAGTCTTAAAGAGTGGTAGATGAGTTGGTATATGTTCATATTTGACCCCATGGCTCCGCCCCTGATTCTATCAAAGCTCATTTGGAGTGCTGAGATCTAATTGGAAAACTCATTTGATTATAATTAACTTGAACTGTGAAGTTTCTTCCCGTTGGACGAGAAGACTGATCATTAGCAATGTTTCAAAGTATGTCCGGGCCAGCTTTTTGCGCACCTCGACTAATTCTGAAACTTCAAACGGGCAAACCCTTTAGTGGCCCCAAGGTTTGTTATGTTTGGCTTCCGAGAGATTTGAACATGTGACCGTTTAGAGGACAAACACTTATTACAGTAGCATTCTCGTGGCCACTTGGGTTAAACGTACGCCACTTTCTGAAGTTGTATGCTTGTATTCTAGTTACATTATTACCGAACTACAGCCAAAATTTCAGATACCATGTTAGGTTCAATGATCTGAGATGGTGTTTCCTTTAGTCTGGTTCCAGAATATCATCTTTTCTTTTTTAAATAACCAGGTGTCTCTGTGCCATTTTATGGGCACCTCGACTGATTCCAAAGCTTTAAAATTAACGATAGAATTAACTTCCAACAGTCTCAAGGTTTTTTGACTGGCGGTGTCAGTAAAAATTTCGAGTTTGGAGAGTAAACTCCTTACTTGCTAGTTGCTATCATGTTTCCATTCGACCAACCTCTTCAGATTTTGTCAGAACTTCGTTTTACTATTTGATGCTTTTGCTCAGCCAACTGCATAACTTCGGTCAGTTAGCTTAGATTTGGATTTTGTTTTCTCATTTTAGGAAAGGACATTGATTTTCGCACTCTGAAATGCACTCCAAAAGTAGAGTGTGAAAACCAACTGCGTATAACTCCAAAAGTGAAGTGCGAAAAATCAATCCCAAAAGTGGAGCGTGAAAGATCAATCGCTGTATGCAGTTGAATTTCGCAATTTCGTACTCTACTTTTGGAGTGCAAATGAAAATCAATTTCCTTTAAGAAATACTACGTAATACGGTAAATAATGCAAGGCAATGCTAGTCTTGCTCTGAAATGCACTCTAGTCTCGTTCTAATGATTGGAAACATTCACTTCGTAGAACTCGTCAAGTTGAACAAATATGTAAAAAATCAGTTCGATCGGATATCATTAAGTGCCTAATCGAAACCTTTTTGTCTTGAAAAGAATGGATCCAAAACACTTGATCAAATCTACTAGAATCCATTATTGACAAATTATATGTGTTCCGATAAGACACTTAATGATATCTGATCAAACTAATTTTTTCCATACTTGTTCAGCTCGATGAGCTCTACGAAGTGAACATTTTCGGTCATCGAAGCAAGACCGGAGCGGAGCCCCCTCGGCCGGGACAGCACGCTGCTGTCCCTTCAAGAGACAGCAGCTCCCCCCAGTCCGGCAATGCGTGAGCACTTTTACCGGATAAGATCCATCTAATCATCCTCCGATGAGCACTTTCTTAATATTTTGAACATCCTACGTTGAGCACTTTCTTAAATGTTAGTTTTTCAGTTGCGTGTAAAAGGAGTACCTGTCAAAATTCTAGATTATTCAAATTGCTTGACGGAAGCAGGGGCAGCTGTCAGGAAGCGTGCAGTTGTGCCCATCTCACGGCAGCCCCCCTCCTTGATTGACTATCAAGTCCAGAATCCTTGATGACTATCAAGTCCAGAAAAAAGCTGGTACATAGTACTAGTCAATCTAGGGTCTCGATCACTGATTGGAGAGAGGGATAATGATTGGAGAGAGATAAAGAGAGAAATGAAATTAATAATTGGAGATATAAGGTAATGATTGGAGAAAGATATATGGTAATGATTGGAAACAAAATTAAAACTAAAACTAAACTAGCAACCAAACACAGTGGACAAAATTTGCCCATTATTTTACACAATTACACCCATTGGACTTTTCTTTCTTAATAATAATAGTAATTTGGGAGATACTTTCGGGGAAATGATTTTGTCACTCTCTTTTTTGTTAACGTCACTCCCTGTAAGTGTATTTTTGTACCAAAAATACACTTACAGGGGAGTGACGTTAATAAAAAAGAGAGTGACAAAATCAGTAACCTACTTTTGTTGCTTGTGTACCAAAAATACACTTACAAGGGAATGACGTTAACAAAAAAAAGAGTGACAAAATCAGTAACCTTTGTTGCTTGTTTATTTTCATTTGGCAATGCCGTGAAAGCAGGGGAGGGGAGGGGAGGGGAGGGGAGGGGGTCACATGGCATGTAGAGTTGTACTCTGGTGAAAAGTCTTCCCAGCCTGCTCGGGAGATATAAAGGAGTTAAAGTATATTTGGACTTTCTTGATCAAAATAGTAACTACTCCAAAAGAAATGGAGTAAGAGCATCTCCAATTCAATACTTCATTTGAGAGTATCAAAATAATATTTTTTATTCATAACTCCATTTGAGAGTATCAAAATAATTTTTTTTATTCATAAAGTGATTATAGAGGAAATTACTATTCATGTTTACACCAACCACAAACCCTCTATTTTTGTCTCTAAAACCACTTTATGAAAAAAAAAACCTTTTTTTATACACTCATGAGGATAAAAATTAAGTAAGAAAAGCAAACAAGGACAAAAATATCTTTTAAAAAGGTGAATAGTATTTTAGAGATGGTCCTCTATATTTTCTCTTACCCTCTAAATATAGAGTATCAAAATTCAATACTCTCAAATGGAGGAGGGTTGAGAGGATGGATTGGAGTGCTTTGATACTCTCAAATAGAGATATAGAGTATGGGTAGGAGATGCTCTAATGAATACCATGTTCTTTTGCTAGAGGAAGGAGCAATTCAAGTACTGATAATTTCTCAGACATGTGACCTGTGAAAGATGCCTTCAATTCTCTGTACCCAACTTTTTTTTTTTTTTTCTTTTCCCGATGGTCATGGGTGTTTGAGCCAACTTATGGACACCTAAACTAATTTTTTTTTCGGTCCAATCAAAGAGAGATTATTCATGCCAGAATTAGTGACTTTACAAAGAAATTTCTTCCTTGCGGTCTGATCCCAAGAATCGAATTCTGGTCAATTGTATGGGAAACAAACCCACCAACCAACCGGACTAACCTTGAGCTTGGTACCCAACTGTTATAATAAACCATGTTTCGGAGTATTTTTTTACCGGTGTATCGTATAAATAATAAAATTGTACTGAAGTAAGACGACTACTTAGGTGTTGTTTCTTTTAGCTTTTCTTTTTTTTTTTTGGCTTTTCGACTGTTTTGGCCTTTAAAAAAAAACTCACGTTAATCTTGTGTCAAATTTTTATAGATTATCGAAAAAGTAAAAAATTTGGAGTACGACTTTTACACATATAAGAGAAACAACACCTTAATTGATAGGAGTAGTATATTGGAAATAGACAGAACAGTAGTTGGGGATTTGTCTTTCTATTCTATGAAGCACAATGCATTATTTTCATTTTCTGCAGGCGGCAGCCAAAAAAAAAAAAAAATTCTTTGAATTCCTTTTCAAATCCTCCCAGTCATTTCCCAAAAAAAAAAAAAAACCTCCCAGTCCATTATAGTTTTCCCAAAAGTATTTGTGTGAACGAAAAAAACTATATATGGGTGTAGAATCTATAGACTCTCGTGCACAACAAATGGCTTCATGGGGCCTACGGCCTACTTCGTGGTCCTACACAAATGATTTGAGCTGTTTTTATTTTAAAAATATTTTTCGGGTATTTTCGTAAAAAAATAAGCATAATCGGGTTACTAGAAGTGCTTGATGAAATCATTTAACTTTTTTTTTAATTTCAGAATTCAAGAAAAGTCTTAAACAATTAGATCACGTATTTAGAATTTTCTGATTGAGGTCATTTTTGTGTGGTCACTCAAAAATATATTTCAAATCAATGACTTTTTTTTTTGGGGGCCATATTTTAGGAGAATGTTAGATATTAGGGAGGTGATTTTGTCACTTTATTTTTAGCCAATGACACTCCACTTTTAATTTTTGTTTTCCCACGTGATTAACACACAAAGTGGAGTGCCAAAATTAATTTCCTAGATCTTAGTGTTGGAGAGAAGGGGGAGGTGGGGTTTGAGCCGCAGACGGCAGACCTCATGCATTAGGGGTTTAATGTTGGGCCACTTGCGCCAACACTCCACATGCATATCAATGACTTGACTCGGGTTATTTGCGTGGAATTCTGAAAATGGGCCTCACAAAGTGGGAATCGGAAATTCTGCAGGCGCTTTCCTGTAGTGCATTCATTATGATAGATTCGGATCGTTCATTTCGACAACCAATGTTCAGATATGTTTGTTAACTTTGACTGGTCAAAATTAACTTTTACCGGTAAAAGTGAACCAACATATTTAAACTATTGGTTGTCAAGATGAACGATCCTTATCTGTTCTACAGGGTGCACTACCGGGAGCGCAAAGGACGGTGCACACAATAGGAGTATGTACCAGTAGTCTGAACTCGTGTGTGAAACACAGTTCAATTTTCTTTCATGTAAATGATGGCCGGTTATAACGGCCGTTATTAACAGTCCCAGTAATAATTTCACAAAGCTGCGATGCAGTACCAAATGATTGCCGACTTGCCGTGGCTTGTCACAAGAAAACAGAGCAAACAAGTGAAAAAGAAAAAGATCACGTTTTCTAATACATTTCCAGTCAACCAACCACATCAACAAACACTCTTCATCGTTGCCATACTGTACACATCTCGAGTCTCAAAACTTCCAAGTCTACCCCAGAAACACAGAGACTCCGTACAATCACTGGATCATGCCCAGAATCCCGTGTTCTTGATCAAGCAAGTTGAATCCATTGCTCCAAATCTATGAGTCAGTTAAAGGAGAAATCCAAGGCTTTCATCAAGAACAGATGGCTGGTGTTCGTGGCCTCAATGTGGGTCCAGTCGTGTGCCGGGATTGGGTACTTGTTTGGGAGCATATCGCCGGTGATAAAGAGCGAAATGGGGTACAACCAGAGGCAAATCGCTATGTTGGGAGTGGCCAAAGATCTGGGGGACAGTATCGGGTTTATCGCGGGTAGTTTGTGCGAGATTTTGCCGATTTGGGCTGTTCTTAGCATTGGGGTGGTCCAGAATTTTGTTGGGTATGGCCTGCTTTGGCTCATTGTCTCTGGCAAGTTGCCTAATTTGCCTTTGTGGGTGGTCAGTTCTCTCTCTCTCTCTCTCTCTCAAATTCTCAGTCTGTTTTATGTGTTTAGTAAGTGAATATATTCAGATAGGGACAATTGTAAACTGATGGTGGTTATGGTATTAGGTATGGATGAAGCAAAAAAGAAGTTGGGTTTTGTGACATCTAGTTGGGTTCTCTTTATTGTGCCTTCGTTCGAAATTTGGATGGTTGAATGAACACATGTGAGTTTACTTGATAGATTGGGCTTTTTTAAGAGTTTACTAACATGGGGTCTCACTTTTCTTTCAATGTTCTTTGGCACTAGCAGATTCCATAGCCGGGAAGTGTATTGGTTTTGTTGCTGTATTGTCGAACAAAAATGCCAGAACCACACCCAAATCACAAACACATTTACACACCCACACTCACAAGTTGTGGGCTCTCCACACACTGGATGTGGTTGTGCGATTTGGGTGTGGTTCTAGACTTATTGATTGTCGAATTAGATTAGTGGCGAAAACAGCATATCCGCTTGCAGACTGAGACTGCGTACATCCAACCCTTCTCCAGACCTGCTGTAGCGGGAGCCTCGTGCACTAGGTAGACCTTTTTTTTTTTTTATATAGTTCAATCATATTGAGGATGGAAATTGAGATTTATGGTTAAGTTGTGGACTTTTAGTTAAGGGAGGCATAATTTGAGCTGGATTACCTTATTGGAAGAGTCAGGCTGGACTCTCTCTATTCGGAGATTCTTAACCCATGAGAAATGACTAGTGAGAAGTTCAGATGATTAGAATTGGATTGTTGTAAGCATAAGCTGTCTTTCTTGCTGCTGTTTGCACCAATAGACGAGATGCATCTAACCCAGGAGAAGTGACTAGTGAGAAGGTTAGATGGTTAGAATTGGGTTGTTGTAAGCAGAAGCTGTTTTTCTTGCTGCTGTTTGCACCAATAGACCAGATGCATCCATGCTTATTGATTGACAAAATGAGAACCGAAGGCTCATAGTTTCTTCAGACTACCTCCACCTTTTCCTTTTGTACACAAACTAAAGTAGATATCTGTGTTGAAGATCCAATGTTTTTGGGAATGGGTGTTCCTTGTTACATAACAAAGACTTTTGCAAATGAAATGTATTCTCTCACTCTCTTGTCATGATTACAAATGTGTGGTAATTGAAGTTGAGTTTTTATGTCCTAAGAGAACAAAAGATGGTGTGCGGGTGGGGTGGGCTGGGGTTGTGTATGTGTGCGGGAGCTTTACTCAGAGGAGTTTCTAAAACTTGTACACTGGTTTGATGCATTATACTTGCAAATGACAGTGTGTGCATGCTACTTTCAATGGAATATAGTTTGTTGAATACCAAGGTAATAACTTCTCCAGATTCACTGAAATGCATAATTACAGTCGTATAAAGATGTAGATGGCGTTGTTCACGGAATGCAAGGTATACATGTTTTTCAAATTGAATGTAGGATCCTGCAGGTTAGGTTAGGCTATTATATAATATATACTGGATGAGTGATAAGAAAAGGTAGTCATAGTGCTGCTATTATGGTGGTAGTGTAGACATATATTCAAGAGGATACACATATAAAGTATTCGCTGCATAGCTGCAGCAAATATCAGCTAAGTTTTAGTACCTTTATTTTGTTCTGGCATTTAAATGATCTCATCACGTCTTTGAGCTAAGGTGAAGAAATAAATATTCTTAGTGTTCACCTCCTCTATGCTTCCAGGACTCGAGTGAGTTATAGGCACCCATGGGACAGTAGACTATTTTGAGCCTTTCTAACTAACAGGACCAACTCAGATAAATAAAGAACATTTACAGGACCAACACGGGATAATTGTCATTTTACCTAATCGGCTACCTACAGTTATAAGAATCAAATTAGTATTTGATTGCTCTTAGGCTGTGTTTGGATCAAGGATTTGGGAAAATTTGAAGGAAAGGAAATGGAAATGGTAAGGAAAGGATGCGGAAAAATGTTTCCGTTCCCAAATCCTGGATCCAAATATAGCCTTAAAGAACCATTAAATGAAGAAGAACCACATGTTAATAGCAGTTAGCTCTTCTTATATAACATGCACGTGTCATTCCTTCTGAGTTATACTTATACCCCATATTAACTGGCGCCTTTGAGTTGCATGATATTTGCTTTTGCATCTTTAGTATCTCCTTTCCACTATCTTTATAGAAATCCTTTAATCTGCTGGCATTTCTCCACATTGATAAGTAATTAATCTATCACTTGTGACTCATACCGACAAAATTTATAATTCACTTGCTGACACCACAAAGGGATGCCAATTTGGGTACTTACTGTTGCATCCATCATTCTGTGTGACTATATAATGGTATTGTTGTGAAATATTTTGTCTCTGAACCATGCTAAAAATGGTTACTTCTTCAGTCCTTTTGTAATGAAAAATATGAAATCTCTTTGTGTCTGCAGCTGTGTGTTTCCATATTTGTTGGAACGAACGGAGAGACATACTTCAACACTGGAGCTTTGGTATCATGCGTTCAGAACTTTCCCAAAAGCCGTGGTCCTGTAGTGGGGATACTGAAGGGATTCGCTGGTCTAAGTGGTGCAATTTTAACTCAACTGTATGCCTCAATCAACACTTCTAATCAGTCGACACTGATCTTGATGATCGCAGTTTGGCCCACTATTGTAGTCCTTGCTCTCATGTTCATTGTTAGACCAGTTGGAGGTCACAGACAAGTTAGATCATCCGATGATTCAAGTTTCTTGTTCACTTATGGTGTCTGTATCGTTCTGGCAGCCTATTTGTTGATCATTTTGTTGCTCGATGATTTAGTAGATTTAAGCCAAACATTAATAACAATTTTCGCAGTTGTGTTGATAATTATCATATTGCTTCCAGTTATGATACCTATAAGATTGAGTTTTTTCTTGGAACCAAGACTTCCGACAGAGGAGAGCCTTCTCCCTCCACCTCAAATACAAGAGGGGACTGAGGTCATTCTCAGTGAGGTTGAAGATGAGAAATCTGAAGGAGAAGAATCGCTTACAGCATCAGAAAGGCATAAGCGAATTGCTCAGTTGCAAGCTAAACTGTTTCAAGCAGCTGCTGAAGGAGCAGTCAGGGTCAAGCGAAAGAAAGGTCCACGTAGAGGAGAGAACTTCACTTTGCTGCAGGCATTAGTGAAGGCAGATTTTTGGCTTATTTTTTTCTCCCTTGTACTGGCTTCCGGTTCCGGTTTGACAGTTGTTGACAATCTGGGTCAGATGTGCCTATCTCTGGGATATAGCCAGACACACATATTTGTATCCATGATTAGCATTTTCAACTTTCTTGGCCGTGTCGGTGGTGGGTTCTTTTCTGAACTTGTCATAAGGTATGTGATGTGATCTCATTCTTTCCCCATTTGTACCATACACATATTTGCTTTCTTGTGATGGTGTTATGCCATTTTCTTCATCCTGTTTTGTGTTCTTCATTACTAGGAACTATGGCTATCCAAGACCGGTGGCAATGGGTTTTATACAAGTCTTTATGGCATGCGGTCTCTTTTATTATGCCATGGGTTGGCCAGGGGAAATATATGTTCTGACCGTGATAATAGGACTTGGATATGGAGCCCACTGGGCCATTATGCCAGCTGCAATCTCAGAACTGTTTGGCTTGAAAAGTTTCGGTGCATTATATAATTTCCTCACACTTGCAAGCCCAGCAGGATCGTTAATTTTCTCTGGTGTTCTAGCTAGTGGCATATACGACTATGAGGCAGAAAAACAAGCTTCTCTTAAACAGAAGGCTTTGGGAGTTCTTATGGACGATGATTCACTCTCTTGTAGTGGTAGCATTTGTTACTCCACCACTTGTGGTATTTTGTCAGGATTATGTGCTATTGCAGCAGTGCTGAGTTCGATTGTCGTTTATCGGACCAAGAGTGTGTATACACAACTCTATGGAAAGCAGACTGTCTGAAACGCGCGAGGGGTGAAAAATCGTTGCTTATTTTGCTGCAAGTTTGTGCCGGTTGAAATAATGCTGGAGCAACAAAATGGACTACATCAACCTGCTCGGGTTCCTAAACAGAAAACCAAAGAACAGATGGCATCACTATTTTTCAATTTTGTTACTTTGGCCGGAAGGAGTCCGTTATGTATTGGCAGTAGAATGAAGACCATTGCTCTTTATTGATTTTCTAGCACAATGTACCGGAATAGATTCTCCTTGAGCAGTTCATTTCCTACTTTTTTAAAATGGGCATATATTATTCTTCTGTAAAACATGAGCCAGGATACAGATTTGTATTTCAGACTGTTGTATAAGCAATAAATACCAATGACATTCATGTCACGGTTTCCAATTCATTCTCAGATCTTCTTTTTCCATTCTCTGATTCATTTCTTGGCTCCAGTGAGATACTTTACCAGACTGAAAAATTTAGTGATTGCTGGTTTTGATGGAAGCTAATGGTACCTTAATCAGAACATCACCATAAGTTTCGCAATGCAAATATTTCCGGTGATTGGTCTATGAGGTAGAGCAGGGTATTAAACAACGTTGAATGTAAAGATTGTGATTTATCATTTGTGGTTGAGTAATGCTGCAGACGGATGGACACAGTTCCGGACACTGATGTGTCCGAACCGTCCAGTACACTAGTTCGAAACCGTCCGATGCACGTGGAATGCACACACATAGGATAGTGCTCGAACACATCTGTGTTCGGATTCGTATCCCTTCATCCTTGTCTGTAGAATTTTGTTTTTAGTTGGATATCCAGGCAGGAATTGGAAATTTCGGATTCCATAAGAAATCTGACCAAGTGTCTGCTTATCACTTGTAAAACTAGGCTTTCTTTGTGGAGGAAACTGCTAGTTTTCCTTGATACATTTCTAAATGGTTTGAAATGCTTGTTCCAGCAGGTTATTTCAGTTTACTGGCCTCCTTCTTAATCAACTTACCCAGAAATTGCAGTGTAAAAACTTTCCCATAAGATACAGATAGTAACAGAAAGGATCAAAAGGCACAAGTATCTAACAAGGGTGAAGCACCTATGACCTATCTGTCAAATGAGGAAACACATCTATAATGGTCAGTGAGACAATTACTGAGAGTAATCCCTCTCCTATTCTACTCAGATTACCTTAATCACAGTGTGGACCTTAAAATCCTCCAACCAAGCTTTCATTAAATGGTCAGATTACACTGCATTTATTGGAAATCTCGTCCGGCGGGTCCCACTCGGGCTCTAGATTAGAACTAATTCCTTTAGATTACCATAATCCTGAAAAGGCTTCAGTTGAAAAATGAATATGGAACAATTTTTGAAGGAATGATGTACCTTGCATACATTAGACAATAGACAGCTATGCATTGAACATGACAGTATATCGAAAAATGGAGCACAAAATAGGTAAAAATAATTGGAAAAAGTGAATTTTATTCCTAGTCCAGTTTCTCTTATAAGATGTCATATCTAGAGGACTCATGGTTGGCATGACAAATTGAAGGACAAGGAAATATCATCTTCCCATTATACCTGAGGCTCAGCATAATATCCTACAAATAAACCATAGACATAAAAAGTTTGAGGATTCGGTTCTTTAATTTGAATATTGAGGTATATATGGTAGAAAATGGTGAAACTTAGAAAATTAGCTTTTTGGGTATGCTTTTATTTAGTTTTGTTAATTGTCTGATATACCCTTGTATCAATATTGCATAACTAGTTTATAATTGAATATCTTAGGCTGAAGGAGTAAACAAAATTTGAAATTAGCTCCAACATCAGAGAAATATGAAACAGGCCAGTAATTTGTAGACTAGGTCACAAATTAATGAAAACAGGAACACATGACAATGCAATTCTGGAAGAAGAGAAATGTATTTGGAAATGAAAGCAAACAAATAATTTTTGACTTTTACTTACCAAAAAAATCAGGTTTTTACAATAAGGCCAAAATAAATTAAGGGAATCGTCCAAGAATATATTCCTTTTTATTAATTTCCTATGTTTGAACAAAATTGTCTTTTTTACTATTTCTTTAAAAAACAAAAAACAAAGATTCACTAACCACAGTTAAGAACTAACCATAGTTATTGCTTAACCCAGGACAGAAGTCAGGTTGAGGGTGGCATTGGCAAAATAGTAGTACTATAAATACAGGGTTTACACATGCCCCCTTTTTATTTTATATGTACATTTTTCGTTAATTTTCGGTAGAGTTCTTTTTTGTGCAGTCTGTATTAGGGTTGGCGAATTTTACCCAAACATCTTGTTTCTGGTTTTATTGTTGTTATTTTTTTTGACTTGGTTGGGAGATAATAGCAGAAACAAATTTCGTGGAAATTCATCAATGGCGATTCACATTGCTCAAAATGGGTAAGTCATCGTATCTCTCTTTGTTAAGCTGTATTGGGTATCTGTATCTATCTGTGTATCTATATATATAGATATATATACTGTTTTTGGTTTATGCTTTGCATGGAAGTAATTTTGATCATTGAGTGTGTTGCTCGATTGTGGAGGCATTTATAATGGCTTTCTAGGGTTTAGTCAGGTAAACTCAATTTGCGTACTGTAAATGGAATCTTCAAGTTTATAAGATTCTGGTTGATGGGTATGGTTAATTTTGCTTTTAGCATTGAAATTGAGTAGTGTACACTTGTTTTTGTTCTGGGTTATGCAGTCCATACCTTATGGCAGTTTATACCAGTGGCTGAAGGGACATAGAGTTTTTCCATAAGCAGATTTTGAAGTTTTCCATTGTTACCGATTCGTTCGTGTCATTCATAAGTTTGGTATATCAGGTAGTTCAATTTGTTAATGGTATGTTGTTTAAGAACTGAGAAGGTTGCTAGATCAAAGGATATATAATTTTGTTTTAAGGTATAGGAACGACTAACGCTGATGATGCTCAAATAGCCTTCTTCGAACTGTGGGTTTTTCAAAAGTTCGGTACTCTAGTTATTTCTTGGAACTGTGGGTTTTTCAAAAGTTCGGTACTCTAGTTTTGTCGGTTGCTCATTACGAATCTTCCAAATTTAGTGATTCGATTATAGATTTCTTCGAACTGTGGGTTTTTCAAAAGTTCGGTACTCTAGTTATTCGATTGTAAATATTTCCTTTGTCGTTTGTCGGTTGCTCATTATGAATCTTGTGACCTAAGGATACAATTTCTCTTTGATTGTAAATATTTCCTTTGTCGTTTGTCAGTTGCTCATTACGAATCTTGGGACCTAACAATTTCTCTTGGATTTGGTAAACAAGATGATGCATTTATGATTTATTCTAGGGGTGTACATGGTCCGGATTGGTCCGGTTCTCTAGAAAACCAGTAACCGGACCATTTCAAACGGTTCTAGAAAATTGGGAACCAGAACCTAACCAATATATGCATGGAACCTAACCATAACCAAACCGCAAGACCAGTCCGGTTTCGGTTCGGTTCCGGTTCTATCCAATAAGCATCCAAACATTTATTCACAAAATATGAACTCATAAAATTAAAAAAATAGGAAGATAATTTGCTGGAATAGGAAAAGAAGAAAGAAAATAAAAGCTTTCCTAACAAATGAGATTTCATCTCTAAATAAATTAAGTTTAGCAAGGAAAAGATTAACCTACCAAATTCAAATACATATTTAATTACACACACAAATGTATTTCTATATTTATCTTAGTTTTAAATGGTCCGGTTCGGTTCTAACCACGGTTCATTAATTGAGAACCAGTAACCGAACCAAAATTAACGGTTCTTATTTTTTTGGAACCATAACCTGACCGTAGAACCGCAGAACCGGACCAAATAGGACGGTCCGGTCCGGATCGGACCGGTTTTACGGTTCGGACGGTTTTCTTGAACACCCCTAATTTATTCATGTGGTTCAATTCATTATGATGGTTATTCCTAGCAATAAAGACCTACCTATAAGGCTATAATTTCGTGTCCTTTATTCTCTCTTTTTTTTTGCCAAATTTGGTTTCTTATTATGGATTGGTATTTTGTCGTATTAGGCCTTTTACATTTTAGGGAAGGTTACTTCATGACCTAGACAAGAATATCGAGATTAGTAGCGTTTACTGACGCAGTTGCATTCGAACTTGGGGATTTTCAAAAGTTTGCTACTCTTGTTAGTCGATTTCACGTCATTTCCTTGTTGGTTGCTCTTTAAGAATCTATTGCAGGAAGGATACAATTGCTTTTAGGGTTTGTTAAATGGCAAGATGCAGTTATTCATTTGCTTAGATTCTTGACGATGAATTGTGTCTAACAATTTATTCATGTCATCATCCTCTTTTTTTGCTTTTGCATTTGAAGGAAGGTATTTTATGACTGAAACAAGAAATCGGGATGTGTAGCGTTTGTTAAAGCAATTGAGTTCGAACTTTGGGCTTTTCAAAAGTTTGGTACTCTAGTTAGTCGATTAAAGTCATATTCTTGTCGGTTGCTCATTAAGAATCTATTGACTTGGATATTTTTGCTTTTGGGATTTGGTAAATGGCAAGTTGCATTTATTCGTCTTATTGAATTCTCCATTAGGGTTTAATTCTAACAATAATGACCTAGTTATGTTGTTAAAATCCTACGACATAGGATACGTATCTTACGATTTGCATCCTTTCTTTTCAAAAACTATATGTATCCCACCTTGTATCCTTTCTTTTCAAAAACTATACGATGGCGGATCCTACGATACCTTTGCGTATCCCGATTTGGTATGTATCCTACGATTACTTATTGAACAAATTTATACCATATTTTAAGAATTAGAACTCCAAACGCATTCTAAATCCTTTGATCTAATCGTGGCAACAATGAAACCATTTAAAGAAAACCAAAAGTCAATTCATTAACTCGAATAGAAAAAAGAACTTATTGTGATCATGTTTTGCATACATCAAATAAGAGCTCTTCTCCTCTTCCCTTGACCAAGGTATTCGGAATCCTCAATGTGAGAGACCCCACTAGGGAGACTTGGAATTTCTCATCCTACAAACTTATTTTTTTATGGAAAAAACTTATTTTTCATATATACAACAGATAACAGGTATAAATATCTTCTAATCGTATATTAGCTTTTGCTAATGTGTCTTATGATACACGATACGTATCCCGATACATAAAATGGAAAAAACGATACACGATACGTATCCCGATTTGAAAACACCTTATGAGGCATATGATTCCGTGTTGTTATTTTCTTTGTTTTCAAATGTGGGTTCTTACTTAAGATTGACTATTTTGCCATAGTAGGGCTTTCGCAGTTAAGGAAGTCCTTTATGACCAAGGCAAGAATATCGAGTATGTAGCATTTGTTAAGGTAGTTGAGTCCGAACTTTGGGCTTTTCAAGTTCGTTACTCTAGGATTATATTAATTTCCGTTTTCGTTTTGTTGGTTGCTCATTAATAATATTTTGATGCAAGGATACTTTTTGTTTCCGGATATGATAAGTAAGATGCATTTATTCGTGTTTCTTTGTTATGGTTTGTGCATAACAATCTTGACTTAGTTGTAAGGCAATGATATTGTGTCATTATTCTCTTTCCTGCCAAATATGGGTTCTTACTGTGGGTTGATTGTTTGTCGCTTTAGGGTAGCACATTTGAAGGTCTGTCCTTTATGACGAGGACAATAACGTAGGATTCGCGGCGCTTGTTGAAGCAGTTGAGTTCTTATTCTTGTTTAGGTACATTGTGTGCGGTATATTGGGTAAATGGAGTGTAATAAGGAGGAAGCGGCTAGGGCGAAAGAGCTTGCTGAGAAGAAGCTGACAGAAAGGGACTATGATGGAGCTAAAAAAATTGCTTTGAAAGCTCAAACCTTGTTTCCTGGGCTTGAAGGTCTTCCTCAATTCATGGCAACCCTAGATTTGTACATTTCTTCTGAGAAAAAGGTAAATGGGGAAGTAGACTGGTACGGGATTCTAGGTGTGGACCCCTTCGCCGATGATGAAACATTGAGGAGACAATACAGGGCACTTGCTCTCACTCTTCACCCTGATAAAAACAAGTCGGTTGGGGCGGATGGTGCGTTCAAAATACTATCTGAAGCATGGAGTTTATTGTCTGATGAGGCTAAGAGAGGGGAATATAACCAAAAGCGGAATCTAAGGGTTATGAACCAGAAAAATACAAGTATGAATGCACCAATGCCATCTGGTAAGAACGGTTTCCATGGTTTCACCCACAGTGGTAATTCCAGTTTAAAGGATCTAAAGAGTGGTGCTACTCTGCAACCTACTCCATCGAAGTCCAATACTTTTTGGACTGCATGCAAGCGGTGTAAGATGCAATATGAGTACTTAAGGGAATACTTAAACTACAATCTCCGCTGTCCCAATTGTCATGAGCCTTTTTGTGCAGTGGAAATTCCTCGTCCACCCAGAAATGGTCAGATACCATCAACCCAGCGGGGCCCCAACCAGCAACAGCAAAATGTGAACGACAATTTGGCAAGAAACATGTCTGCCACAGTGAGAAAACCCATTTCGGCTCCAAATGCAGGTGCTGGCTCTATCAATAGTCCAAACATTCATCAGGGTACACATTTAAATCCAGGTGGTGTCAGAATTGTGCCAGGATCAGGTTCCTCAGCTGGTCAAAGTGCAAATTTGTTTCATCCAGCAAGTCAAAGTTTCAAGAAAAGTAGTGCATCCCAGAAAATGGGTGCCAGGTCAGCTTCACATGTTGGTTCCTCTTCTGGAAAAGTAGATAGGCCTCTGAAAAAAAGTCGCATCGATATGAATGTTGCTGGAAGGGATATTCCTAATAAGATGGCAATGGGGAATGGAGGCATTGGTCAAAGGGGTAGCTCAGGTACAGAAAGGTTCAGTGCTTATGGAACTGTGAAGCAGAAAAGTGTACGGTGGATGTCGCAGTTAGAAATTCGCAATGTGCTGGCAGCAAAGTCTAGGATGGAGTTAAGGAAAAAGCTGAACGAGTGGAGCATGGAAGCTGCGTTGAAGGAATCAAATAAAGTGGGCAAGGAGGCAGAAATGGAGAAATCACAAGGTACAGTTAATGGAGGGAAGAAAGATGGAAATAAAAGTGCTGCTTTTATGGATTGTAAAGCCAATGCCGATAGACCACCAGCAGTCCAGCCCAGAGAGTCTTCAACCCCTGCAACATCTAATTTTGATTCTGATGAAAAGCCTGCTGATGTCATGTTGATGAGTGTTCCGGATCCAGAGTTCTATGACTTTGATAAGGATCGGATAGAGAAATCCTTTGGTGAAAACCAGGTATGGGCTGCTTATGATGACGATGATGGCATGCCCCGTTATTACGCTTTGATTCATAGTCTCATATCTAAGAGGCCTTTCAAGCTTGAGATTAGTTGGCTGAACTCCAAAAGCAATGCTGAACTGGGCCCGCTGAATTGGATTGGTTCTGGATTTTCCAAGACTACTGGGGATTTCAGGATAGGCAAGCGCATAATAAGCAAGAATCTGAATTCTTTCTCTCACAGGATGAAGTGGACAAAAGCTGCAAGAGGAGTAATCCAGATTTTTCCCAAGAAGGGAGACGTTTGGGCTCTTTTCAAAAACTGGTCTCCTGACTGGAATGAGCTAACGAAAGATGAAGTGATTCACAAGTACGACATGGTAGAAGTGCTTGACGACTATCATGAGGAACGAGGTGTAGCTGTTTGTCCTCTAGTTAAAGTTGCTGGTTTCAAGTCAGTGTTTCACCAGCATTTCGACCCGGGAGAAGTGAAGACAATCCGGAGAGAGGAGATGTTCCGATTTTCTCATCATGTCCCTTCTTACATAATTACTGGTCAAGAAGCTGCAAATGCTCCCAAGGGTTGCCTTGAGCTTGACCCAGCAGCCTTGCCTTTGGAACTACTCCAGGTTATAACTGAAGCCAAGGAGGTAGAAACAGCGGAGAAAGCTACAAAAGCTACCAAAGAGGGTGCGGTGGACGGCCTGGGAAAAGTTGAGGAAAACTTGCATTTACAGGGTAGTGGCAGAAGCAGTGCACAAGAAGGGTTGACTAACCGTTATAAATATGTGTACACAAAAAGAAAGGCAAGGAAAGGAAAGGAATCCACTGAAGAAGAAATCGCAAAACATACAAATGAAGCCACAGAATAAACAACACTGGCTTTTGGTGAGTAGTCACCAGTTCTGTTTTTTTTTCTTCTGCACAGCAATTTTGTCCATTTGATCTCTGTTAGTACTTGGCCCAACTCGAAGTGTTTGTAAGTTTTCTTTTTTGTTCCATCTTCTTGCAGTCAAACGTTGATTGACTAGAGCTCTCAACCATACTGAAACTGGTCCAGCAGTGTTCGCGATATTGCTGTTGAGTTTTGGAGACCGTACAGTTAATTTGAAGTCAGAGAGGTGAGATGTGGTTTCGTCTTGCTCTTCTGCAACTTGAAGACAGTATAGAAGGTGAACTGACGTGGTAGACGCTGTTTGCAGTTGGAAACAACTGAGAATCGTTAGCTTAGCACCTAATTTGCTGTATGTAACAGCTCTTTTTTTCTTGTTCTTTTGTTTTACACACAAAAGGAATCTCAGAACTTTTTCCTTTACACATAAACCTCATAATGCTTAAATAGACTTCTCAAACTTGAAATTTCAGCAGCTCTCTTTAACTTTCACAGTTCTGCTAATTTTGAAAGTTTGGATGATAGATTGTGTGCTCTTTTCTTTCCATAGCATGCCTGATGTTTGTTAATATTACCTTTTTTCACAAAGAATACTTCAAATGATGTTTATAAAACCAAGTTTAAACTCTGCTGACTGGCAATATTAAGGAGAGTTGGGGCTGGTCCTCAGATTAATGGGGAAAATTACCATCCTTGTTCCCATGTCGCTCTATCTGGCCTGAAATCATAAGATGCTTGTCTTTATTTGCATGTTTATTCCTTTTCATCAATTCTAATAACTTCTTGGGGTTGTTTTGTGGCTGTTGGTTTTGCACTAGCTTTTTACTTTCTGGAGCAAATTGAAAGTGGCTTATAGCTTAATTGATGTGCATGTTTTTATGTATTCTGGGATTCATTTATAGATAAATTTCTTTCCAAGCTTCTGGAACAGAAAAGAAAAATTAAGAGAGGCAATGATGACCGAGTTTTGCCCTGAGCTAGTTGCAGGTTGTCCGTTATACAGTAGTATTTTTGTAACTCCTAAGCGTGCTCTTTGGAATGAGAGTCCTAACTAAGCCCACTGGTTCTACATCTCAGTTCATAGTCTGCGTTTTGATTGTTCATATCTCATCTTGCGTGTTACCATGGAGCATGAGTGTTGTATTGCATCGTTGATGAACCTGAGTATGTCTGTATGTATGTTCTAGGACTTTTCATTTACCCTTGTATTCAAATGTTGTCATCTCGTGAGCTAATTAAAGGTTCTTGCACTCTGGAATCAATTATGAATATCTTGTTAACTTTCAAGGATAGTTATTCCTCGCTGATTCCGGGTGAACTTTAATGATTCTTTTCTTTTATGATGCTTATTGTCCTGTTTCTTTCAAATCCCCATCATAGGGTAGCATTTTTTTTCTCAGTTGAGGGCCAGGAGTTTCTTAAGAACTTATATTGAATAATGTAACAAGGAAATGAAGTTCCGACACCAAGTGATGGAGAAAAATGGCGTTGAGTCGTGTTTAAGGAATTGAGTTGCCATTTCATAACCCCTTACGTTCTCCTCCCAGAAAGTGTGTTCGAGTCATCGAAATAGCACAGTATAGACCCCTTCTAGGTACATTATGACACTAGTAGTGAAACCTGCAGCTGGAACAACTGTGAGAACTCTTGGAATGCTCGTGTTTTCTCTGTAGTAGTGAATTCTACACCGTACAGTTTAGACTCACAATCACCTGCAGCGTGTCCTCGACGTTCTTTGTTACAACCTTGATTACCCTTTATGTAGGATCGATTTCAAATAGAGATCGAGAGCTTGGACGATGAATTTATTATTTAACTGCCTCATTTTCTGTTCTTATTGAATGGGATCCTTCTGCCTACTTTCAAAATATGAAGACTTGTGGCAAGTCATCCCTTCTGAACCTTATTACTTTTGTTGGTGTGTGAGCCTATCAGCCAATCATGTGATGTGATGTGTTCTAGTTTTAACATCGGGAGTTTGGGTTTGTGTGTGTGTGTTTAAAGGGTTCGCTCTACCTCTCCCTAGTCAGCAATTGCCTAGGTGAGTTTGGTAGGCAAAATTACCCTCTTGCCCTCCCTCAAAAAAACATCAGAAACAAATTAAATTCAGATAGTGCTGTCTTTATTGATCTGCAACCTTTCATTTCAAGAAGGTCCAGGAACTTCCCTACTTCAAAATTTCCCTACCTCGGTTGGATGAACATTGTCGGGGAAGTTAACGTGGATCAGTTGAACGGTAGAGCCTTTTTTTTTTTCTTGGGTTACCCGTGACCGATCCACCAACTGCAACCTCAAGTCTCGTCGGCCACTTCCCACAAGCTTTTGTGACCCAAGAGAATTGTACTCCTAGTAGGATACGAACTAGAGATTTTTGCTTGTAATGCCTCCACCCAGCTTATCTTGAGTAAGTGTTGTCTTTGAGGGGTAAGTGACCTATCGATTTTGCCATATTGCCCTCTCAATGCTGAAGAACCGGGCTAGTACTAAATCTGGCGTGCATTTTCTGAAGGTCAACTTAGAAATGTTACTTATTGTTTGGGCTTGGTTTGGTTATATGCATGTTTAATACTGGTCCAAGTCACGCAATGCCCGTGCGTGGGCACAAGCAAAAGCGTGAGCGCGAGCATGAAAACATTTTGGAAATAAGAAAAAATATTACAATTCGTGAGAGCGAGGAGGATTATGTGACCCGGATGGTGTATATCGCTTTATGCTAACGAGCAGACTCGAACCGCTGACGTTCCATCCCAAGGTAAACCACCTTTTTGTTTAGCAATAAACTCCCAAAGATGGGGACAAGCATAAAATGTTGTTTGAGCATAGGAAGTCGTTGTCATATCCAATGAGTATGTGTGCTTTTCAATTTAGACCACTAGTAATCCATCATTTTATCCTATCCTAGCTTTCATTCTTCTTCTTCTATTCTAGCAAAAAGGGTGAAAGCGAAATTCCATCACATCCTCTCATTCTCCAGTTCCAAATTTTACTATTGGAAATAGTTCCTCCTTGGCTCCTTCCTCTGCATTTTTTCTTCTCTTCTTTACCCTTGTGAGTTTCTCTGCATACCCCTTGGCATCGCTTAGCTAATCTGAGAAGGTCCTCCGTTTTTACTTAAGTAGGAGTATTTTTGTAGTAAGATATAAACTACGATGAATCATGTTCTTACTGCTAGTTCCATGAATACTTCTTTTTTTTCAATCGATAGAAGATGTCGTTTATATCATGTATGAAACAGAAAATACAAATTTGAAACACTACATCAATTATGAGAGTTTACGAGATAACCAGGCCCAACAGCTCAATCAATTACGAGAGTCTACGAGATAACCAAGTCCAACAGCTCAACCAATACAAGAATAAGCCCATCATAGGGAACAAAATAAAGAAGTAAAGAAAAAGTCCATCTAAGAAAAGAACAACCACACGCAGATGGAGGAAGATTTAAACTCTTGACCTTCTAATGAGATGCAAGAGTGCTAGCCAACTGAGCTAATCCCAGTCGGTTCTATGACAATTACTTTAAGGAAACTAATTTTTGCGCTCCACTTTTTACTGATGGCGCTCTACTTTTAAAATGAAGTTACTAGTAACTTCATGAACAAAGTGGAGCACGAAAATCAAAATCCTTACTTTGATCCTTTCTCTTTTCAGAAACTATTCCCTTACTCCTTGTTATTCACTTTTACTAGTAATTCGTTTGGCTTATCTTACTTTTTTTTTAGGAAATTGATATTTACACCTTCTTTTTTTTTGAAAGTGTATGTATTTTTTTTACTAAAAACAAATTTTTTTTTTTGAGAGTGTATGTATTTTTTTTACTAAAAAAAAAATTGTGCGGATAACAAAAAAAAAAGAATGTGAATATCAATTCTATTTTTTTTTTAAAGAGAGGGAAATCCCAAATTCCCCCATCAAAGCGAAGACTTTTACATAGGCATTGGGCAACACTACCACACCATTTTCCCCACAATAAATATAGAGAAATGATATTAGCACTCCAAAAATTGATGCAAGCACTCCAAAATCAGTATAACTCCAAAGCCACTTTTCTTTGTATTTTGGAGTGTCTGCATCAATTTTTGGAGTGCCAATAATATATGGACACATACATTTTTACACATCTTATATATACATTTTTATAGGACCCACCTCGGGTTTCACTAATATGATCCGAACTGCTCATTATTTTTAAAATAATGTTTTAAGAGTTTCTGTAAAAAATCAACTCGATAGGATATCGGTAAGGGCTTTTTCAGAAATCGCAGGGCGAATCAGACTGTTTCATCCTATGATTTCTGAAAAATCCCTTACCGATATTGATTTTTTACAGAAACTCTTAAAAAATTATTTTAAAAATAATGAGCGGTTCGGATCATATTGGTGGGACCCGAGATGGACCCTATAAAAGTGTATGTGCAAGATATGTGTAAAAATGTATGTGCATGTAGCATTACTGTTTTCCCCATAACTACAGGTCTACAACACAGTACACACACCCACATTCTCCGAAACCCAAAAATGGAAGACAACCCACAACTCCCACCACCGCAACCGACGGCCGCGCCGTCCCCATTCCCTCCTCAACCCCCTTACCACCACCTCCTCCAACAACAACAACAGCAGCTCCAGATGTTCTGGACGTACCAGCGCCAAGAAATCGACCAGGCCAACGACTTCAAGAACCACCAGCTCCCCCTGGCCCGCATCAAGAAGATCATGAAGGCCGACGAGGACGTCCGCATGATCTCCGCCGAGGCCCCCATCCTCTTCGCCAAGGCCTGCGAGCTCTTCATCCTCGAGCTCACCATCCGCTCCTGGCTCCACGCCGAGGAGAACAAGCGCCGCACCCTCCAGAAGAACGACATCGCTGCCGCCATCACCCGCACCGACATCTTCGATTTCCTCGTCGATATCGTGCCCAGGGACGAGATGAAGGACGAGGGTTTGATGGTGGGTGGGCCTAATAGTAACAGTACGGCCAGTGGAGTGCCGTATTATTACCCCCCGGCGGTAATGGGTGCCGCGGCGGGGGGGATGATGATGGGGCGGCCGGCGGTGGATCCGATGTACTTGGCGGCCCCGCCGTCGCAGGCGTGGCAGTCGGTTTGGCAAACGGGGGTGGAGGATGGGGGGTACGGGGGCGGAGAGGGGAATCTAGATGGGCAAGGGTATGTTTGTCATTCACATTTTAGTAAAATTTCTTGGATTTCTTGTTTTTGTTAGTAGATCTGTTTTTTTTTTTTCTTTCAAAAGACGGTAGAATGTTAGTATGTTAGTAGAGTTAGATTACTGCAAGGAGTATCGACGCTATCCCCTCCAACCCAGAAGCCTCCCAGCACCTAAGCACTGGTACACGATGGGCTTTGTCATTCACATTTTAGTCGGGTTTCTTGTTTTTGTTTGTAGTTCTGTTTTGTCTTTTTTCCTTTTTTCAGACGGTAGAATTAGTATGTTAGTGGGGTATCGACGCTATTCTATCAGCTCGAACCTAGAACCTCCCAGCACCTGAGTACACTGGTACACGATCAACTGAGCTAGATGCCCTGGTCGTAGATCTGGGCCTTTAGGGTTTGTGATTTTGTGCTTTGGCAGACGGGGGTGGAGGATGGGGGGGGGGGGGGGGGGGTATGAGAGTGGAGACGGGAATCTCGATGGGCAAGGGTATGTTTGTCATTTCACATTTTGGTTAAATTTCTGGGGTTTCTTTTTTGGGTTTGTAGATCTGGGTCTTTAGGGTTTTTGATTTTGTGCTTTGGTTTGGTCTTTTATGCAAAGGTGAAGTTTTTTCTTTCAGTTTGTATGATTCACTACTTTACACTATATTTACTGTTTGATGGGTATAGTTCAGGTGTTGATTTTGGTCTTTGACTCTTTAGAGTTTGTGATTTTGTGCTGTGGGAAGGTCGAATTTTCTCACTTTATGTGATTCACTGCGTTACACTTTGTTTACCGTTTATGGGTCCCGTTCAGGTGTTGTTTTCGACATTTTCCTTCGCAGAGGTGGATAATGTAGAGATTTATGTGCTCTTTGTATCTAAAGACATTTCTCTCTTTTTTTTCCTTTTTTTTTTTGTTCACATTTTGTGATTTTGTTGCTTTCAAATGGTCATTTAGCCAGAGATCACGTGTTGTCTTTAATTTTTGTGGTTCATATCTATACACTTTGTTTGCTGCTTGATGGGCATAGTGGAGTATTGATTGACAATTCCTTTTGGAGTAGTCAACTCAACAGTGCAGAGATTGATGAGCTCTTGCTGTTCTTTGTACTGAAAAGACCTTTTCCCCTCCTTCCTTGTTTTGGGTGCTTATAGGTCAGGGATTCCCTTTAGATTAATCGTGAATTGTCGTGTGTTCTCTTTGTCTTTCTCTTGTGACACATTTAGCCCTTGCAAAAGCTCTTGGTCTCAGAAGCCTTATTGTAGTTTACGGCAAGAGGCTAACTCTCAGAATGGGTACTCATTTTACCGAAACGATTGATTGGCATTGCCAATCCAGCTGCGTGTTTCTCAATCTGGTCGTTGTGGCTTATTATTGTTCTTGTAACCATAGTTCAAGGATGTAGAGAAGGAGATTCCTGTTTGTTTGTTTTTTTTGGTTTCTTGACTATTCATACTTATATAGAGCTATTTCTTCGGAAGAAGATTGTTCATGGCATCATGCTGCAATCTAGGAAAATTGAAGTTGGTTGCATAAGGTAACGTAGAAGATCATAAAAAATGAGATCTAGATAGGCTTATGGTCCTTTTACTAAGTGGTTGTTACAACACACTGTGGAGCACATGGGGACCATGGATGAAATTACTGGATGGTGTCTGCATGCTGGAACAGATTATCTTTTCGCCACAGTTGGTAGGGATGGGAACGGGTAGGGTATGGATAGGGGGACCCTATTCCATACCTGATCCCCAATTGGAGGGTCCTTCACCATCCCCGCTCTGATCCCCATTGGAGATATTAGATAAAGAACCAAACTTGCCTCCCGATGGGGATCGGGGTTTCTCCGAATATACCCATATCCAAACCAAAAAATATAAGAAGTCAAGAGTGAAATTAAATTGATATTTCTATTTAGAAATATTATCTCAATTGATATTCATAGGATATTAAGTAGTCTATAATAGGTAGTAATTGATAAGATTTGCTAATTAAAGATGTAATTATTTACATATATTACTATACTCGAGATTTATATGTATGTTCGTATGTATATATACATATATAATATAGTATATGCAGTATGTATAACCGGGTTCGTGGCAGGTATGGGGCGGGTACGAGTATTCGGGGGTGGGGATTACAAAATCATACCTGCTGAATACCTGAGCGGGTTTTCTTTAAATCCCACTGTACCCGCTACTATTGGGGAAATTTTTGGATAAACCCGCCTCCATACGGGCGGGGTGGGGCGGGTATCCATTAGATATGGGGAAATTGCCATCCATACGCCACAGGCGCGGGGTGGGTGGTGGTGGGGTGTTCCCTGTAATGTTCCCACCATATACAATAGTTTTCCGAGCCCCCAACCTGAGGGTAGAAACTAGTGCCTTAATGTTAAACTTTCGAGTGATTTTATACCCCCTTTGATTCTTTGGTTTACTTTCATGCTTATAATTTAGTGGGGAAGAGTTGTGGGTAGGCCTGCGGAAAGTTTGGAATTGACCTTGTTTGTTGGGCCAGGTTCAACTGTTCATTGTAGGTTGAATTTCTACTTTCCAAGGAGTAGAAATGTTTTTACATTTGAACTTTCCTTCTACTACTGGATTACTACCTTTCCTTTTGACTTCAGGACACCTTTGAGCTGAGGGCCGAGGACCTAAGGTGATGGAGAGGTTTCAAAGAGCTAAACCCAATTTTAGCACTGTTTTTGTTATTTGATACCTATAACCAAGAGAACTATGTCACAAGTGTTATAGATTACTTTTCATTCTTGTGGTGAGTAACAAAAAACATTGCGAGCAAGAGGTGCCTGTGAGAATGGATCTAAGAAATTAAATTCTCATCTTTCCATTGAAGATTTCTTACAAGGAATCACGGTTTATGAGCAACAATAATCCAAAATTTTAACTTCTTTTACTTTCTAAAGGTATATAGTATTCATTTTTAGATGACATAACGTTAGTAACAGTTATAGTGTACTGGGACGGATGCATAAAAGATATGATTATTTTGCATGCCAAAAAACATTGCGAGCAAGAGGCTGTGAGAAGGAATGGATCTCAGAAACTTAAGTATCATTTTTCTGTTAAAATCTTCTAATGAGGTATCACGGCTTATAAGCAACAATCCTCCAAAATTTTAACTTTTTTGCCTTTCTAGTCTCATACTTAGCATTTTTAGATGTCATAAAGTTGGTTAAAACATGTGTGTTCTGGGATGGAAGCTTATTGATAATTTGATATCCCTTGCCATATGGAAAGATAGATCCAGTATAGTCCCTAATTGCCCTGTGACATCAATCTTCTTTGTAACTTAATGTTTTTTAGCCGACCTTGGTCCTTCATTGTTGACATGCTGAATTCCTGTTTATTTTGTGATTTGCTATTTCCTTAAATATATCAGACTCCTACAGTCACTTCTGATGGTGTACGAGGTATTAGTATCCCCTTTTCTAAGTCAGAGATAAGCTTTAGAACAAAACCATTGGTCTAATGAGACTCCAATTACCCATCTAAGGAATAAAGAGAGAAACGGAACAACAACAAAACAAGTATTTCCCGCAGAACACATGACAACAAGAACAGAAGCATTACCCACCAGACACAATGGCCATGTGGTGTAGTCGTTTGCTGCAGTTGTCGAAGTAGTTTTTTCCAGTTGGGAAGTATTCCCTGCAAGAAAACAGAACTATAAGAACAGAAGTATTCCCTGCCGTACACAATGGCCATGTGGTATCATCTTTTGCTACAATTGCAATAGTACTTTTTTCCCCAGTTGATGATCTTGCAGGAAATCTTCCTATCATATATGTTTGCAAGAAACTTTGTGAGCGCTTATCATTCAAGTCAAGATAATTTAGGCACTATTCTAGTTACTGGTCATATTTCCTGCTCTGGTTGGTGTCATTGGCCCCGGAAAGTAGCTCATATCTTCCGCATGCCCTCCTCAATTCTGCAGATATTTTCAAATTATCCCAGTTAAGTTACATCATTCATTATAACGAACTCATCGTCACCATAGATTACATTTTAGTTACGGCTCTATACAAGAGTCAACAGCAGGCACTCACTGATATAATAGTGCCCTGACTGCCGCTTAGAGCCAAGATGCATTCACCAGTTGAAGATCCATGGAACTCACTGTTGTTTCATGATACAATAACCTGGTTACATTACTTTACAGTTCTAAAAACATATACTACTATTGCTTTTTAGTCAACAAACAGTGAACTTGTTGAGAAGGTAACAGATTCAAGCTATAAGCTGTTGCCTTCATTTTACATTGAGAAATAGGTAAAGATAGCGTAAAAAGGGGCCAAATCGGTGGTTAGCTGCCTTCCTCCTGATTGGTTTAGAGTGGAGGATGTTGGTTGACCCCCGCAATCAAACTGCACATTCCAATTTTCCTGATCTCCTGCATGACCGAGCTTATTAGATGGTTTTGAAACCAGCCAAATCGCATCTTTATTTTCCAATCGCTGATTTGGTTTATTGGTTACTTTGATTTCTCTTATTTGCACTGTGAAACTTGGGGCATTTTCTTGTGGTGGATTGGCTAGCTATGTGAAAATACAAACAAGAGCCATATATATTTGGACATAGGTACTTTTCCAAGATATGTGTATTGACTTCGATGCTGAAGACTGTATTCTTTCGTTTCTAAGAAATCTGTAGGACTCTTGTTTCTAGAGTTTCCCCTCTTGCAGCTGAAAGTTTTTCCTAGATAGGATGCTTCCTCGGTAAAATATTCACAAGGCGTTTCTGATTTCCATAAGGTGGATTGTTATACTGTTACTTGTGTGTCTTCAAGTTTCAAAGATCTCTGTCTTGACATTGTTTCACTCTCTCGGTTTGCAGTTAACTGGATCAGTCGGGGATGCTATCATGCTAGGTGGCACGATGCAAAAACTGCTTAGCTTGTTCATCCTTTCTGGAATGTAGTTAATTTTAATTTAACTTGGCTGCAATTTACGGAACAAGTGATGACTTGTATTGTCCGAAACCAATTGAAACCTTGGATCATGTGCAGTAACAAATTGCTTCTGTGATTCATCCTATTGGATATCCATGTGCAGTTCCAAAGATCATCTTTGTGCAGTTCTGGGTTCGATTCACGCATCTCTCCCTGAGTATATTAATTTTGGTTGATTCATCTGGTGAAGCTAAAATGTTTACCTATTCCATAACCAGAAACATTGGATATCTATATCTCTGTGTGTACATACGGGTGATCGATTTCACAGGTAAATGTTGGGAAAAGATGAATGCTTTTGTAGCGTGAGTGTTGTTATTTGCAGGTGCAATGGAGGGAGAAACATTTCATGATTTAGTCCTCTCTCAAATCGACCACCTCTCACATGTTGAATTCTCGCAATTCTTCATATGACGCAAAATGAGATTTATTATAGTCCATGTGTCGATCAAAACCATTAATTTTCGTAATTCTTTACATGACGCAAAATGAGATTTTTTATAGTCCATGTGTCGATCAAAATCATTAATTTTGTAGTACGTCAATTATGTCAAAAATAAGATTCATCTCACATTAGTATTCATTTGACTTTGCCGTTCATTGCTCCTTTTTATGTCATCAAAATTAGGGAAATGATAATATCAAAACTATTTTTGTCTGTGCCAAAATTAAAATGCATAAAAGCTTTGTACAAGATTTTTATGCATTAGAGTTTTGGCCCAAATAAAAACAGTTTTGACATTAACAACCCCTAACAAGTAACTCTTTATCGAAGTCCAATTAATTTGATTTTTTACATGAATAGTCTAGAAAGCAAAAATAGACAGATTTTTTCACATATTTTGATTTTTTGTTCTCTCTTTATTTTGTCATTTTCAATTTAAAGTGTTTTTAATTTCTCACCTCGAGACGATTTTCAAAGAAGAAAAAATAGTTAAAATTAGAAAAATCAGTAAAAAAGAAGAAGCCCACTTATACCAAAATTAAATCACTCATAACTATAATTGATCTTAAGCCAGTTTTGAAAATAGTTTCAAATTTGGATCGATCGATAGGCTTTGGTCTCCTATCTATAGGTAAAATGTTAATTCTGGGTCGTTTGTTTGACAAAAATAATATTAAAGATACATATAGTTTTACAAAAATATATTGTCTTATGAAACTATTGGTGACAAGTGAGTATCACATTTTCCGTGATAGTAGTATTACTCAATGTAATTTACAAAATTATATACCCAAATGTACATTTAATTAATTCAAGTCAAACAAACAGGCCTTTTTAGGATTAGTGTCCAATTTTGACTTCAAATAGTTGACTTGCTCTTTCTTCACAATTTCCTTTCTTCTCCCACCTCCTCTCTATTTGAAGATACTAGGGTTTCGCGAACATCTTCTTGTAATCGTCATTTGCAGCTGAGTAATAATGGATGCCCTAGACTCCGTCATCGATCCGTTGAGAGAATTCGCCAAGGACAGCACCCGCCTCGTCAAGCGCTGCCACAAGCCCGATCAAAAAGGTCAATTGTCTCGCACATATCCATTTATGTATATCTATATTCGTATACATTTATTTACATATGCATGCATGTGCTGATTTGAATATATACTTCTGCATCGAGCCTTGAGAAATTGGAGCTTGGTTTTGATTTTGCGTTATTTCGAGCAGAATTCACCAAGGTCGCGTTCCGTGTTGCGATCGGCTTCGTCGTGATGGGGTTCGTCGGTTTTTTCGTGAAGCTAATTTTCATCCCATCAATAACATCATTGTTGGTTCCGTATAAGGTAAATTCTTCTGAATGAATAATCGATTTTCTTTCAGTTTTTGTTTTTATTTTATTGTTGTGTTCGACAAATTGGTGATGTACGTACAAAGCTGTTGACCATAGTTAAGTAGGTAGAGATTTGTTTCAGTGTGATTCACAGCAATTTTGTACCCACATGTGTAGAAACAACATGCCAGATGTGTTGAAGGCTATTGGGTGCTGCAAACTTTTGCATTGACGGCTGATCCGTGAATAAGTTTTTCTCTTCGAAGAAAGAGTTAATAATTACCCCTTTGACTTATTGCGTATTTTTCTGCATATTATATGAAATTATTTGCTTTGATCAATGTGAGTATTGAGTTTTATTTGGTTTAGGATTGCAATTATTGTCTTAACACAGTTTGTAGTAGTTTGGCAAAATTTTGAATTCTATCTTTTCAATTCAAATTTGTCTGTTCAGGTTTATAACTACACCTTGACTCCATCTTTGGTGTAAAATTATGAATTCTATCTGTTCGATTCAAATTTATTTGTTCAGGTTTATAACTACACCTTGACTCCATCTTTGGTCTGTTTTGTCCATATAAGGTGAACAATTTTGTTTTGTTTTTTTTGTTTTTTTGGCTGAGATCACCTAATGATGTTATAATTGAATATTGTCAGGTTATCTGCTAATCTATGAGACAATGTTTCCGTATCAGGATACGTATTGTGTATCGATTGTTTCATTTTATGACTTATATGGGGAATCGGGGATATCGCGTATCGTAAGATAAGTAATATACAACTAAAAGATAGTTATACCTAATGACAAGTCAACAAACATGTTCATATATTAGAAAAGAAGCTCTCAAGGGGGTCTATCTCATGGAGATTTTCTTCAATTCGAGCCCTAATGGATTGAGGTTGAGTTTCCTTCGTATGGTTTGAATGTCAAGATAATTAGATCAAACAAATTAGAATGCGTTGGGGGTTCTGCTTCTTACAATAATAAGATCCAACTTTCTTTCAATAAGTTTTTGCAGGATATGTACTGAATTTGGGATACGCGTAAATATCATGCAGTACGTCATCATGTAATGGGATTTTTATACAAGAAGGATGCATGTTGGAATATGTATATTTTTTCGAAACGAGTCGCAGGATATGTGTTCGGTATCTCGTATCGTAGGTTTTAAACACCTATGCTATGAAGTGTGTCTTGACTCTTGAGATCAAACTTGAATTTTCAGTTTCATTCGACCTTCTTCTTTACTCGGATATACTCTACAATTGAACGAGAGTATGAGCTTTTGTGGTTAGAGCTTAACAAATTAATTTGTATGGTTTGACACGTTAGATGAAAGGTCAATTTTTTTTATTTCTATTCATGTTCTCGCAAGAAAAATAAAATAAAATATTAATAATTGGAGCACTTGTCTAAGCAAGACTCACTTGCTGCAGCATGTCTGTAATGTTCCATTTACAAAAGTTGTAGCTTTTGGCTTTTGGAATAAAATGTCTGCTTGGATTCCTGTGATTTGTTCCTGAATGTAATCGGTTATTGCCTGCCAAAGGGATCTGATTTCTTGATATACACGCACACACGGTTTTTAAGGGGTACAAGCTGTTATGAAACGAACTGATCAGATTGTAGAGATGGGCTGTGGATTATTGAAATACAAATGATGATCATCTTGTGTTTGGATTTGACTGAATTTGGATGTGTCTATTGTTAAATTGCATGTATGAATTGCATTTGGTTAATATGCGTAGAAGTGAAAGGATCTTAAAGTGGTCTCTTGATTCGCTGAGTGACCCAGGAGTCATGTAAGGCTAAGCATTAATCTTTGGAAAACTTGAGTTTGCCCCTTTTATCGTGTTCTTCATATATGCTGAATAGTAAATAGTGCTAGTAAAATGTATGTTAGCATCTGTGTGCATGTTACCATTTAGTTTTCTGATATTGTCTCTAAACAATGGACAATGGAGTGCCATTCCTTATGTAATCCTTTAGGCATCATTTCTCCTTGAAAAAAGTTTTTGAAATAGCACTACTCATGTTACAATGCGGGAACCTGGGCTTGGAGGGAAATTGGGTCTGATTATTTACACTGCAGGCGTGCTGTGGACCTTGATTTGGAAACGATTCAAACGGTTCGGATGCAAAGTGGTCAAGGAAAGCTTTCAGCCATGGTTTTTAGGCTCCTCTTTTCTTTTCTTTTTTCTTTTTTTTCCTTCCAAAATGTATTCCATTCCATACTCTTGAGTACATTTTGACAGAATCTGGTGTTACCTTCAATTTTGTCTCAATTTCATTCCTTCTGCCCTTGCAGTATTATTCGCTTTCTAAAGCAGTATGGTGGATTAGTTGGTCAACGTTATAACAATCCAATTACTTTCTTGCGGTTACTTGTAGTTTCACCCTGCTTGTAAGCATCCTTGTCAAGCAAGCTAAGCAGACGCCTTTGAGCTGTAGCTTAAGGTGTGAATTCAGTCGAAAACCATTGTGGTGCATTGGTACATTAGCCAGAGATATAACAAATGCTGTTTTAGTTCCTAATTGTTGTCATCGGAATCTTGGTGACCTGCAGAAAGATGATGATTATTAGTTGGAGGTAGAAATGGTCTGTTTCTTTTTGAGTTCAAGCGTACTGTCCGCTTGATCTTTCGCTTATTCGGGTAAAGGAGAGCAATCAGTTGACAATTAGTTGGCTCTGTGGCCCAGCACTATTTTCTCCATCAAATGTGGTCCAACATTTGATCTACAGTTTTAGCTTGTTGAGCAGGAACCCAAGTCCTAAACTAGGAATTTGTTGAAAATATCAAGAGAAACCTATTTAATGGTTGGACAGCCTTTAGGCTTTATATAATACATATATAAACTCGTTATTTTGTTGTGCAGCTCGGTTCGGATCCGACTCTGTCCCAATGCATATGCACCCCTATCTAAATATGGAAATGATGATATTAATAACATGGATATTGATTTTGGCGCTCCAAAAATTACTGTGGGTGCTTCACAAAATCAATTCTTAATAGGGATTGATTTTGGCACTCTAATTTTAGAACGCCCTACCGTAAATTTTGGAGTGCCAAAATCAAAATCCTAATAACATCTCATGGAAACGGATAGCATTTCTGGCAAAAAATAATGAAATTACAAGAGGATAGAAAGAGGTATCTTTTTTCTAAATCCAATTGTTTTGTCTTTTTTTTACTTTTTGCTATTCGAAAAAGATTGTTCCTCTTTATAAATCAAAGGAAATAAGATAATGATGACGTTTCTTTAATACTCAAGCTTAATAACGCCAATATAAAATATAGATAATGAAATAACAATGTGTCCTTAATAAGTTGAAATCTCCAAAATATACCCACAATGGGAGACATGACTTTCGAAATGCAAACTATATCCGTATAGGTTATTCTAGTTTTTAGATTTTTCTGTCGCAAAGTAAAGGTTGCACTATCTGGATAGTTCAGATGTTATTCCCCCCAAAAATTTTATACTAGGAATTATTGAAATAAATGGTTTCAATAAAAATTAAACAGATTAACAGAGTTAGAAAATAAAAACTTAATACCCTGTTCGGTTTGGGTTTTGAGGGAGGTTTTTAAGAGCAATGGATAGAGAGAGATAGATAAAGAAAATTTATTGTAGGCCGTGCACAAGAATTTTGAATCCCCCAGACGAACAAGCCCGGTAGGATTACATATTTAAGGATTCGATGGACTTCAACACACACAAACATCCACTCCTCACATGAGGAGTGGGCCCCATTCCTCACGTAGGAGGAGTTTATATACGGAGTATTTGTGTGTGTGGTTGTAGAAGAGTTGATTCTGTATGGTCCAACAATAAGTTTATAACAACTCAAAAATAGTTTGTGTGGGGCCCACTCTTATTGTGAGAGTGTGTAAGTATTTGTGGGATGCATCTCGTGTAGTGCGCGTGTAGAGCGGCACACAATCGTTGATCTCATCAATCAACGGTCCAGATTAAAAATAATATTTTACCGGTCAAAATTACAAATACATCGCAACCGTTGATTTGATGAGATTGACGGCCTGTGCCACCATATACATGCACTACACCGGAGTGCACTACCGCACATCCGATTCCATATTTGTGTGTGGTTGTAGATCGGGTGATTGTCCAATTATGTAGGGCACTGCCACGGGCACGTAGTGCGCAGTACCCATACAGTTTCAATAATGCATCGGGCACTGGCGGCTAATTAAAAAGACTTTCCTAGTTGTTGCCTGGCGCCACTCATCCTTCTTCTCCTCTCAAGGACAGAGCCCTAGATATAAACTGACTACCCTGTTTCTCTCTCTCCGTCAACAATGGCAGCCACCGCTGCAAACCCCTCCCTCTCCTCCTCCATTATCACCAAACCCAAAAACCCTTTTCCCAGATTTACCCTCCCCATTCGCTCTAATCCCCATCCACCCTCCACCGCCCTCCTCCTCCGCCGCCGCCGCCCACTCCACATTACCAACGTCCTCTCCAACCCCAAACCCACCCCCACCATTTCCGCTTCAACATTCGTTTCCCGATTCGCCCCTGACCAACCCAGAAAGGGCAGCGACGTCCTCGTGGAGGCCCTCGAGCGCGAAGGCGTCAAAGATGTCTTTGCCTACCCCGGCGGCGCGTCGATGGAGATTCACCAGGCCCTCACGCGCTCCCAGCTCATCCGCAACTTCCTCCCCCGCCACGAGCAGGGCGGGATCTTTGCCGCCGAGGGCTACGCCCGCGCCTCTGGCCTTCCCGGCGTCTGCATCGCCACCTCTGGCCCCGGCGCCACCAACCTCGTCTCTGGCCTCGCCGACGCCATGCTTGACTCTGTCCCCCTGGTCGCCATCACCGGCCAGGTCCCCAGGAGAATGATCGGTACCGACGCTTTCCAAGAAACCCCAATTGTTGAGGTAACTAGGTCTATCACCAAACACAATTACCTTGTTCTGGACGTAGAGGATATACCTAGGATTGTTAAAGAAGCGTTTTTTTTAGCTTGTTCCGGCCGGCCTGGCCCGGTTTTGATTGATGTGCCTAAGGATATACAGCAACAGATAGTGGTGCCCAATTGGGATCAACCCATGAAATTACCTGGGTACATGCTTAGATTGCCTAAAGAGCCTTTAGAGAGTAATTTGGAACAAATTTTTAGGCTTGTATCGGAGTCGAAGAAGCCGGTTTTGTATACGGGAGGTGGGTGTTTGAATTCGAGTGAGGAGTTGAGGAGGTTTGTTGAGCTTACCGGAATTCCGGTTGCGAGTACTTTGATGGGTCTCGGGGCGTACCCGGTTTCTGATGATATGTCTCTTGGAATGCTTGGGATGCATGGTACTGTTTATGCGAATTATGCGGTGGATAGCAGTGATTTGTTGCTTGCTTTTGGGGTTAGGTTTGATGACCGTGTGACTGGAAAGCTTGAAGCTTTTGCTAGCCGAGCTAAGATTGTTCACATTGATATTGATTCGGCTGAGATAGGGAAGAATAAGCAACCCCATGTGTCGGTTTGCGCGGATGTGAAATTTGCTTTGAGAGGTCTGAATAAGGTTTTGGAGGGTAAAAGAGGTAAGCTTGATTTTTCTGCTTGGAGGAAGGAGCTGAAGGAGCAGAAAATGCTGCACCCGTTGACCTTTAAGACTTTTGGAGATGCTATTCCACCACAGTATGCAATTCAGGTTCTTGACGAGTTAACGAATGGGAATGCGATCATAAGTACTGGTGTTGGGCAGCATCAGATGTGGGCTGCTCAACATTACAAGTGCAATAGGCCAAGGCAATGGCTTACTTCCGGTGGATTGGGGGCCATGGGTTTTGGATTGCCTGCTGCAATAGGAGCCGCTGTTGCTAGACCTGATTCAGTTGTTGTGGACATTGATGGCGATGGGAGTTTTATCATGAATGTCCAAGAGTTGGCAACAATCCGGGTGGAGAATCTGCCGGTTAAGATAATGGTGTTGAATAATCAGCATTTGGGTATGGTTGTTCAATGGGAGGATCGCTTTTACAGTGCTAATAGGGCTCATACGTACTTGGGTGACCCGTCGGATGAGTCAAAAATATTCCCGAATATGTTGAAGTTTGCGGAAGCTTGTGAGATTCCTTCTGCTCGGGTGATGAAGAAGGAAGATCTTAGGGCTGCCATTCAGAAGATGTTGGATACCCCTGGCCCCTATTTGTTGGATGTTATCGTACCACATCAAGAGCACGTCTTGCCTATGATCCCTAGCGGTGGAGCATTCAAAGACATGATTACTGAGGGCGATGGGAGATCAAAATATTGAGCAGCTAAACCAGCAAATCTCCTCCCCGGTTTTGTATTTAGCTACTCTAGGTTTAGCAAAATGGTGTGACCTTGGGTTATTTAATTCCGTGGTATTGTGTTGTTTGTTTCCCATTTAGTTGTAGACTTGTAGTGTTTCCTTTAAAGTCGTCTGTTGTTTTGATACCCCAGCTGTTCCTTTAATGTTAATTTCAATCATCTTGCTTATTTAAAGAAGCTTATGTTATTCAGCAGATTTGTTCGAATTTTTTGATTGCTGTTTTTGTCATACCCTTTTGGATACGATGAAGTGTATCGGACAAATTTAGATTCGCTTCTTGGCTCATTTTGGCACTAGAGTCCCAACTGAACATCAGTGCAGGAGTTCACGTCAATAAATCCCTTCGTAATCTTGTGTTTCTCAACTCGAGTATCCCTACTGTATATAAAGCACGAGTGCAGTTCCTTCCATCGAAAGTTTCGTGATTGGTTTTTTTGGTGTGGTGATTTGTCCGAAATGCCCTAGCTCTATTTTGGTATGTACTTGACTTCAGAGCTGCAGCGTTTTATGCCACAATTTTGCGAAAACGACATTTCTTTTCATTCCTCTTTTGGTTGTGGCAAGGTTTTATTCTTCACTTCAAACCGCGACCCCCCCCTCTATCTCTCTGTGCGAAGGCGGAGTTACCGAGGAGAATGGCGAAGCGTCACCAAGAAAGGCCGCTTTAGTTTCTGATCACAGGCTTTGCTCGGTTTGGTTTCTGCCAGAATCCATTGTTCGACAATAGGTACATCAGTTATTTAGACCTCTGATGTTTGGTTCTTTTTGCCCTCTTTTTTAGGGTTATGCTTCTTGTATCTGCTCTTATGGTTTATGATTCTTGGCCTTGGGGTTATCTTCTGGGACGGAAACAGCATTATTGTTCTTTACTGCTCTGCATTTCCAGTCGATTTTTATTCAGAAAATATATACACTAGCTAATCTCTTTCTCCCCCTCTCTGTAGCTCTCACTGAAATTGGGTTAGTAAGGTGTAGAACATCCAAAAATTAGGGCTTTCATGAATTTCATGTTTTGGGTGTTTTTTGGACTGTAGTTTTGCTTATATTTTCTGATATATGAATGATTTAATTTCTTGGAATATCCTTGCATTTCCTGCGTCATCAGAGCTGAATGTGTTCGCCGTATTTTCTTTCAACGTTTTGTGACAACTGGTGCATGTCATTGATGGTTCTTGATCCTGGAAGGGCCAACGTTTCACGGTAGATCCTATGTCTTCTGTTGATTTGGATCTTTTTGTTGTTGTTTAGTAACACGGGTGGAAAACAGAGATAAGTTTAGGCTCTCCAATACTGCATCTTCTCTCAGTCCCAAAATGGAGCCTCTGTTGTTTTTCGAATGAAACCATAAATTCCGAGTTAAGGTAGCATAGGTGGTTAATTCTATAACTTTTGAGATTTGATTTTAGTATAAACTGCATAATAATGGGTGCCAGCTGCTTGATTAATGGCCTCATTGAGTAAGCGAATGGTGGTTAATTGTTTTCCTTTTTGGCCTCGTTGAGCATGCTTTGCGCGCAGTAATCTCACTAGTGGTGTTGAAAGATAGAAATAAGGATGAACTGGTTGAAGTTACCAATTCGGTAAGGTTTCGGGTTATGCCCCAAACTTCTTGTTCCTGTCACAACAATCAAAGACATAAGTAGACCGTAGGTTAGATTTAGTAACTGGTGTAAATGATACCCGACTTATATCGGATGAAACCCAAGAAACCTTGATCGTCAATTACACGGCTAACTATGGAAACTCAGCATGACAACCTACATATTGAAGTTTAGGAATGGGATGGGACTGATTTAACAATGCTCGATTATATACAGAGCTGCATAGTTATTAGATACACACAAATGAGATCACAATCACTAGCCTTTCGCTAGCTTTGTGAGTGCACAAATTTTTATTTTTTTTGAACAGCGTGGGTGCACAAAACTTGATTTGCCATAACAAGTATACCAGTATTTCTTCGGATTTTAAATTGTTGTTGTTACTTACCGTATTTATTGCAAAGTCATTAACGCATCATGTGTCCTAATGTTGCACTTTGTAGTGACCCGGGGAAAACAGTAGTTACACAATGTAATCTTTTAACTACTAATGTAGCAGTACCTGATCCAAAAAAAGATGTAGCAGTACCTAGACTGATTAAGTAGGAATAAGTCAATTTTCCTCCTCCTTGGACGATTCATAATGCTATCACTCTCCAACCAATTATGGATAGGGACAGTGATCAGATTGTTTGGTCTTTTGGCTTTTGTTGGATCTGCAAGTGGAAGGTTTAGGAGGTAAAACAGTTTGGAAGATTAGGACCCGGAATTTGCATCCGAATCTTGGGAAAACATGGAAGAACGTCTGGGACACAGAATTAATGTCCCAAGAGCTGGTGTTCAGCAGTTGCTGCGTGAAAATTGGATGACTGAAGGAAACAAGGAAATAACAGAAGAAAGTCATCAAGTTATGTGCTTATAAATCATAGACTCGTACTTATGTCGAGGGCGTCTAGAAGTGTGCAAATCTATATGCGTTGGTTTGATTCTGTTCTAAGGAAGTATCGTAAAGGGAGAGAAAGGCGCCAGGGGGGCATCGGTAATAACAGGAACGCAAAGAAGAGGGACATATACAAAAACACAATGACAGAAGACCCTCCGCAAAATGTAGCTCTTCTATGAAATCGATGAACACAATATCACTCTTAAGCCAAAAGTGTAAAAGATCAGACGCCTTAAGTTTGTGAGTCAGCCATTTATACATCCTCAAAGGTCTTTTCCTCTCTCTCCACAACCACCAAATCAAGCAAAAGAGTGCAATCCTCCTCAAGGTTCTTCAGTGTAAAAACTGAAAAGTTTTCATGTTGGGGTGTTTATTGTGGATCTCAGTGGCTTGAAAAACTTGTTCCTTGTCTAGAGCAACCGGGTTTCAGCCGAATATAATCTGGAGCTGGTTAATGTTCTTAAATCACCATGGAAGAATTAGTTTCAGTCCCTCGACCGTACACCAACTATCAAAATTCAGAGACACCGTCCTTGCTAACCCAAAGCAATGGATCCAGTGCTGATTCTATCGGTGAGGATTATTAGGTTTGGCAGGACTTCCCTTTTCAATGAGCTATCTTATAGGGCAGTCATTCTAGTACTAAACTTTAATCATGCAAATGACTAGATTTCAACACATAGTATGTATATACTTTTACGTTCGTACAAATACCCTTAAGTTCTGTGCTTAAGCTGAGCCTGTCGTCGCGTCAAACGATTTTCTTCTAACCAGAAGGCATGTGATCTTTGAAGGATGGGCATGTGTATTATCAGGGCTGCACAACACAAAATCTGGCCTATGGAGCGCGAGGTTCAACCGGTCCTCTCCCACAACCAAACCAGTCGCATCAAGCAGGACGTGCCACGAATTCCTATGAGCTTCAGACACCCAATGCATTGAGTACCGTGTCCCATTCACATCTGCCGGTAAAGAAAACAACCCCTTTGGACTTTGCTTACATTTCCTCCTAAAATACTGGCTGAGTTGTGACCCCTTGATCCTCAAATCCAACCAAGTTTCTGGAGCTGAGATCACTTTCGAGTCCTTGTAACTAGCAAACTCCCTTATGTAATCGTTTTCTTCCGCGACTATAGTCATGTAGAAATTTCCCCTGAAGAAGGGGTAGCTCTCCCCTACCAACATCATGGCATCTTTGTAGTTTGGGGTGAAAAGCACAAGGTACTCTTCATCCGGTAATCCACAGTGCTTCAAAACTTTGTTTCGTGCTTGGATTTCAGGAATCGAGATGAAGCTACCCGGAAAGGATGATTTTTTGGTTAAAATTTCAAGCAATCTTGATGGCTCCAACTGGGTTTTGTCTAGATTCGGGAGATTGCTTCCAAATGATGGCACGGACGACGAGTCTCTGAAACTGCTCCTAGGTGATTTTCGCTTCTCGTCTGGAGAGGGCTCTGAAGGCTCTTCTTTGATGCAGAGGTTATAGAGGTCAGTCTTTTCTCCTCCTTCAACAAGGGCATTGGAGTACTCGGGGTATTTTGCGAGAACATATTGTTCTACATATTGCATTTCTGTTGGTGTGATTGGACCAGACCACCTTAGGTCAAGGCTGTGGAGTGTCGATATGGCTTCGGCTACTATGTGGGCAGGAATCACTGTGTGGGCTTTCTGTTTCACAATCAAATACAACTCTTTTAATCAGAACTTGAAACTAGATACTTTTCCAGGTGATTACTAGAGACAGAAATGACTTTAGGATTTAGAATTACCTTGATAACCAGGCTGCTTGGTCTGCCATTCTTGATTGGTGATTTGGGAAAAGTAGCAAACAGGGATTTCCTCAATTCTGTTTCTACTGTTGCCTGCTTTTTTAAACAGTATTCTTGTTAGACCATATTATTCATCAGCCCTTCGGATTGTGAAGTGTGATGAGAAAGGGAAACGAGCCAATCAGAATATATTATTCTCGTACATTTCTCAATAAATGAGTGAAACTCTAATCCTTTTTTCTTTTCTTACGAAATCTCATCTCACATTGTATAGAAGGCTGAAGAACAAAACAATAGAGTAGAAGTATGAGGAAATCTTTCTGGATATTGATTTCTCACCTTAGATCCTTTAGGCAATATGATCTGTTCCTTGGGCTTCCTCACCATCATGTTGATCCTCTTCACCTCTCCCAATTGTGAAGAGACAGCTTACTTCTGCTGATAACCGAAACCTAGGAAACAAGTGTCAAGGAAGCAGGAGAAAAGAGGAACCTCAACAAAGAGGAAAGGAGAAAAGTGATGCGGTAGTCAAGTGGTAAGCATCATGTAGTCTCGTGCATTTGACAGGGGTTGGACGCTCACTAGTCACTGACTATAACTAACAGTGCTAACTTTCGTTCAGAAAAATATCAAAGAGGAAACGAGAAAAGAGAAACTAGAGGAAAAGGGTTAACTTCATAAAACTTTCTTGTTTGTTGAAGAAATGGATTTGGATTGAGGTATTAAAGAAGTTGACTGAAGCTGCTGAGAAGAAACATGGGAATACATTAGACATATATAGACCAAGTCCAAAACCTCTGAGGAATAATACTAATCTTTACGATAGCTCCGCCCCTGAGAGCGAGGGAGGGAGCATTGTAGTCCCTTTCAAGAGGAAGCTCATACTGGGTTAGACTTGCATAAAAACTAACTCCTCATAGAAGTCTAATGGTATTAACTAAGATAATTCGCTTTCAATCCAGCATTGTAAGCTAATAATGGCATTTTTATTGTTTCAAACAGCGCAATTGGTCTGATGTCACTAAGTTGTATCTAAACTGGATATTGATTAAGATTTCCCAACAACTTCTTTTAGTCGTGCAGTATATACCACTGTATTTAATGTCTAGTTGTATACAGTATATAATAAGGTTTCTGATGATTTTATTGTTTGGTAACATCTTGTCATATCGGTTAAGGGGCAGATAATGGAATTAACTACGTACAGCCATATATGGTTTGTTTTTGTTTGGGAGTATAAACTACTAATAAGTTCTGTTCAATTAGTAGTATAACTAATCCTATAATCTTTCTCGAGACATAGTCGATCTTAAGTTTAAGTAACATTTTAGTAGTTTTAAATTTCAAAAACTTCTTTCTGCAGATGTAGCAGTTACAATTATCGTTCATAGTATTCTATTAGCGATGCATATGATTGGATCCAAGAATCTAATCTTTTTAACTGATTGAGCGCGTCAATTCGAATCGTTCCTCTTAATGGTTGAGTTCACTCTTAAACTCAAGCACTTTGAAAGTAAATCTAACAATGATACCTTAAACTACATTATCTTGCCAGATTTTGCTGGTTGTTCATTTTATGATTTTCTATGTTTTTAGTTTAATCTTTGTATGATCTCTATAGTTCTTATCTTTCCCTCTCCTTAGTTAATCAAAGGGACCAAGATTATCCGACAAGGAACTTCAAGAAAAATTATAGCATGGACATATAGAGGCCTAGTCAATTAATAAAAGCCATATGGAGGTCATTCCATGTTTTTTTTTTAATGAGCCAATAAATAGTTTCTCTCACAGCCGTGAAACCGTCACAACCAGCTAAGCGTAGTTTAGCTCTCGTTTTCTGAAGAACTAGTCAGAGAGACAAGTGTGTGGATCCGACATGCGAATATGCGATTGTAAGTGAATAGAGTAATGCTTCAAGACACTGAATAATCTCTGTCTTGTTTTCCTCACAATGCTAGGACTCCGCGGTCAAGCATGCATCTATTCGAAGCTACCCCGCTTATTGAACTTGTGAGTCGGGTCGTGGGGTTTTACGATGTGCTTTGCCCAAACAATCCGGAAAACGTGATTATATCACATAACTATCAAACTTAAGGGTAGATCTTAGCTAGCTTGACGAGTCAAATAGAGAACATCGTAAATTTTCCTACGATTTAAAATTTCCCAACCGTGTGAGAAAAAGTAGAGAATATCGTAAAATAAAGATGAACTTTATTATGTCGGAATAATAAAGTTGGGTACAAGAAAAAGTAAAAACTCGAACTACTTGATGAAGTAATTGAGTTGGGTACAGGAAAAGTAAAATAGGTGCTTTGCTGGGAAGACTTTGGTTTAAGCGCTGGGTTTTAAACCCATTTTTCTTCTTGAGAACTTGTATTTATAGGCCAAGGTTTTCTATGGTTTTTGCATGCAAGGAGATTTGATGTCTTCACCATATTGTGCCAAGTGTCCCACGAACCTCTGTTGGCCGAATAGTGCACACGTTCTTCTCTGGTCATGGGTGGTTACCAAAGGTAGTGGGCCATTCTGACAAGTCAAATAGCCTTTAAAAAATAACGGAAAATCACGGCCCAGGACGTGTTTTGATAATTAAAACCCGTCAAGGACAAGTTGAGAATATTTGTTAATGCTGAAAATGTCATTGGCGGGTATTAATTATCAAAACACGTCATTGGCCGTCATTTTCCAAGAAAACATGGGGTAATTGCTTCTTTTATGCTTGGGAGTTAAGAACGTGGGCCATTTTTAGATAATCAAATGGCTTTTAAACCCATAACCACCCACGAATTCACCTCCTCATTCCAGAGAACATTCTGGAATTGCTCACCAATGACCATGGGCCTCGGGCTTAACAAATTAAACTTAGAAAAAACAAAGCCCAATTGAACTCAAGCCCATTATTGGGTTGCACTAAAATTAATTAGGCCCAATTGGAGATAACCTTGGCCCAATAATATTAGCCCCAAACAATTCTATTTCTTGGCCCAATTCAATTGAATGGTAATTAAATGGCCCTCCAACGCTTGTCTAGGACTGGGTGTCAAAAACGGGTGTAAACACATACTTTGTGTGTCGTGAATGTATTGGTATAGTACACTAGAAGTGAGGTGCATTCTATCTATGTATTAGTGACACATCACATAGTATCCAAAATGTAATCGCCAAAATATTGGTAGTATTTGGGATGAGGCGGCTGCAGAGCCGGTAGGAGAACCTGAAATATATTGTACTCATTTCGTCCGCCAACTGCAAACGATTGGGTTAAGGTTAGGGAGTGCCTAATTCACCAGACACCCCATTGATTCGGTTGTTTCGTTTGCTGAACAAATCAACATGGCCTCAAACAGTTTCCACAACCGGTAAGGTCTTACGTTTGAAACCTCTCAGGTGCGATAAGCTCCTTTGGAGTCAAATACTAATCATCTGCAGTTGCAGTTGCAGTTGCAGTTGATTAGTCAATGCGCGCGTAAACCATAGACAACTTGCTGTCATGTTGGCCATCATATAACATGATCCAGGAGCACGCAATAACGTCAGCGTATCATCGCGCAATTATGCATAATAATGCAACTGGACTATGATTGTAGACCCAACTAACCGAAAATATCGACGAGAAAATTGCTGATTTTTACGTAAAAATAAAAAATCAGATTTCCAAAGCCACTGTTGGAATAACACAACAAACTTGGAGGAAGTCTACTTGAAAGCAACATGGCAACTACCTGTTAACCTTCTTCAGCTTTCACTCATTTGTCTACCAAACTTGAACCAAAACCATCCAACAGAAATGTACAACCAACCTGTGAATGAGTGCCAACACCCAAAGCCAGAGCATTTTCAGCAAATGATTAACACATTCAAACATGTTAAATCCAAAAGCTAAAACTTGAAACAAAAGCAAAACCCATCACTTCTTTTTCACTCCAGAAGGTTCTGAGCCATAAAACTAAGCCCCACCTTTTCTACCCTTTTGATGAGATGCTGCAGCTGTGGTGGTAACTGAAAAAAAAGGGGCAAAATGCCCCCAGAGACATCTCCATGCCATCCTACTGTCTCACCCACAAGACAATTCCTACCTCAAGAGCCACCCAGATCACAAGCCAGGCAACACCAGCCTCCCCGCCACAAGTACCACTACCGAGGAGGAACAAAGCCGATGACAATCACCAAAACGAATCTCATTCTTGTCCTCGTTTTCTCCCTCTCGGGGATCTCCATCCTCAGGCTTCTAAAAATTTCTGCCATTTCGTCGTTTTCTTCTCCTCTTGCTGCTGCTTGGCCTCGGAATCGTCTAAGCTCATCGAAGAGCCAGCCTTTTCCCTCCACCACTGCCACCCCCCTCACTGAGAAAGAATTTCACCTTCTGTCAAATCTCATTTCCCTTAAAGCCCCTTGCAACCTCCTTGTTTTTGGTCTTGAACAGCCATATATCAACCTCTCAAGAATCAATTCAGGCGGCAACACAGTATTTCTAGAGGACAACCCGGAGAAAATGAAAGCAATCAAAAGAAATTCCAACCATACCAGGATTTACAGAGTTGCGTACGAGACACGTGCTAGAGATGCTTACAAGCTGCTGAAGCACGCGAGAAAAAACCCTGCTTGTGGGATGTACTCGGGATCACTCAGAGAATCAAATTGTTCTCTAGCTTTGACGAAGTTACCAAAGGAAGTGTACGAGCGAAAGTGGGATGTGGTGGTAGTGGATGGACCGAGGGGTGATACAGAAGATGCACCAGGCAGAATGGCTGCAATCTACACGGCTAGTGTGATAGCAAGGAATGGGAACATGACAGACGTGGTAGTCCACGATGTTGATCGAATCATCGAGAGGTGGTTTGCTTGGGAGTTCTTGTGCGACGAGAACTTGGTTTATTCAAAAGGAAAACTGTGGGATTTTAGGATCGCAGGCAACTCAAAATCTACGGCATTTTGCGCTGCCAAAACAATACTAATAGAGTAATCGCAGCAATCTTTTTGTGATTGGTTGTATATCTAGTTAGCATACTTTACCAGAAAACATGGGCCTTGATCGAAAAGATACGTACCAGCTCTACAGCATGTTTTTGAATGAACAATAAGTCGAAGCTTTGGCTTACTGCCATGTATTTACAGGAAGATGGCATCAGCTGAAGCAAGACAGCAGCTTCAGAAAGCTTGAAGAAAAAAAAATAGAAATCTGATGTGCAGTGTATACTTATGGCTGGTAAATTAGCTGAGCAGTTGATTGTTTAAGTTTGGTTTGAAAACTTGAGGACCTTTAAAAATATGTCGAGCTTAGCTTGTTAATGGGGTGAGGCAATCGTAAATGAGCTTTAATTGAGTCAAACGGAACCCTATCTCAAGAAGCTTGAATTTTTTTTTTATAAATTGTAAGACGAACGAGCCAAGTAGTAGCTTATTCGAGCTTCGTTTGAAAGCTTAAAGAGTTTCAAGTAAATGATCAAGCTTGGTTTGCTTATTTAACAAATGGATCTTGAACGATGTTCTAACAACTCGAACTCTAGTAGCTAAGTAGCTCTATGCGCAGTATCGTCAATTGCAGGAGTTGAGCACCGCACTTAGGAGGAGCTCATACAATTGTAACTTGTCAGAAAATGCGTAAACGAAACAAATACAGCGCGCCTAAATCGGATTGGGTGATTGTTTAAGCATTTCAGAGAAAGAAAACAGGAGTTTGCAAGAACCTTTTTCGAATTAACTTTCGAAAATTGCATCTGAAAATATGAGCCAAACATGATGCAAGACCACTTGTTCTGAACTACTAAATGGGATTTACCCTGTTACTATGTTTCAACCCGATTAGCTCCTCTGTAATACATTTTTTTGACCTTCAGTATAGGCCGGAATACTCATTTTGCGTTTTTGTTTTAGTTATGAAGGAATTTACCTCTAGTGACTCAACTAATCCTATTCCTTTTCACTTGATCAGAGCAATATACAGTCCAAGTATCATACATTGATGAGGCTTGTATGTCATATTGGGCTCTCATTTATTTTTACTGTTTTGTCGAGGGAGTTGCTCCGATATCGAAGTAATCATGAGCTAAACATTTCTTATATAGTCCTTTTCCATCAGCTGCCATCTGCATTTTCCTTTCCCTTGTTGCATATTCATGTGTGTATCAATCTCCTACCTCCCACGTTATCTTCTGCCGCTATTTCCCTTCACCTACCATTGTAAAACTCTCCTCATACACCAATCCCGTACACATCAAACAAACAAAAAAAGAAGCCACCCAAACAAAAGAGCAATTGATTGCCATCCATTTTTTCCCCCCAGTATCTGTCCCAATTAACTCGACCAAACCTCTCCTAATTAATGGTGTTTCTACTTTTTGGTTCTTCGTGTTTCTACTTTTTTGTTCTTTGTATTTTGATCAAGGTAAGATGTGTTCATCAAATACAAGAACAACACAGAATTAAGTGACTGCTCAATTCACTACGATATTTGGTTTCAGGCTCATCAACTACTCAAAGGTTAGTTATGATATAAATTGCATCCCCATATCTTTATGTTATGTCTGCATAATATGATCTAATCTAGTATGTGCTAAAAGAATTTGTCTCTTAGTATTTTGCCCCTAAAAAAATTCATGTATTTCATGTAGAAAGGATAACTGCTTGATGGCTAGGATCTGTATAAGCGGTAACGTCCACGTACAGCACTGTGCTGTTTTTGGTGGTTTTATTTTTATTGCTTTTATGGCGTTTTGTTCTTAGTATTTTATTTTCAAATTGGTCACCAATGCAACTCCTCACTTTTCCTTTTCTTTAATCTTCACCATTTCCGTATTGATCAATCCATACGTAGTAAGTCACACACTCTATCTTTGTCATATATCTTCACTTCTCCCACAATCCATCTTCTAAATAATGAAATTATTCTACTCTTTTGTTCTGCAGATTTTGAAAGCAAGAGGCTACGAATTGTTTAAGTTCTCATCAACTCTCAAAGGTTAAACTTTTTTTCCGTATTCATGCACTTTCATTGCCTCTTTCTTTAATATTTCCACATTTTCTTTCCTAATGGTGTTTTCATTTTATTGTCTTTAGATCTATACTCTATGCAAATGTGTCTTCAATATATTATTGTGACAAAACGTGTCACCTACTTTTGCCAACTCAACTGCAAAGAAGAAAAAGAAGAAAAAAAAACTGCCTCATATCCCACGATTCCAGACAAAGAGAACAGGAGAAATAATCAAGGCTCAGTCACCCTATATATACGTGTAAGGTTATAAATCACTGTATTTTTTCTTCTTCTAACAATGGCTTAGGTTGCGGCCGGAAATCCAGACATAGAGAACAGGAGAAATAATCAAGGCTCAGGCACCCTTTTCTTCTTTTTACGGAAATTTTTATAGGTTCTCGATCCGGTTCTACTTTTTGACTTCTTCTTTCACTCATAAAATTCAAGAGGAATGAGACTAATGCTAGCGTGTATCGAATGTGGAACTGAAAAAATATTAAACTACATTTGTTTATCACTAGCGTTGTGTCGGGGTCGGAAAAAATCAATGTTAAAACATTTGGTTTCACTTCTCCATTCACCACAAAGGTTACAAAAATTCATGTACTTATGTATTTTTCCTGTCTCCTTGGTTTCAATTGCACTGGCAAAAAAAATAGGTTTGTTCGAACGGATACAACGCTAGAATGGGTTAGTTTTGCCCGTGCATAGAACGGGTTGAACGCTAGTTATGCATATAGTCCTGTGAAACTGCTTTGGGAGGGGGCTGTACTCTATAGGGATTGGTACAAGGTGCGCGTAAATTGGCTCGGGACACCTTTGCATTACAAAAAAAAAGTTGTACAACAATATATCAGCACTTCCCTATCATATTTAGGATCGAAGCATCTTTTATATCGGTACCAGTTTTAGAGACCGGACCGAGGTGTTATTGTACTCACGAAAAAACACGCTCCGTGATCCATCAGTGTGGTCGAAGGACTTTGAGTTTGAACTTTGTTGTGGATTCCATTGCTTAGATTTGATTGTCGCAAGAGATCACACAAATTCAAACAACCCAAGTGCTAGCTTTTCTAGCAATGCTATGGAACCATTCACAATTCCAGATGGTTGCATGTTTTTGAGAAGTACTTGAAACCATGATATCAGCTTTCCCACCCTTGAAAAGCAAGTGTGGCTTTTTCTCTGGATTGGTTTTGAAATGACTTGACTCAACAATCTTGACCATTCAACATTTGGTTCTTCCATAATCCATACCCAGATAAGAAAAATGTTTTTTTTAATTTTTTTGTCAATCGATAGAAGAGATCATTTTTACATCAGATATAAAGTACAGAGTACAAACCCGGAGCACTATATCAATTATGAGAGTTCACGAGACAAGCAAACCCAACAACTCAACCAATACAAGAAATAAGCCCAATATATGGTAGAAATAAAGAAATAAAGAAAAAGCTCTCTAAAGGAAGAACACCCACACGCAGGTGGGGAGACTCGAATTTCTGATCTCCTAGTGAGATGCAAGAGTCCTAGCCAACTGTTGAAAAATGTTGAATCAGTCCAATTCTCTGTGGAAATATCACTTCCTCTTCCACACAATTGTTATATACCAAAACTAAGTCCTCACATGAACAAAGCAAATACTCCATTATTCTTGTCCCCCCATATTTCTCAAAGTGTCCTGCTGCAACCATCCAAATCCTTATCATGATTCTTGTACGGCAACTCCAAGGAGTTACTGAGTGGGAGCATGACAAAAAACTTTCAAGGCAACTAAAAGTTTGTCCAGTCGTTAATTTCAAAGTCCTGACTCTTGAGATTACTCAAAGGTGCTTTTAAGTTGCTTTGAAGCTGCCGTTATCAGAGTAAAAATCTTGTAGTGCAATTTGTTACATCCATAAATTTTGATACTGTTTTTTTTTTTTTTCTAATAAAAAAGGTGGGTTGTGGCAACCAGCATAGTTCACCCTCCTTGGGCGTGACCATAGGGAACCCACCCGCTCTTGAATGTTTGAATTTGAGCGATAGCTAACTCGACCGGGGAGGAGAAATATTTGTCCATCACCATGTCGCAGGACCCGTTACTAGAACCCCACCGAAATGCAAAAGTGGACATGAGGCCCCCACAACCCAACCATCTGGTCCTAAGTCGACTCGAACTCAAAACCGGTGGGAGGGGGGAGAGTTTTATCCGGCCGCCTCAGCCACTTCAACTACCACCCCGCGCGGCGGTATAAATCTTGACATACTTAAACAGTACTATCATATAGTAGTATACTGATGGGTCTCCTCTGTAGGGCTTAATGATTGTCTGGTCTACGAACAGATCAGTCTACCAGAGTCTGTTCATGTAAGAAGGATACCATGTGTGATGTTCCGTGAGTCATATAAGGTTGTATACAAGGATTCAAATATGGATCTTGTTCATGCTGGTAAATAGTATGAGTAGAATTATGTAATGACATCCGGACAATCTGAAAGGACAAATGTGTTAAGGATTTGTCATAATGACTCACTTTGATCATGTCTCCCCCAAGAGGTCCTACATCTTTTTAATCATGCATGGTGTTGAATTTTCAGCATGAATTGATAGCTCTTGAAATTCTCTGAATGTCTCCAAAATGAAAGATTACAAGGAATCTATATAGGACCCTGTTTCAAAACCTGTTTTTTCAAGACCCCCCCCCCCCCCCCCCCCCCCCCCCCAAGAAAATAACCCTTTTTTTTTTTAGAACCATTGGAAATGACAGTTTCAAATTCTCGAGAGAAAAAAAATTCTACTCCTAGTAAAAGCAACCAGCGTCAAAAATGCTGAGCATTTCTGTTTCCGAAGCAAATTCTGAAAATGCTCTGCAAAATAATTGGCAGCATAGGATTTTTAAATTTTTTTTTTTTTCACGGCAAAAGGGTGAAGAAGTGGGCGACCAGTTATAGTAACCTCCCTAAAGGTGATCATGAAAAATCTAACTCCGCGGTGGGCCTGGGAGGGACCATTAGCCCATAGTTTCTACTTTCTAGTTTCTACCACACCTTCCAAGGCCAGTGGGGCACAACCATGCTAATAGCTAGGGTTGCAAGGCACGAGTTGCGTCATCACACGTCTCGAACCTGCACCACCATAAGGGTGAGCTGTTTACCACTGGGCTACCACCCCGAGTGATATCACCATACGATTACGATAAGCAGAGCTAAACCAATTAAATTAGATGCTGTAAAGAAAATGTGCCTTTTGCAATGACTTGATATTTGAAAAGTTCGTAACGATCCATTGCCCCCCACTAGAGATTATGATATGAATATTATTGAAATGAAGCCATGCCCTTGACAGGATACCTTTCTCTATCTGGGTATGATGGAGACAAACACTCCGAGGGGTTGGCCAAGTGGCCTTCGCCTGGGACTTATGGGTTTGCTCTCTCTTAAGGCCTCATATTCGATCCTCCTCGATCGTCAGCAACTCTTGGACCACCTCACCTCGTGGGAGGGACTGTAGAGATTAGTCCGAGATGCGCGCAAGCTGGCCCGGGATACCCAGCATTACAAAGAAAAACATGGAGACAAACAAAGGGAATCCCATTTCTGCAGCGACACCTTGAATAGATCATGCTTTAATTTGTTCACTCCCTCCTCTGAACAAATGCTACCATCTGAAAAAAATGTGTTTCTTTTTTCTTGTGTTGGGATTCCGGACATGACTGGTGGGGGGGAGTGGTTTTGTTTTCTGAATCATTATCAGCTAGAGTTAAGAAGTTGGATACAAATTGTGTCACAGCAACGTGTGTTTTTTCCTCTTGTTGTTAGATGATGAATTGGTTTGCATTTCTTTGTTGCGGTTCATTTGCCTTTTTCTTTCCACATCAAAAGGTTCTGAAACTTGCCCACTTCTGAGCTTGACTCGTTTGGTTCGCGTCCTGAGTTGTCATGAGGGGCAAGGGTCCTCCTGTCCAGTGTCGGTTTCAACCAGTCCGGTCCAGTTTTGGACCATTTGTGCGGCCCTTTTCAGGCCCACAACAATGATTGAAACCGTTCACTTTTTAGAGTTCGTCAATAACATTGACCACGCCATAAATCATCATGTTGATCGGATATCGTTCGATATGATTTCGAAATGCGATAGATGGGTTAACTAGATTCGAACTTATAGCTTTAGATTATACACTTCAAATTATAGTAGAAGCAGATACAATTATTTGATTATACTGTATATGACTGGAAACTATGATTAAACTACAGTAAATTTGGAAGTAATATTTACTGTGCAAAATTAAAATCAGCTTTTAAATCATTTAAAAATTCAAAATTCGATCCGAAAAGCCGCTGAAACTTGGCTTCTCTAAAATTATATTTTAGACCATTTTTTAACTTCTAAAGAATCCCACAATTTCAAAATCTATTGATAGAAAGTTTTGACAAATTATCACGTTACAATAGTTCGAGATCAGTACCACCACGTGGTACTCTAGACCTCTTTACAATCACACACATTCTTCGGATCTACCACTAAGTAGTACTCCACATAAACGTGTGGTAGTAAGTGATCGTATCACATGACGGTACACCCAGACTATTGAATAATTAATCAACACTAACGATATTTTATTGCGAAAGATTAAAATTCTCCACAATTTTTGGGGATTTTCCCCAACCCATTTCAGTAATTGATGAATGTTTTATTTCCTTGTGCTCATAAATGATCTCAGCTGGATTTGTTTGGCACCTTATTACTCATCATCGTGGAATTTTTTTCCTAGTCAATTACAATATATAAGATCATGCCAAATTAAGACTTTAATTAGGCTGCTGATTTTGCCACTCCCTTTTTTGTTAATGCCACTCCCCTACAAGTATATTTTTGCACAAAAATACACTTGCCGGGGAGTGGCGTTAACAAAAAAGGGAGTGACAAAATCATTTCCCTTTAATTATTGACTTTATAATTCATACTTTTTATAAAAAGGATCCAAAAATGAGCACATAATCTTAGACAAAACTTTTAGAGAATATGTTTTACATTGACTCTTTTTTCTTTTTTTTTTTGGCAAATGTGAGAAGTTATATTCAACTGTGAGGTGAAAGCCTACACAACGGAGAGGAACCCCATGGGGGCAAATGGGCGTCCATAGACCGAACAAACCATTAGAGAGGGCAATCAGAGCACAGGATGTGCAACTCTATTTCAAACTTGCCTAGTGAAATTAAGTTCGTAGAAAATAAAACTAATACTAAGCACATGACCAACAAATCTTTAGAATGATCGAGATGGTTTTATTGATGATTTTGGACCTCTGATTCGGTTATTTACCTATGTCTCGGTTGATACTGTCCGATACTACCTAATATAAGCCGTTATATGGCCATATCACCGATACCATTACGTTTCTGGGATTTAAAACCCTCGTTAACTTCTTAAAGATGAACGTAATCATTTATAGTTCCAATACACCAATGAATATTTTGTCGGGTTAGCAATTAATTTAACATATGGCCATGGAAGAATAAATTCGAAGATCGAGTTGGTTATCAGGGGGCCATCTCCTTTATTGGGGAAATTTTTGGTTACAAATTGGGTACCACTTCCACTTGGTACCCTTTGCGTAAATCTGGACGGATCGTCCAAAAATGCAACCGACGGTTTAGAATTAAGGTACCAAACAAATTTTTTAAAAAAAAGGGAAAAAAAAAAACAAGAAAAGTGTGCAGTGTTTCAATCCAGACCGTCAGTTGAATTTTCAGACGGTCCGAATGTGCGCGAAGGGTACCACGTCAGTCGTATCCTATTTGAATTTCTCCCTTTATTGAACTGATTGATTGTATATTGCAGCAAACTGGGCTTAGATGCCCTCCTGTTTTGTCAAACATCTGAGATAAGGTGTGAAACATACGTTTACTTTTGGGTGCAAATTTACTTATGGAGCACCCTCCCTAAAGAGAAAAAATAATGTACCCACAGACACATGGAGATATAGGTGGTTGATTTTGAAGTCTCAACAAACAAAATATCATACTGTGGCTTTGATAATTCCCCGACTCTAAAAGAAAATAATTATCCTCTCCTTTTTGATAAATAAGGGCGTCCCGACCAAGTTACGCATATCTCAATCGATCCGTAATTGGGACTCATTGCACCGTATAAACTAGCTTCACGAGAGTTGATAGCACTTGAGAGGCTCCGGACCTGAGATCTTGGAGTCTGCTCCCCTTAAGTCGCTCCCTAACTTCGTCCTTTCGAATGTAATCATGGTTAGTTTGAGAGGCCAATCCATTGCCATGGATTGTGTACAAGTTCCAAAATCAACCAATTTGCCGGTTTCATGCACATTCTAGCAGTGAGGTTGGGGGCAAAATCTGATAAGTAATGTCAAATTCCTTTCTTTCTTTCTTTCTTTTTTTGAAGATGAAAGAAATGCAAACATTACCCATGCCAACAGTGCTGGCATATGTTCAAATGTCTCTGCGCGCAGTACTGTATGCTACATCTACAGCACTATTCTAAATTTGGCATGAAATTAAACACGGTGCCCCAAAACTACCAAATAATTTTTCAAACCGGTGCCTGCGATTCATAACGGGTGGAAGGACTCTCCCACCCCTAAGTGAAATAAGAATCGAATTCCAAGCTTAAGATGGTGAAATTGCAACCTCATGAATAGAGAAGATTTATGACCAAAAAGAGCTAATTTAGAAATAAGCATTCATTTCATTCCTTTTTGGGTAAGTGACATTTATTCAAATTAGTCCCTAAATGTAATGTAACCATGCATTTTTTGCCTTCACTCGTCGTCGGCATCCTTAGATCTTTTATCGGCCTTTTATCTTCTGGCGATAACATACTTTTTTTTTTTCCTGTATTTTGTGTTTGAAAACCAGTACTCCAGACTTCCTTAGACCTTTAATAGGTTTTCGCTCGTCGCCGGCGCTCTTTCTCTTGTAAGGCGATAACACAGTTGTACTTCTTTTTTTTTTTTACTATCAATGAAGTTCATTGATCTTCAAAAAAACAAACAGATGAGATATGAATTTCTTCCAAATCATATATGTATTATTCGATCTGGGCAGCAAATAATTCATACAAATTTGCCAGAAAAATACAGAGGCACTGCGAATTGCGAACTTCAAATCCAACTTTATTTTCTTCTTTTTCATTTGCAAATTAACTATAGAAAGATTAATCCAATAACTCGAAAAGCTTACAAACTCCTTCAAATTTAATGACCATAAAATTATGGTCGAAACTTTTGCCTGCAAGACTGGCATGTGATCTCCATGCACGCAGAGTCGACTCGGCGAGTCGCCCTCTCCTTCATCCTCTCCGCCTTGTCAACTTCCTCCCGGGCCCTCTCCCACACGTGCCTCGCGCGTGCAAACTCCGTCTGCGCCAGCTCCATCTCCCGCCTCGTCATCTCCCTCACACGCTCCGCGTACGCCTTCTCGACCGCCGCCAGCCGGATTTGCTCGGCCGCCTGCCACCTCATCGCCTCCGCGCGATTGGCCGAAGGCGGACGAATGATTGGCCTCACACTGATCGACAGTTGGAGGTCTAGCGACGGGCTGTCGTAGGAGGAGTGATGATCCGATGCCGTTGATCTGAATTTCATCGGGGATTCGGACGGCCACGACGGTATCTTGGAGGAAGAAGCAGTGGCTTGTGGCGAAGGGAGGAGCTGAAGTTCCTTGTGATCATCTTCTTCCATTGAAGAGGAGAAAGTGTGGAAGGGAACTGAGATAGGACTAAGGTGGTGGGGTGGCAGAATTTGTGTCCATATATATATACACAAGGATTACAAGCCTCAATTCCCAAAATGCCCATGACTTCCATGCAAAATGACTTAAAAACAGCTTAAATATCATAAAATGACAAAAACACCCTTTTTCCTTTTTTGTGTATTATGTAGAGAGGAACGCGCTTCAAGGTAGGGCACATAATAATTTGCGCGCACACTCTTGTGGGTAATTTTTTGGTGTACGGACCCGCTCCTGCTTGTTAAAGCATCCGTAATGGTAATAATCAAAATTAATAATCAAAATGTATCACGTCAGTATTTGATTATCCATTTCGTCCATAATCAAACTTAACAACCTCTACCTTCACATTGGTTATTTTTGCATCCTTAACAAAAAAAAAACCCCACAATACACAATGCACATTTGTCCAATCGCAAACGAGTTCCAATCACGCACCCGACCACACCAAATTATTCGTCTCGATGAGACCATTCCAATGTGGAGTGTTTTTAAGTTATTGAGTTTTAAGTTTGGTTATTGATAAAAGTTATTATAGTTATGGAATGGTGGAATTTGGTTATTTGCTAAAAGACTTGTAACTCTGCTTATTACAATGTGGGGTATTTTTTGAGCATTGTTGTTAAATTTGCTTATCCACACTCATTTGCTTATTACAATGGAGATGCTCTTAGTGATATGATTTCATTGGACTACGCCGTTCTATTTGTAAGTCGGCCTCAAAGTCTTTATCAGTAAAGCAACAAATTGAATTAATCCGACATCATAATCAAAGTGAGCGAAGCATAATCGTCACAAAGAAAAATATCCATGTCTCCATTTTGGTCGTCCATTTCTCTCATCCAAATACGGTTCTATCGAGTCCTTGTCGATGCTTGATCAGCCTGTTTTCAAGCATGGGGATCGGATAAGCACACATTACAAGGCTGATGGCTCGGATTGCCAAGTAAGAATGTCGTGGCTTTCCTTTTACATCACATGAGAGGATCTTGATTCAAATTGTTACTGCGTGCAACTACTCAGTATTCACGATCTATAGCGTGATGCAATGTATTGCTAATGGCAATTGAATGCAACACACTCCATCTTGTTCAATCAGTACTAGCTTTATTAGTACGTAAATAAATGTTTGCAAGGGAAAACTACTTATCATTACCCTATGAGTAAGGCCCCTTTCTAGAAAATTTCTTAAAAAATAAACAGTTTATTTCACATTTTTAAACTAAAAAATAATGTAAATGAAAAATAATTTTTTAATTTTTTTTTGCACCGTTTAAAAGATCTCAATGAGATCTATCAAACAAGATCCATATTGCTAGGAAAATTATTTGCATAAACACATAATTTTTGAGCTTGAAAAATCGCCTTCTTAAAAAATACTGTAAGTATTTATTCCTGTTTCTGGAACGGGGCCCAAGTCATTTCACTTCTCGAACTCTTCGTCCATTATGTAAACTTAATAGAAGAACAAAATCTTATGAGATTCTCTTTCGCATTCTGTGATCTTGAATTAAAGCAAACAAGTCCAACTTGAATTAAACACCACTTTTCGAAAAATTCCACTTTTCATAAAAGTGCAATAATAAAATTCTCACAATAAAAATACACAAATTATTATGATGAAGAAACATGGATTAATAAGTGAAGGACTATTGTTACCAAAAAAGAGAATATTAATAACAAGCAAAGGGCATTTTGGTCAAAACAGCAATCCCGTTAGTATAATCGAGCAGCGTCGTGGTGGTGGGGAGAAAAGAAACGGATCGCGTTATTTGGCAATGAATTGCTTTTTGATCTTCATGGAAGTGAAGTGTTGTCACTTTTGGCTTTTACTAATTTATTTTATTAATTGACTTTTTGTTTATTTTATTTTTGGAGAGAGAGAGAGAGAGAGAGAGAGTAATAATTACGTTCGCACGTGCGTTGGAAGGTTGCTTTTGTGTGGAAGGGTAACTTTTTCATGGGTAGGGCTAGGAAGTTGTCGGCCCTCAACAATTAACAAAATACCCAAAAAGCTCTCAGCTTTCTCTCTCTCTCTCTCTCTCACAGAGCCTACCCTCGGTGGCAGCTCAGCACGTGGGAAGGGCAACACACTGTGGACTACTGGGGCGAACCGCAAGTCGCATAATTCGTGTGCGGGGGGCGTCAACAGGAGCGCAGCAGTATCTTCGAATTACATGTCATGCTACTACAAATTGTGATAACAAGAATTGAAGGTGTGAAGCGCAGTATAGAAACTGATAGCGAGAGCGCTGAGCGTTTTTTAAGGATTACGTTAGTGACGGCTGAACCATGATGGTGAGGCATTGGGGAACCCACGACTTGGACCATTCATAAGCGATGGGCCAAATAATTCGCGATAGCAAGAATTGAAAGCGTGAGCACAGTACAAAAATTGACAACGAACTAGAGCACTGAGATTTTTTAGGATTACGCTTAGTGATGGCCAAACCATGATGGTGAGGCATTGGTGAATCCACAACTTGTACCGTTGATAAGCAGGGGGCCCTCCTATGCTGGAGAGCTTTTTTAAAAGATCCAAAATCATATGCGTAGCAGGATTTGTATTCAGAAGATCTTGCCAATTAGGCATGCCATAGAGTAGGAATTACTGGTTTTAGGGTTGAGAAAAATTAGACATTTAAATCCAAGTAAACTTTGTCTTAACTATGTATCCAAGAAACAAAATTGGTGATAACATACAGGAAAAAAAAGGAAAGAAAAAAGAGAGGAAGTATGCAATTGTAAAGTTGTGAATTATACTTTTGGTGTGGAAGCTATCTGTAATCTATATTGTAAAATAGAGCTGTTTTTGTCTACACATATAAACATGACCACCTCTACAGCCGTTAATCGCCTTCAAGTTAAGATCGTAGCCGTTCGATTAAAAGAATGTTTTCTTAAGTTATACTTTGACCTGTTGTGGTAATATACACACACTTTCCTTTCCAATTTATTACTACCTTTTAATTTGGAAAGAAAGAAAATTTGGAAGGAGGATGAAAGAAAACCTAAAATTGGTGTTTCCTAATCTTATTTTGATATTTCCTTATTTCCAAAGGAAAATCAAAGGTAATCTATATATAATATGGAGCAACGATTTTTGAATTCTCTATATTTTGGACCATCGGATTTGTACATATTTTTTCTATAGGTGAGATTTACGGGTAGTAGAACTAGCGATATACATGGAAATAATGAATATTTAGAAGAATGATGAAAGAAAAACTAAAATTAATGTTTCATAATCTTGGCCGCATCGAATTGCTCTTAGCCTTGGCCGCATCGAATTGTACTTGGCCGCATTTAATTACTCTTAGCCGCATCGAATTGCACTTGGCCGCATTTAATTACTCTTAGCCGCATCGAATTGCATTTGGCCGCTACGAATTACTCTTGGCCGCAAAGAATTGCGAGACCATAAAGCAATTCGATGCGGCCAAGAGCAATTCGATGCGGCCAAGAGTAATTTGTAATGCTCCTCTCGCATGAGGTGGGCCCATACGCATATTCGGGACTCACCTCATGTGAGATGGCGTTAAAAAAACCGTTGTATCCACACACACAAATTCGGAAAAGTGGGATTTGATACTTCATTTAGACTATTTTTAGAAAGTATTGCGCCGTGCCATTACTAGTTATGTTATATATTATGCATGTGTGTACACATTTTCTTTTAAAAAAAAATCTCACAAAAATCCATCCCAACCACCAATATTATCTCCCATCTCTAATTGATTTTTCCACTTAACATGAAAAAAAATTCAAATTAACTTCCCCTCACTTTCAAACTTTTTGTTCTACTTAACTATTTATATTTAATGATAAATATTTGATGAATGAGAGAGAATGTATCATTCAACATAAATGAACTTTTCTCAAGGTTCTGTGCACAGTACAGATACCGCATTTGTAGATATATAAAGGGACGGAACCAAATTTCGTAAGAATGCAGGGGGATAAAAATCTTTTTACTTTGATTTGTCATGTGGTAGAGTGGGGGCTCTTTTGACTAACATCATAGAAAAGGAAGATCATCATATGCGAGGAATTGGGAAAGGACAGTAATAGAATTTCATGAGTGGCAAATTCATGAACAATTGATACTAGAAACAAAATTTCTTTGTAGCCACGTAGAATATATACCATGACCTCTGTTTTTCAGTTGTAAGGTGCTATGGGTGCAAAATACTCTATCAATACAGACCATACCAGCGTAGGTAATAAATGGAGATAAACCTATCGGAGAGAGAGAGAGAGAGAGGTTCACATCTGTGCGGATTACAGGTGACAGTTACAAGAAATGTGTTCGAGAGAACTCAAGAGAACAAAATCAAATTCATAGGTTTTGAACCCGCAACCTCGTAACACGACTACCGCTAGCTAGCTACATGACCACTCATGCAGCCAACTGGCTTGATCATACAGGCTGTTTGTTAGGACTAAGCTTGTGCAACTTTTCCATCTAGGGTATTTTTCGCCTTGTGTTTTTCAACTTTATAGCAAAAGGTTGGATGTCTCCCTACTACCCTTGATAATGAACACTTGAGACTTTGGACACAAAAGTGTTATATAACATGTGATGTGAGACAGGATAGAATGCACTCATCAATCAAGAGGCTTCTAAGAAAATCTACTTTACCGAAAGGGCAAAAAAAGTGGGGGAATATGCAACAGGTTGGCAAAAGCTCAATATTGGATCATTTAACACTTTGTGTGCTTTAATGAAGTTTTGATTAGAAATCCTTAATTTGGATAAATCCAAATTGGGCCAATCATTTTAGAGTTGTGTCTTCAAGGTAGACTAATCAATATTTACTTGGATTTAAGCCGGCGGCTTGGGTTGGCTTTCCTATCTTTAGTGCGACTCTTTTGTTTTTTTTGTTATATTTGTAATAACTGGATGTTCGAGCTAACTTGCGCGCACGTCAACTAAGGCTCGAAACAGAGGTGCTACTGGTAAAATCTGTACCAGTGTGTACGGTCCCGTTTTGAGTCTTAAAAAAATGATCAAAACCGTACTCATTTTGTTTACGGCTTCTACGAAAAATAAGCTCAATCTTGTATCGTTTAAGGTGCCTACAAAACGTTCAACTTTGTCCCAGAATTCAAGCCTGAATTCTAAAGCAAAGTTTGGATGTTTTATAAATGCTCTTACCGATACCAGATTAAGCTTATTTTTTGCCAGAACCATAAGCAAAGTATTTTAAACAAAATGAGCGATTCAGTTTATTTTTTTGAAATCTAAATTGGGCCCAGTGTATAGTTAACGATTGTGCAGACCCTCAGGTGGCCCCAATGTTTAGAATGTTTGACCTCCGTAGAATCGAACATGCAACTTCATGGAAGACAGACGTTTGTTTGTTTTCTCATGCCCACCTGACCAACTCCTTAGCGTTTCTAATGGTGGGACTTGGGCACCAGCTGTAGAACTTACAACTAGCAAACATGCATTGTTTTTTTTTCCTTCCAAAAAAGGTAGGACTAGTTGTGCCCTAATACATGATCATCTAAGTTGTACAGTGAAAATACAATTATTAAAGAAACAAAAAGCAAAAATAGCACAAGAACGCCATATTTACGTGCTTTCGTTCGAGATCGGCTACATCCATGATTGCTGAAATTAACGGAATTTTGTTACAGTAGCTCTATAGTTTTATTATGTGTACCTAAAGTTAATATCTACAGTATATGCATTTCTTATAACTCAAAAGTCTTGACAAGCTTACGTGCATCTCGACTAATCTTGGTTGGATCAATCCCACCGTCCGCTTGTGGGGTACCTAAATTATCATGACGTTCCGCAATCCATAACGCTGGAAATAAAATCGCATTTCTTGGAGAAATTAAGGGAAAACAAGTAAATAGGCAATCGATCCTTACTGTACCTTTTTTTGCTTTTCTATTTCATTAACAGTCAGCCTAGTGAATTTGAATATACATACGATGTTGAACATTCAACACCAGCCATCCCAAGCTGGAACCAATGTATAATACTGTAGAGAGAGAGAGAGAGAGAGAGAGAGAGAGAGAGAGAGAGAGAGAGAGAGAGAGAGAGAGAGAGAGAGAGAGAGAGAGAGAGAGAGAGAGAGAGTCTTCCTCGTCTTCTTTCATATGGTCGTATTCCCTCTTCCTTAAAGGTCAATAGACTCAATCCAAATCCTTCCCTCACATGGGTCCAATGAATCAACTACTCCTTCGTCCTTTCTAGTGTTACTTATGAAATTGCGTGTAATTTTTGGATTAAAAATAAAATATTTCTGTGCATAATTCTTTCAATTCTTAATTTGCACAAAATTAAAAATCTCAATTTAGCAATTCTTTGTGATAATTTTTTTTTTAAGATTATACACAAAAGTATTCTATTTTTTATTCAAAAATTGCTCGTATCTTTGTAAGGAACACTTGAAGATCACTTTGGAGAATATGTAGTAATTAATACTTGCAGATTTTGATTTTAATTGGGTAATTGTTGATTTTAATTGGATTTATGGCTCGAACCAGTTAAGAAATCCTAATCTGACAGCGAGTTGATTTAGATAAGCAAAATAGACCGGTGAAGGACAAAAGTTGAGATGGCCGAGTTGGTCTAAGGCGCCAGATTAAGGTTCTGGTCCGAAAGGGCGTGGGTTCAAATCCCACTCTCAACATTCTCTTTATTTTTTCAGGATTGGGAAATCTTACAGTGCAAGGCACCCTATAAGGCGCACACGAGCCATCGATCTTGAGAATGAATGGTTGAAATATGAATTTTAATGTGAACCATTGATTGATGAGATAGACGGCTGTGTGTCCATACACGTGCACTATATGCACTATACGGGGGTGCACTTATTTTTTCAGGATTGGGAAATCTTGTAGTGCTAGGCACCTTGTAGGGCGCACACGGACCATCGATGTTGAGATATAATTTTTAATGTGGACCATTGATTGATGAGATAGACGGGCTGTGTGTCCATACACGTGCACTGTACGGAAGTGCACTACAGCACATCGGATCCATTTTTTCAATCTGGGAGTACTTTTTTGGATTCCATCTTTTTTGTACCCATTGCATGCAATTATATATGTGCAAAGCATGGGCCGACATGGCCCAATTTTAAATTTCCTAAATGGTGTCAAATGAATTGTTTATAATACCAACCATTTAGCTGTTTGATTGAGCATCAAACACTATAATATGGTGCCATGCCAACATGAGATTGCTGTCAAATGCAACTCATGAACAAAATTTGGAATCATTGTCCCCTCCTCGCTAGGAACTCCGCGAATAGTTGTTAATCTTTGTATCAAAGGCCGGCCTTATAAATTTTTTTAAGGTTACAGATGGTTTATGTTGTGTTTAGTTTAAAGGAAACGTCTTTTCAATTGGTTATAAACCTGTTATGCTTATAAGTTCGGTTTTTACACGCTGAATTATGCTACCGCAGGCAACTCGATTGTTGGGCCATTTAGTCCTTCACTGAAGGGTTGATAAATAAGTCTCAAACATTACTTTCTTGGCAAGAGAATGAATTATGCAAAGACTAGCTCTCAATTTAAGCATCCGGCCGGGATATAAGTTATTTGTATGGTTTTGTCTCTAAAATCTGTCTTCAATGTAGAGCACAAGGAGAAAAGTACTGTAGCTTTTTAATGCAGAAAGGAAAAATCTGTGTTGGGAGTGAGGTGGTGGCAGAGAGGCTGGGAAGGGTTTCATTTGGGAGAAGTTTTTTCAATGCCCTAAAAGTCTTGTCTTTTCAAGTCACTACCCTAAAAGAAAAGCCCCATTTGAGCCTTTGAGGGGGGGGGGGGGGGGGGGGGGGGGGGTCACTTTTGGACAATGATTTAAAGATCATGTCCTACAACTAAGCCCCCCTTCAGAAATGTTGAGGTGATGTGTCTTTTGGTCCCCCATCATAATAAACCCATGAAAAGCTTCTGACCCAAATGTGACCCTTGCCAATATCCTCCTAGCCCCTAGGCAGATTTGAGAAGAAAATTACACAACCCAAAGGAGTGGCTCATTTGACAATAGAGATGGAGTGTAAACCCAACGTCCTAAGTTCGAAACTTTTGGCACTCTCTTGAGGCCAGATCATAAGAGAAAAATTTCTTGTGAATCCCTTAGTTCCGACGTGGATGGCCTATCTTTGACCGACCGAAAAGGGGAACAATCGAGGTTTGCATAAGCTAGCTCATACACTCCGACCGCCGGAAAATAAAAGCACACATTAAGCTAAAGTGAGAAAGGAAAGAAGCCCATGATGTAGAGCAAGACAAGATAAAAGCTGTTGATGGAGTAATCGTTCATGGCCCATGGGCATTGCCCTACAACACCTTGCCATGTAACAGTGAGGATCCCATTACAATTTTGTATGAAAATCAACCCATATGTGTGATTTTCAAGTAGTTTGACGCGGTGTCCCAAAAAAACCATGAGACCTTTGGACTTTGATTACTTCCTCTTGAAACTTGAGAGCATTGCAATCTCTTGAAGAACAAAAATGCTAAAATTTGAGCCTAATGTTCTATAAATATCCAGACTTTAATAAAGATTGAGTAAACCTCTAAACTTTACATGTTTTGATTTAATCGATCCCCAACGTCCAATTATGTCAAATTGAAGACGGATGTCGGCGACGTGTCCCGTGTCTGACACATCTAAACCCTACAAAATCAGAGCCATCATCGTGAAAAAATCATGGTTCAGATGTAGTATTAGGGTTCGGGTTTGCTTTTGGTGGATTGCAAATCAAAACCATAGCAATTTGTTTTGGAGGGAGAGTTATTAGTTGGAAATAGAATTCCTTATTTTATAGCTAGGTTCAAATTCTTTAAGAAGAAAAAGATCAAGCCCACACAAATTTCATCTTTGTTCGCTAATTCTCAACTCAAATTTCAGTTTTAGTTTTCCCAATTCAATCCCTAATTCATTAATCCCCCCCCCCCCCCCCCCCCCCCGCTGCATTTAAGTGTTACTCCTATTTGTCTTCAATTCTCAAGATGGAGCATACATGGTTTAAATTTAAGGGTTTTGTTAACGTATGCCCCCTAGGCATATGATAAACACTATATATTCTCCTTCATTTATTTCTTTTTGTATGGGAAATCTAAGTTCCAAACACTAGCCATAAACTCTTCATTTATTTCTTTTTGATGTTTCTCGTTTAACATTACATCAATATTCAATATTACCCATTGTCTTTAGGAAAAATTGATTTTATCCAAAAATCCCTTCATTTTTTTCCTAATGACAGTGCATATTATTGATATTTGAGTAATTAGTATTAGCTTTAGCTTTTACTCAAATTATTTGGAATTAATCATTCCTTTTGACGGGAAAAATTAGGAAGAACATAAATTTGGATCGAAGTCGGAAAGAAGTCTAAATAAGATGATCCTAAGGATTCAACATTCTGAAACTATATTTTTCGAAACATTTTTACCTTTAGTAAATTTTGATAAGTTAGAATGTCTAATTAAAAGATATTTTCAGTATTAACAAATATTTTTAGCATGTCCTTGACGGATATTAATTATCAAACCTGGACCGTTATTTTTCCTAAAAGTTTCCATCATATAGGGTGTTTATGAGCCATTTCGATAAAATTTAATGGTAATTTTGAAACAAAATTTTCTTCTTCTTCTTCGGAAACCGCACCTTCTCTCCCCAACTGAGAGCCTCTCTCTCTCTCTCTGTGCGCGCAGTAATGTCGAAGTGTTTGCAGTGTATTATACATCTGCATGTGTTTCTGTCGCTCTCCTAAGTTCTTTATTGAATCGCCCTACACTCATTTAATCTATGATTCTGTTTCAAAATATATACATCGTATAGCTGATCATGTTCCTAGGCATTACTGCATTGTTACTTAGTCCAAACCCTTCGACGGCGATTGAGCAGCGGGGAGATGCAAAGAATGAATTCCAATTGAATTTACCAGACAGTCGTGATGTTTAGGGTCCCCATGGTTTCAGTACTTTTTTTGTTTTTGATAATGCTTGGTGTCTCGGGCCAGATTGCAGGTATCTCGGACTAATACTTACCCCACAACCGTTTCACACGCTTTACGCACGGGGTGAAGTGGCCCCAAGAGTTGTTGGCAAGAAAAATTGAACTTGAGACCTTAGGATGAAGCAAACCCCTAAGTCCGAGGCCAATACCACTTGGCCAACCCCTTAGGGTCCATGGTTTCAGTACTTTTGGCTACTGAAATCGTAGAATATGCTTACACTGCATTAAGCCCTAAAGAAGAGACGTAACTGCACTTCTACTGAAAGCCCTGATTGATCATCCATCACAAGTATGAGGAGATTCAAGACATGATCTGCTTATTTTATTTAACTTTTTTGGAGGCTAAGATCTGCCATATATAATCAGCAATCATCTTTCTTGAATCATATTGTATGGAAACTTTCTTTAGCCACGATGCTGTTTTTGAAGTAGTCTTTGATTGGTTACGGACATGCCCCTGCTATGGTAAGAGTAGGGGTGGCAAATTGAACCCAGACCCATTAACAAATTCATACCCATCAACTAAAAAATAGACCCAACCCAATCCATTTATTAGTTGGGTAAGAATGGATCCAAACCCAGCTAACCCATTATTAATTGGGTCTTAATTGGACATCAATTGGGTCAACTTAAATGACCCAATGGGTCATGAAAGTAACCCACCAAATTTCTGTCTCTTTACCAGTTTCCCGTCACTTTTGCAATTGGACCACCAGGAGTATGGCCTTTTCTCTCTCTCTCTCTCTCTCTCTCTCTCTCTCTCTCTCTCTCTCTCTCTCTCTCTCGGCAATTGGACACCTAGGAGTATGGCCCCCTCTCTCTCTCTCTCTCTCTCTCTCTCTCTCATTCAATTGTTCTGTGCTAAATCACATGCGTCCAAAAATGTTTTGGACGGTCTGGATTAAAAACCAATTGTGACCGGTAACAATTATTTTGACCAGTCAAAATTGAAAACACATCTCATCCATTGATTGCGCGAATGGACCGGTGAAATTGCGCTCCGCCGTGAATAAGTTTCTCTCGCGGTAGTCCCGCAAAGGGTTTGGATTAAAAGGTTACGTGACTTGTTTTTTTGTCTTTATTCAAATTTGTTTTGCATTTTTTTTGTTTTCTGTCAAACTTTTGTGACTTATTGATTCGTTTCGACGAAATGAATAGGAAAAGTAAAAAAATTTGATCGAAACTTATAATTTTTTGAATAAAAACAAAAATAAGTCAATAAGACAAAAAAAAATTACTTATTCTTTCTTTTTTTTGAAAAAATTTATGAGTTTCGATCATAATTTTTTTTTTACTTTTCCGATTTTTCTCGACGAGACGAATCATTAAATCACAAAAAATTGACGCAAAACTATCAAATACTTCCACCAAGCTTCTCTCTCTTCACCAGATTTCATAACTCAAACATGCAAAAAAAACTCTCTACCGTCAAACAAAAGAATAGAATGTTATACACAAGAGAATAAGCTAAACACATTTCGTGGCCGTCGATTCAACTAACATTGACTTTGGACGGAGCTCCGGTTCGACAAGGGCAATTTGGTCATTTAAATGTACAAGGGTGATATGGTCATTTCAGTGTATATGGATATTTTAGTTATTTTTAATTTTAATTGGGCTAATGGACAGGTCGGGTTTGATTTCAAATAAATGGGTTGGGTTGGGTATGGGTAATTGAGTTCCTAACTAATTGGGTCTAAATGGGTCAATGACCCATTAAAGACCCAACCCACTCATAACTTGCCCATTTTGACCCAAATCCGTCCGTTTGACACCCCTAGGTAAGAGTTAGGCCTCTCAATTGGCTGGATTCCATAAGACTCAAATCTGATAGTAGTAATCCGGGTCCGATCTGAAAACCTTTTTTACTTAAAAAATTTTAGCAAAAAAAAGAAAAAAATTTAAAAAAATTATTATTATTTTCCAAAAAAAATTAAAAAAATCTAAAATAAAAATACAACATCTTAAACATTTTTTTTTCAAAATAAAAAATTTACAGTTTTTTTAAAAAATTTAAAAAATAAAATTTCGGATCGGATTGATATCCGTTATCAATCCGATCCGATCTGATCCGAATTCGGATTATCAGATCTACGTTATCGGATTCAGATCGGATCCAGTCCATCTACGTTATCGGATTCAGATCGGATCCGGTCCATTGACAGGCCTAGTAAGAGTAGAGGGTAGTGATCTCATGCTGTTTTGTTTAGATGTTGTAGCAAGATTTAGGAAGCAAGTGACACCATGTATTGTTGCATATAATATGCCCCTTCTGGTTAAAATGGGATTAGAGTATTCACCATTCCAACGTTGAATAAGGTTGAGTTGGCATTTTTTGGCCAAATTTGAAGGCTATATTTACTGATTCAAAATCAATGGTTTCCCACAGCGACGTTTGTGCGGCGCAGCCATCCTCTATTGAAGTATTTTTCCTAATGTGTACATCAAGGTGGGGTACCGTTCTCTTGGCTAATGTTAGTTTCATTAGAATATATATCCATAAGAAGAGTTGCTTACTTATATATGAGAACTGTTCATGTATTGAACATTTTCTTATTTAGTCTTTCTGGCTAGTGAGAAGCAAATGGAAATCCAAGCCTCTATTTTTTTCTAGTGAAATTCCGACCTCTCTTATAGACATTTCATTAAAATCCCTCGGCACTTACCATGGCAGAGATAGACCTCGGCAACTGCAGCCAACGAGTGCAATAAGAGCGTGAGAGATAGGGTTTTATACTTCCACCAGAACCAAATTCTGTTCCTTTCCGACGTTAAGACTATAGTTTACTAATCAGCCAAGGTAATTTAGGACATCATATGTGTTACCGTACCAGTAACTCTAGGGACACAAAAAGTACCCGAAGAATGTTGTATAAGAATTTGTTGGAGTTACGTTTTTAGTTGAAGTGATCGGTGTTTTATTCTCGTTCTAGTTTGTTGAGGATAGACTTCTTCATGCTTGTACAATGCATAAGTTGTTTGATTTTTTGTTCCTTGGATGATCCGTTTATACAATCCGTAATGACTTTTTACTGCTTGATGGTAAATGTTTGTGATATGATAAGCCAAATTGGGTTCTTTTTTGCAGTATACTCTGCAATCATGGTCACTGTTTTATCTTCGAATGAATGCTGACAATTCAGTTACCTTGATGCACAGAAACTTGTTTGTTTGTGTGTCCAATACTTCTGAGATTAGTTTGGGTCATTGCAGACGTATTTAATTTGCATCGATCTCATATTTTCTTTTAAAAAAACTGGACGTGCAGATTGAAAATGCCGCGGATCAAATGGAAAAGATATTAGGTTTTTAGCTAATGAGTATGGCTATCGCGAACCTCAATACCTTAAATACGAGATTAAGTACTTTTAAAGGAAAAGATATCGGTCAATAAAATGGAAACGTCCGTTAAAATGGCAGAGAGAAATGGAGAAGATATCGGCCAACTCCAAAGGCAGCTTCGTAAGAAAGTAGAAGTCAGGGATATGAGGGCTCGTAAAAGGGATTATTATGAAAGTGTTAGGCAGCAGCTGAAGACGAGATTGCTTGGGTTGATGGCACTACCATAGTTTTGACTCGTTCAGATGATGTGAAAGCGCTTGTCAAAGTGAGGGATTGGCTAGTTGCGGGTAAAATCATCCGGTACAAGCTAGGCAGTTCGAGAGGCTGGGATTTGCGAGGTTTGCAAGAAATGGCCAACAGTCTCAACATTGAGCTTCCGCCGGTGGACGAGAACGACCCTGTGAGCTAGACACCGCGCCGTGATGCAAATGACTACAAAGGGAAGGACCTCCTGAAGGATGACACAAACTTGGCCGTCTTTTGTTTCTCAATAGGTACAGTAATACCGTAATACAGTTCGAGGCATAATCCAAAATGAACATACCGGCCGAGATGTTTCCATTTCTTTGTTTTTTTTTCCCTTACGAGTATCATAGCCAGAACCTTTCAATTCTTAACTGTTTGTTCACAGAATGCTTTCTGCTTCTTTTTTTTTTTTGGTCAAGCGGAAATTCAAATTAGATTACGAGGAAAAGTACGACATACGGGTTACAGACAGAGTCATGAGGTCCAAAGCCTAAACACATCGACTAAAATTAGTCTAGAACCTGCCTGATATTCAGGCGGTCTCTAAGTACAAATTCCCTCATTGAGGTGGGCATGTCCATGACAAAGACGAGCTCATCCGTCTGCTCGACTCCCATTCTAGCGAGATGGTCTGCACATTGGTTTGCTGAGCGATAAGTGTGCTCGATCAAAGTATTGGTCTTGGCCATGATGAAGTGTGCTTTGTTAATGAACACACTTTGAGGATGGTTGTTAGGATTCCCTTCCTTAATCAGGTTGACAGCCGTGAGTGAGTCAGATTTGATTATCACGTTCTGTAGTTTCCTTTCCAGAATGATCCGCAGCCCTGTGTAGATGCTCCAAATCTCTGCTTCCAGGCTTGAGGAGAAGTGTTGCATTCCGTAAAAGCTCATGATCCAGTCACCCGTGTGATCTCTGAACAAACCTCCAAAGCCTCCTCTTCCATTCATTTTGTACCAGCAGCCGTCCGTATTGAGTTTGACATTGCCTGTATTTGGATTCACCCAAGAGATTAGACAGGCTTGTTGAGAGCCCATAACGAGTGGGAACTTGAATGTGTCCATAATTTCCTTGGAATAGGCCATGCTTTCTGCTTCTGCCTATATTGTAAATCTCTTTGTATGGCACTTGTGAATTTTGATGTCAAAAGCTCTTTTCTGAGAGTCAAAGTAGGAGAGATGGACAAAGGGTGGAGATTAGTATCTCCAATCCATACTCTATTTTACCTTTTTTTTTTCCTTTTTGTATCTGTATTTTGGAGGAAAATCGAGCTTCAACCCAAACTCTATTTCTTCCTCCAAAATGGAGGACGCTATTTAGTACTCAAAATATGGAGGAAGTATGGAGTGTGGGAGAAGAAAATAGAGGATTCTCCAAATTTACTTTTTGAATATAAAATGCAAAAAGTAATACTACATATTGGGAGTGAAAGAGAATGATGGTTGGAGGGAAATTGATGAAGTGTTTGAAATAGAGATAGAGATATAGAGATTTGTATTTGGAGTTGTATGAATAGTGAAATCGTCTTTATGATACAAAAATTATATTAATTCCATCATCTTAAAAGAAGAAATAGAGGACGTTGGGTTAGAGATGCTCATCTTCAATATACTATCTTCTACAATCAGTGGCGGACGCAGGATTTGTACTCAGCAAGGGCCTGAATAATTTGTAGTTCTATATTATCAACAAAAAATTAGTATCCAAGTATATTTGTACTATTTAGTTTTGAGAATGTGACGAAATCATGTGTATGTACGTAACCCTCATTCTATATTGTACCTATGTAACCGTCAATTCTATATTGTACCTACGACAAAAAATTGGTTGATAACTTGAAGTTTTAGGAGTTTTTTTCACACATAAATATGAACTATATGAATTTTTTTTTTTCCCTCGAGAGACTTGCAGGGGCGATTCAATAGAAGTTTTTCACGTTAACCTCAAAAACTAGTACTTCCTCCGTCCGGATTTAATTGTCCCTAGTTCTATTCTAATTGGCTAAAAAATGGGTTATATCTTTGAATCCGTAATGAATTTCATATTGAATATGGATCTTGTTTGATAGATCTCGATTAGTTTTATAATACAATATGTTCGAAATCATATAAAATATTATAAATTGGAAGATATAATCGATTGAAAAATGACACAAACTCCAAAAAATAACTATTAAATCCAGACGGATGGAGTAACTTAAAGTGGAATAAGTTGGTTTTGCCCTTATTTGAAATTTTTTCATATTTTTCAGTTTTACGCCAAACTTTTGTGAATTATTAGTTCGTCTCGACGAGAGAATTCGGAAAAATAAAAAAAATACTTTTACACAAAAAGGGAAAAATAGGTGGGACCCAGTAAAAGGTCCAAAGTGTTATTACTGGTAATTATTAAAAAAAAACCCCTCACCTCGCTCAAATCACAACGAAGAAGAGTAGCTTCAATCTAGTACGACGATCACCTTCCCATGTCAAACTCAATCAACACTCAAAACCAAACCCTAGAACTCCAACAAGTGCCCGAACAGAACCCTAACCAGCACGACCAGGCAGCTCGACAATGGGAGACGATGGTTCGCGGTTGGATCTCTATGTTGCCCGAGGGCAAGACCGTGACCTCGAGTGAGGTCGAGGCTTGGATCAACTCCAACCTCTCTTTTTTACCCGACGAATTCAAGTCAATGCCTAGGCCAGAGCTCTACGAGTGGTTCAATTCTATCGCGAATAGCATGAAAGCGTCCAATGAGGTACTAGTTTGATGTATTTAGGCCCTATATTTTCGCTGCCTTTTCTGTCGCTGTTTTTTGGTTGTTTTCCGTCTTCAAGTGCCTTTCCGTAGTGCTTACATTTTTTTGATTCATCTTGTTGGGGAAAATGCTTGATTTCAGAATATTTGACGAAAAGGTAAACAAAAAATCACTAAACATCCTTTTTTTTTTTTTTTTTTTTCACGGGACACTAAACATCCATAATATGATAACCCGAAGGAACCTTAGCTTCCTGACTCAGAAGATATCGACCATTTGCATTTTGCATATGGGGGCTGGCTCAATGTTTTGGATGCATACAATGTTTCTCAGAAATTCTTTACGAAGCGTTTTTTATGTGTGAAAACTTATACTGTTCGATGTGTTCGTAGCATTGGTTGTGAATTAGTTTGAAGGATAGTTTATCAGAGAAAATGAAACTTTAAAGTGAGAAAAGCATTTTCCATTGTGAAACTATGCCCCCGCTCGAATGCTTATACCGATACTGGTGTTGTTCCCATTTGATGCACAGGAAGACATAAACTGACCGACATGCAGAGGTCAAGATCGAATTAAATGGGGTTTCGAAAAACTCATGATGAAAACGATATGGGGATGGTAAACCAAAAGCAATATTCACAAATCAATAGCAGTTCTGAATATGTAACTTCTACATGTAGGATTTATTGTTGTAAGAATCGACTTGAAGGGGTGGGAATATGGTGAAATTTCGTGCCTCAATTTGCGCACAAATTCCTTGCTTCTGTATCTGATTATTCGTAGAAAATCAAGAAAAATAAAATACACTTGAATTGTTAGATTAGAATACCTAACTATACACAGAAGCTACACTCGGTTAGTTGGATAGCAGTTATGTGTACTGAAAAACCATGAATGATTTCAATGATTCGTCTCCCATTTCTCACAATCAAAATAACTCATTTTCTTAAGCTTGTAACACAATTGCTTGTGGAGAGGAGACGTGTGTGACAATGATGAGATGTGGTGATTTCTTTATCACTTTTCAGATTCAAATATGCGTGAGAGTTGTTGTGAGGAGAGAACTTGGGTGTGTTGATTGCGTAGTTGCCAATTTTTCATTAATGGAAACTTCCATTGGGCTTGGAGTTACTAAGGTTGCATTCTTGTGAACTTTTTTGTCCATAACTTTTTTCTCTATTTTTTATTTTTTGTAACTTTTTGTTTAGCTTTTCATTTTAATTTTTAGAATAATCATTCTTCTCGACGAGAGGAATCGGAAATGTATAAAAATATGGACCGATGTTAAAAAAAAGTTTATATAAGATGACACTTTAGACAAATAAGACAGTTGTTTGATATTTTTTTTGTCTTTCGTGAACTTCTTTTTTTTATTTTTGCTTTTGGTCACAATTTTTTACTTTTTAGACTCCTCTTGTCATGACAGATGATTAATCCAAAAAGATCAGGCAAATTATTGATACAAAAATTTAGAAACGACGAACAAAACACACAAATCGAAAAAGGAAAAAAAGCTCACAAGAATGCAACCTAATTTACCCTTCACTGATTCACTCCCAACTAATATTGAGATGTCACATAACACTTTTGCATATTGGAAAATTAAAAATCAAGAAAATTTTGAATGGAGGATTGGAGGCCACTAAGCATGCAATACTATGTAGTATACTATTGCTACAATTCATAATATTTGACAAGATTTTAATTTTGTAGTTTTAGTGGATTGAGACAGCATGGTATAACTCGCGAGATAGGGAGACAACTGGGAATCATATGACATAAAGAGTATCTTTGTAATTTATTACACAAAATTTGGAAGCCACTGTAGTAATTTATTTAGTCAGTTATAGATATCAAATTGTAAGGGAAATGTAGGTTCTATATTTCCTTTATGACTATATCCTAAACTTTGAAGAAAGTGAATGTAGTTCTTTCTTTTTCGAAGGCAGGGCAAGTAAAGTTATGGCCTCATTAACTCTTAACTCAGCCTTGTTGTGCATGTGAAACAACGTAAATTAAGACAGGACAGGAGGTAGAGGTATTGAACATGCTGTCTAGTGATATGAATATGAAGAAATTACAAACTTTGCAATGCATCCACAACTGTTTTGAACTCTTTTTGGTATTCATTCTTCTGACGGTTTATGCCTTAGTAGTAGGATCCTTCTAAAATGGTTGCGCTCCCAAGATGGGAGCTTGATGGGAGCTCGCTCCTAACTAAGATGGGAGCTTATCGGGCCTTTAAGGCAGTTATTATCTTACTTTTAAGGGAGTTATGCCATTGTAGAAATAAGAATATGAAAATCATATTAGTCAAGAAGTTTTGCAAATTGAAAATATCTAACTTCCGTTACCCTTTAAGATTGAGAAGATTCTCAATAAGTATCACTTTTCCTTCAATGGTTAAGTATTTAAAGATGTTTTATATACACATTTATATATAATCTATATACGCTACTTAGGCGCTCCCAACCTTAGAAGCTTCTAGGTGCCTCCGCTCCCTCACCCACACTCCCACTCCGTGCTACTAAGGTTTATTCACAGGAACACCCTTTTTTATGGACTTGCATTTTCACGAGGATCTGTTAATTCATTTTTCTGCAAGAAACAGTGGTAATTGGAAGGGGTCCTCTTTAATATGGCAGGATAAAGATTCTATTCGGCTTGATCCTAATCATGCTCGATTTCAACGCACTGACCAATGGATGCCAGTTTATTCCTGGTTAGAGACATTAGATACAGATGAGCTGATAAAGTCAGATGACATTATAGATTGGCTGGCGGCAAACCCAGAGGTCAAAGAGCAGCTTTACTCCAGGCATTCCCGTTACCATTTGATGCACTACATCAAGAAATGCCATATTAAAATACTGAAGAGAAAAGAGAAGAAGAAGGTATGACCTTTTTGCTCTGTTGACCTTGTTAAATTATTGTACTCGTGGTCTCTAAGGTGTGGACTTCACCATGGAATCTGTGCAGCTTTTTGTGCTCTTGGTTCAGCCTTTGTGATTGGTGACTGCGGTCCGTTACTTTTTTTTCAGTGGAAAATTGCACTTGAATGTTGTTTACTGATAGGGTTTATACTGAATAAGTAGAGCTTATGCTTTCTTGAACAGGGGTTGCAGCCTACAATCAAATCAAATTTTATGAAGGCTCACAAAACTGGGGCTTCAAAACTACCAGTACCTCTTCCATGTACGGCTCATCTATATTGCTATTGCATTTCCCTTCCAATATGCAGGGTATTTTATTCACAATGCATGTATGAGTTTATTCATGTACATGCGCATACAGGGGTACTTCGATTACAAGTTTATATGGGATAATCTGAGCTTGAGCAAAGCAAGTGGCTAAGATAATATTCAGATGCATAGTTGTATGCTTCTGGGACGTTATTTTAGGGAAGAGAAGGGAATCTAGGTCTCTGCTTATGAAAAGGATTGCAAAAGAGTCAAACTGTCAAACTGGTACGGCAACTTCTTGCCCAACATTTGTTTATCGTATACCTGAACCAGTTCAGGTTCTCGTTAGTGTTTTACTGATGCTCCAGGCCATGGTAGTCAATCTCAGTTTTTTTGAGACTTAAATTTATTCTTTACGGTGGTGCTACCACATCAAATGGTGTCAATAATCTGTAGCGCCAAAGTTTGAAATGCTTTTATAAAGAAGTTAAATGGGTGTTGCTAATGCCAAAACTGTTTTTGTTAATCTTAAAAATTGTAATGCACTATAATTTTTGGCATTAACAAAAATAGTTTTGGCATGATCATTTCACAGTTAAATATGTTGATTAGGACAATATAGAATGAACTTAATTAGTACAGACACAGGACGGCTTGTATCAGAGACCTGAAAATGTACCAGATGATTTACTGTGGATGTTGCGCGAAAGTCCAAACATGCCTTCCTGTCTCATATCTCTCTTTTAGTCTTTACTATAACAGCCTAAAGGCGTTACTTTCTTCTGCTTTCGCTATCAGTTCTCTCCCACTCTCTTCAATTTCTCGAAGGGTATTTATACTATTCTAGAACATTTCATAGCCAGAACTTAGTGATGATGATAAAGACAATACCAACATGAAATTTTAACTGAAACAAATTCGTCTTTGGCATCAGTTAGCATGACCACTGCCTATTTGTCGAGCTTATATTGGTGATCATGTTATCTTCATTGCTATTGTTGTTCGATCTAGCATGTGGGCTTTTCTATGTCATCATTTATTTCGAAGTGCCATTCAATGTTGCCTTGGGATGTGCTTGTATTATTTCCCACTCTTCCTCCTCCTGTATAGTATTAGCCCCTGTAGCGGCGTTCCATATTTTTCTTAAGTCTTAACTAAGTATTACTTTCAGTTAGTCGGTTCATTAGTTTTGATTGGTTTTTGGGTACTATATCGATTGGTATGCTCATCTGAATTTAATTTACTAAAGACAAAACCATGCGAGTTAAGTTTGTTGGATGTCTAAACGATTTCGCGACTTTATATTGACTTTCCTTGTTTGCCATTTGGGCATGGATGATTGCTATCTTAACTACATGTTGAGGAACGGATTCAGACCTTCATTGGTTCTCCAATAGGAGTCGCACTCTAGATAGATCGTAGGTGGCATAACTCCGCATAACTCCAGATCTTGGAACCTATTGACAACCCATTTGAGATCTGACGTTAATAACTTGGACAGATCTTATAGTTTCACAGGTTGTTAGAGTCCATTTGCCCTTAAAACCTATTCGTAGCATGCAAAATGTTTGCTCTGTATGTTAGTATTAGGTTATAGACATTAATGCAAATGTGAGCTCCGTATTTTGTTATCAGGTCATAGAAATTAGGTCAAGAAATGTAGCACTGCAACTTTTGAATTCCTCTACAATCGCATATGGTTCCTCTTTTATTACAAATGCATCAATGGGTTCATTGCTCGGGTAACCCCAAACAACACCCACTTCCCAATATTGCATTCCGGCTTGAATACGGTAGGGTATATCATATATGGCATCTCCAAATCATTTTCTGGGTCTCTGAAGTTTGTGGTTTGACATACTGTTTTGTTTGCTCAGTTTTTCTGCCTTGCTACATTGGTTAAGCTTAAGATTTGTTAATTATCCAAACAATTTGCTCATTCTGTCAAGTCACTTTGCAGGCAGTACTATAAACAATCTGCCTAAAGACAGTGAGTTATATGCAGCAAAACGCAATGAAGCTTTTCGCAAATACGAGCTGTGAGTCAACATTAGATATCTCTCTATATTCTTCCTCAAATATAACTTTCTCTTTGCAGTTTGCTAATTGCTTTTAAAACCGAATCCTTTGTTTTGACCTTTTTATTTTAGTTTGCTAGAGTTGGAGAAGCAGCTTTCCACCATCGTCCCAAACCGCGAAAACGTGTAACACTTTTAAGGAGTGCTGATACTTTCTTTGTGGATGTAAAGCCCCTGATTTTGAAGAATCCATTGTCAGATGTTTCTCATTAATGAGATTTGTAAATGACGGGCATTTAAATATGTATGTTTTCCTCAAAAAAAAATATGTATGTGAATCCCAAGGACATATATTTTGGTGCAAGCCAAGTACAAATTAGCTGATACTCCTCTACTACCATTATGTAAAGAAGGCATAAAGGTGAATGTAAATGTTTTGGAGGAGACTCTAGTTATGATGTACATAGTTCTCCCTCAGAGAGAGAGAGATAGCAAGAAGATAGAAAGCAAGCCAAGCCACAGACCATGTGGAATTCTTGAACGTGACACTACTACAAGGAAAAGGAAGTGATTTTCATGTCATGTAGAAGAAAAGACATCCGTGTCCTGCGAGATCAGGCAGATGTATTAATCAAGGTTTCGAATCAAGTACCATACCCTCTAGTACATGCAGGTATTGATAAAATCTGATACCTTACACTTCTAATTTTGTTCTGGCTCAAGTACCGGCTGATCCTGGTCAATATTGGACTTATTTTTCTCTTTCAGTACTGCGAAAAAATCGGACAGTACCGGTCAAATACTAGACGTTAGCGGATTACATTTATAATAATACCCTTCAAAGTGGGAAATTGATTTTGGCATTCCACTTTTAGTTATTGAAACTTCACTTTTTTGTCTTTTTTAATTTGAAATTATAATAATTCCCTTCAAAATGGATGAACACTAACAAAATAAAGGGTAATTTGATAATTTCACATAGGATAAAGACAAAAAGTAGAGTGTCAATGACCAAATGTGGAGTGTCAAAATCACTTTCCAAATTTCCAAATTTTTGATGTGGGAAAATAAAATTAATAGTGATAAATCCGAAACGGTATCCGGTATTTTACTGGTACCGATATGTACCATACTAGTAGGAAAATCGATATCCTTGCCTGTACAAAATTGAAAACCGTAGTGTTAGTGCTCTCAGGCTGCCGACATATTTGCTTGGAGTTGGCTAGTAAGTAGACATGTGACCACTCATGTGCAGCGTGGATGGTAATTAACGCGAAGTTATTGGGTGCTCTTAGAGCGTCTTCAAAGAAGGCAAGTTGAAGAGCCATGTGTATGTCAAAATGCCCGAGTCATGACATTCTCCCTCGCCTATTACAGCGACGCCCTCGTCGCGTCATCTTTGTGGAACTTCCGGATTTGATTCAAATTTCCATAGTTCCTTATGCGGTTCCCAACTTGCCTTGCACTCCAGCTGCTGTCCCTTCCATTTCACTAAAGTACTCATGACGAGGAGTGTAAAAATTCTTTCGCAGAATCCGATCGGCTATAATGTACTCCGCCTCCTTGTCTTAAGATGTACTAGTGATCCCCGATAGGCGCTCGGCTTGCCTCATCTCTACTTGGATCCTCCTTGTCTTCGTGGAAGCAACTCACGTACGTGAAACACCGGGTGAATCTTGAGTCGTGGTGGGAACTCAATCTTGTAAGATACCTTGCCCACCTTCTTTAGAAATTACTACTATAATTAAATGGATCCTATTCCTATCCTTCAAAATGTTACTCCACTAGACTGAGACATTAATCTAAGTACCTAGTGGACTTTAGACTAATTTTGAATTCCACTCCCATTCTTCTTCTCCTTCTTTTATGCAAAGCACATACTCCGTAATGAAAGTGAAAATTCTTTAACTTCCCTTCTCTTTCCTGCCGCTCCAAAACTATTTTAGTGTTCACGTCTCCATCTGAAACTCCCAAGAGATACTCCTACATACTATGTGCACGGGTCGGGTATCGCCCGCTACCCGAACCGACAATGTCGGGTAAGGAAATTTCAGGCCCGCAACCGAACCGACTGATGGTATAGACCCGTTCGCGAGCCCGATTTTTTACTTCGGGTCGGGTCGGGTCGGGTCCGACCCCCACGGGTACAAAACACACAAACCCTAAGTCTGAACCGAAACTCGTTTTTTTAACAGAACCCAACCCGTACCCGACCGAACCACCTGTTCGGAGCCGCCCGAGACCCTTCGGGTCGGGTTGGTCGGGTTGCGGTTTTTTTGCACACCCCTACATACTACTAGTCTACTACTACTCCCTCTGTCCCTAAATAAGTGTCCGGCGCGCAAATTTAGGCCTTTAAAAGTATGCATTTATTTTGTAAAAAAAAATCAAATTTTTTTCACAAATCAATAGATGGCAATGAGTTCTAGTATTAGATTGTGAAAAAAAAATAGATTTTTTAACAAAAAACATGCATCTTTTGTAAGGCTTAAGTTTGCGCGCTGGACACTTATTTAGGGACGAGAGGAGTAATAAAGAAGAGAGAGAGAGAGAGAGAGAGAGAGAGAGAGAGAGAGAAGTCGCTCGTAATCTAATTACGAGCCGGCCTCGATTTCCTCCGGTCATGCACGATGTCATAATCTCTCTCTCTACTTGTCACAAGCACACAAATATCAAGTCAACTTTGACATATCCCCTAAACTACGCAAAGTACCGGTCACCCTTTTTTGTTTTACTATATTTTTCCGTATCATCAAATCCATATCGTGTTATATTCATGTTCCATATCCGTATCAATGCTTTTCATAAATTTTAAGTCAACCTCTGATATCTTTGAGAATCTTTACGGTACCATCGAAATTAAACTACAAAAAGCCCCTCAGGCATCCAGAATTATGAGTGGGGAAGAGAGTTGAGAAACGAAAAAAAATGGAAAACCATAAGCTTCTTCTAAACGTCTTTTTCGCTTTGTTAGTTGTTTTCGGCCCGAATTCGGTTTCCGGTGACGATACTATAACGCCCGATGAAGTCGACGACCAGCCGCTTTCGAAAATTGCAATCGATAAAGCCGTTTTTGCGCTCCGTGATTCGGCCTCCATAAGTGTTCACCCGCTTGTGCTTGGCTTGAAGGTAACAATGCTGTGACTTTGTATCGTGAATTCTAGCTGGAATATGATCTTCACGATGACATTTTCACAATCATGTTTTTGGCATTGTTGTTATATGTGTTCGAACCTAGCTTAGAAGCACGGACACTTCAAGAAGGTGGAGTAGATGTTTGTGTCGGAGACACTTTTCAAGCACTCTCGTCTCTCGGACATGTGTCCGATACTCTTTCTTTCGTGCCTATGACTTAGATAAAAAGTTTGCCACATGTTCAACATTTCTTAGGTGTCTATGACAAAAAAATTACTCCGTAGTACGTAATTGACACTTAGAAGAATTTACTAAATGTGATTACCAAACTTGTAATTTGGCATGACTTAGATAAAAAGTTTGCCACATGTTCAACATTTCTTAGGTGTCTATGACAAAAAAATTACTCCGTAGTACGTAATTGACACTTAGAAGAATTTACTAAATGTGATTACCAAACTTGTAATTTGGCATGTCATTGTCCAAAACTTGTTGAAAACATATTATTCTTATGACTAATATTCATATATAAACTTCAGTTTTTTTTTTTGGAAAGGCAAAAATATATAAATTTCAGTTAAAATATGTAGAGAAAACACAAAGGCAACGTTTTAAGAATTTCTTGATTCTTCTGTCCGTCTAAATATCTCATTATTTATCGAAAATCGGCCCAGGCATTAGGCAGTGCCCGACCGCCTCAACTAGGAGCCCAAGCGTTAAGTTAGGTGCTGGGACGATTAGCCGGCCGTTAAGTGCTAGGCGGGATTGGGCAGGCCCAGCGACTAGTTGACTAGGGGAGATTAATCGAGATTAAAATAGGTAACTTTTCAAATTTAAGTGGTTAGTTGTTATGGTAACATTCAGCAAGGGTTTTTGGAGGGATCTGAAGAAGAAGAGGAGTGATTCCCTAGTAAATTAGTTAATTTCATACTACTTAATTAAGAGCATCCACAATGGGTTTGCTAACTAATGTTTTAATTGTGTGTGTTACGACTTAGCAAATAAAAATGTATTTTTTGTACCACAATGCTTGTATTAGTTTGCGTGCTAGAGTGCGTTAAATCTTGTAGTGTGCTGGTATGTATGCCAAGTTTAGCAACTATGCTAGCAAACAATAAGTGGGTCCCACCTCTATGATTCAAACTCCAACCATAAAATATAAATGTCCAATACTCTTAATACACACTTGTGGGACCCATTTTTTTTATTCTAACAAACATTTTAATACACAAATTTACCAAACTCATTGTGGATGTTCTAACACACTTCTATGTTAGTAATGTCTAACACACACTTGTAAGATCCATTATATTTTTATCCTAATACACATTTTAACACACAAATATACTAAACCCATTGCGAATGCTCTTAAGATAATAAGACTGAAATTCGACCAGGTCCAAGTGATTTTTAAATTGGAGCACTTGAGTTTTTGAGACTATTCTAAATCATTTTAGGCTTTCCTACACAAAAGACACCTATTTGTCAAAAATAAAGTGTAGTTTTTTTTCATTCCCAAAGAAATATTTAAGGTATTAGGAATAAAAAACCGATACAACAGAAACATTGCAGTAATAGATAGCTTAATTACATCTTCTTCTTTTTTCTTTTTTTTGGATATCAAAAATAAAAGATAGCTTAATTATATCTTGCCCCTTAAACTATCACGATTTTTAAATTATCCCGTAATTTATAAAACCCTACAGTTGACTACCTTGTAGTATATAAATCTTTCAGCTTGAACCTCCTATTGGTCTTTAGTCGCTTAATAGCTCTTAAAAATCCTAGAATAGTTTTCAATTGTTATAATCCTCCAAACATGGCGAGAATGCCAAGAATGATATGCATATATATCAAAATCTGAGACAAAACCTTGTTTGTTTTTAATGAGGAGCTATTTGGTATGTTGATGGTTTTGATGATACAAAGGGTATACTAAGGTGATAAGAGCATATCCAGTCTTGACCCATTTTAATATCCAAACTCAAAATTTGGGTAAAATCATCAAAAACTCATCTCCAATCATGATCCAAACCCTACCCTACCCCATTTTTGGGTTTTACTAATTTTCTTCCAAAAAATGAGACAAATCATACTCATACCCATTCCCCCCCCCCCCTCTCTCTCTCTCACTCACATTGTAGATACAGATTCACACCCACACCTCATTGTATGTTCATGTCTTAAAATCTAGTCCCGCCTGAGCTCTTTCGATTCGCTCAACGGCCCCAACGACTTCTACCTCATCTCTTCCAACCTGCACATGAGACGTTCGGAGCTTTGTTGGAGCTGCTGATCTGAGGATTCTCTCGTCTTATTTACATGAATGCCACTGGGTATTTAAAAAATGATAAATTTGGTTCAAAATAGGGCTTTGCCATTAGAGATGCTTCTACCCGAAATGAGTTTTTTCTCAAAATTTGACCCAAATTTGAGGAGGGGAAATGATAAAAACCGGAGATGCTAAGTGATCAAAGCTTCAAACTTTAGGGTTTAGACTTTAGGTTTGCCTCCTTCCTGCTCTATCAAACAGAAGGAAATTACAGAGAATGTGTTTTAGGGTTCTAAATGTACTGGTCGTTTTTCTCATTCTATCAATGGGCTTAAATAGCCAACGTACAAAAGAGCTAATATAGGAAAGCATATTTACAGGATTCTATACAATCACTAATTGATACAATTGAGAGAAATAAGGAAAGAAATTGGGAGAGAAATCAGGTGTCTTGATAGCCACAAATCTTTGTGATTTTGTAACACTCCCCCTCAAGTTGGTGCATAGATGTCACTCATGCCCAACTTGTCGAGACAACTATTGAACGCTTGAATTGATACTGCCTTGGTGAGTATATCAGCAAGCTGGTCTTGAGAACGAACATGTGATACTCCAATCAGCTTTGCTTCAAGTTTTTCCTTGATAAAGTGCCTATCCACCTCAACATGTTTAGTTCGATCGTGTTGAACTGGATTGTGGGCAATATCACATGCTGCCTTATTATCACAGTATAATCTCATAGGACTAGTCTGTTCAATATGTAGCTCTTGCATAAGATTTCTGATCCACAGTAATTCGCATACTCCCTTAGCCATTCCCCTGTATTCAGCCTCAGCACTGGATCGAGCTACAACCTCTTGTTTCTTACTTCGCCAAGTGACTAGATTTCCACCCACAAACGTGAAATATCCAGACGTAGAACGTCTATCATCGATTGACCCAGCCCAATCGGCATCTGTATAACCTTCAATATCCAAGTTGTCCCCTTTTGTAAACATAATTCCTTTTCCAGGAGACGACTTCAAATAGCGCAGGATACGAGTGACGGCATTCATATGTTCCTCGCTCGGGGAGTGCATGAATTGACTGACAACACTTAGTGCATAAGCCAAATCAGGCCTAGTATGTGCAAGATACATTAATCTCCCTACTAGCCTCTGATAACGTTCCTTGTCAGCAGGAACTTGATTTGGGTACATACCTAGCTTCCGATTTTCTTCCATAGGAGTGCTAACCGGACTGCAAGCTGACATACCAGTTTCATTTAACAGGTCTAAGGCATATTTCCGTTGAGATAGAAAAATACCTTTCTTGGATCTTAATACTTCAATTCCTAGGAAGTACTTTAATGAACCAAGATCCTTCATTTCAAATTCACGGGCAAGATAATCCTGCAATGCCTTCTTCTCTTCTAGATCATTTCCGGTCACTATCATATCATCAACGTACACAATGAGAGCAGTGATCTTCTCTTGATTATGCTTCAAGAAGAGTGTATGATCAGAGTTACTTTGCTTATATCCAAATGCTTTCATAGAACTTGTGAATCTTCCAAACCAAGCTCTAGGGGATTGCTTCAAGCCATACAAGGATTTCTTCAATTTGCAAACCTGTTTGCTTCCTTCAATCTGCAGGTTACATCCAGGGGGCAACTCCATGTATACTTCTTCTTGGAGATTTCCATGCAAAAAAGCATTTTTCACATCAAACTGGTGCAACGGCCAATCAAGATTCACAGCTAGAGATAGCAGAATACGAACAGTATTAATTTTGGCCACTGGTGCGAATGTCTCCACATAATCAATTCCGTAAGTTTGAGTATAGCCTTTGGCAACCAGTCTGGCTTTGTATCGTTCGATGGTTCCATCAGCTTTGTACTTGATGGTGAAAACCCACCTACATCCGACAGGTTTCTTTCCTTCAGGTAAATCACGAACCTCCCATGTTAGGTTTTTTTGGAGGGACTTCATTTCTTCATTCATTGCTTCCTTCCACTTGGGATCTCTCAAGGCCTCCTGCACACTATTAGGAATAGATACAGCAGATAATTGATGCACAAATGATTCACATTCCTTTGACAGTTTATGGTAAGACACAAAGTTACTCATCGGATACTTAGGTTTGGAAATAAGGGTGGGTTCATATTGTACTCTAGGTATTCCTCTTGTGACTCGATAGGGTAGCACTTTTAAGTTGGGTTCAGAATTTACCTGAGACTCAGTGATAGAATCGACTTGAGAGTCCAATTGGTTAAAAGGTACAGAAGAGCAGGGGGAAGTTGCCGCTTGTGGTGGCTGTGGTACTGGTGAAGACACTGGCTCAAGCTCTATCACCTGATCTTGACCACTCTCATCCGCCTGATCTGGGCTCCCATCTTCTGAGTTACTTCCATTCGCCTGATCTGGGCATTCTCCACTGATATCCAAGCATCTATTTATAGGATCCAAAGTGTCCAAAGGATGTAGCAGAGTCTCCAATTCACCTCCATCACTCCCCCCTTGAAGTGGAGACTCGGGGGCAGAGTAATACATTTCATCCTCGTGAAAGGTAACGTCAAGGGTAACATATGTCTTTCGAGAAGGAGGATGATAACAATTATAGCCTTTCTGATGCACGGCATAGCCAACAAATACACATTGGAGGGCCCGGGGTTCCAACTTATGTCTCAAAGGTTTGTGAAGATGCACAAAAGCAACACACCCAAATACTCTGGGTGAAAGATTTGGCACCGTAGGAGCACTGATAGCCTGATGAAGAGCATTAAAAGGAGTCTGAAATTGTAGTGAACTAGAAGGTACACGATTGATGAGGTAGGCTGCTACGGTGAGGGCTGCGCCCCAATAACTGGTGGGCATATGAGCCCCAAATAAGGAAGCACGTACTACTTCAAGAAGATGACGGTTCTTTCGCTCTGCAACCCCATTTTGCTGAGGGGAGGAAGTGCAAGTCGTTTGATGAACCATGCCATGCAAATTCAGATACTTATGAAAGTCTTGATTAACAAATTCCGTACCATTATCACTGCGGAGAACCCGTATTTGAGATTGATACTGAGTGGCTACCATCTTATGAAATTTCTGAAATAAAGAACTAACTTCGGCTTTTGATTTCATTAAACACACCCAAGTCATACGAGAATGATCATCAATAAATGAAACAAACCAACGTGCACCATTTAGTGAAGGAATCTTTGCTGGACCCCATACATCTGAGTGGACAACCATAAATGGAACTGGACTTTTATGCATTCTTATTGGAAATGAGACACGATGATGTTTAGCTAACTCACAAATGTCACATTGGAAATCTGAATCAGTCAAATGACAAAACAACTTTGGAAACAATTTCCTTAAATACCCAAAAGAAGCATGTCCTAAGCGCCTATGCCACAACCAAATTTCTGAATTTTTAGATTTTCCAGATCCTTCAACCGAGAAAACTTGAGCCAACTTATTTGAACTTGTTGGTGTCAAATCAAGATGATAGAGCTTCTCCCTTCTAGTACCATAACCAATTGTCCTCCGGGTTTGAATGTCCTTAAAAACACAAAGGTTAGGCCAAAAAATCACGATACATTGCAAAGCGCAGGTTATTTGAGCAACAGACAACAGATTATAGTTGAGAGAAGGAACGACCAAAACAGAGTCTAAATTCAAATTTTTTGTGAGAGTAATTGAACCTTTTCCAATAACAGAAGAGAGAGTACCATCGGCTGTGGATACTATTGGTTGTTTAGATGGTTTCATAGAATGAACATGTTTAACGTCAAAGGTCATGTGATCAGTAGCTCCAGAATCAATTATCCAAGTACTATTACTAATAGGTGCAGAAGTATGAAGAGTCTTACCAAAGTTACCTGTCTTAGCAATCAAAGATGAGGCCTCCTGAGGAGTATTGTTGGGAGGTTCAGCTACAGCAACAGAAACATGGTGATTGGGCTTTGAATTCCGTTTGCTTGGTGCCTTGGTAGGATCCCACCATTCTGGATACCCAATCAGTTCATAGCACCGTGCCTTAGTATGTCCGGTTCCATTACAATGAGTACAAAAACGGTCTGGTCGTGCAGCCCCCACTTCATAGCTACGGTTCTGTGATCCACCAGATGACCGATTTTGTTCAGAACTATGATTTTGGGGGTTAGATGCTCCTTGGTTCAGATTGTTTCGCCGTTGTTGCGGCTTGGACCGGTGAGCCACCATGGCTGAGGACTCCGAGTGATCAGATTCTTCATTCAAGGTCGTTCTGCGAATAGCATCCCGACGTACATATGCATAGGTTTCTTCAAGATCTAGAACTGGATCCTTCCTGAGAATCTCACCGCGGAGTTGTTCAAATTCTGTGTCGAGGCCATTCAAGAAGATATGCACACGCAATCGCTCAACTGACTTTTGATATGCGACAACATCGTCAGGATCTTTCATTACAATCTTATCACGATGGTCCAGTTCTTGAAAATTTTCTATGAGATCACCATAATAGGTTGAAAGAGGGCGACTCATCTGTTTGGTAGAAAAAGCTCGTTGATTCAATGAGAAAATTTGTGATTCATCCGATCCATCATATAGAAGGCTTTGGCAAGAGCATTCCAGATTTCACGTGCTGTGCGCAATCGGAGATAGCGCTTCATAATTTCTGGTGACATGGATGTAAGTAACCATCTCTTGACCCTTTGATTTTCTGCATACCACTTCCCATAGGAAGCATCAGTTTCATTCGGTTGGGGTGTTTGACCCACAATATACTCAATCTTTTCATGTTCTGCAATCTGCATCTCCAAGATTTGAGACCATACATCATAGTTGGATTCGGTAAGAATGATGGATGGTTTGAAACCAGAGGTTTCGGATTGAATGTGAATGATTGGGGCTGATTCAGATTTGGTAGAGGTTTTTGTAGATGATTCAGTGGTCATGGTTGTAATGAACGAATGAGGATACGGTTTGGTGGTGGGAGGTAGAAAAGATTATACGGATTAATATGGGTGTGGCTCTGATACCATATCAAACAGAAGGAAATTACAGAGAATGTGTTTTAGGGTTCTAAATGTACTGGTCGTTTTTCTCATTCTATCAATGGGCTTAAATAGCCAACGTACAAAAGAGCTAACATAGGAAAGCATATTTACAGGATTCTATACAATCACTAATTGATACAATTGAGAGAAATAAGGAAAGAAATTGGGAGAGAAATCAGGTGTCTTGATAGCCACAAATCTTTGTGATTTTGTAACATGCTCTCAGTTCGAAAGATAATCAACTCGTATGAGCCCAATTCATATAGGATCGAGTCCCAAGAATTAGTCAAATTGCGCAAGCTCAACCACACATGATATATTGAAGACAATAAATTTTCAATCAAACAATGCAATAATATACCTATGATCATTGACTCTCCCTGGTAAGTGGTCTAACCGACTCAAATCGAATAAACGCGCCTGTAGGGTAACCTATGATCAATAATGGGGAGGTGGTTGATTCACTGAAGGAATGAGATTTTGGGATAGGAGCAGGGACGAAAAAGATAAAAAGGGTTAGGGTGCATACCCATTAAACTAAACTAAATGGACTAAAATTTATGCTTTTACGAAATACTACTATTTAGCAAAAACAATTATTGCCATTCTGTAATCTATTTATTAAAATTTGCAAAACATTTAAGGCACTGTTTAGAACCCATGGAAAGGATAGAAAAATTAAAAAATTTTGCCTTCCATTGTTTGGTTTGAAGAGAAAGAGTGAAGAAAATAAAATTTTCAAGTGTAGTAAATAGTAAACTTTCCCTCCCATTTTCTTCTCATTTTCCTTCTTTTTTATTATTATTATTTTTTCCTTTCTTTTCCACAGGTTTCAAACAGAGCCTATGTATTTCTCTTTGATTCTGTGTCAATGGATTGATCTAACTTTTTCTGTTTGGAACTTGGGGAAGGAGAGAGAGAAAAGAAGTGAAATTAATAAAGAGGAAAATAAGAGGAGAAGGTTGAGAAAAAAAATGAATTTGTTCTTAAACTTTTCCTCCCTTTTTTAGGAACCAAAAATTGAAAGAAAATTTTCAAAACCTTCCTCTTCCTTTTCGTTTCTTTTCCCCCATGTTGTCTAGTAGCGATTCTTAACTTGTAGGAGTAGTAATTTCTTTGTGGGCGACCTATGTACAGGGCCAGGATACTCAATGGGTTGATGTGCATTTGGTAAACTCGGAACCATCGGAGAATGATTGGGTTGGTGTCTTTTCGCCTGCCAAGATCAAGTAATGTTCATCTCTAACCCTCTATATTTTTTTTGATCCGCAAAAGAAAATTTTATAATCTTTGAAATTGTTACAAAGACTAATGAGCAAGGATCCGAGACCCAAATTCGAGATTGGCAAGAAGCCAGCCAGGAAACAACTATGATTGGTAGGAGTGAGTTTTATCAACTATGCTGAACTATGAAGCACGGATACTCTATTTTGGCCTCCGTATCACGTATCGTATCCGTATCGGATACCGATACTCTCGGATACTCTCCGGATACGTATCTAATACGCTTTTTTAAAGTATCCTGCTTTTAGAATTATTTTTTGGTATCCCGATACGCTTCGGATACGCGCGGATACTCTCGGATACACTCCGGATACGTATCCGATATGTTTTTTTTAAAGCATCCTGCTTTTAGAATTATTTTTTGGTATCCCGATACATTTTGGATACGCGTGGATACATGTTGGACGCGTGAAGGTAAATATGTTATTACTTCAAATATATGGGTTAAAATTGCAAGTAGGACTATATTTTTCTTTTTCCCCCACCAATCGACAACAGAAACACATCGACGATATCATCTCTCTCGACAACCTTGTAAGTCTCTCTCTCTTTGTGTGTATGTATGTAAATACTATCTCTCTCTCTCAACATGTGAAATGGTGAACTTGTGTAATGAAAAACTTTAATCATTAATGAAATTTTAGGAATTAAAATTATATATAATATATTATTTATTTACTTTTATATTCAACGTATCCCCCAACGTATCGTATCCTTCTTTTTGAAAAAATCACGTATCCGCGTATCCGTATCGTATCGTATCCGTATCCCGTATCCGTATCCGTGCTTCTTAGAATTGCTGAAGCTAAGGGCTGTAAACTAGCCGAGCCAAGCTGACCTTAGCAAGATTCGAGCTTGGCTCGTTCAAAACTAGTCTAGCTCAAGTTCAGCTGGTTCAGTATCCAAGTGTTCGAGCTCAGTTCAATTATTAAACGAGCCTCTACAAACGAGCCGAACTCTTGTAAATGAACCATGTCCAACTAACTCGACCTGAGCTCGTTTAGTTTAAACCAGCTTAAAACTCGAGCTCAACTCGTTTGATTACTAACCGGCTCTATAAGAAGCTGAGCCTCGAATTGCTTGCGAACATCTCGATTAGTTTGCAGCACTAACTAAGCTGAAGAAATCAGTAACTTTTTCACTTTTCTCTTCAACAGATACAATTTTTTTTTTTTTCTATGACAAATCCTCCCATCGTTAACTTCACGACTCTTCGGTTGAATATAGTAACTAAAGATGTGATTTATTGTGGCAGCTCATCAAGTTGTTTCGAAGTTCGTGATCTCGCCCCACATATATGCTCGGCCCCCTTAAAGGTTCGCGTTTTTTTTTGCCCATAGCAGGATATAATGGATCATGAGTTATTTTGTTTCACCTTCTGTCAATTTTTAGATTCTTTTAGATGGCCTAAGATGTCTTTGTTACAGTACAAATATGCAAATTTCTCCAACTTTGGGTATACAAAAACGGGCAAAGCCTCTCTGACGTTCCAGTTGATCAATCAGCGGGCAGACTTCTCATTTGCATTATTTACAGGCGGGTTGTCGAATGTGTGTTCAAATGACCGTTTCTGCTGTTTTTTCTGCTCAAGTGATCTTTTCTTTGTGGACTAATATATAAACTGGTGGTGCAGCCAAAATTGTTGGCGGTTTCAAATAACATATCGTTTGCAAATCCTAAAGCGCCCCTTTACCCGCGCCTTGCCCTAGGAAAGTCTTGGAATGAAGTAAGTTTATCTTGGTTGTTTTTCGCTGTACTTTCTTTCAAGAACATCATTGGCTTCACTCGCTAGCATGCTGAGCTTGACAATGAGTAGTTACCTAAATGGATCTTCTTTTCTTTTCAACTTCTGGGATGTACATTTTGCATTAGAGCAAGCAGATTTTTCCTACAAAATACAAGGCAAATTCAGGGCCTTTTGGGGGTATGGAGGACATCACTTGGAGGAAAGAAAACAAGTTTCTTGGCAAAATGTCCTTCTCTGTCATCGCTTGCCTACAGACGAAAGGACGGGAATTCATATAGAGACAGAACTTAGCATTCGGGGCTTAAAATATTTCTCCAGGATGAGTGGAAAAATTGCCCTGATCTATCTTTGTTCTCATCAAACTAAGTTTCTTTTATCCCCAGTTCTGTTATATTTGACATGCCTATTCTTATTCATTTGACTTCCATGTAAACCAAGAGATCTAGCCTCCAGATTTGACAAAAGAGCATGCTGATGGTGTTTCTCTCAAGTTCAGGACAATGTCGTCTTTGGGATCCGGCCACTTGAATCTGTGTTCCTTTCTGTACTTAATCTTCGTACTTTCAAAGATTTTTTTTTTAATGTAATTGGTAAACATCCTAAAATTGCTGAACCCATATATTCGCGCGATGTCCTCGGTGATGCATTTCTTCTGTCTTACTTGGACTTTGTTTGTAAACCCAAGCTCTGTTCTCAATGTCCTTCTTTCCTTGATTTGCAGATGACAGTAACATGGACAAGTGGCTATAACATTGACGAAGCCGTCCCTTTTGTCGAGTGGGGTTTTAAAGGAGATCTTCAAAGTCGCTCACCAGCTGCTACATTGACATTTAACCAGATGAGCATGTGTGGTATGAATCAGTTTATCAGCTTATGGTATTGATATGAGATTTTGTATACTATGACTGCGATGTAACCATCTCATGCTCTATCTAATTGAACATAATATTCCCTAATACCATTCAAGTTTATGTTAGACTTTTGAGTAACACAGAGAAATCTGTATATAGTTCAAATTTATAGTATTGTTTCTTTGGTACTGTTTAGTTCTAGGAAAGTTTCTATACATTTCTTGTAGGACTTTTTAGTAGCTTTAGTCGTCTCTCTCTCTCTCTCTCCATATATATATATATGTGTGTGTGTGTGTGTGATCCTATGTAACACATTTTATGGCGTTCCACTTATGAGTCATGACAAACATACCACATATTAAGAATATGCTCTCTCTATATCTCCACCATGTTAGTTTGATATTCGTTATCAAACTTTTATGTCAAAGTTTTTTAAGGGTTGTTTCGTGTTGTTGATGGAAGGTTTGTTTCTTACTGAAATCGTCATTCAAGGAACATATCCTAGTCTCATCTTCTGACCGGTTGTCTCGTATATTTTCTTCTGGTGGTATCATAAACCAAGAAGTTATGGGAATACCTATGACTTCAAATCTTAAACCTCTCTTCGCTAAGAAGTCTCTGAATTTGCTCGATGGATCTACATTACCTTCTCTGGACATTTTTTTCCACGGAAAATCCAAGCCATGATTTGAATCAGTGATCGTGCCTTGTTGGTTTGGTGTTCATTTCTTTTCCGATCTGCTTGACTGCTTGTTTCTAACTAGAGATTTACGTTGACATTAATCACTTTGCTGAGTGACATTATATGTTTTCTTTTTGTGCATTGCACAAACTTTGTGTTTGCCTGTAGCGTTATAGAGTTTCTTTATTGCCCTGCAGGCTCACCTGCACGGACCGTTGGCTGGCGGGATCCTGGTTTCTTTCACACCAGTTTCTTGACCGGCTTGTGGCCAAACTCCATGTGTGTATCTCAAAGAACTTCTTCCTCTAGAATAAACATGTTTACAATTTTACTCGTACTTGATATTAGCGGTTAGTTTCTGACATTGTGATGATAAATCTTCCAGGTATACTTACAGGATGGGTCATCTATTATCTGATGGTTCATATGCCTGGAGCAAGATGTATTCATTCAAATCGTCCCCATATCCAGGCCAAGACTCGTTACAGCGCGTTGTCATATTCGGTGACATGGGAACGGTAATGAACCCTCTTAGATCTTCATAAGAAATTATTGTTGATGATTAGGTAACTCAACCGGTCAACCCCTTGCCAGCTCAAAATAGACCAGAAAGAAAAATGATTTAGTGGGTTAGCTTTACGTGAGAAATTTATGCATGAGGTGAATACATTATGCTTCAACCTAGTAAACATTTGATGCCCGTTGCATGACAAGTTAATGCTGTGTCGCGTTTATCCTTAATGACACAGTTATGTACTCTAAACTTTCGGCTTGTGGAAAAAACAGTACGTGACTAAGCCCGTTCAACACTAGAAAGAATGGTTTAAATCAGAGTGTTGTTATGGGCACTCGGCTAGTCTTAGGACTTGGGAGAACTCAATTTAGGTCTCTCTATCTTGCATGCAGAATATTCCCAATGGTCTTTTTACTATGCTATTCAGGTATACGTGTTTTGCCTTTCATAGCTCGTAATCAATTTCGTCTTGTGCCTTTCAGGGGCAGCGTGATGGATCAAATGAGTATAATTATAACCAACCAGGTGCGCTTAATACTACAGACCAACTCATCAAGGACCTAGAGAACATTGACATAATTTTCCACATCGGAGATATTACGTACGCAAAGGGATACATCTCACAGTGGGACCTATTCACATCACAGGTGGAACCCCTTGCATCAACTGTACCATATATGCTTGCAAGGTTAGTATATGGAATTGGTACTACCTATACGTTCAATGTTCATCATGTCATCTCATGAGTTTTTAGCGACATCTCTACCTTGATGTTTGTCGCAGTGGCAATCACGAGCGTGATTGGCCAGACACAGGATCCTTTTATCAAACTAGAGCCTCAGGTGGGGAATGTGGCGTGCTAGCTGAGACTATGTTCTATGTTCCTGCAGAGAATAGAGCCAAGTACTGGTAAGTTTATTGATTCTTTTCAAGTGTCTTTTTTTTTTTTGGAAAATCTTATCAAGTATCTTTTGGTTACACCTTTTGAGGGAAGGAATCAAGGAAGTATCATGTATTAGCTAAGTATTGACAAGTGTAATCAGTTCTTCAAAGATGGTTTTACTAATTATAGATTTGGGAAAGGTTAGAAAGCACTACTAGCGTAGGCCTTGACGAACTTTAAGTGGAGTTGGCAAAAGCCTATACGCTATATAGATGTGAATATATGATTTTAACAACAATTGATGGGGTATGGGCGGGGGAGGACCGGAGAAGTACATTTGGCAATATATGCAAAAAGTGGCTGCCCTCATGAAGTTTTACAATTGAAACAGTGGTCCCTATACCTCCAAATATCGACAAACTCAAAGGGATGTTATGCTGTAGAACGATGTCCCCAAATTAGAGCCTAAAGGCATCAAAGAGGGTAGGCCTAGGGATCCTATTTAATAGCTGTGCTCATTTTCTTGCTTTGTTCATTCCAAATCCAGAGTATGCACAACATATATGATTTTTAACATTGTCGTAATTAAATGGATAACTTGTGCATATCTCCTTGTCTCCATACTATACAACAACAACAAAACTCATGTAGTCCCCAATCATTGGGGGTATGGACGGGGGAGAATTGGAGACAAACCTAACCTTTGGCAATATGCATAAAGTGGCTGCTCGCAGAATACCACTAAAACAGTGGTCCCCCTATACCTGTTTTGCTGCGGAACCATGCTCCCAAATCAAAGCCAAATGACATCAGAGAGGGCAGGCCTAGAGACCCAATTCAATTTATGTGCACATTACCATGCTTCCTTCATTGATAGTCCAGAGCACCGGTATACACAATTCCTCGTCTCCGTACAATAAGAAGAAGAAATGGAACTTTTGCTTTTAGCGTTAGAGCCTTGGGATGGCGTTCGATTTGGGTATTGGCAAAAGCAAAACCGAAACTTATAACTTAGATCAAAACTGTAACAAAAACTGGCGGTTTTCTTTCTTTTCTTTTTTAATGTGATAAGTAGCGGCAGTTTTCATTTTATCTAAACCATTGGTTACCAATTTGGTTCGGTTTTTCACTGAAACCGGTGGTCAACATTTTTAACCACCCAACCTTAATCAACAAGATGAAAGGGGCAGAAAAAAAATCCAGAACAATGTAAAAAATAACAGTTAACACAAATTGAATCCGTCTTCCAAATGCAAAGACAAAATCACCATAGAGTTCATAACAAAATCAATATGAAGTTTCGTCTTCCAAATACAAAGACAAGAAGAGAGTGAATCCATAGAGTTTAAAGACGCTAAATAAAATATCCAACAAAATACATCAAATTTTAGTATGCCGGATTTGTAATCTTATGATTGTTGACTTTTAGCCAAAGATTGCCTGAATCTACATAGAAATATAGACCAACACCAGGATCAAAGATCTTCAACTGGGGTCATAGAAGCTAATGCAACTTGGAGAAACTGCTCCTCTAGAATTCATGATAGCACTAGTTGACATGTTTACATCCATAATGCCATAAACCTCCATTTTCGTCACATTTTAAGTGTCCACTTGATTAAGTGTTTTTTACCTATTTCAATCATTTCAGTTTTCCTCAGATCGAACCTTTTTTGTCAGTACGATTTCAATCTTGTCACTTCATTGGCCGTACTTCCATAATCTGTATCTTTGCAAGTCCATGTTCAGATGTTTCTTATGAAGCTGTAAATATGGACTTAACAGGTACTCAACAGATTATGGCATGTTTCACTTCTGCATAGCCGATAGTGAGCATGACTGGAGGGAGGGTTCTGAACAGTACAAGTTCATTGAGAGTTGCCTTGCATCAGCAGATAGGCAAAAACAGCCGTGGTTGATCTTTGCTGCTCACCGTGTTCTTGGTTATTCTTCTGACAAGAAGTATAGCTTGTGTGAGGGTTCGTTTGAAGAGCCCATGGGAAGGGAAAGCTTGCAGAAGCTCTGGCAGAAGTACAAGGTGGATATAGCATTTTACGGCCATGTTCATAACTACGAAAGAACTTGCCCCATTTACCAGGTATTAAATCATTTTCTTGTTTGAATTTGAATCTTCTACGGGAGGGTAAAGTAAAACCTGAACCTTTAAACAAATAGAAAAGAAACTGCACCTACATCACCTCTTAAAATGTTGAGGTCCATCGGGACTAATGTGGTTTCTTCTCAGATCATTGATTTTCTTCGCATTTGAGGTGGCAACATCTCAAGTACGTCTCAATGCCCTTTTTGAGGCCTCAAACTGTGAGTCTTGTACTCCTAATCTCCAACGCAGTCGCATTAGGAAGCACCCCGGAATCCAATACTATTAGGCACTAGACATATGGAAGGCACTTGGCATATGGACCTTTATCCAGTCCAAGTAATAGAATCACATCCCTTTTTTTTTTTTGTTGGTGAGTACAGAATTACCTTTTCTAATTATGAATTGATGATTCTGTGCCAAGAGCAGCTCATACACAAGCCTTTTAACGTTGCGTTAAGGCTGTATTTCGATGAAGGATTTGGTCAAGGGCTAAGAAAAAGGAAAGAGAAAAGTTAAAAGGATTGCGATGGTTTCATCTTTTCCATTTCCTATCTTTTACCAAATCCTTAATCCGAATAAAGCCAAGAGTTAATGTACACTTACGTATCTAGCTTGCTCTTGTAGCACAACTCTGTAATTATCGATTTTATCCTCTCTATTATCACCTTGTGTTTATGTTGTGGCGTAGAACATATGCGTGAACAAAGAAAAAACGCACTACTCTGGCACCGTTAAGGGAACTATTCACGTTGTCGTTGGCGGAGCAGGAAGGGTTTTGTCGCATTTCGCCGAAGTCCCTCCCCTTTGGAGCCTCTACAGAGATTATGACTTTGGGTTCGTGAAGTTGACAGCATTTAACCACTCGTCTCTTCTGTTGGAGTACAAGAAGAGCAGAGACGGAAAGGTCTACGATAAATTCACCATCACGAGGAGCTACCGAGATGTTCTAGTCTGCGTTCACGACGGCTGTGAAGCTACCACTTTAGCTTTTTGAGCCCATTTTTTTAGCATTCGTTGGAGGAAGCCACTGTATGATTATCGCAGCATAATAAGCTATTTTTGCAGTTCTGCCATAAGGTATTGTTTGGTACTGAAAGTTTGTGAATCTTGATAAACACTGATGCTCAGGAAAAGAAATGTCTGTTTTTTTTCTCACAAAATTTTTATCCTCGTTTTACTATTGTAAATCAATAGCTCTGCAGGAGAAGTGTTTCAGTGCCGGGTGGGCACCAGCCACGTGGTGCCGAGCACCATCTCGGCCGTCCAAACGTGTTTTGGACGGCCCAGATCTGGTTAGGTAAATTTTGAGTGTAAAATTACCAAAACCCCCCCTCAAACCCAAACAGATCTGGACCGTCCAAAACACGTTTTGACAGCTGAGATGCGTGCTCGACACCACGTGGCCGGTGCCCGCTCAGCACTGAAAAATTTCTTGCTCTGCAGATATTAAACAACCATATTTGACCTTTCTAATATCACATACACTTGCACACCCACACTCACATGAGTGGTGGGTCTTACACACACTAACACCTCAAGTGTGTATGGAACCCCACTATTCATGTGAGTGTGTGTTTGGGTGTGTAGGTGTATGTGGTGCTAGCAAGGTTGTGAATAAAATGAGCATTTTAGAACATTTTGTGGCCACGAAAGGAAGGGCACATCAATGTCCCATTCACCGGATCAAAAAAAAAAATGTCCCATTCACTAAAACATACGCTGCCGGCTGCATATATGCATAATTTTTTTATATCTTATTTATTTACTACTAGTATTTAGCAGGCCTTATTTCTTTATTTGAAACATCACATGGTGGGGGGAATATTACATGGGGTTTCATTATTTTATTTGGAACAAAATCAGGGGTTGGGAATATAATATGTGTGGGGTTTCCTCGTACTTTACCTACTTCTTTGTTTAAATTAAAATGATAGGGTTTGGATACAACAAAGGACCCAAAGAAGTCCAAACAAAAGACCCAAAAAAAAAAACAAAAAAGAAAGAAAACAAAATGAAGAAAGTGTTACATAAATCTTCATTTAGTAAGTTGTCTCAAATTTACTTCTCCTTCCTCTCTCTTTTCTTCTTGAGGACGAACTACTCATTCCTTATTGACTCTTAAATCATTTTGAGAAGTTAGTTAGAGTTTTCAGAACAAAGTGTTAGTACGTAAATCAAAATTATGTATATTTAAGTAGACAATAATCGACTCGGATCATCTCAGAAAAATGCAATTGCAAGAAAAATGCAATTGCAATTCAATTCATGCACCCAAACTGCGCAGTATAATTCGGATGAGCACCACTGGGAAGAGTTTTATCCTTCTAATAAAATTGAACTCTTATTCTATTTGTTTCTAATTTTTTAATATAAAAATACATTTTTTAAAAATGGAATAACAAGGTCCAATGGGGCACGAGACCACCCAATAACTTCTCGTTGAATCCAAAGTCCACTCAATAAAAACTTCAGTCATTTTCAATCCGAAAACTTAGAGAGAGAGAGAGAGGGAGGGGTCAGAAAAATGGACGCCCACAAGCTCCTTCCGGACATGATAGGGAATCTTTACGGAATCGACCAATTTCAATTACAAAATCCCCATACGCATCGCCGACTAGTGGAATCGCATGTCCAACAAGTTCAGAAAAATGGACGCCCACAAGCTCCTTCCGAACATCTTGTTCAATCTGTTAATTGTTTGCTGCTCCAATTCGGTTTCGGGCTACATAACAAGAACCCCTAACCCAATCGGCGAACAGCCGCTTTCGCAAATAGCAATCGAAAAGGCCGTTTTAGCGCTCCATGATCTGGCCTCAATTAATGCTCGCCCGCTGGTTCTTGGCGTCGAGGTAACAATGCTGTGACTTTTAGTATGAGCTTTTTCATCGTGACATTTTTACAGGCATGTTTTGTGCATAGTTGGACTTTGCGCGGACGGCAGTTTATTCGATCGTTAATGCCTATTAGCACTTTGAAATACAACCCTTAATTGTGTTTTCATTGGAGCTGTTAAAAAACCCCCCTTTTTTTTTAGAGTATTAGTTTGATTACAAATACCCATTAGTAAAGAGTGAAGCACAATCTGCCCAGTACCCCAATTACATACTCCGGGGCAGAGCTAGGATTTTTAATTTTAATTAGTGGGGTAAAAAATTAGATCCATATGCAAGTAATTTTTTCCATTTGCTAGTCCAAACTCCAAAGTAATAACTAAATGACGAGGTTAATTATAAGGTAGATATACGCAGATAGATTTGACTTTGTTTTCGGATCGGTCTAAAAAACACATTATATATTGATAAGTATGCATGATATGCTCATTTGTAATAGTACCATCAACTCTCCAAAAGAAGAAAATGCTTGGAATTTTTATGCATTTGGAGTAAGTTGGGGCAATTTAGAGATTTTTTGTGGGGTCAAAATAGTAAAATTTGGTTTCCCACTATCAAATATCCTCATGGGAAATCAAAACGAGTGGGCTCAAGTGACCCCCTTGTACAGTGGCAGAGAGACTAAGGAACAAGTGGGGTCACTTGACCCCACCCAATCAATATATGTTGATACACGGAAAAGTAGTGTGGAGTTAGTAATTTTGGATGGCGTTTGGTGCTACGTTAGTAATTCTTGATGGGTCGTTACTTGTTAGTAGATTTTGGTGGCGGTAGTTGTTGTGATATAAAGGAATAGCTTATTGTGTAATGTAAGTTGACATATTTGACCCATTTAAGGCTCATTTAGGAAGATTCAAATTGGTTTAGAATCCATTATTGGTGTGAGCGAATGTAGAGTGGATGAATTTGGGTAGATGGGTTTGGTCAAGATTGGCACCCCTTTTTTTATTGAGCATCTTATAATGCTCAAGTGTTTTACTCATGTTTGATGCTACCAAAGGGAAATTAGTACAAATGGAAAGTCTGTAAACATACAGTACAAAGAGTAATAAGATAAATACATGGAGATGGTGATGGTCCATTCATTTTGAGAACAAGGCTGTAATGATAATGATATTCCCTAGGGCTTGCAGCCAACAACAGTTTTCCCATGTTCCCGGTGGCGGTTATTTTCATCTCTAACTTCAATATTTCTTTTCAAAAAATGTGGATAATCTGTGAACAGGGCGAGGATACTCAATGGGTTAATGTTGATCTGGAGTACTCAGAACCATCACAAAATGATTGGGTTGGTGTCTTTTCGCCTGCCAAGTTCAAGTAATGCCATCTTCCTTGCTGTTTTGTATAGTTATCTATGATTGCAAGGATTGAATTTGATTGTCTATGCTTTAGCAATTGTTAACTCTTTCATTTTTCTCCCAATTGATATATCACAATAGTACAATTGTTCTCAGACATATCAGCCCGTCTCTTACTTCATGCATCTTTGTTAATACTTAATATCACCAACTGAAGATGTTTTTTAATGTGGCAGCTCATCAAATTGTTATGATGCTGATGATTACAAAGAACAAAGCCCATACATATGCTCGGCCCCCATAAAGGCTTGTGTTTTTATAAGTGATTGGCAAGATTTAATGGATCGTGAATTTTTGTGCTTCAATTTCTCTTTCCATTTTAGATCGCCTAAATTGTTTTTCTTACAGTACAAATATGCAAATTTCTCCAACTCTGGATATACAAATACGGGCAAAGCTTCTCTTAAGTTCCAGTTGATAAATCAGCGAGCAGACTTCTCCTTTGCATTATTTACAGGCGGGTTGTCGTATGTATGTTCAAATGACTATTTCTTCTGTTTTTCCACTGCCCAGGAATTTTTCTGGATATTATTCACTTAGACTTCTATGAGTTTCTGCCTTTATTGTCATGCATTTTGTGTTCACATTTTCTGCTCTAATAATCAATTCTTTGTGGAATGTTCTCGATTGTGGCTGGATTTTTTCTCTTCTGAAGAATGTTAATAGCACTAATGCGGGCTAATAAATACACTTGCATTGCAGCCAAAATTGGTGGCAGTTTCAAATATCATAACCTTTGCTAATCCTAAAGCACCCCTTTATCCACGCCTTGCCCTAGGGAAGTCTTGGGATGAAGTAAGTTTATCTTGACTTGGTGGTTTTTTTCCTTTCAAGAACATCATCACCTTCACTTGCTAGCATGCTGAGCTTGACACTTAGTTGTTCTCTTGAAGGTTTTTGTTTTAATGCTTTTGCGGTATATATTTTGCATCAGAGCGAGTAGATTTTCCTACAAATAAACGAAAAATTCTGGGCCTTTTGGAGGTATGAAGGACTTGGAGGAAAGAACAGAGTTTTCTTCGCAAAACCATCGTATGATCACTAGCCTTTTTGACAAAATGATGGAATTCAGAGAGAGATGGAAAAGTTCAGGGGTTAAAATATTGCTCCTAGATGATGGGGAAAATCGTCCTCTGTTTTTGTTCTCATCAATCTAGGTTTCATATTATCAAAAGTTCAAGAATATCTCTTTCTTTATTTCCTCTATATTTAACTTAGTGTAAGATACATTAAGTATGGCAAAATTCTCTACCCCGCTAGAATCTAAACCGAGAGATCTAGCCTCTACTTTCGACAAGAACAAGCTGATGGTGTTTCTCCCAGTTCTAACTTCTAACGACAATGGCGTTTTTGGGATTCCACTTCAACCTGAGTTCTGTAGGCTGTAGTTACTCTTAATACTTTGAGAGATTTCATGAAGTACCTACTCAATAGTAGTGCTTTTTAATGTATTTAGTGAACATTCTAGAAGTTTTGAACCAATAGAGTGCTATAATGTCCTATGTTATGTGTCTTTCTGTCTTGGACTCTGTCAGCGTAAATCAAGCCCTGTTCTCAACATCTTTCTATCCTTTGCAGATGACAGTAACATGGACAAGTGGCTATAACATAGACAAAGCCATCCCTTTTGTCGAGTGGGGTTTCCAAGGAGATCTTCAAAGGCACTCACCAGCTGGCACATTGACATTTCACCGGAACAGCATGTGTGGTATGATTCATTTTATTAGCTTATGGTGTAATATAAGGTGTACTGTGACTGATGTACTTCTCTATATATACTCTTACATCCAGTTGTTATCTCTGGACTCCTCTGGCCTCCCCCTAATACCAGTCAAGTTTATGTTGTAGTAGGGAGAAGATAAAAAGACCAATTACCATGTAGTTTTGAGTGATTACTGTCATTCTGGGGGACCCTTTAGTTTTAAGAAAGTTAATGTAAGTTTTTTTATAGGACTTTTTAGTAGTTCTAGTCATAGGATTTTAGTTCTGTTAAGTATGTTTGTCGGTTAGGAGGAGATCATAAAGTTTCTTTGAGTTCGCAGAGTATTTTTTAAGGCCAAGAAATGGGCTATACCACTGTCGAATGAATATGAAGACTCTCTCTCTCTCTCTCTCTCTCAGATTGCTGCTCTCTAATCATTTGTAAATTGTAACAGCAGGAGAATGTGGTCTTTATATGTCTCCACTGTGTTAGTTTAATATGCATAATCAAACTTTTATCTCAGATTATTGAATCTTTGTTTGTTTTCGTTCATGAAAGGTTTGTTTCTTATTGAAATATGCTTGCAAAGCACATGTCCTGGTCTTGTCTCTAGAATGGTTGTCTCGTATGTTTTCTTTTAACAGTTTTGAAGATCCAACAAGTTATGGGATTCCCCTATGACTTCATTTCGAATCTTAAACCTCTCTTCCCAGAGAACTCTTAAAATTCACTAGATGGATCTTCCGTCTTCGTTGCCTTCTTTGGACAGTTTTTTCATGGAAATGTAACTCGTGACTAGACTCTAGAGGCAGAAATCGTGCTCCATTAGTTGGTTGTTGGTTTCTCATCCTGATCTGCTACTCTGCTCGTTTTCACTAGAGAATTATCATTAGCGCTAATCACTTTGCTCAGTGACATTTTATGTTTTCTTTTTGTGTTGCACCTACTTTGTGTAGGTCTATACTCTATAGCATTATAAAGTTTCTCTATTTCCCCTGTAGGCTCACCTGCACGGACAGTTGGCTGGCGGGATCCGGGTTTCATCCACACCAGTTTCTTAAAGGACTTGTGGCCAAACTCCGTGTATTCCTCTGGCATAAACATGTTTAGACTTCCACATAATATTTTCGGGAACTTTTTTGACATTGATGGTAATTCTTCCAGGTATACTTACAGGATGGGCCATCTGTTATCAGATGGTTCATATGTCTGGAGCAAGATGTATTCATTCAAATCTTCCCCATATCCAGGCCAAGACTCGTTACAGCGTGTTATAATATTCGGTGACATGGGGAAGGTAGTATGAACCCTGCTAGATCTGCATAAGATATTATTGTTAATAAAATTATGTTACTCGAAACCCCTTGCGAAACCAAAAACATTTGATATTAACCCCTTGGAAGGATTAACCGACTTCCAATTGAATATTATTATTAGAGCACATTAGCACACTTAATTGCTTAGCTCCTGAAGAGAAATTTTTGCATGAGGTGAATACATTGTGCTCCAACCTAGTAAACATTTGATATCCGTTGCATGAAAGTGAAACTCATGTTGTGTTTATCCTTCATGATGCAGTTATGTACTCTAAACACTAGGCAAGCAGAAAAAACAATCTATGATTATGCCCAGTCAAGACCAAAGAAAGGTTTTAATCACTGTGTTGTTATGGCTTGGTACAGTGGTTTTGGACTGTACCGTTTTATCTTTTCCTGGATCCAAATGGCAGAAAATAGGACACTCAACTAGTCTTAGGACTTGGGAGAACTTAACTAGATCTCTCTGGCTTGCACGCAGAACCTTGCAATAAATCGTCTTTTTACTGTGCCATTTAGGTATATGTGCCTTCTCATTCATGGCAAATAAGCAATTTCATCTTGTTGTGTGCCTTTCAGGCTGAGCGTGATGGATCAAATGAGTATAGTAATTATCAACCGGGTTCGCTTAATACTACAGACCAACTCATCAAGGACCTAAAGAACATTGACATTATTTTCCACATAGGAGATATTACGTACTCCAATGGATATATCTCACAGTGGGACCAATTCACATCACAGGTGGAACCCCTTGCGTCAACTGTACCATATATGGTTGCAAGGTTGGTATATCGCATTGCTACTAACTCCACGTTCAATATTCATCATGTCATCTCAATGATCTCATGAGTTTGTACCAACATCTCTACCTTGATGTGTGTTGCAGTGGCAATCATGAGCGTGATTGGCCAGGGACAGGATCTTTTTATGACACTCAAGACTCTGGTGGGGAATGCGGCGTACTAGCTGAAACCATGTTTTATGTTCCTGCAGAGAATAGAGCTAAATTTTGGTAATTACATTGATTATTTTCAAGTATCTCTTGTTAAACCTTTTTTGAAAAGGAAACATCATGTGCTAGCAAACTATTGACAAATAAGAGTAATCAGTTCTTCTGAGAAGGTTTTATTGATAAGAGATTCGGTAAACATTAGAAAGCAGTACTAGGGTTGGCGTAAACGTAGCTGCCCTTTTTTTTTTTGGTCAAAGCCCTGTGCATGCCATTTCTTATAAAGCTGTAAATATGAAATTAACAGGTACTCAGCAGATTATGGCATGTTTCACTTCTGCATAGCTGATACTGAGCATGACTGGAGGGAGGGTTCTGAACAGTACAGGTTCATTGAGCATTGTCTTGCATCAGCAGATAGGCAAAAACAGCCGTGGTTGATCTTTGCTGCTCACCGTGTTCTTGGTTATTCTTCCAATAAGCGGTATGGTTTAGAGGGTTCGTTTGAAGAGCCCATGGGAAGGGAAAGCTTGCAGAGGCTCTGGCAGAAGTACAAGGTGGATATAGCATTTTTCGGTCACGTTCATAACTACGAGAGAACTTGCCCAATTTATCAGGTAATAATTCTTTTCCGAGCTAGTATTCTAATATTCTATGGGGGTCAAATAAAACCTAAACCTTTAAAAAGTTATGAAATTAAAAAAAAAAAAGATGGAAAAGCAACTTAATGTAGTTTTCCTCTTCATAAGAATCATAACACAGAGGTCCGTTAGTCACCTGGGGAAGCACCTCTGAATCTGGTACCACTAGGCATATGGAAGGTTATCCAGTCCAAGGAACGGAATCACATGCCTCTTTTTTGTTCTTGTTGAACAAATTTATGTAGGTATATCCTTGCTATTTATTCCCACACTGACACCATGGTTGATGGCTGCGTCTGGCATTGCTAATTACAAGCCTAAAGTGCTATTATGTGGTGAGAGGTGAAATTATTACCAGTATGGTGAGCAAGAAGCCAAGACGAATTAAGACGAAAATGACGAGGTAAATAAACGCATAAGACACATGGTGGTTGCCGGTAGATATCCATTATAGACAGCTCAGCAAAAGGGCCTGAGGACAGAGTTACTCGGCACAAAATGTGTCCGAGTACAGACACAGTTGGTATGAAGAGTGTCAGACCAATGGCATAAACGGCAAAGCAGAGTACAGGCAGTACTCTGACAGCCACCAACTAGTAGGGGATGCACTTCCAAAATGATGACTCTAGGAAACATCAGTCAATCAGGAGTAGGGCTTTGCGACATGTAGCCATTTAAGTATGTCCAACACTACATGCAAAGATCTCCAAAATGATACAAGTAATGGCCCTTTACCAGACTAACCAGAGTTAGCCCATGCCCCATGGGTAACCCACCTTGACCTACTAATAGCAACAACATGCAAAGGGAAAGGAGATCAGAACTGAAACTCTGTGAGCTTAAATTCTCTCTCTACTCTTATACTTCTTATGCTCTATCCCCTTGCTTCTTCCTTTGCTCAGCTGGGTCTTGCTTAACCGAAGACCAAAGTTCTTTACTACGTAGCTGACTTAGCTTGAGGGCATTCCCCCACCTGATTGACTTAACCAGAGGGCTTGCCTCTGATTGGTTCTTGCTTTTTGGCTGATTTTTCTCTTTATTCAAAAAAGTTTCAAGTTTGGACCATAATTTTTTCCTTTTATGATTCCTCTTGTCAAGACAAACCAATAATTCACAAAATTTGATGCGAATAAAGACACAAAATATAAGCCAAGTGGCTTATTTAGCCAAAACACCCCTTAGTATGGGCACAAAATTCAGCCCCCTTGCAAATGCTATTTTTTTATTATCAAGGATTACAGTGAAGGGGTAGAAAAAGGAAAGACAAGTCAGAATCCATCAATGTTTTTATTTTCATTTCCTTTTCTTTACCAAATCTTTAATCCTAATGAAGCCAATATTAATTTACGCTTGGCTAGCCAGTTATTTTTGTAGCTTACATATATAGCTTGCTTCTATAGCACATCACTCTATTTTTCTGTTATGTTACAGAACCAATGTGTGAACTCAGAAAAATCGCACTACTCTGGCACTGTGAACGGAACTATCCACGTTGTCGTTGGTGGAGCAGGAAGCCACTTGTCAGAGTACAGCCAAATCACTCCCAGTTGGAGCCTCTACAGAGATTATGACTTCGGGTTTGTGAAATTGACAGCATTTAGCCACTCGTCTCTTCTGTTCGAGTACAAGAAGAGCAGAGATGGAAACGTCTATGATTCATTCACCATCTCAAGGGACTACCGAGATGTTCTCGCCTGCGTACACGATGGCTGTGAAGCTACCACTTTAGCTTCTTGAACCCACGTTTGGACACTCATTGAAGGAAGCCATTTGATGATTATGTAACATAATAAGCTTCCTATTATTCCAGTTGTGCCATAAGGTATTGTCTAGTTGGATCCGGGGGTCCTCCGGTACTTAAAGCACAACAGGCCCCCCGAATCCAATTTAGTACCAGTAGTTTGTGAGTAAACACCGGTGCTCGGGAAATAGAAAAATGTTTGCTTTTTTGGTGCTCGTAAAATTGGGCCAGTTTGAATTTCTTCCCTAGAATCTTAATTGCATCATTTTCCTATCATTGTTGAAATGTTCGAAAGATCCATATTATCCTTGATTAACGGAACAAGGTGACGTCCTTACAGGATGTGATATGATGGTGTTGTGGACAACCAAAAAAGGCTGCACTCAGTAACAAACCCAGCCTAAACCTGCAAACCAAACAAACTCATAGAGCCACCAGCCCTCCGCCATCCCACCACTGCAGCAAGAAGGAAACCTCCTCTTACCTCTACCCTCCATATACAAGCCAAAAATCTGCCTGTTCTCTCTCTCTCTCTCTCTCTCTCTCTCTCCCACTTCTCAGATGACCACAACAAGCAGGCTAGCACCACTACCCCTGGCTCCCATTCCCTTCCCCTAACCCGAAGAACAACCACCCCACTACGTTTTTTAACCAGAATGGGAATTCAAATCGGGAAGGAACCAGAACACTTCGCGATGAAAATTGAACTTCAATCATCAAGATTCACACCACAATTGAGATGCTTCAACTGATTGATGACGATTGATGTCTTCTTGAGGCCAAAAACAAGCATCCATCTTACAGCCCCTTCGCATGGCTAAGTAAGAGAAGAAAAGAAAACATGACAGCTTTCTCATTATCTTGTTTGGATAGACAGCACAAGGAAAAAGAAAACAAGTGTCCCGTACCGCCAAAATAACTTGATAGCTCTCTACGCTACAAAGTCCGAAAGGGATCAGGAAAGACGATGAAGGTGAAATGGAGGAAGATTGACAAATAATAGTACTCCAGTAAACGGCAAGAAAATGGGGGAAGGTGAAATGGAAGAGAAACAAAATAGGTTAATTCATCTTCGCCAATCCACATCTTCAAAAAAAAAATCTTCGCCAATCCTTATTATCTCTCATCATTTCTCATCACTTCAATCATCCAAACCTGTGAGCGTGATGGGATCTCTTTCCCTCCATATCTTTTCTTTTTCTCATGAATTCCCCCAACCCATGGGATTGCTAAAGTCAAGCTTAGGAATCTTCTGGCTAAATAATCAATTTGGCTTATTTTTTTGTTCTCGTTCAAAAAAATTTGCATTTGATACTTTCGCGTTAATTTTTTGTGAATTAATGATTCGTCATGATGGGAGGAATCTAAAAAGTACAAAATTACGATCGAAACCTAATTATTTTTAATAAAGACAAAAATAAGCCCTCTTATTTTTGTCTTTATTTAAAAAATTAGGTTTGAACCATAATTTTTAACTTTTCCATACCTCTTGTCGAGTCGAATCAATAATTAATCCACAAAAAATTGATGCGAAACTAACAAATGCGAAAAAAAATGAATAAAGACCAAAAAAAAAAGAGCCAATTGACTTATTTAGCGAAAAAATCCCTAAATATGAACTTGCATAAACCCATACGTACTTTACCTTGCACAATCACAATCACGCATGTGCTCACGTTAGGCATCCATTTAACCTTATTCAAACTATGCACATGCACATTCAAGCCAAAATCCACTTCTCATAAAACTGCATGCATGCTTTCAGCCAAGTTTAGCTCGGGAAGACTCCACAAGTTTAGTTTAGCGGTGACAAAAATGCATACAATATTAACATATACAAAACTCTAGGTAAAGCAAAGATTTATTTTGCTTGGAAATTTTGTTGAGTCTGATATATTTAATTTTGCCGAGCTATATTATCTACTTCCTCAAAAAATTAAGTGATGTTTCATTTACTCTGATTTTGTACGAATGATCAAGTGCAAACAAGATTAAAAAACCCAAATCGAATGTGAAAAACTATAAAATTTAAAAAAGAAGAAGTTGCGGTTGCAAAAGATGCGGTCTGATATATTTAATTTTGCCGAGCTACATTAATTTGCGGATCCTACGAGATAAACAATTTGGATTATTACAGAAAATACTTGATAGGGCCCACAATGGGCCATGGTAGAAACCCTACGGTTTCTGCCTCATCCGGACATAACACATTCTCTAATATTATATGGTGGAAAAAGGGTTTGGGGAAAACAGGGCATAAAATTGACAGGAATGATACCCTGACCGAACGAAAAGGGGCAAGCTATTTGCAACCACAAATTTCCTTAACATAGCCCTGTTATCATATGCACATGAATTGTTTACCATGGGTTAAACAGGCTACGTTCAGAAAATTTGTGGTTGCAAATAGCTTGCCCCAACGAAAATCCCACGCCGTTGACCGCTCCAATAAAATGGCACCGTTTGGTGCATTTCACCGCTTAAGCCCTTTGCATTTGTCCCTGTTTGGTGCACTATTCTTGATCAATTTTTTTTTTAATTTTTTGGGGGCCATTTCATGGATTTTTAAAAAAAATTAGCTTAATCTGAAATTTAGAATGGTTTTTCAGCACTCGTAGGGTATCTACGAATTCTGAAACACTTTACAAATTCTAAAGTAGCTCTCATCGATATCAGATTGAGCTAATTTTTTTAAAAAATTCATAAAAACTGTTTTGAGAATAACTTACCGTTTAAATCATTTTTGTCGGATCTGTAATGGGCCTTGCAATTTTTTCTTCCCAACTAGTCCTACCTAAGTAGATTGTGTCCTACTAGATCCTTTTGCACAAATGCGCACAATTAATTTCCCATGAAGTCCTATCCACCCACGCGCGCCTTCCGTCCTCTCCTCTACACTTCTCTCTCTCTCATCTGTTTCTACTGTCACTCCCTTCTCTCCCTTCTCTCTCTCTCCATTTTATTTTAAATATTAAAAAGTTTATAACTTTTGTTGCACACATTTTTTTGGAAATAATTTTGTCACTCCCTTTTTTGTTAGCGTCACTCCCCTGCAAGTGTATTTTTACACCAAAAATACACTTGCATGGGAGTGACGTTTACAAAAAAGGGAGTGGCAAAATCAATAGCCATTTTTTTTTTTATAAAAACTATATTTTTGAATTCCATTTGTAAAAATTTACTAGATAAGTCAATATTGAATATAAAAGTGTTAAATTCACATTTATAGTGTTTATTTTTAATTATAATTTTGTTATTATGCGAAACACTATTAACTTTGTCTACAAAATTATAAATTTATAGTATCAAATTAGGAATTAACAATGTTAATTAGCAAATATTAGATAAAAATCAACAGTCTAAAGTTGATAAATCACAATATTAAATCGCAACTAACAATATAAATTCACAATTAATTGTGTTTAATTAACAATTCATTGTGTAATACAAAAAAAAAGAGCCTAGACGGCTAGACCTAAAGAATCATTTTTTTTACACGTAATTTTACGTTAAAAATTAATCTTATTTGATACGGAGTACATCTCAATGAGTAGATTTTAAATATATAAATTTTATTAAAAAAAAGTAATTACAAAAAAAGTTATAAACATGATTTTGAATTAAAAAAAATAGGAGAGAGAAAAAGAGGAGAGAGAGAGAGAGTGGTGCTACACAGCACATGGCACATGCACATGGGGAGGAGAGGAATGGAAATAACATCAGCACATGAACGGAAAAAGCGCTGGCTGCAGGCGCGTGGGATTTGGCTAGGGACCCAGTGAGCTATTGACTTTTTTGGGAAAGGATCCTGCCAGCTATAAACTACTCCACAAAATTGGGATCGGCCCAGCATTCTCTCAAAATTTTAAAAATAAATAAATTTTCAGAAGGTTTCAAACAAAGTCTGCACTCTTATTGATGATTTTTTTTTTATGATATTGGGGCACTCATTTCGGATCCTCAAAAAATGCAAATAGCAAGTCATTTATAAAATAATTTTTTATGGATTTCTGAAAAAAATTAACTCAATCCTATATCGATGAAGATCTGCACTCTTCAGAATTCGTAGGGTGTTTCAGAATTTATAGGAATCATACGAATGCTAAAAAAACCCTTCTGAATTTTGAATTGAGCTAATTTTTTTTAGAAACTCATAAAAAATATTTTAAAAATACATTGCGGTTTGGATAATCTTTTTGGAACCCGAAATGCCTCCCACAAAATCATAAAAAAAAATCATCAAGCATAGTGTGCCAAACAGGGACAAATGCAAAGGACTTTAGCGGTGGAATGCACCAAACGGTGCCATTTTTACAGGGGCGGTCAATGGCGTGGGATTTTTGTTCCGCCAGGGTATCATTCCTCCTAATTGAATAATTTTAATTTTTCGCAGTTCGACTTGGAGCCTCGATTCCGTGTACTTTTTCTAATCATGGAGTACAAAAGTCTCTCTCTCTCTCTCTCTCTCTCAACAAAGCCTTTCTCTCTCCTCCCCCACAAGGAAACGAGTTCCATTCCAAGTCAAATTCCGAATATCCGTAAGAATCTTTCGACATCAACTAAATTCAACTACAAAAGCTCCACACGCATCACATGCTTGCGAATGTGGGAACAAGTTCGAAAAAAAAATGGACACCCACAAGCTTCTTCCCAACATCTTCTTCTTCACATTGGTGGTGGTGGTTGTTTTGGGCTCCAATTCAGTTTCAGGCCACATAACTAAAGCCGGTAACGAAATCGGCGAACAGCCGCTTTCGCAAATCGCAATCGAAAAAGCCGTTTACGCGCTCCATGAGTCGGCCTCCGTTAGTGTTCACCCGCGTGTTCTTGGCTTGGAGGTAACAATGCTGTGACTTATATATACGCATGTATGTATGTCGCGTCCAACATGAAGATGTGTAGTTAGAAATAGTAATAGTAGTGATTAGGCTTTACAAACATCCTCTATTGAAAGAAAATTACAAAGTCTTACTGCAAAAAGAATTTGCTTATGGAATTACCTACTGGCCAGTATTCATCCGTATTGACCGGTACTATCCCTGTACCAACTGTATGTACCGTACAGTACCAGTTGGAATTTTCTGGTTTATACCAACCAGTATTTGAATTTAAAGGAGGCTGGCTAGAGGGTTAAGGACATACCGGCCGGTTGTTATCTTTGTATATATAGATGGAATTGCTATATATCAACCTCTTTTATGCCCATACGAGGGTTCGGAATGATGTTCAAAACCCGGGTATATAGCTAGCCCAATCAGATGTCATATCAAAGAAACAAACGGGCCTGCAGAGTAATACACCCTGATCAATACCAGGAAGATGGTCCATTCATTGAAGGAATGAGACTTTAATAAATTTCTCCGGTAGCATGCATACAAAGACTGTTTTCCCATGTTCTCGATCAGTAACTTTTCATCCCTTGACCTCACAATTTCCTTTAAAATGCGGATTATATGTTGACAGGGTGAGGATACTCAATGGGTTACCGTGGATTTGGAGTACTCGGAACCATCGGAGAATGATTGGGTTGGTGTCTTTTCGCCAGCGATTTTCAAGTAATGTCTCTGTCTCTGTCTCTCTCTGTGAAATAAAAAAGAAACCCATGAATGCAGGTAGATGCAGATATACTCACACCTAAATGGTTTTTTTTCATTATTTAGTAAGAGCAAGTGGTTGGGGGTTTTCTGTTTTATTCCCTAGTTTGTATGTTTCAATAAATTTTCTCTAACCCTCTTATACAGCCTAGTGTAGCTCGTGTATAGCTAATCAAGTACACGTCTTGTAGGACTGTGATAAGTTCACCGTTCATGTACTCGTGTCGTGCCCGTCTAGAACCGTGTCGTGTTGTGCCATGCCGTGTCAGCTAAGACCGTGTCGTGCCTTGCCCGTGCCAAAACCGTGCACGTGTCGTGCCGTGCCACATTTAAGCGTGCCATGCCCCTGCCAAAACCGTGCACATTCCGTGCTTGTGCCACATTTAAACATGTCATGCTCGTCTAAAACCACATTAAAAAAAGCTTCTTTGTTTGGTAAGAACACATGATTAACAAACTTGCATAGTACAATAACAGAATTTCAGCCGCATACGATATGAATCGAGAATTTTCAATAATTGCATTAACAACTAGATCCCACTAGTAATATTGATATTTCCTGTAATTGTGATTGCAAGGAGCGAATTTCATTGATTATGCTTAGGCAATCAGTAAATCTTACACTTTTCTCCCCAAGAGATACATTTTGTTTTAAGAGATAGGACCCCTTGGGCCTTGGCTAACTTCATGCATCTTTGGTAATATTCCCGAAAAGTCGAAAACTAAGTGGTGTTTAATTGTGGCAGCTCATCAAACTGTTACGATGCTAATGATTCAGAAGAACAAACTCCGGATTTATGCTCGGCCCCCATAAAGGTTTCTTTTTTTCATATGCCAATGACAAGATTTCATGGATGGTGAATTAGTGTGTTTCAACTTCTGTCCTTTTTAGATCACCTAAAATCTCTTTCTTACAGTACAAATATGTGAATTCCTCCAACTCTCGGTATACAAATACGGGCAAAGCTTCGCTAAAGTTCCAGTTGATCAATCAGCGGGCAGACTTCTCCTTTGCATTATTTACAGGCGGGTTGTCAAATGTACGTCAAAATGACTGTTATTCTGTTTTTTTCTACTGCCCAGGCGTTTTTCCATATATTATTCGCTTAGACCTCAATGAGTTTCCCCATTTCATCGTGATACATTTTGTGTTGACTTTTTTTGCTCTAATAATCGATTCTTTGTGGAATGTTCTCGATTGGCTGGATTTTTTCTGTTCTGAAGAATGTTGATAGCACTAATGTGGGGTTTTACATACACTCGTATTGCAGCCAAAATTGGTGGCAGTTTCAGAGAACATAACGTTTGCAAATCCTAAAGTGCCCCTTTATCCACGCCTTGCCCTAGGGAAGTCTTGGGATGAAGTAAGTTTATCTTAACTTGGTGGTTTTTCATATTTTCTTTCAAGAACATCATCACCTTCACTTGCTAGCATGCTGAGCATGACACTTACTAGTTCTAGTAATGGTTTACAAAAATAAAAAATAAAAAATTGGGACATTATTTTGCATCAAAGCAAGCAGATTTTTCGTGCAAAATAAATGGGAAATTCCAGCTCTTTTGGGGTATGAAGGACATCACTTGGAGGAAAGAAGAACCCTTAGCTGTGATCACCAGCCTCTAGAACTACCTATTTAATGGCATTGCTTTAATGTGGTTCGAAAACATCCTAAAATTCCTAATCGATATATAGGTGTAATGTCCTACGTTATCAGTTCTTCTGTCTTACTTGGACTTTGTTAATGTAAATCAAAGTACTGTTCTCAGTTTCTTTCTTTCCTTTGCAGATGACAGTAACCTGGACAAGTGGCTATAATATAGATGAAGCCATCCCTTCTGTTGAGTGGGGTTTTAAAGGGGATCTTCAAAGGCCCTCACCAGCAGGCACATTGACATTTCACCGGAACAGCATGTGTGGTATGAATTATGATCCATTTTATCCATTTTCTCGTATCCCACACTGTTGTCTTGTACATTTTCTCTTAACCGTGTGATAAACCCAGAAGTTGTGGAATACCTTCATTTGAAATTTGAAACTTCCCTTCAAAAGAGAAGCCCCTAAATTCTCTGCATGGATCTTCAGTACCTTCTTCGGACATTTGTTAATCCAAGTCATGATTTAGTCAGTAATCAATGTTCCTGATCTGCCAGACTGCTTGATTTTCAATAGAGAATTAACATTACCGCTAATTTCTTTGCTAAGTGGCCAAGAGGCATTTGGCCCAATGGCATCCGGGGGTGCACTTAGGTGCTAATCTAATAATAATAACTTTTGCCGATCCAAAAGAAAGTGCTTTGCTAAGTGACATTTTTATATCTATTTTCTGTGCATTGCACCTATTTTGTCTAGGCCTGGAGCATTCTAAAGTTTCTTCATTGCCATGCAGGCTCACCTGCACGGACAGTTGGCTGGCGGGATCCTGGTTTCATCCACACCAGTTTCTTAAAAGACCTGTGGCCAAACACCGTGTATGTATCTCAAAGAACCTGTTCCTCTAGCATAAACATGTTTATGTTTTTACATGATATTTCCTACAAGTTCCTGACAATCTGATGATAATTTTTCCAGGTACACTTACAGGATGGGTCATCTATTATCCTCTGGTTCGTACATCTGGAGCAAGACGTATTCATTCAAATCGTCCCCATATCCTGGCCAAGACTCATTGCAGCGTGTTATAATATTTGGTGACATGGGGAAGGTAGTATAAACCATTCTAAATTTGAATAAGACAATACTGTTGATCAAAGTATTTAACTCTGTAGGTGCGGTCAAAATCATTAGTGCATCAGCTGGAAGACTTCTTGACCAACCAATTGGCCGCGGACACGTGGTAGCTAGGTCCACGCGGAAGGTCAGCCTTAGTCAAAAATTCTATTCTAAGAAGACGGTTGACCACCCAATAGAAGGAAAACACGTGTAGCACATAAAAATGATGCTCGCGGAGACGACCCGCGGAAGTGAAGGCACCGCGGGACCCTCGCTGGCGCCGCGGAGGAACTAAAGGTGTACCATGATGGGCACGACGGCAGAGGACCACAAGAAGACGCGGAGAAAACGGCCTTCCGGACACCATTGGGAAATTTCTACTACATTGTCATGCATTTCGGCCTCAAGAATGCAGGGGCAACGTACCAGCGGGTTATGACGGCAATCTTCCACGACCTAATGCACAAGATAATAGAAGATTACGTGGATGATCTGGTGGTGAAGTCCAAAGAGCGGAAGGACCATCTTGCGGATTTGGCCACTGTCTTCGCCAGATGTAGGAAATTTAACCTTAAAATGAACCCTCTAAAGTGTGCATTCGGGGTCACCGCGGGCAAATTTTTGGGCTTCCTTGTACATCGCCATGGAATCGACGCGGACGAAGTCAAAATCAAGTCCATCACGGAAATGCCCCTGCCCCACTCTCAGAAGACACTCAAACGATTCCTGGGAAAGGTGTCCTACCTACGACGCTTCATCCCCGCGATGGCAGAAATCGCGGCACCATTCGCGGACCTATTGAAGGGGAACTCAAAATTTGAATGGAAGCAAGAACATCAACAAGCGTTTCAGCGGATCAAAGCGGCTTTGACCTCTCCCCAGACAATGGTGGCTCCAGTCGCGGGAAAACCGTTGATTCTCTACTTGACCTCCACCCCGAGATCCATTGGGGCCTTGCTGGTGCAAGAGGTAGATGGAACAGAGCGCCCAGTCTACTACATCAGCAGGAAGGTTCAGGGAGCGGAAGAAAGGTACTGCCTCCGTCCCAATTTGTTTGTCCAATTTTGAGATTCCAACTTATTAAGGAAGCACAATGATTACACTCAAAATGTTTTTAGTTTCCAAAAATACCTTCACTTTTTGAACAATTAATGAGAGTGCACATTTTCCAATACATGATTTTTTGAAAAGTGAAAGGGCATTTAGGAAATTTTCCCTAGTCAACTTCTATTTGGACAAACAATTTGGGACATGTTAAAGTCAAAAAGTAGACAAACAAATCGGGACAGAGGGAGTACATCGCTATCGAGAGGCATTGTTTAGCCCTCGTTTTCACCGCGCAGAAGTTCCGGCATTACTTCCTATCGTTCCCTATCTAGATAATTACCAAGTGTGACCCGGTAAGATATCTCCTGTCTCGACCCGCCCTCACAGGTCGGGTCGCTCGCTGGTTGTTGACACTTGCAGAATTCGATATTTCATGCGCGACTCCAAAAGCAATCAAATGTCAAGCCCTAGCGGACCTCCTGGCCCAATTCCCAAGCGGACAGTGCGAACCACTCGAAGAATGTCTACCCGGAGATGGTTTCGAAGCTCTCGCGGCCAGCACAGATGAACAGCATTGGACGCTCAGCTTCGATGGGGCCGCGGGTAGTGGATAAGGAGGTGCGGGAATAGTGTTACAAACCGAAGAGGGAGACAGAGTCAATTTGGCCTACAAATTGAACTTCCCTTGCTCCAATAACGAAGCGGAATACGAAGCATTGATCTTGGGTCTGATAGCGGTAAAAGAAAGAGGAATCAAGCACCTGAAGATAGCGGGAGACTCAAAACTGGTAGTCCTACAAACGGAAGGAATTTACGCATTGAAAGAGCCAACCTTGGCACCGTACCGAACGACGGTCCAGAAGTTGATAATTTTTTTCAAAACCATCAACATTGTCCACAAGCCCAGGTCAGAAAACCGTTTTTTGGACGCCCTTGCAATGCTGGGGGCAAAGACAGAATTCGAGGAAAAAAGGGCCTGTATTGAGATTGTGAAGATGTTCGAACCATCCGCGGTAGAGGACTTTTCAGAGCCGACGGAGGATTGGCGCGGATCTATCAAAATTCAGTTAATCACTGGCGTAGGGCACCTACCCACCACAGAGCTTTCATGTTTCATAGTTCTGCGCGGAGAGTTGTATCACCGCGGTCCGCAGGGGTGGCTCGCGCGGTGTGTTGATTCAAAAGAGGCAGAAGAAGTCCTGGACCGGATTCACGACAACAATTGTGCGGACAATGAGATAGCCCTATACAGAAGAATCCAAAGACAGGGTTACTATTGGCCTAGCATGAAGAAAGATGCTGATCTGATCGCAAAGAACTGCACTTGGTACTCCCTATACGCGGCCAAGCCAGAATGCCTGATGGCGAATGCTGGCAACCAGGAGATAGATTGGAGACAAGTCTACATTGACTACCTGCGTGAGGGATCCCTGCCCATCGAACGAACTGAATCTACAAGGGTTGTCCGCGGAGCCCGACGCTTCTTCTTAGATAAGGGACTCTTATTTAGAAGGACCCTCGATGGGATGCCCCGGGTATGCGTAGACAAAGAGGAAGCGGAAGAGATTCTAGCAAAGACCCACGGAACCGAACACCAAGGGTGGAGAAAGCTTTATGAACAGTTGGTCCATCTAGGATATTTTTGGCCCACTATGGAGAAGGATTCCAAGCGTCATGTTCAGAGGTGTCAGGCTTGTCAGAAGTTTGGAAACTTGGTCCACGCTCCCTCTGTGGAATTGCATTCAATCCGCGCCCTTACCCCTTTCATACTTGGGCCATGGATCTAGTCGGACCAATCAAGCCAGCGTCACGGAAAAATAGATGGATTTTGGCAGCCACAGAGGTTTACACCAAGTGGGTTGAGGCTGCTCCGTTGAAGAGGGCCACGGGAGATGCAATGGCAGCGTTTATCAAGGAAAATATCATCTGCAGGTTCGGCATACCCAAGATGATTCTTTCTGATAACGGGACTCCGTTCATTAATCATCACGTGGGAAGCCTCCTCGATGAATACGCGGACGATCACCGTACCTCTAGCGCTTACTATCCGCAAGGAAACGGGCAGGCGGAAGCAACGAACAAGACCCTGATAAGAATACTGAGCAAGCTGCTGGATGAGCGTGGGGGCACTTGGGCTGATCATCTACCAATAGCCCTTTGGGCTTATCGTACTTCGAAAAGAAAATCTACCCGCGTCAGCCCTTTCAGCTTGGTGTATGGAGCGGAAACGGTCTTGCCCACGGAATTAAGCGTCCCCTCCGCGCGGATGATCCTCGCGGTGGAAAACTCCGCAGAAGGAAGAAGGGCAGATCTAGAAGCCCTCGAAGAAAGAATGATGGCAGCAGCCCTCGCCCACGAGAAATATTGGGAATCCATGGCACGCTACTACAACAAAGGCGTGGTGCCACGGGTGTTCAAGGTTGAGGAGTTAGTTTGGAAGGCTACCGCGGCGGTAATGAGGGATCTGAAGACGTCGAAATTCACACCCAGATGGGAAGGACCCTACGAAGTAATCAGTGCTTCTGCCAGCGGGTACTACCACCTGGCACGTGTTGAAGATGGTTTCAAGACCGGGGCAGTGAATTCCAAATATATCAAGAAGTTCTACCCGTGAGAGAAGACATTGGGGTTCGTGAGCCTCTGTTTTACTCTACCAGTTCCTTCCCCTTCTGTTCTTTTTTTCCTTCCTTCTTGTAATCATGTTATGAAGTTCAATGAAAAGCGGTGTCATTCTGTGAACTACACTGAAATTTGTAACTGTCGGATTGATTATCTTTTAATGAATTTTGGCACTTGTTCCTATCTCATGCTGCCTCCTTGATGTTTTATGCTGAAACGAAACGATACGGTCACGCGGAGAGATCATTTCCACGGAACTGTCACCCCCTTTATGATTCATTAATTCAAACTTAACGATTATCAAATAGAGATGATGCTAAGTCGCGAGAGGTCAGAACATGACCCGCGAGATTCGAACTTAGTGATTATCAAACAGAGATAATGTTAAGTCACGAGGGGTCAGAACATGACCCGCGTACCCCAGGCTTGGCGGTTATCAATTAGAGACAATGATAAGCCTCAGATGGCCAGAACATGGCCCCCCGAGTTCAAACTTAACGATTATCAAATAGAGGTGATGCTAAGTCGCGAGAGGTCAGAACATGACCCGCGAGATTCGAACTTAGTGATTATCAAACAGAGATAATGTTAAGTCACGAAGGGTCAGAACATGACCTGCGTACCCCGAGCTTGGCGGTTACCAACTAGAGATAATGTTAAGTCTCAGACGGCCAGAACATGGCCCACGAATTCAAGCTTAAGTGGTTGTCAAATGGAAATAACAATTGAGCCCAAAGAGATCAGAACGTGGCCAGCGCGTCCCAGTCAACGATCATCAAACGGAAAATAATGCCAAGGCAAGAGTGGTCAAAACGTGGCCCGTGGCCTAGAAACCCGCGGGATGGGCCAAGCCGAAAATGGTCGAGACATGATCCGCGGGTAGAAAGTGGAAATATCATTACTAAAAAAAGGGCAAGATCAACACACAGGTGATATCATTGACACAAAGACAATCTTATTCCAATAATGCCAGTTTTATTCAAAAAAAGGAAGAAGAAGAAGGGAAATAGTACATGTGTTTTACAAAAAAAAAGAGGGGAAAAGGAAAGGAGGGGAGGCCCGAAGATTGCCAATCCGCGAAGACAAGCCCCTTTGGGTCAGGGTCCTCAAGGTTCAATGCTGTGGCAGCCAGCTCCGCGTCACGCTGCATCACCTGGGCGAACCTAGCCTCCAGGTTAGCCATATGCTGCCGAACGGACTCCATATGGGCAGCCAAGTCCTGGATCTCGGGCCTCAGAGCAGCCCTTTCTCCCGCGGCCCTCAGGGCAGAACTCCTCACGCATAGCCAAGCCAGGTCAAACCCCAAGACCTGCATATCCTGTGCAACCTCCTGCAGAGCGGCTTCCATCTCAGGAGTGAAGTCCCCAAAGCGTAGCTGTGCCCAAGGGGTGAGCACTTCGTGGAGGCTGGTAAGGAAAATCACCCCAAGCCGGACAGACCGCGGATTGAAGGAGCCGAATGTCTCTGGATGGGACCGGGCTATGGCATTCAGTAGCGGGTAGCAGGCCTCATCTACAGGATAGCCCGCGGGGAAGAGGCGGACTGGCTCCTCGGCCTCGGTGTCCATGGGGCCCTTCCCCAGATCTGGAACAGGGCTCTGCCTAGGGGGAGACTGCTCCCTGGACTCCGCTTCCTCTCTTTGCTCACCCATCTCCAAGTTCAAATCAAGTGCGAAGTCTCCAAGGGCTTCCCTGTCCCCCCAAAACATCGTCAATAGGTAGGAAGGTCATATCTTTAAATAAAGAATTCAGATCTGAGTCAGTAATGGAGGTGGGCCCCCCACAAAGCTCTTCGTTTACCTCCAGCTGTCGGTCAAGAGAGAGGGCGGCAGGCTCAGCGGGCGGAGTAGGCGTACGTCTCGCAGACTGATGAGGAGAGTGGGTCTGTGAGGTGGAACACGCTGGGGAATGGGGACTGGTGGCGTCCGCGGCCGTGTCCTGCCCTGCATTCGATCCAGGGCCTTGCAGGAAAGAGGCATTTGAGATCCCTAGGGAGTCGCCAGCAACCCGGCCCAGAAAGCTTTCGGTGGAGCAGATGCAGGCGCTGGTAGACTGTTGATGGGACCCAGAGGGAGTAGAGGTCGAGCCTGCTTCTGATCCACGGCGGGACCCCCCGCGGTAGCTCGAGGAAGTGTCTCAACATTATCCTCCTCCTCTTCCCTCAGGAGCTGTGCAGTTGCCGCGTTGATCGGCTCCGCGGCGATGTCGGCCTGGCCCACAGACTCGCGGGTGTCCGTTGACGAAGGAGGCTCGCGGATCTCAGAAGCCGCTGCATTAGATGGAGAAGGGTCTCGATCAGCAGAATAAACCATGACATTTTCGGAGTCCTCTGAAGAAGAAGATGACTCGGAAGAAACCGTGTTGGGATCTCCCCCAACGTCAACAATGGAGGGCTCGTCAGGTAACATACCTCCAATAACCGCGGAAGACTCCGGTTCCGGGTGAGGAAAGGGAACTGGTTCCGCCCGAGTCTGGATCACCTCAGCCTCCCTTTGTTCTTCTGGGGAATCAGAAATGTCCACTACAGTGACATCTTCCGCGGCAAGGCCCTCCGCGGGTATGGACGACCGGGCTTGCAGGGCCGCCAGGTGGACGCTGAGGGGGAGGCGGTCTTCGTCGTCGTCATCGTCATCGTCATCATCGTCACCATCACTGCCCTCCCCCATGTCCTTGTTCTCTTCATCATCAGACTCCACCACAACTGTTCAAGAAATTGTGACAGAGTGAAAGTTAGAAATCAGAAGAGGTAGGACGACAGAGGTGATGTTCTAGCAAAGCAAAGCTTACCATCGAGGCGGCGGCATTTGGACTGAGTGTCTGGGGCATCCACCTCCGCTCCGCCCACTGCTTGTTCCACTGCTTCTGCCTCTGCGGCCGCCTCTGGCTCGAAAGCCACGAAGGTGCTATCATCCCGCTCCCGCTGCTGAAGAAAAAAGAGCAAAACAAAGAGAATAAGCCCCAGAAAACAAAGAAATTAAGTGTCGTTAATTCAGCATGAGGAAGGCCATGTACCGTTCAGATGCGCTTTCGGCGACGGGCCCCCCTCGCCGCAAGCGCCTGAGAAGAGGAAGGTTGAGATGGCTCCGCTGGGGGCGGAGGTTGTGTCCTCCCGCGGGCCCCCCGCGTGCTTGTGCGCCTCGGGGCGGCTGGGGGTGGCGGGGGAGGCATCTCAGAAAACGCCCTGTTCAGGGGCGCGGCATTGATCACGGTCCATTGGCTGTGGGGTCCACGCCATTCTGCTCCCCGGACCCCGGTAATGGCCCGCAGCGAAGTGTCCCGCATGCGAATTGTAGATGCCTTAGGAACCACAGCCTGCCCACGGACAAACGTCAAGAAGTCCAGGTTCCTTCTCCAGAACACGCGGAATTCTGGAGTATAGCCCGAGACCCTATCCCTGGCCGGGATGGGCAAATCACCAAGTCGCGCCAGGATTGGGGAAAGTTGGCCCGCCATGAATCGGAGCTGGGACTTCACAAAGGAAGGCATCGCAGGAGCAGGCCCAGGCACCCCTTGATCGAAGCCCAACTGCATCGCAAAACGGTCCGGGCGGTGCACCATTACTCCAGTAGTCTCGTTGCATAGGAACGGGAGCCACCCAGGAAGAGCTATGAGCGCGGCATTGATCACCGTCCGCGCCACGTGGTCGCCACCGCTCGTGCGTTGAGAGAAGAAACAAGTGGGAGAAGGCACTGGCCCACGCCCATGACGCCCGGAGAGGGGATGTTGTAGGGTCGCTGGGTGAAGTTGGCTTCAATATCACATGCCTCGTACCATGAGGCGTCGCTACTGGTGCCGTGCCATTGCTCCGCGCGAGATCGCTGCCCTGACGGCTGAAAGGCCAGCGGAAACGGGGCAACGGAGCGGAAGTGCTCGAAAAAGTACGCGAGCAGGAAGGTGGAGTGGGCCATCGAAAGATGATCGCATCTACCGAGGGACCTGGCGTAATCAGCTTGTACCAGGTCCAGTTGACGGTAGAGCGACCCCAAGAATAGGGGCGCCAGCGCGACAGGTTGGCTGCGGGCTAGGAGCACGGCCAGTGGGAAGACCGCCTGGGAGAGGCCATCGATGGGATAATCAGGCAAGACATAGTAGGAGAGGAAGTAAGAAAAAAACCCCGCCATGTAGAGCCGCTGCTTGTATTGAGGGCCCGCGACGAAGTTCCGCGCGGCACCAGGAGCAACAGTCCTCGCGGGCTGAAGGTCCTTGAAGAAGTAGCGAAGCCAACTCCCAAGAGAGGTTTTCTTGGCATTCGCCGCGGTGGCCTTGCGGACGCCCTGGGCAGTGAAGATAGGTCCGTTCTGGGCCTGCCTGTGTAGCGTTATCAAACTCGCGATGTCATCTCGATCCTCGCGTGAGAGTTTGGCCAAGTCCATAATGTTGGCCCCGCGGAGGGACAAACAAGTGAGAATGAAGGCATCCTCCAGTGAGAGCCCACTCTCCCCCCATGACCATGCAAAGGAGTGAGTATCAGTGCTCCAGCGCGAGCACGCAAACTCTAGGTTCCTAATAGCCGCCCTCTGCCAAGAGATGCTCAGGCGCCGCGACAGCTGAACGACGTCGATAGTACCACTGGCCAACAATACCGGCCAGAGACGGGGATCGCTGGCAACGTCATCCACCCATTCTGCACATTCGGTGGGTGGGGAAGCTTGGGCCCCAAAGCGGCATTCCAAAAAGGGGAAATCCCCGCGCTCGAGGCGGAGGCAAAGCACCGAAGAGGGGTTGACTAACTCTGCATGTTCCGGGGCGGCAGGGGCTGTGAAGAAGGTAGGGTCAGCCACGGGAGCACCCACGACAAGGTAGACCCCCGCGAAGGCCCAGAATGGATCCCCAACTGTCCGCAAGTACGGGGCCCTCTGCCACTGGTCCGCGGAGGGAACTGGGACTTTAACATTTGGATTACGCGCAACCATTTACGTTTTGAGTGGAAGAGAAAGGGAAGTTGTGACCACGAAGGGTGGAAAGTGACAAGAAAGAAAACGATCGCTCGCTGAGAATCAGAAGAGAAAGTGACAGCACTTTGACGGAGATTTGGGCGTTAGGTGAAAAAGGAAATAATGGACAAAGGGTTTATATAATGGTCAAACGGTGGGAGCATTTATGACGACCGTACAAGAAAAGTCACGACGGTACATGAAGGGACGTCAACGGTTAACATACTCGTTGCTCCGCGGAATGAATCAGGGGCAACCGCGGAAACTCACAAATGGGACAGTACGCACGCGAACGACGTGCACTCATCGTACGCGCGCGGGGGGCATATGTAGGTGCGGTCAAAATCATTAGTGCATCAGCTGGAAGACTTCTTGACCAACCAATTGGCCGCGGACACGTGGTAGCTAGGCCCACGCGGAAGGTCAGCCTTAGTCAAAAATTCTATTATAAGAAGACGGTTGACTACCCAATAGAAGGAAAGCACGTGTAGCACATAAAAATGATGCTCGCGGAGATGACCCGCGGAAGAGAAGGCACCGCGGGACCCTCGCTAGCTCCGCGGAGGAACTAAAGGCGTACCATGATGGGCACGACGGCAGAGGACCACAGGAAGACCCCGGGGTTCTATTTGGGCCTAAAAGGCAGGGCCCAGAGGGAGCCCCGCGGGAAGCAAACGATCGCCGCGGGTCGCGACCTTGCTCTTGCGGGAATTGGGGAAGTTCTTATGGCTTGGTGGCTTGGGATGGAGGTAGCGTCGCGGAAATGCGAGTCCTCCCGCGGAAAGACCTCCGCGGGAGGGCGAGTCTATCCGGGACCTGGAGGTACGGGAGGGACACATGTTGGGGACTTATAGGAGCGCCGTTCTGGGCTTAACCTAGGCCCAAGTGCCCTATAAATACCCCTGTCATTCCCAATGATTGTCAGAGGCTGACTTTTCTGGAAAGAAAGGATGTGAGCACTGATTCTAAAGAATGAGAACATTCTTCCCCGGAGAGAAGGTGACCTCACCTGTTCAATTCCAGAGAAGGTCAGACATCACCCCCGCGGAGAACAAAGGGACACGTTGCCTTTGTCTTTTCCGTACCTCTTGCTCCTTCCCTCACCCCACAAGATCATTCCCCTTTCCTCCTTGGTACTAATCATCAGCCAATCGCACCTCTCCAGCTCACACTTCTACACGTAAGCACCTCCAGCGGAACCCAAATCACCCACAAACTCAAAACAGTTAGCCAGCCAAACAAGAACAGGAAGTAAAAAGGATTCACCGGACTCTCAATAGGATATATTAGTATTAGAGCACACATAATGGCTTAGCTTCTCAAGAGAAATTTATGCATGAGGTGAATACATTATGCTTCAGCCTAGTAAACTCATGTTGCTTTTATCCTTCATGTCACTGTTATGTACTCTAGCATTAGGCTAGTGGGAAAAAAAAAACTATGATTAAGCCATGTCAAAGACCAGAAGGAATATTTTAAGTCACTTTGTTATTATGGAGTGGTACAGGAATTCAAATGGCTAAAAATAGGACATTCACCTAGTCTTAGGACTTGGGAGAACTCGACTAGATGTCCCTGGCTTGCATGCAGCATAATTGCATAAATGGTCTTTTTACTATGCAATTTAGGTATATGCATTTTGTCATTCATAGCTCGTAGTCAATTTCATTTTGTCTTGTGCCTTGCAGGCGGAGCGTGATGGATCGAATGAGTATAGTAATTATCAACCAGGTTCGCTTAACACTACAGACCAACTCATCAAGGACCTAGAGAACATTGACATAGTTTTCCACATAGGAGATATCACGTACTCCAATGGATACATCTCACAGTGGGACCAATTCACATCACAGGTGGAACCCATTGCATCAACTGTACCATATATGGTTGCAAGGTTAGTATATCACATCGCTACTAACTGTATGTTCAGTATTCATCATGTCTACTCATGAGTTTGTAGCAACATCCTTACCTTGACGTGTGTGGCAGTGGCAATCATGAGCGTGATTGGCCAAACACAGGATCCTACTATGACACTACAGATTCAGGTGGCGAATGTGGCGTGCTAGCTGAGACCATGTTCTATGTTCCTGCAGAGAACAGAGCTAAGTTTTGGTAAGTGTATTGATTCCTTTCAAGTATCTTTGGTTAAACCTCTTGAGAAAAGGAACTTCATTTATTAGCTAAGTGTTAACAAATAAGTGTAATCAGTTTTAGAAGGTGGTTTTACGAATAATAGAATGGAGAAAAATCAGAAAACATTTCTAGGGTAGGCCTTGAAAAACTTCAAATGGAGCTCCCCACTTTTGACAAAAGCTTATAACTGATATCAGACCTGAATTTGGGATTCTGACTATGTCATAAGTGGCTATGTTTATGCGTGTCTCATTGTCTCCTTAATATTAGAAGAAAAGGAGTTAAATTTTGCTTTTAGTACGAGAGTCTGAGGTTTGGGTCGTTAAAGACCGCAAGGTTTGGTAGGTGCTTTCCAGTGCAAACTTCAAAGTGCAATACCCTTTAGCTAATCGTATCTGCTATTCGATGATTATTGACTTGTTGTCGAAGGTTTTCGTGAGATCAACATAGGATACGTGACACACACCTTGATTAAATACCTTCAGCTGGGCTTGTAAAAGCTAAAGCAACTTTGAGAAACTGCTCCTCTCGAATTCATTATAGCAGTTGTTGATATGCGTACGCCATAAAACGCCATTTTCGTCACATATTAAATGTCTACGTAGTTGGGTGCCTTTTATTTGATATCAATCAATTTTAATTGTTTTCTCCCATTAAACCTTGTCCATCCAATCAGTTGGCTATGATTATTACCTCTTCATTTGTCGTACTTCAGTAATCTGTATCTTCGCAATCCACGTTCAGGTGCTTTCTCTAAGGCTCTAAATGTTAATTGACAGGTACTCAACTGATTATGGCATGTTCCACTTCTGCATAGCACACACTGAGCACGACTGGAGGGAAGGTTCTGAACAGTACAAGTTCATCGAGAGTTGCCTCGCATCAGCAGATAGGCAAAAACAGCCGTGGTTGATCTTCGCTGCTCACCGTGTTCTTGGCTATTCTTCCGGCTTCTATTACGGCTTGGAGGGTTCGTTTGAAGAGCCCATGGGAAGGGAAAGCTTGCAGAAGCTCTGGCAGAAGTACAAGGTGGATATGGCATTTTACGGTCACATTCACAACTATGAAAGAACTTGCCCCATTTATCAGGTATTTAACTTGTTCCCTAGTTTGTATTTGAATCTTCTAAGCTGCAAAGTAAAAAACCTAAATCTTTAAACAAGGTGGAAGATAATGTTCACCTATATCTAGCTTGCTGCCGTAGACAACTCTGTAATTATTAGTAATTTATCGACCTAATTACTACTCGATGTTTATGTTATGTTACAGAACCAATGCGTGAACTCAGGAAAATCGCACTACTCGGGCACCGTGAACGGAACTATCCACGTTGTAGTCGGAGGAGCAGGAAGCCACTTGTCAGGGTTCAGCCAAGTAACTCCCAGTTGGAGCCTCTACAAAGATTATGACTTTGGATTTGTAAAATTGACAGCATTTAACCACTCGTCTCTTCTGTTTGAGTACAAGAAGAGCAGAGATGGGAAGGTCTACGATTCGTTCACCATCTCAAGGGACTATCGAGATGTTTTAGCCTGCATACACGATGGCTGTGAAGCTACCACTTTAGCCTCTTGAACGCAATTTTCAGTATTCGTTGAAAGAACCCATTGGGTGATACTGAGTGTTTGATAACATATTTCATTTTGGGGGGATTGGTAATGAGGTGGGATTAGGATTGGGATTGATAATGAGGTGGAATTACTAACGAGGAGATGAATCTTTTATTCATGTTTGTTTTGGACTGGATTAGATTGTAAGATTGTGAATAACATGTTTGTTTTGGATAGGATAGGATTGTGAACAAAATTCTCTTTCCAACCTTAATCCCATGGGATAGGATTGCTAATAACACCTCCCCCTTGGGTTGGCTAATCCCATCAATTGGGGGGATTAAGTATCCCATGGGATTCCTAATCCTACCCAACAAAATCACACCAAACATGGTTTTTGGAGACAAGCTCACTTTGGTAATCCTATCCCAAGCTCTAGTCCAGCTATCAAACATTAGATTATTGTCAAATGGAGTACTATTAAATTAAAACTGCTGCTCAGGAAAAATCAATGGAATCAATAAATATGTACATGTGTATGTTATACTTCTTTGGTTCCTTGTATACTGGGTTGTAAATGCGACGAATTGGTATTTCAACCTATTTCAGAAGTTTAAGCCCGGTTCAATCAAGATAGATAAGTAGCCCTAACTCAGCAGTTTTTGTATTATAGAACATAGCCTCTGAATGGATGGCTTACCTTAAAATACATTCACAATACACACAGAAGAAAAAGCAAGAAAAAAAATGACTGCTCAGCAGAACAGAAACCCACCTTGAGCCCTCACCAGCCGCAAAAAAATTCGTACCCAATTCCCCAACTGCCTCAAATAGGTGGCCACCTTTATGCATCATGTGCAGCTGCAGTCTCAACTCTCACGGGTTCTCTACATACAAGGTCACCGAAACTCTTTATCGGCCTTCGGAATATGACTATATGAGGATACTGCAAGGACACTACAACTTGTCCTTGAGTGGGAAACCTTGAATCATTCTAGCTGGGAGTGATCATCAAGGAACCATCTCCATTTCATTGGTTCTGTAGTCTTGTCCACTTGACGAGCTAATGGATGCAATATCTTCTATCCGTAGGGGAGAATGTCGAGCCATGTATTGGAACACAACCTAAGAGCAAAAAGATGAGTTTATAGCTTCCGTTTACGTACTAACCTCACAGAATTAGCTAAAAACAAACAAGGGACGTTGATAACAGTTCGTAGTGGTTTGCAGAAGGAACAATCCAGTAAATAGCAGCTACCCCAACACAAAGGCACCCAAGCTCTGGGTCTGGTTTGGGCCAAAATACACAGAGGTTTCCCTCCAGATAGACAAGACCCTACCCACTCTTTACGTGCCCATGTACAGAATCCTGATTCCTCATATGCTTCATGCCTTGGATTCTTGTTATGGCACGAATGCAACGTTAATACGCACACTCTGCTTAATTAGTTCAATTCATGAGGTAACATTTAAGAGCTAATGTTAACAAGCAGACATGAAGGTGTAGACATCATAAGGACGTTTTTGGTGTTGTTCTAATTGAACTTTCTTGTTTTGTTTGCTTTATGAAAAAGATGACAGCGTTATCTTTGAACCCCGTGGAGCCTAATGTGCTGCCTGGAATCCGTTCGATACTTCAGCAGAAGCAAGTGATGAACCATGGTTTTGAGCAATGGATCATTCAACCAAACAGAGAAGCAGAGAGAACAAGGGATTTGAAGGATATACAACGAATTCTAAAAAATAATTACCATGCATTAGCTGACATACAATCCCTAAATATGAACTTTCATAAACCCATACGTACTTTACCTTGCACAATCACAATCACGCATGTGCTCACGTTAGGCATCCATTTAACCTTATTCAAACTATGCACATGCACATTCAAGCCAAAATCCACTTCTCATAAAACTGCATGCATGCTTTCAGCCAAGTTTAGCTCGGGAAGACTCCACAAGTTTAGTTTAGCGGCGACAAAAATGCATACAATATTAACGTATACAAAACTCTAGGTAAAGCAAAGATTTATTTTGCTTGGAAATTTATTGAGTCTGATATATTTAATTTTGCCTTGCTATATTATCTACTTCCTCAAAAAATTAAGTGATGTTTCATTTACTCTGATTTTGTACGAATGATCAAGTGCAAACAAGATTAAAAAACCCAAATCGAATGTGAAAAACTATAAAATTTAAATAAATAAAAAAATTGCTTGAAACCTAGAAATTTTGCCATACTTTAGTCGGTTCGGTTCAAACCCATGCCAGGCGTTTCGTTTTGCTTCTTAATCTCCTCAGCAATGGCGCTTCGCTTTTTCATCTCGTCAGCAATGGATTCAACAGACGCGGCGATGGAAGACAAAGTCGTCGGAATCCCAGTGGTCCTCCGGTTCAAACCCACCCCAGACGTCTCGTTTCGCTTCTTCATCTCGTCAGCAATGGCGTTTCGCTTCTTCATCTCGTCAGCAATGGCGTTTCGCTTTTTCATCTCGTCAGCAATGGATTCAACAGACGCAGCGATGGAAGACAAAGTCCCATCCAGTTTTGTGACATATCTTGCCCCATAATACGAACCGAAGAACGCAACAAGGGTCACGGCTGTCCAACCCGCCACTTTACTGTATACGCCCGTATTGGGTCGACTCGCGTGTGGAGAAACCGAGAAAATCTCATCGCCATTCTCTGTGTGTGTGTGTGTGTGTGTGTGAGAGGCCAGTAAACCCTACTAAAACGCAGCTTTTATGTTCTTGGGTAAATTTCAATTTCCTTCACACCCCTTGAGGTTTGGTTTTAGTACACAGTCCCCCTCCAAGTTCAGCAAAAAACACTAACACCCCATGAAGAACTTGCGGTTATCTGAGTGAACCGATTTTTTAAAAGGCTACGCGAAAAATTAGTTCAAATTTAGCACGCGAACGTTTCGAATTGTTTGTGTGGATCCCCGAAATAAGTCCCGTATATTCTCGTAGTCTTTTTATTTGGTGCCCACATGAACTGTTTAACGTCAAAGGTTTGGACTCCCCTTATCTATTAGACCATACAGGTTTTTTTTTTTTTTTGGATCATTTAACAAGGCCCGCAGGCATTAGACCATACAGGTTGTAATGAGAAAGTTGGTGGATAAATACATCGTTTTCATAGTTTATGGATAAGGTAGCAAAAATTTGAATAGCTTAGAGAATAAAAACGAAATTAATTCTTTCGTTTTCAAATAAGAATGTTGGATGGCCATCTCGGCCGACCTGTCTGTATCTGATCCGTTACCCATTCCAAACGGATCGGGGATTCAAAGATTTTTTCGGGGATCGGGGTAGATACGGATTTTTTTTTTTAAAAAAATCTGGGATCAGATCAGATTCGGGAATAAGCCTATCCCCGCCCCAATCCACCCCGAATCCAATCCCCCCGTCCCCGAATACCCGTCTATATGGAGTATAATATAACATACACATATAATTAACAAAAATGATACTCACACAACAATCCAAACACAACAATTTACACAACCTCTCATATACATGTGGGCTCCACATACACTACTATGTGTGAGCCCCACATGTATGTAGAAGTTGTGTAAATTGTTGTGTTTGAATTATTGTGTGAGTAGCATTGCTCATTAATTAAGGGTTCATTCATTCACAGCCGCACCTCTTTTTCACAATAGCGGTTCTCTCTCTCTCTCTCATTTCTGTCTTCGTCATCCCTTGTTTTGGGATGCCAGTAAGTTATGAAGCACTGACCTTGTTTCCTTTCTTGTATTTAGGATATAGAACTGAATAAAGCCCAGACGAGTGCTCTGTTTGAGCCATACTTTTTCTTTGAGAGCTATAAAAACTATCTGCAAGTGGACATAGGAGCTGTCGACACTGATGATTCATCAGTTGTATTCATATTTGGTGTTGATTTTGTTGTGTAAAGGGTCTGGAAACAAAGTCCAAATAAGAACCAGTTTTTGTTTTTGTTTTTTTTTTCAAATTCAGATTTTCGGATATCCGATCGGATCTCCGTTCCCCGGAGTGGGGATGGAGGACCCAAAAAAATATCCGTCGGGGATCGGGGCGGATTCGGAGGACAGGTGGAGGGTTCGGATTCGGATATTGCCATATCCGCAACTCTTTAGTCTGTGAGTGATTATTCTATGCCTCAGGAACACCTCTCTTCAGTCTGTGAGTAATTATTCTATGCCTCAGGAACACCAAGTAGCGGTGACCCAAAATCTTCCCAACTACTACATATTTTTGTGAGAATCAGCTTAATTGGACATCAAGAACAATATCAAAATTTAAATTTTGGTTTATAAAATCGACAGTGATGGACAATTTAACTTAAAATACTAGTGACAGAATCAGGCCATCCGTTTTATAAACCAAAATTTAATTTTTAACATAACTATTGATGTCCGATCAAGCTAATTTTTTTGCGTAAACACATATATTGCGGATACTACGAGATGAATAGTTCGGATTATTACATAAAATACTCAATAGGGCCCACAATGGGCCATGGCAGAAACCCCACGATTTCTGCCTCATCCGGACATAACACATTCTCTAATATTATATGGTGGAAAAAGGGTTTGGGGTAAACGGGGCATAAAATTGATAGGAATGATACCCTGACCAAACGAAAATCCCGTGCCATTGACCGCTCCTATAAAACGGCACCGTTTGGTGCATTTCACCGCTTAAGCCCTTTGCATTTGTCCTATTTGGTGCACTATTCTTGATCAATTTTTTTTTTAATTTTGTGGGGCCCATTTCATGGTTTTAAAAAAAATTTAGTTTAATCCGAAATTTAGAAGGGTTTTTCAGCACCCGTAGGGTATCTACGAATTCTGAAACACTCTACGAATTCTAAAGTAGCTCTCACCGATATCAGATTGAGCTAATTTTTTTCAAGAATTCATAAAAAATGTTTTGAGAATAACTTGCCGTTTAAATCATCTTTGTCGGATTTGTAATGGGCCTTGCAAAAATTTTAAAAATAAATAAAGACAAGGTCTGCACTCTTATTGATGATTTTTTTTATGATATTGGGGTGCCCATTTCGGATCCTCAAAAAATGCAAGTAGCAAGTCATTCTTAAAATAATTTTTTATGGGTTCTTGAAAAAAATTAACTCAATCCTATATCGATGAAGGTCTACACTCTTCAGAATTCGTAGGGTGTTTCAGAATTCGTAGGAACCCTACGAATGCTAAAAAAGCCCTTCTGAATTTTGAATTGAGCTAATTTTTTTTAGAAACTCATAAAAAATATTTTAAAAATACTTTGCGGTTTGCATAATCTTTTTGGAATCCGAAATGCCTCCCACAAAATCATAAAAAAAATTCATCAAGAATAGTGCGCCAAACAAGGACAAATGCAAAGGACTTCAGCGGTGGAATGCACCAAACGGTGCCGTTGTTTTTACAGGAGCAGTCAATGGCGCCGGATTTTGGGAAAATTTCAAAAAAACCTCTGAACTTTCTGACAACTCGCAAAAAAACACCTGGACTTTCACTATTAACAAAAAAACACCTGAACTTTCTATTCCGTCAACAAATTCACCCCGCCGTCTCATTCCGTCATACAAGTAACGTAAGGAACAAAACGGTAGACTTAACCCTCATCCATTTGCACACGTGGACCCAGCCCTAAGCAATTTTGGGGGAAAAAGTGGTGCCTAACTATTTTTGGAGGGAACAAAACCCTAAACCTACATTAGGGAAAGAAAAAAGAGTTTCATTTGCCCTAAACTCTGGTTTAGACGTAGGAGGAGGTTCTCTTGCCATTGTTAGGATCAAGAATGGTGTGGGTTATGAGAGCCACAACTCTGTGCTAGTATTATTTTTGTGCTTGCGACATAGTTTTTTGGTTTGGACAAGTTATCTGGATAAGCTATTTGTTTTGTGGACAACATTCCAGCTGTGGATAACTGAAGTGAATTTGGATAGCAACATATCAGTTGTGGTTTTTTGTTGGCTAATGCTGTTGTGACTGGAAATGTAAAAGCAAACTTGGCTTCATCATTGGGACAACTCACATACCTCCTCCCAGGGTTCAGATCAGTCCATGAGGTGCGTCCCCTGCGTCTTCCTCCACAAACAAGGCACAAGTTTTCATGGTCCATGGATGTTGAGCTCCACCTGCTGTCCATCATCTTCTTCAGGCATTAGGACCTATTGGGATTTGTCCCACATCGGTTAATATCTCCTCCAACACTAGTATATGAGCTTGGAACAGCCCCGCCAAAAATGGTTAGGGCACCACTTTTTCCCCCCAAATTGCTTAGGGCTGGGTTCACGTGTGCAAATGGACGAGGGTTAAGTCTACTATTTTGTTCCTACTGTTACTTGTATGACAGAATGAGACGGCAGGAGTGAATTTGTTGACGGAATAGAAAGTTCAGGTGTTTTTTTGTTAATAGTGAAAGTCCATGTGTTTTTTTGCGAGTTGTCAGAAAGTTCAGTAGGTTTTTTGAAACGCCCCCCGGGATTTTTGTTCGGTCAGGGTATCATTCCTCTAAAATTGAATAATTTTAATTTTTCGTAGTTCGACTTGGAGCCTCGATTCCGTGTTCTTTTTCCAATAATGCTACGGACCATGCTCTCCACCCACGCCCAAAAACAGGACGCTGACGTGGACTGGGCCCCACGTCAGCTTAAGCCCCCAAAAAAAAAAAAAAAAAAAAACAAATTCCTGAACTTTTTGAATCGGACCCCAAATTAAATCCTGCTTCTCGCGCCAAACCATTCCCACGCTTGAGAACAGAGAGAAACAGAGAGAGAGGAGGAGGAGGAGGCCAACCACCAGCGTCACCTCCACCACAAGCCACCACCAGCTTCACCTTCACCTCCGGCGACCACCACCACTGCATCCACCTCCGGCAACCAATCCGTAGCAAAAATAGACGCACCACCGACGACCACCGAGGTCGAATCCACCACCAAGGTCTCTCTCTCGTCTATATATCTGTGGGTTGTAGATTCAGTTCATTCTAGCTGGTTCAAACAAGAAAAGAATTAGGGCTTGTGTGAAATAAGGGATTTTTTGGGTTGAACCCTATCTGTGTATTTTTAGTTTCATGTTTTACGATTATTTGGGCTCCTTTGATCAGTGATTATTTGATGGTTTCAGTTTTTTATTTTTACATTTGAACTAATTAAGCTTATACCCTCCTATGAACTAACTAATTAAGGCAAGTGTATAAATGATACTATGTATTGATCTCATTCAGTGTCCGATGCTACTGCACATTTATTGGAAAAATGGGCATGTTGTTGATGTGGTGTGAAAGCTTTTTTGAGGAATGGCAGTGCTGGTTTTTGTAGTTGTTTTGGAAGTTTCTATGTATTGATCTTCATGGTAGTTTTGGAGACTGGATATCAGTCTGCAATTTCAGTTTTCTTTTGTTTCTTCTCAACTTCTCGTTGGAAGTTTTCCCCTTCTATCCCCCTCTCCTTCTTCGATGTACCCATTATCGAGTTTATCATTAATAATATTTTTTCCGTTTCAAAAAAAAAATGATACTAGGCATTAGTCGTACTCATTTCCTGATTGATATTTATTTGAAGCTACACTAACATTTCTTGATTATTCATAATTTTTTATGTTTTAACATGTAGGTGATGTTTCTGTCGCCATCACCATCGTCTTTGATGTCGCTAGAGTCTATTCCGTCAGCAATGCCTCCTCGATCGTTGAATCAAGATGAGATAGATACTAATGAGGAGGAGGAGGTATGGAGTGGACACAATGAAGAAGAAGAGGAGGTATCGAGTGATTCTTCAAAAAAAGTGTGTGATGAGATCGGTACTAATGAGAATGGAAAGGAGGCAACAGATAATTTTGAACTTACAGTTGAGCAACCGGAGGTTGGAATGATGTTCGGCACTCCAAATGAAGCTTATTTATATTACTCAAGATATGCTAAAGAAAATGGGTTTGGTGTGGCAAAAAAATGTCACAAAAAGAGAAGTGATGGAACCTTGAGGCATGTAACTTTTCAATGTAGTCGCGGTGGAAAGGCGAGGGTGAGAACAACCAATCCGGTCAAACCACGGCCACAAACAAAAATTGAGTGTCCAGCTCGCCTTAATTTTTCTATATGCCCGGATGGAAAGTGGAGGTTAAATCGGGTTGCATTGGAGCACAATCATGAATATAGCCCGGGAAAGTCCAAATTTTACAAAAGCAATAGGGTTCTTGATGAACATGTGAAAAGAAAGCTCATTTTGAATGATAAAGCCGGGATTCCGTTGCATAAGACTTATGACTCACTTCAGATTCAGGCGGGAGGACATGATAACCTTCCATATTATCAGAAGGATTGTCGAAATCATTTGGATACTGAGCGACGTAAATTACTTGTTGAAGGAGATGCTGAAGCGATGCATAGTTATTTCATGAAGATGAAAGCCGACAATTCTGACTTCTTTTTTGCCATGGATTTGGATGATGAGGGTCGACTGAGGAATGTATTCTGGGCTGATGCAAGGAGTAGGGCAACATGCAAGGAGTTTGGTGATGTTGTGACATTTGACACAACATACTTAGTAAACAGGTATGACATGCCTTTTGCTCCATTTGTAGGCGTCAATCATCATGGTCAGTCGATATTATTGGGATGTGGACTAATCTCTCATGAAGACACCAAATCATTCTCGTGGTTATTTAAGGCTTGGAAGACATGTATGTGGGATTGTGCTCCTAAAGCGATTATTACTGATCAATGTATGGCAATGAAAAATGCTATAGAAGAAGTATTCCCTAACACCCGACACCGGTGGTGCATATGGCACATTTTGAAAAAGGTGCCCGAAAAGTTGGGAAGTTGCGATGCGTATAAATCTATTTCACCCACTTTGTTCAATGTAGTTTATGATTCACTTACAAAAGAAGAATTTGAGGATGCTTGGGAGGTGTTCATCAAAAAGTACGAACTTCAAATTAATGAATGGTTACATGGGTTGTACTTGGAGAGGAATCGATGGGTGCCGGCTTTTGTGAAAGATGTATTTTGGGCGGGAATGTCATCCACACAAAGAAGTGAGAGTATGAATCATTATTTTGATGGTTACATCAATTCAAAGACAACCTTGAAACAATTTGTGGAGCAATATGAGAATGCATTGGCGAAAAAGGTGGACAATGAAAAGAATGAAGATACAAAAAGTTCACAATCTTACATCCCATGCATAATTGAAGATGAGTTGGAGAAGCAGTTTCAAAGTGCTTACACAAACGCGAAGGCGAAAGAGTTTCAAGATGAATTTGTCGGGAAACTTGGTTGTTCTTTACAGGAAAGAAAAGTAGGTGATGTTTGGTCGGAGTATGAGGTAAAAGAGTGGGTTAGATTCGGAGAAGGAGAAGAGAAATGGAAAAAACGTGTGTCATTTACCGTTGATTTTAATGGTGAGACCAATGAAGCCAATTGTAATTGTCGATTGTTTGAGTTTAGAGGTATGGTGTGTAGACATCAATTGATGGTGTTCCATGATAGGGGAGTTCAAAGAGTACCTGACAAGTATGTTTTGAGAAGATGGAGAAAAGATGTGAAAAGGGTCCACAATAAGATTCGAATCAACTATGCTAACTCATCAACAACAATTGAAGCACGTCGGCATGACAACATGTGCAATCTCTTTAATGAGGTTGCCGATTTGGCGGAAGATTGTCAAGAGAAGTATGCTAAGGTGATGGGACGGATACACGAGCTAAAAGAAGAGTTGATTGAATCTTCGGTTGTTTGTGGAAGTAGTATGGGTTCGGGTATCCCTAATGATTCCTTTTCACTTGGAGATGGAGTTGTACCTTCCAAAGAGAGTAGGAAGAACATCCTTGACCCGGTACCTCTTCGTCGAAAAGGAAGACCACCGTCTAAAAGAAAGCAAGGTGTTGCTGAAAAAATTTGTAACAAAAAAAGACAACAAAAAAATAAGACATTGTCTAACGAAAAAGCGAAGGTATAACTTTTTTTTTTCATTTGTTGCTTACTAGTTAATATAGACATACATATTTTGGATGCATGCTTACTAGTTATATTCTTGTACTAATTTCAGGAGGTTGAGGATATTGCGGATGGCCATGTATTTGGGGCACAAGAAAATGTCGTAACTGTGAATGTAAGAAACTTTTTTTATTGCTAAGTGCCTTCTATAATTCCTTTATTAAGTTTTTTGTTTTTTGTTGGGCAGAGTTATCCAAGCTACATGGGGCAATTAATGTGGCCAAATATGACGCCCCACAATATGCAACCAAATATGGCACAAGGCAGAACTATCCTCCCATTTTCTCCAACTTTATGTCCAACCGGAACAGATTTTGACCAATTTTTCAACAACTTCCCGACTTTACAAAGCAACATGTCAAGTTTACTCAATACTCATGTTTGGAGAGGACAATCAAATATTATGGGTACTCAAGTTTTGGGAGGAGGACAATCAAATTTTTTGGAAAGTCAAGGACAGGGTTTGGGAGGAGCACAACAAAGTTTTACAGAAATGATGAATGCAAGAGATAATGGCGAACAATAGAAAACTTGTTTCATATTCTGAAATTGTAACTAGAATTCTGCACATGGAAGTATGGATGTAAAATGGAAGTATGTTTTTTAGCACCTGGAAGTATGGAAGTAATGCTGGTATATAGCACATGGAGTATGGTTTTTAGTTTAAGTATAGACTGGGTAGAATGTAAAAACAAATCCCAAAGATAGGTTTTGAAAAAAATTCGGCAGAGTCTCCTCTATTTTTGGTCCTAGCCCGACGTCTCGCGTCTCAGTCAGTACAGCAAGAACAACAATAGGAATAGCATCAAGTTACGCACAAGCCCACACCAGACATTTCTCATTCTAAATCCATTCACAAGCAAAAATCCATTCACAACACAAACCATAAAATTGAGTTTCAGTTTTGAGTTTCTAGAGTGATGAAAATTGAGGAATGTCCTTGTGTCGTGTCCGTTTCCGTGTCGGACACGGCTCCGTGACCAAGAGCATAGACTTTAGTTTTGTTTGCAGCAATTGCTAAATTAACAAAAAGGACTTGTTAAGTTAAGACCACTTTAGTTCTTGTTAAGACCAATTTCTATTTGCAGCATCAAGGAGCAACCTTGCGGAAGCAATGTTATAACTTGCGGACACAAGCTAGGTAGGTTCTGGAATAATTTGGGCAGCACCTCCCCTATTTTTGGTCCTAACCCGACGTCTCGCGTCTTATTCAGTACAACAAGACCAACATCATGTTACGCACAAGCCCACGCCGGGCATTTCTCATCCTAATTACCATTCACAAAGCCAAAGTCAAAATCATTAAGCACATTCAAGTTTAAAGTTTGAAACAAGAAAGAAAACCAAGCGTTGTCTTCAGAAAACCACAAAAGCAACAAAAAATAAAAGGAGCAAACTACGACGTTTATTAGAACAATAAGTGTAATACATAGTCTTCCGGATACAAAAACCATTATAAGGGCATTACATTTATCCTCTCCCTTAAGCTGCAAGCAAAAGAAAAGAAAAAGAACTACTGCTACCACCCTCACTATCATCCTCCTCGTCTTCTTCATCATCCTCCTACCACCCTCACTATCATCCTCCAGCGAACTATTGAATGCGATAATTACAATTGAAATAGATACAAAATTTGAAGATATATATATCACTAAAGGTCTTCAAGCATATCCCGAGTAAGAACTTCAGCAATCCAGAGCAGGAACATCCAAATCAAAGCAGCATCAAGGGAGACCATATAATCCATAAGCTTAACATAACAGAACCAAAGTGGCAGCACAAGCACAAAAAATCCATAAGCTTCACGCGGTTTCCAACATAGACAATCCAGAAGCATAGAGCATATAATCCACAGGACCAGGCAGCAAAAGAAAAGCATGAGAATGCAGCAAAAATAGGAGCATCGAATCCATCGCAGTAGCAAGAGCGGAGAGAACCAAGAGCTGTTTCTTTCGAGATTGTGATGTCTTGGAATTGTTACATGCTTCCCTGCAATAATAAAATGGCCAAATGAAAAGGTTTCCTTTCAATAGATAATAAAGCATAGCCGAGCAAAAAAAAAAAGATAATAAAGCATAATGTCAACGAATACAAACTTTTCCTCTTGTTTCTTCTTTTTTCCTTTTTTTTTTTTTGAGGGAGACAAAATGATAGTGCTGCATGAACAACCACTGAAGCAAGTTATACACAACACTCAGTAGCATATTCAAGAAATAAAACTAACTTGCTTTGTGACAGAAAAGGCCAAGCATGAAACATACAGCAGTAATTGGTCAAAAGTTTGAGATTTGGGTACGACTAAATAGCTCATTGGGATATCTTTGGGAACCATTGGAAACCTGCATGTCACCTACAAAACATTATTCTTACACCAAATTCCAACTTGCAAAGATTGATTTTCCTAACTTTCAATTGATGCAAGAATTTAAAACTCATGTATTAAGTTTCGAGGGAAGTGGAACAGGTCGGCAACATTAATTAGTGATGATTGAAAGCATTTTAGAAGGAAAACTTCACTTCTGCAACCAAATTAACCAGAAAGAAAAGCCCTCCACTGTCTCCACAAATTTTTTCTTTTTAGAGCAGTACTTGCAATATTCAGATAAAAAACAACCAATTTCAAATATTCAAGCAACAAAATTCTAATCGCGTGGTATTTCATGGGAATCAACAATATTGAATGCCATCAATCAGTTCGACAAGCATGGTTCGAAAGCCCAAACCCAACTGAATACAATGATGATGACCAAACCAAAATTTTGCATCCAGAGCCATCAAGGACCATTCACTTCTGACTGTTGAGATGCATATAAGGAAGCAGAAATCTTATGGTTAGGGTTTGAAACAAAAAAATCCCCAATTTAACAAGCCCTATTTTTTTTTTGGTTTGAACAAGTTATAGTTAAATGAAAGGCTACAGTCGACTGAAATTGTAGGTGTCAACAACAACCCACAGAGAGAGAGAGAGAGAGAGAGAGACCTTGGTAGTAGGTAATGGCGTCGGTGCTGGGCTCAAGCGATTTTCGCCGCTGGTGTGGTCGCCGGATCGGAGGTGGAGGTGAGGCTGGTGGTCGCCGGTGGTGCAGGTAAGGCTGGTGGTTGGCCCGGTGGTGCAAGTGAGGCTGGCGGTCGGCCTCCTCAGTCCTCGTCCTCTCTCTCTTTCTCTCTGTGTTCTCGAGCGCGAGGAGCCAGGACTAATTTCACTTTGGGGGCCGATTCAAAATTCAGGATTTGTGTTTTTCTTTTTTTTTCTTTTTTGGGGCTTAAGCTGACGTGGGGCCCAGTCCACGTCAGCGTCCTGTTTTTGGGCGTGGGTGGAGAGCATGGTCCGTAGCATTATTGTTCTTTTTCTAATCATGGAGTACAAAAGTCTCTCTCTCAACAAAGTCTTTCTCTCTCCTCCCCCACATGGAAACGAGTTCCATTCCAAGTCAAATTCCGAATATCTGTAGGAATCTTTCGACATCAACTACTACTAAATTCAACTACAAAAGCTCCACACGCATCACATGCTTGCGAATGTGGGAACAAGCTCGAGAAAAAAATGGACACCCACAAGCTTCTTCCCAACATCTTCTTGCTCACATTGGTGGCGGTTGTTTTGGGCTCCAATTCAGTTTCAGGCCACATAACTAAGGCCGGTAACGAAATCGGCGAACAGGCGCTTTCGCAAATCGCAATCGAAAAAGCCGTTTACGCGCTCCATGAGTCGGCCTCCGTTAGTGTTCACCCGCGTGTTCTTGGCTTGAAGGTAACGATGCTGTGACTTATACGCATGTATGTGTGTCCAACATGAAGATATGTACTTTTTTTTTTTTTGATCCGATGAAGATATGTACTTAGAACTAGTAATAGTAGTGATTAGGCTTTACAAACATCCTCTATTGAAAGTAAATTACAAAGTTTTACTACAAAAAGAATTTGCTTATGGAATTACCTACTTTTAGGGGGGTGGGAATACAGTAGGACTGTACCGGCCAGAATTCATCCACCGGTACTATCACCGTACCAGCTGTATGTACCACAGTACCAGTTGGAATTTTCCGGTACCAATCAGTATTTGAATTTAAAGGAGGCTAGAGGGTCAGCCGAGCTAAAGCAAGTGTTGTAGCTGCTTTAAGTCTAAAAAAAATTCTAAATTGTAAGGGTCGCTCCTATTTTTTTTTACCGTTATTATAGTCCAACAAAAGAAGTCTTATTTTTAATTTTCGCTTCAAGCCCCTGAAAAGTCAGGACCGGCTCTGTAGAGGGTTAAGGACATACCGGCCGGTTGTTATCTTGTATAGATGGAATTGCTGTCAACCTCTTTTTTGCCCATAAGAGGGTTCGGAATGACGTTCCAAACCCGGGTATATAGCCCAATCAGATGTTATATCAAAGAAACAAACGGGCCTGCAGAGTAATACACCCTAATCAATACCAGGAAGATGGTCCATTCATTGAAGGAATGAGACTTTAATAAATTTCTCCGGTAGCATGCATACAAAGACTGTTTTTCCATGTTCTCAGTAACTTTTCATCCCTTGACCTCACAATTTCCTTTAAAATGCGGATTATATGTTGACAGGGTGAGGATACTCAATGGGTTACCGTGGATTTGGAGTACTCGGAACCATCGGAGAATGATTGGGTTGGTGTCTTTTCGCCAGCGACGTTCAAGTAATGTCTCTGTCTCTCTGTAAAATAAAAAAGAAACCCGTGAACGCAGATAGATGCAGATCTACTCACACCTAAATGGTTTTTTTCATTATTTAGTAAGGGCAAGTGGTTGGGGGTTTTCTGTTTTATTCCCTAGTTTGTAACTTTGTATGCTAAATTTTTTTTTCTCTAACCCTCTTATACAACCTAGTGTAGCTCGTGTATAGCTAATCAAGTACACGTCTTGAAGGACTGTGATAAGTTCACCGTTCATGTACTCGTGTCGTGCCCGTCTAGAACTGTGTCGTGTTGTGCCGTGCCCGTGCCAAAACCGTGTCGTCCCGTGCCAAAACCGTGCACGTGTCGTGCTGTGCCACATTTAAGCATGCCATGCCCGTGCCAAAATCGTGCACATTCCGTGCCTGTGCCACATTTAAACGTGTCGTGCTCGTCTAAAACCACGTTAAAAAAGCTTCTTTGTTTGGTAAGAACACATGATTAACAAACTTGCATAGTACAAGAACAGAATTTCAGCCGCATACGATATGAATCGAGAATTTTCAATAATTGCATTAACAACTAGATCACGACCCACTAGTAATATTGATATTTCCTGTAATTGTGATTGCAAGGAGCGAATTTCATTGATTATGCTTAGGCAATCAGTAACTCTTACACTTTTCTCCCCAAGAGATACATTTTGTTTTCAGAGATGGACCCCTTGGCTAACTTTATGCATCTTTGGTAATATTCCCGAAAAGTCGAAAACTAAGTGGTGTTTTATTGTGGCAGCTCATCAAACTGTTACTATGCTAATGATTCAAAAGAACAAACCCCGGATTTATGCTCGGCCCCCATAAAGGTTTTTTTTTTTCATATGCTAATGGCAAGATTTCATGGATGGTGAATTAGTGTGTTTCAACTTCTGTCCTTTTTAGATCACCTAAAATCTCTTTCTTACAGTACAAATATGTGAATTCCTCCAACTCTCGGTATACAAATACGGGCAAAGCTTCGCTAAAGTTCCAGTTGATCAATCAGCGGGCAGACTTCTCCTTTGCATTATTTACAGGCGGGTTGTCGAATGTACGTAAAAATGGCTGTTATTCTGTTTTTTTCTGCTGCCCAGGCGTTTTTCTGTATACTATTCGCTTAGACCTCAATGAGTTTCCCATTTCATTGTGATGCATTTTGTGTTGACTTTTTCTGCTCTAATAATCGATTCTTTGTGGAATGTTCTCGATTGGCTGGATTTTTTCTGTTCTGAAGAATGTTGATAGCACTAATTTTCTGCTCTAATAATCGATTCTTTGTGGAATGTTCTCGATTGGCTGGATTTTTTCTGTTCTGAAGAATGTTGATAGCACTAATGTGGGGTTTTACATACACTCGTATTGCAGCCAAGATTGGTGGCAGTTTCAGAGAACATAACGTTTGCAAATCCTAAAGTGCCCCTTTATCCACGCCTTGCCCTAGGGAAGTCTTGGGATGAAGTAAGTTTATCTTAACTTGGTGGTTTTTCATAATTTCTTTCAAGAACATCATCACCTTCACTTGCTAGCATGCTGAGCATGACACTTACTAGTTCTAGTAATGGTTTACAAAAAATAAAAAATAAAAAATTGGGACATTATTTTGCATCAAAGCAAGCAGATTTTTCGTGCAAAATAAATGGGAAATTCCGGCTCTTTTGGGGTATGAAGGACATCACTTGGAGGAAAGAAAAGAATTTTCTTGGCAAACCCTTTGCTGTGATCACCAGCCTCTAGACCAGTTACCTATATAATGGCATTGCTTTAATGTGGTTTGAAAACATCCTAAAATTCCTAATCGATATATAGGTGCAATGTCCTACGTTATCAGTTCTTCTGTCTTACTTGGACTTTGTTAATGTAAATCAAAGTACTGTTCTCAGTTTCTTTCTTTCCTTTGCAGATGACAGTAACCTGGACAAGTGGCTATAATATAGATGAAGCCATCCCTTTTGTTGAGTGGGGTTTTAAAGGGGATCTTCAAAGGCCCTCACCAGCAGGCACATTGACATTTCACCGGAACAGCATGTGTGGTATGAATTATGATCCATTTTATCCGCTTATGGTGCTAATATAAGATTTTGTGTACTGCCACTGCGATGAAAGTGAAGAAACCATCTCATTCTCTATCTAAATGAGCAGATATGTACTCATATGTCCAGTTGGAACTCTAGACTCCTCTGCCCTACCCCTACTACCACTCAAGTATATGTTGGACCTTAGTTACACGGAGGGGGCGGGAGTGGGAGCGAGGGAATATAGAAGCTCCAAAGGATGGGAGCGTGAAAGGAGCATGCACATATAATATGAAAATTGTGTAGCATAGAATATACACTTTAAAAGTACAAACATTAAAGGGAGGAAGAATATGGGCCAAGTCTACCATAAGTGTAAGGAATGGCTAGTGTTACAATATGTGGTTTTCTTGTCCTGATGACTTGGGATAGGTATATGAGTTCACCAAAGACCAATTAATAAAGCCAAGTGATAAATTCATGTATTTGTACACAAGGATTGTACAGAAGCTCCCATCTTCGTAAGGAGCGTGCTCCCATCTCAATGCGAACATGCTCCCTTCAAGCTCTTTAGTTGGGAGCGCAGGAGCGCGCTCCAAGGTGGGAGCGGCACCACTTTAGGAGCTCCCTGGTACTAAGTGTTGGACTCGTGTGGAGACAGATAAACTAAGGTATATATATACTTGTGAGTGATAGTATCATTCAGTGGGATTATTGAGTTCTAGCAAAGTAGTTGTACATTTCTTTAAGGACTTTTTAGTAGCTTTGGTCGTAGGATTTAAGTTCTGTCAAAGTATGTTTGTTGGTTGGGTGGAGATTACAAAATTTCTTCAAGTTACTGGAGTAGTTTTTAAAGCCAGAGAGGATATTTCGCTTAAAACTAATATGACGACTCAGATTCTCTCCCTCTCTGTACCTTAGATCAGCGCTCTCTTATCCTTTGTAACAACATGCTTTTATGACCTTCCATATATCACCAACCAAGGATTTATATAAAGAACATGCTCTTTATATATCTCCAGCATGTTAGTTTATATTCATAATCAAACTTTTATATCAAACTCTTTCAAAGTTTGTTTCTTTTTGTTAATGGATGGTTTGTCCCTTACTGAAATCCTCATTCAAAGTATATGTCCTAGTCTCGTATCCCACACTGTTGTCTCGTACATTTTCTTCTAACCATGTGATAAACCTAGAAGTTATGGAATACCTTCATTTCAAATTTGAAACTTCCCTTCACTAGAGAAGCCTCTAAATTCTCTACATGGATCTTCAGTACCTTCTTTGGACATTTGTTAATCCAAGTCATGATTTAGTCAGTAATCAATGTGCCTGATCTGCCAGACTGCTTGTTTTTCAATAGAGGATTAGCATTACCGCTAATTGCTTTGCTAAGTGGCCAAGAGGCATTTGGCCCAATGGCATCCGGGGCTGCACTTAGGTGCTAATCTAACAATACTAACTTTTGCCAATCCAAATGAAAATGCTTTGCTAAGTGACATTTTTATAGTGTCTAATTTCTGTGCATTCCACCTATTTTGTCTAGGCCTGGATCATTCTAAAGTTTTTTCATTGCCATGCAGGCTCACCTGCACGGACAGTTGGCTGGCGGGATCCTGGTTTCATCCACACCAGTTTCTTAAAGGACCTATGGCCAAACACCGTGTATGTATCTCAAAGAACCTGTTCCTCTAGCATAAACATGTTTATATTTTTACATGATATTTCCTACAAGTTCCTGACAATCTGATGATAATTTTTCCAGGTACACTTACAGGATGGGTCATCTATTATCCTCTGGTTCGTACGTCTGGAGCAAGACGTATTCATTCAAATCATCCCCATATCCTGGCCAAGACTCATTGCAGCGTGTTATAATATTTGGTGACATGGGGAAGGTAGTATAAACCATTCTAAATTTGAATAAGACAATACTGTTGATCAAAGTATTTAACTCAAAACGGTTAGCCAACCAAACAAGAACAGGAAGTAAAAAGGATTCACCGGACTCTCAATAGGATATATTAGTATTAGAGCACACATAATGGCTTAGCTTCTCAAGAGAAATTTATGCATGAGGTGAATACATTATGCTTCTGCCTAGTAAACTCATGTTGCTTTTATCCTTCATGTCACTGTTATGTACTCTAGCATTAGGCTAGTGGGAAAAAAAACTATGATTAAGTCATGTCAAAGACCAGAAGGAATGTTTTAAGTCACTTTGTTATTATGGAGTGGTACAGGAATTCAAATGGCTAAAAATAGGACATTCACCTAGTCTTAGGACTTGGGAGAACTCGACTAGATGTCCCTAGCTTGCATGCAGCATAATTGCATAAATGGTCTTTTTACTATGCAATTTAGGTATATGCATTTTGTCATTCATAGCTCGTAGTCAATTTCATTTTGTCTTGTGCCTTGCAGGCGGAGCGTGATGGATCGAATGAGTATAGTAATTATCAACCAGGTTCGCTTAACACTACAGACCAACTCATCAAGGACCTAGAGAACATTGACATAGTTTTCCACATAGGAGATATCACGTACTCCAATGGATACATCTCACAGTGGGACCAATTCACATCACAGGTGGAACCCATTGCATCAACTGTACCATATATGGTTGCAAGGTTAGTATATCACATCGCTACTAACTGTATGTTCAGTATTCATCATGTCTACTCATGAGTTTGTAGCAACATCCTTACCTTGATGTGTGTGGCAGTGGCAATCATGAGCGTGATTGGCCAAACACAGGATCCTTCTATGACACTACAGATTCAGGTGGCGAATGTGGCGTGCTAGCTGAGACCATGTTCTATGTTCCTGCAGAGAACAGAGCTAAGTTTTGGTAAGTGTATTGATTCCTTTCAAGTATCTTTGGTTAAACCTCTTGAGAAAAGGAACTTCATTTATTAGCTAAGTGTTAACAAATAAGTGTAATCAGTTTTAGAAGGTGGTTTTACGAATAATAGAATGGAGAAAAATCAGAAAACATTTCTAGGGTAGGCCTTGAAAAACTTCAAATGGAGCTCCCCACTTTTGACAAAAGCTTATAACTGATATCAGACCTGAATTTGGGATTCTGACTATGTCATAAGTGGCTATGTTTATGCGTGTCTCATTGTCTCCTTAATATTAGAAGAAAAGGAGTTAAATTTTGCTTTTAGTACGAGAGTCTGAGGTTTGGGTCGTTAAAGACCGCAAGGTTTGGTAGGTGCTTTCCAGTGCAAACTTCAAAGTGCAATACCCTTTAGCTAATCGTATCTGCTATTCGATGATTATTGACTTGTTGTCGAAGGTTTTCGTGAGATCAACATAGGATACGTGACACACACCTTGATTAAATACCTTCAGCTGGGCTTGTAAAAGCTAAAGCAACTTTGAGAAACTGCTCCTCTCGAATTCATTATAGCAGTTGTTGATATGCGTACGTCAAAAAATGCCATAAAACGCCATTTTCATCACATATTAAATGTCTACGTAGTTGGGTGCCTTTTATTTGATATCAATCAATTTTAATTGTTTTCTCCCATTAAACCTTGTCCATCCAATCAGTTGGCTATGATTATTACCTCTTCATTTGTCGTACTTCAGTAATCTGTATCTTCGCAATCCACGTTCAGGTGCTTTCTCTAAGGCTCTAAATGTTAATTGACAGGTACTCAACTGATTATGGCATGTTCCACTTCTGCATAGCAGACACTGAGCACGACTGGAGGGAAGGTTCTGAACAGTACAAGTTCATCGAGAGTTGCCTCGCATCAGCAGATAGGCAAAAACAGCCGTGGTTGATCTTCGCTGCTCACCGTGTTCTTGGCTATTCTTCCGGCTTCTATTACGGCTTGGAGGGTTCGTTTGAAGAGCCCATGGGAAGGGAAAGCTTGCAGAAGCTCTGGCAGAAGTACAAGGTGGATATGGCATTTTACGGTCACATTCACAACTATGAAAGAACTTGCCCCATTTATCAGGTATTTAACTTGTTCCCTAGTTTGTATTTGAATCTTCTAAGCTGCAAAGTAAAAAACCTAAATCTTTAAACAAGGTGGAAGATAATGTTCACCTATATCTAGCTTGCTGCCGTAGACAACTCTGTAATTATTAGTAATTTATCGACCTAATTACTACTCGATGTTTATGTTATGTTACAGAACCAATGCGTGAACTCAGGAAAATCGCACTACTCGGGCACCGTGAACGGAACTATCCACGTTGTTGTCGGTGGAGCAGGAAGCCACTTGTCAGGGTTCAGCCAAGTAACTCCCAGTTGGAGCCTCTACAAAGATTATGACTTTGGATTTGTAAAATTGACAGCATTTAACCACTCGTCTCTTCTGTTTGAGTACAAGAAGAGCAGAGATGGGAAGGTCTACGATTCGTTCACCATCTCAAGGGACTATCGAGATGTTTTAGCCTGCATACACGATGGCTGTGAAGCTACCACTTTAGCCTCTTGAACGCAATTTTCAGTATTCGTTGAAAGAACCCATTGGGTGATACTGAGTGTTTGATAACATATTTCATTTTGGGGGGATTGGTAATGAGGTGGGATTAGGATTGGGATTGATAATGAGGTGGGATTACTAATGAGGAGATGAATCTTTTATTCATGTTTGTTTTGGACTGGATTAGATTGTAAGATTGTGAATAACATGTTTGTTTTGGATAGGATAGGATTGTGAACAAAATTCTCTTTCCAACCTTAATCCCATGGGATAGGATTGCTAATAACACCTCCCCCTTGGGTTGGCTAATCCCATCAATTGGGGGGATTAAGTATCCCATGGGATTCCTAATCCTACCCAACAAAATCACACCAAACATGGTTTTTGGAGACAAGCTCACTTTGGTAATCCTATCCCAAGCTCTAGTTCAGCTATCAAACATTAGATTATTGTCAAATGGAGTACTATTAAATTAAAACTGCTGCTAAGGAAAAATCAATGGAATCAATAAATATGTACATGTGTATGTTATACTTCTTTGGTTCCTTGTATACTGGGTTGTAAATGCGACGAATTGGTATTTCAACCTATTTCAGAAGTTTAAGCCCGGTTCAATCAAGATAGATAAGTAGCCCTAACTCAGCAGTTTTTGTATTATAGAACATAGCCTCTGAATGGATGGCTTACCTTAAAATACATTCACAATACACACAGAAGAAAAAGCAAGAAAAAAAATGACTGCTCAGCAGAACAGAAACCCACCTTGAGCCCTCACCAGCCGCAAAAAAATTCGTACCCAATTCCCCAACTGCCTCAAATAGGTGGCCACCTTTATGCATCATGTGCAGCTGCAGTCTCAACTCTCACGGGTTCTCTACATACAAGGTCACCGAAACTCTTTATCGGCCTTCGGAATATGACTATATGAGGATACTGCAAGGACACTACAACTTGTCCTTGAGTGGGAAACCTTGAATCATTCTAGCTGGGAGTGATCATCAAGGAACCATCTCCATTTCGTTGGTTCTGTAGTCTTGTCCACTTGACGAGCTAATGGATGCAATATCTTCTATCCGTAGGGGAGAATGTCGAGCCATGTATTGGAACACAACCTAAGAGCAAAAAGATGAGTTTATAGCTTCCGTTTACGTACTAACCTCACAGAATTAGCTAAAAACAAACAAGGGACGTTGATAACAGTTCGTAGTGGTTTGCAGAAGGAACAATCCAGTAAATAGCAGCTACCCCAACACAAAGGCACCCAAGCTCTGGGTCTGGTTTGGGCCAAAATACACAGAGGTTTCCTCCAGATAGACAAGACCCTACCCACTCTTTACGTGCCCATGTACAGAATCCTGATTCCTCATATGCTTCATGCCTTGGATTCTTGTTATGGCACGAATGCAACGTTAATACGCACACTCTGCTTAATTAGTTCAATTCATGAGGTAACATTTAAGAGCTAATGTTAACAAGCAGACATGAAGGTGTAGACATCATAAGGACGTTTTTGGTGTTGTTCTAATTGAACTTTCTTGTTTTGTTTGCTTTATGAAAAAGATGACAGCGTTATCTTTGAACCCCGTGGAGCCTAATGTGCTGCCTGGAATCCGTTCGATACTTCAGCAGAAGCAAGTGATGAACCATGGTTTTGAGCAATGGATCATTCAACCAAACAGAGAAGCAGAGAGAACAAGGGATTTGAAGGATATACAAAGAATTCTAAAAAATAATTACCATGCATTAGCTGACATACAATTCCTAAATATGAACTTTCATAAACCCATACGTACTTTACCTTGCACAATCACAATCACGCATGTGCTCACGTTAGGCATCCATTTAACCTTATTCAAACTATGCACATGCACATTCAAGCCAAAATCCACTTCTCATAAAACTGCATGCATGCTTTCAGCCAAGTTTAGCTCGGGAAGACTCCACAAGTTTAGTTTAGCGGCGACAAAAATGCATACAATATTAACGTATACAAAACTCTAGGTAAAGCAAAGATTTATTTTGCTTGGAAATTTATTGAGTCTGATATATTTAATTTTGCCGAGCTATATTATCTACTTCCTCAAAAAATTAAGTGATGTTTCATTTACTCTGATTTTGTACGAATGATCAAGTGCAAACAAGATTAAAAAACCCAAATCGAATGTGAAAAACTATAAAATTTAAATAAATAAAAAAATTGCTTGAAACCTAGAAATTTTGCCATACTTTAGTCGGTTCGGTTCAAACCCATGCCAGGCGTTTCGTTTTGCTTCTTAATCTCCTCAGCAATGGCGCTTCGCTTTTTCATCTCGTCAGCAATGGATTCAACAGACGCGGCGATGGAAGACAAAGTCGTCGGAATCCCAGTGGTCCTCCGGTTCAAACCCACCCCAGACGTCTCGTTTCGCTTCTTCATCTCGTCAGCAATGGCGTTTCGCTTCTTCATCTCGTCAGCAATGGCGTTTCGCTTTTTCATCTCGTCAGCAATGGATTCAACAGACGCAGCGATGGAAGACAAAGTCCCATCCAGTTTTGTGACATATCTTGCCCCATAATACGAACCGAAGAACGCAACAAGGGTCACGGCTGTCCAACCCGCCACTTTACTGTATACGCCCGTATTGGGTCGACTCGCGTGTGGAGAAACCGAGAAAATCTCATCGCCATTCTCTGTGTGTGTGTGTGTGTGTGTGTGAGAGGCCAGTAAACCCTACTAAAACGCAGCTTTTATGTTCTTGGGTAAATTTCAATTTCCTTCACACCCCTTGAGGTTTGGTTTTAGTACACAGTCCCCCTCCAAGTTCAGCAAAAAACACTAACACCCCATGAAGAACTTGCGGTTATCTGAGTGAACCGATTTTTTAAAAGGCTACGCGAAAAATTAGTTCAAATTTAGCACGCGAACGTTTCGAATTGTTTGTGTGGATCCCCGAAATAAGTCCCATATATTCTCGTAGTCTTTTTATTTGGTGCCCACATGAACTGTTTAACGTCAAAGGTTTGGACTCCCCTTATCTATTAGACCATACAGGTTTTTTTTTTTTTTTTGATCATTTAACAAGGCCCGCAGGCATTAGACCATACAGGTTGTAATGAGAAAGTTGGTGGATAAATACATCGTTTTCATAGTTTATGGATAAGGTAGCAAAAATTTGAATAGCTTAGAGAATAAAAACGAAATTAATTCTTTCGTTTTCAAATAAGAATGTTGGATGGCCATCTCGGCCGACTTGTCTGTATCTGATCCGTTACCCATTCCAAACGGATCGGGGATTCAAAGATTTTTTCGGGGATCGGGGCAGATACGGATTTTTTTTTTAAAAAAAATCTGGGATCAGATCAGATTCGGGAATAAGCCTGTCCCCGCCCCAATCCACCCCGAATCCAATCCCCCCCGTCCCCGAATACCCGTCTATATGGAGTATAATATAACATACACATATAATTAACAAAAATGATACTCACACAACAATCCAAACACAACAATTTACACAACCTCTCATATACATGTGGGCTCCACATATACTACTATGTGTGGGCCCCACATGTATGTAGAAGTTGTGTAAATTGTTGTGTTTGAATTATTGTGTGAATAGCATTGCTCATTAATTAAGGGTTCATTCATTCACAGCCGCACCTCTTTTTCACAACAGCGGTTCTCTCTCTCTCTCTCATTTCTGTCTTCGTCATCCCTTGTTTTGGGATGCCAGTAAGTTATGAAGCACTGACCTTGTTTACTTTCTTGTATTTAGGAAATAGAACTGAATAAAGCCCAGACGAGTGCTCTGTTTGAGCCATACTTTTTCTTTGAGAGCTATAAAAACTATCTGCAAGTGGACATAGGAGCTGTCGACACTGATGATTCATCAGTTGTATTCATATTTGGTGTTGATTTTGTTGTGTAAAGGGTCTGGAAACAAAGTCCAAATAAGAACCAGTTTTTGTTTTTGTTTTTTTTTTCAAATTCAGATTTTCGGATATCCGATCGGATCTCCGTTCCCCGGAGTGGGGATGGAGGACCCAAAAAAATATCCGTCGGGGATCGGGGCGGATTCGGAGGACAGGTGGAGGGTTCGGATTCGGATATTGCCATATCCGCAACTCTTTAGTCTGTGAGTGATTATTCTATGCCTCAGGAACACCTCTCTTCAGTCTGTGAGTAATTATTCTATGCCTCAGGAATACCAAGTAGCGGTGACCCAAAATCTTCCCAACTACTACATATTTTTGTGAGAATCAGCTTAATCGGACATCAAGAACAATATCAAAATTTAAATTTTGGTTTATAAAATCGACAGTGATGGACAATTTAACTTAAAATACTAGTGACAGAATCAGGCCATCCGTTTTATAAACCAAAATTTAATTTTTAACATAACTATTGATGTCCGATCAAGTTAATTTTTTTGCGTAAACACATATATTGCGGATACTACGAGATGAATAGTTCGGATTATTACATAAAATACTCAATAGGGCCCACAATGGGCCATGGCAGAAACCCCACGATTTCTGCCTCATCCGGACATAACACATTCTCTAATATTATATGGTGGAAAAAGGGTTTGGGGTAAACGGGGCATAAAATTGACAGGAATGATACCCTGACCAAACGAAAATCCCGTGCCATTGACCGCTCCTATAAAACGGCACCGTTTGGTGCATTTCACCGCTTAAGCCCTTTGCATTTGTCCTGTTTGGTGCACTATTCTTGATCAATTTTTTTTTTAATTTTGTGGGGCCCATTTCATGGTTTTAAAAAAAAATTAGTTTAATCCGAAATTTAGAAGGGTTTTTCAGCACCCGTAGGGTATCTACGAATTCTGAAACACTCTACGAATTCTAAAGTAGCTCTCACCGATATCAGATTGAGCTAATTTTTTTCAAGAATTCATAAAAAATGTTTTGAGAATAACTTGCCGTTTAAATCATCTTTGTCGGATCTGTAATGGGCCTTGCAAAAATTTTAAAAATAAATAAAGACAAGGTCTGCACTCTTATTGATGATTTTTTTTATGATATTGGGGTGCCCATTTCGGATCCTCAAAAAATGCAAGTAGCAAGTCATTCTTAAAATAATTTTTTATGGGTTCTTGAAAAAAATTAACTCAATCCTATATCGATGAAGGTCTACACTCTTCAGAATTCGTAGGGTGTTTCAGAATTCGTAGGAACCATACGAATGCTAAAAAAGCCCTTCTGAATTTTGAATTGAGCTAATTTTTTTTAGAAACTCATAAAAAATATTTTAAAAATACTTTGCGGTTTGCATAATCTTTTTGGAATCCGAAATGCCTCCCACAAAATCATAAAAAAAATTCATCAAGAATAGTGCGCCAAACAAGGACAAATGCAAAGGACTTCAGCGGTGGAATGCACCAAACGGTGCCGTTGTTTTTACAGGAGCGGTCAATGGCGCCGGATTTTGGGAAAATTTCAAAAAAACAAATGAACTTTCTGACAACTCGCAAAAAAACACCTGGACTTTCACTATTAACAAAAAAACACCTGAACTTTCTATTCCGTCAACAAATTCACCCCTGCCATCTCATTCCGTCATACAAGTAACGTAAGGAACAAAACGGTAGACTTAACCCTCATCCATTTGCACACGTGGACCCAGCCCTAAGCAATTTTGGGGGAAAAAGTGGTGCCTAACTATTTTTGGAGGGAACAAAACCCTAAACCTACATTAGGGAAAGAAAAAGTAGTTTCATTTGCCCTAAACTCTGGTTTAGACGTAGGAGGAGGTTCTCTTGCCATTGTTAGGATCAAGAATGGTGTGGGTTATGAGAGCCACAACTCTGTGCTAGTATTATTTTTGTGCTTGCGACATAGTTTTTTGGTTTGGACAAGTTATCTGGATAAGCTATTTGTTTTGTGGACAACATTTCAGCTGTGGATAACTGAAGTGAATTTGGATAGCAACATATCAGTTGTGGTTTTTTGTTGGCTAAAATGCTGTTGTGACTGGAAATGTAAAAGCAAACTTGGCTTCATCATTGGGACAACTCACATACCTCCTCCCAGGGTTCAGATCAGTCCATGAGGTGCGTCCCCTGCGTCTTCCTCCACAAACAAGGCACAAGTTTTCATGGTCCATGGATGTTGAGCTCCACCTGCTGTCCATCATCTTCTTCAGGCATTAGGACCCCTTAGGCTTTATACAGGTCTTTGTTCCCTCCAAAAATGGTTAGGGCACCACTTTTTCCCCCCAAATTGCTTAGGGCTGGGTCTACGTGTGCAAATGGATGAGGGTTAAGTCTACTATTTTGTTCCTTCCGTTACTTGTATGACAGAATGAGACGGCAGGGGTGAATTTGTTGACGGAATAGAAAGTTCAGGTGTTTTTTTGTTAATAGTGAAAATTCAGGTGTTTTTTTGCAAGTTGTCAAAAAGTTCAGAGGTTTTTTTGAAAATCCCCCCGGGATTTTTGTTCGGTCAGGGTATCATTCCTCTAAAATTGAATAATTTTAATTTGGGAAAAATTCAAAAAAACCCCTGAACTTTGAACTCAATGTCAAATAGGCACCTGAACTTAAATAAACTTCAATTGAACACCTGAACTTTCACTCCGTTATCAATTTACCCCCTGCCGTCTCGGATCGTTAACGGCATAGTTAAAAAAAAAAACTTACCACCAGTTTGCAATCCTATGAAGCAGAAACGTGATTATGAGAGCCTTAGAGACACAATTTGATTATGTCTCTTTAGAATAATATGATCAGAATAATAAAATCTTCACACCCGTTCAAACGGATTAAAAATTGGAGCACTTAATTTTTTAACCATATTTTTTAATATATAAACGGCCCCAAAAAATTAAGTGCCTCAAATTTTTTATGAATTTACTGGGTATAAACGGTCCCAAAAAATTAACTGGGTATGAATTTTTTATTTAACCAAAACGTTGCCATTTTGGTGTGTGGGTAGGGGCTGATGTGCCTTTGGGGCAGCAGAGCCCCCGGGTCCGGGTAATAAGTGGAGAGAGATAGAGAGAAATGTTGGAAGTAGGGGGAATTTTTTTTAAAATTCTTTTTGAAAATTTGAGCACTTAATTTTTTGGGACCGTTTATATATTAAAAAATATGGTTAAAAAATTAAGTGCTCCAATTTTTAATCCGTTTGAACGGGTGTGAAGATTTTATTATTCTGATCATATTATTCTAAAGAGACATAATCAAATTGTGTCTCTAAGGCTCTCATAATCACGTTTCTGCTTCATAGGATTGCAAACTGGTGGTAAGTTTTTTTTTTTAACTATGCCGTTAACGATCCGAGACGGCAGGGGGTAAATTGATAACGGAGTGAAAGTTCAGGTGTTCAATTGAAGTTTATTTAAGTTCAGGTGCCTATTTGACATTGAGTTCAAAGTTCAGGGGTTTTTTTGAATTTTTCCCTTTTAATTTTTCGTAGTTCGACTTGGAGCCTCGATTCCGTGTTCTTTTTCTAATCATGGAGTACAAAAGTCTCTCTCTCAACAAAGTCTTTCTCTCTCCTCCCCCACATGGAAACGAGTTCCATTCCAAGTCAATTCCGAATATCTGTAGGAATCTTTCGACATCAACTACTACTAAATTCAACTACAAAAGCTCCACACGCATCACATGCTTGCGAATGTGGGAACAAGCTCGAGAAAAAATGGACACCCACAAGCTTCTTCCCAACATCTTCTTGTTCACATTGGTGGCGGTTGTTTTGGGCTCCAATTCAGTTTCAGGCCACATAACTAAAGCCGGTAACGAAATCGGCGAACAGGCGCTTTCGCAAATCGCAATTGAAAAAGCCGTTTACGCGCTCCATGAGTCGGCCTCCGTTAGTGTTCACCCGCGTGTTCTTGGCTTGGAGGTAACAATGCTGTGACTTATACGCATGTATGTATGTCCAACATGAAGATATGTACTTAGAAATGGTAATAGTAGTGATTAGGCTTTACAAACATCCTCTATTGAAAGTAAATTACAAAGTTTTACTACAAAAAGAATTTGCTTATGGAATTACCTACTTTTAGGGGGGGGGGGAAGTACAGTAGGACTGTACCGGCCAGAATTCATCCACCGGTACTATCACTGTACCAGCTGTATGTACCACAGTACCAGTTGGAATTTTCCGGTACCAATCAGTATTTGAATTTAAAGGAGGCTAGAGGGTCAGCCGAGCTAAAGCAAGTGTTGCAGCTGCTTTAAGTCTTCAAAAAAATTTAAATTGTAAGGGTCGCTCCTATTTTTAATTTTCGCTTCAAGCTCCTAAAAAGTCAGGACCGGCTCTGTAGAGGGTTAAGGACATACCAGCCGGTTATTATCTTGTATAGATGGAATTGCTGTCAACCTCTTTTTTGCCCATAAGAGGGTTCGGAATGACGTTCCAAACCCGGGTATATAGCCCAATCAGATGTTATATCAAAGAAACAAACGGGCCTGCAGAGTAATACACCCTAATCAATACCAGGAAGATGGTCCATTCATTGAAGGAATGAGACTTTAATAAATTTCTCCGGTAGCATGCATACACGATTGTTTTTTCCATGTTGCCAGTAACTTTGCATCCCTTAACCTCACCGTTTCCTTTAAAATGCGGATAATATGTTGACAGAGTGAGGATACTCAATGGGTTACCGTGGATTTGGAGTACTCGGAACCATCGGAGAATGATTGGGTTGGTGTCTTTTCGCCAGCGACGTTCAAGTAATGTCTCTGTCTCTGTCTCTCTGTGAAATAAAAAAGAAACCCGTGAACGCAGATAGATGCAGATCTACTCACACCTAAATGGTTTTTTTCATTATTTAGTAAGAGCAAGTGGTTGGGGGTTTTCTGTTTTATTCCCTAGTTTGTAACTTTGTATGCTAATTTTTTTTTTCTCTAACCCTCTTATACAGCCTAGTGTAGCTCGTGTATAGCTAATCAAGTACACGTCTTGTAGGACTGTGATAAGTTCACCGTTCATGTACTCGTGTCGTGCCCGTCTAGAACTGTGTCGTGTCGTGTCGTGCCGTGCCGTGCCATCTAAGACCATGCCGTGCCGTGCCTGTGCCAAAACCGTGCACGTGTCGTGCTGTGCCACATTTAAGCATGCCATGCCAGTGCCAAAATCGTGCACATTCCGTGCCTGTGCCACATTTAAACGTGTCGTGCTTGTCTAAAACCACGTTAAAAAAAGCTTCTTTGTTTGGTAAGAACACATGATTAACAAACTTGCATAGTACAAGAACAGAATTTCAGCCGCATACGATATGAATTGAGAATTTTCAATAATTGCATTAACAACTAGATCACGACCCACTAGTAATATTGATATTTCCTGTAATTGTGATTGCAAGGAGCGAATTTCATTGATTATGCTTAGGCAATCAGTAACTCTTACACTTTTCTCCCCAAGAGATACATTTTGTTTTCAGAGATGGACCCCTTGGCTAACTTTATGCATCTTTGGTAATATTTCCGAAAAGTCGAAAACTAAGTGGTGTTTTATTGTGGCAGCTCATCAAACTGTTACGATGCTAATGATTCAAAAGAACAAACCCCGGATTTATGCTCGGCCCCCATAAAGGTTTTTTTTTTTTCATATGCTAATGGCAAGATTTCATGGATGGTGAATTAGTGTGTTTCAACTTCTGTCCTTTTTAGATCACCTAAAATCTCTTTCTTACAGTACAAATATGTGAATTCCTCCAACTCTCGGTATACAAATACGGGCAAAGCTTCGCTAAAGTTCCAGTTGATCAATCAGCGGGCAGACTTCTCCTTTGCATTATTTACAGGCGGGTTGTCGAATGTACGTAAAAATGGCTGTTATTCTGTTTTTTTCTGCTGCCCAGGCGTTTTTCTGTATACTATTCGCTTAGACCTCAATGAGTTTCCCATTTCATTGTGATGCATTTTGTGTTGACTTTTTCTGCTCTAATAATCGATTCTTTGTGGAATGTTCTCGATTGGCTGGATTTTTTCTGTTCTGAAGAATGTTGATAGCACTAATTTTCTGCTCTAATAATCGATTCTTTGTGGAATGTTCTCAATTGGCTGGATTTTTTCTGTTCTGAAGAATGTTGATAGCACTAATGTGGGGTTTTACATACACTCGTATTGCAGCCAAAATTGGTGGCAGTTTCAGAGAACATAACGTTTGCAAATCCTAAAGTGCCTCTTTATCCACGCCTTGCCCTAGGGAAGTCTTGGGATGAAGTAAGTTTATCTTAACTTGGTGGTTTTTCATAATTTCTTTCAAGAACATCATCACCTTCACTTGCTAGCATGCTGAGCATGACACTTACTAGTTCTAGTAATGGTTTACAAAAATAAAAAATTGGGACATTATTTTGCATCAAAGCAAGCAGAATTTTCGTGCAAAATAAATGGGAAATTCCGGCTCTTTTGGGGTATGAAGGACATCACTTGGAGGAAAGAAAAGAATTTTCTTGGCAAACCCTTAGCTGTGATCACCAGCCTCTAGACCAGTTACCTATATAATGGCATTGCTTTAATGTGGTTCGAAAACATCCTAAAATTCCTAATCGATATATAGGTGTAATGTCCTACGTTATCAGTTCTTCTGTCTTACTTGGACTTTGTTAATGTAAATCAAAGTACTGTTCTCAGTTTCTTTCTTTCCTTTGCAGATGACAGTAACCTGGACAAGTGGCTATAATATAGATGAAGCCATCCCTTTTGTTGAGTGGGGTTTTAAAGGGGATCTTCAAAGGCCCTCACCAGCAGGCACATTGACATTTCACCGGAACAGCATGTGTGGTATGAATTATGATCCATTTTATCCGCTTATGGTGCTAATATAAGATTTTGTGTACTGCCACTGCGATGAAAGTGAAGAAACCATCTCATTCTCTATCTAAATGAGCAGATATGTACTCATATGTCCAGTTGGAACTCTAGACTCCTCTGCCCTACCCCTACTACCACTCAAGTTTATGTTGGACCTTAGTTACACGGAGGGGGCGGGAGTGGGAGCGAGGGAATATAGAAGCTCCAAAGGATGGGAGCGTGAAAGGAGCATGCACATATAATATGAAAATTGTGTAGCATAGAATATACACTTTAAAAGTACAAACATTAAAGGGAGGAAGAATATGGGCCAAGTCTACCATAAGTGTAAGGAATGGCTAGTGTTACAATATGTGGTTTTCTTGTCCTGATGACTTGGGATAGGTATATGAGTTCACCAAAGACCAATTAATAAAGCCAAGTGATAAATTCATGTATTTGTACACAAGGATCGTACAGAAGCTCCCATCTTCGTAAGGAGCGTGCTCCCATCTCAATGCGAACATGCTCCCTTCAAGCTCCTTAGTTGGGAGCGCATGAGCGCGCTCCAAGGTGGGAGCGGCACCACTTTAGGAGCTCCCTGGTACTAAGTGTTGGACTCGCGTGGAGACAGATAAACTAAGGTATATATATACTTGTGAGTGATAGTATCATTCAGTGGGATTATTGAGTTCTAGCAAAGTAGTTGTACATTTCTTTAAGGACTTTTTAGTAGCTTTGGTCGTAGGATTTAAGTTCTGTCAAAGTATGTTTGTTGGTTGGGTGGAGATTACAAAATTTCTTCAAGTTACTGGAGTAGTTTTTAAAGCCAGAGAGGATATTTCGCTTAAAACTAATATGACGACTCAGATTCTCTCCCTCTCTGTACCTTAGATCAGCGCTCTCTTATCCTTTGTAAGAACATGCTTTTATGACCTTCCACATATCACCAACCAAGGATTTATATAAAGAACATGCTCTTTATATATCTCCAGCATGTTAGTTTATATTCATAATCAAACTTTTATATCAAACTCTTTCAAAGTTTGTTTCTTTTTGTTAATGGATGGTTTGTCCCTTACTGAAATCCTCATTCAAAGTATATGTCCTAGTCTCGTATCCCACACTGTTGTCTCGTACATTTTCTTCTAACCGTGTGATAAACCCAGAAGTTATGGAATACCTTCATTTCAAATTTGAAACTTCCCTTCACTAGAGAAGCCTCTAAATTCTCTACATGGATCTTCAGTACCTTCTTTGGACATTTGTTAATCCAAGTCATGATTTAGTCAGTAATCCATGTGCCTGATCTGCCAGACTGCTTGTTTTTCAATAGAGGATTAGCATTACCGCTAATTGCTTTGCTAAGTGGCCAAGAGGCATTTGGCCCAATGGCATCCGGGGGTGCACTTAGGTGCTAATCTAACAATACTAACTTTTGCCGATCCAAAAGAAAATGCTTTGCTAAGTGACATTTTTATAGTGTCTAATTTCTGTGCATTCCACCTATTTTGTCTAGGCCTGGATCATTCTAAAGTTTTTTCATTGCCATGCAGGCTCACCTGCACGGACAGTTGGCTGGCGGGATCCTGGTTTCATTCACACCAGTTTCTTAAAGGACCTATGGCCAAACACCGTGTATGTATCTCAAAGAACCTGTTCCTCTAGCATAAACATGTTTATGTTTTTACATGATATTTCCTACAAGTTCCTGACAATCTGATGATAATTTTTCCAGGTACACTTACAGGATGGGTCATCTATTATCCTCTGGTTCGTACGTCTGGAGCAAGACGTATTCATTCAAATCGTCCCCATATCCTGGCCAAGACTCATTGCAGCGTGTTATAATATTTGGTGACATGGGGAAGGTAGTATAAACCATTCTAAATTTGAATAAGACAATACTGTTGATCAAAGTATTTAACTCAAAATAGTTAGCCAACCAAACAAGAACAGGAAGTAAAAAGGATTCACCGGACTCTCAATAGGATATATTAGTATTTGAGCACACATAATGGCTTAGCTTCTCAAGAGAAATTTATGCATGAGGTGAATACATTATGCTTCAGCCTAGGAAACTCATGTTGCTTTTATCCTTCATGTCACTGTTATGTACTCTAGCATTAGGCTAGTGGGAAAAAAAACTATGATTAAGCCATGTCAAAGACCAGAAGGAATGTTTTAAGTCACTTTGTTATTATGGAGTGGTACAGGAATTCAAATGGCTAAAAATAGGACATTCACCTAGTCTTAGGACTTGGGAGAACTCGACTAGATGTCCCTAGCTTGCATGCAGCATAATTGCATAAATGGTCTTTTTACTATGCAATTTAGGTATATGCATTTTGTCATTCATAGCTCGTAGTCAATTTCATTTTGTCTTGTGCCTTGCAGGCGGAGCGTGATGGATCGAATGAGTATAGTAATTATCAACCAGGTTCGCTTAACACTACAGACCAACTCATCAAGGACCTAGAGAACATTGACATAGTTTTCCACATAGGAGATATCACGTACTCCAATGGATACATCTCACAGTGGGACCAATTCACATCACAGGTGGAACCCATTGCATCAACTGTACCATATATGGTTGCAAGGTTAGTATATCACATCGCTACTAACTGTATGTTCAGTATTCATCATGTCTATTCATGAGTTTGTAGCAACATCCTTACCTTGACGTGTGTGGCAGTGGCAATCATGAGCGTGATTGGCCAAACACAGGATCCTTCTATGACACTAAAGACTCAGGTGGCGAATGTGGCGTGCTAGCTGAGACCATGTTCTATGTTCCTGCAGAGAACAGAGCTAAGTTTTGGTAAGTGTATTGATTCTTTTCAAGTATCTTTGGTTAAACCTCTAGAGAAAAGGGACTTCATTTATTAGCTAAGTGTTAACAAATAAGTGTAATCAGTTTTAGAAGGTGGTTTTACGAATAATAGAATGGAGAAAAATCAGAAAACATTTCTAGGGTAGGCCTTGAAAAACTTCAAATGGAGCTCCCCACTTTTGACAAAAGCTTATAGCTGATATCAGACCTGAATTTGGGATTCTGACTATGTCATAAGTGGCTATGTTTATGCGTGTCTCATTGTCTCCTTAATATTAGAAGAAAAGGAGTTAAATTTTGCTTTTAGTACGAGAGTCTAAGGTTTGGGTCGTTAAAGTCCGCAAGGTTTGGTGGGTGCTTTCCAGTACAAACTTCAAAGTGCAATACCCTTTAGCTAGTCGTATCTGCTATTCGATGATTATTGACTCGTTGTCGAAGGTTTTCATGGGATCAACATAGGATACGTGACGCACACCTTGATTAAATACCTTCAGCTGGGTTTGTAAAAGCTAAAGCAACTTTGAGAAACTGCTCCTCTCGAATTCATTATAGCAGTTGCTGATATGTGTACGAAAAAAAATGCCATAAACGCCATTTTCGTCACATATTAAATGTCTACGTAGTTAGGTGCCTTTTATTTGATATCAATTAATTTTAATTGTTTTCTCCCATTAAACCTTGTCCATCCAATCAGTTGGCTATGATTATTACCACTTCATTTGTCGTACTTCAGTAATCTGTATCTTTGCAACTTCACGTTCAGGTGCTTTCTCTAAGGCTCTAAATGTTAATTGACAGGTACTCAACTGATTATGGCATGTTCCACTTCTGCATAGCAGACACTGAGCACGACTGGAGGGAAGGTTCTGAACAGTACAAGTTCATCGAGAGTTGCCTCGCATCAGCAGATAGGCAAAAACAGCCGTGGTTGATCTTCGCTGCTCACCGTGTTCTTGGCTATTCTTCCAGCTTGTATTACAGCTTGGAGGGTTCGTTTGAAGAGCCCATGGGAAGGGAAAGCTTGCAGAAGCTCTGGCAGAAGTACAAGGTGGATATGGCATTTTACGGTCACGTTCACTACTATGAAAGAACTTGCCCCATTTATCAGGTATTGACTCGTTTCCTAGTTTGCAAAATCTTATAGGCTGCAAAGTGAAAAACCAAAACCTTTAAACAAGGTGGAAGATAATGTTCGCCTATAACACCTCTTAGTGATGTAGTGGTCCGTTAGACTAATGTTGTTTCAATGTTTATGTTGTGGTATAGAACCAATGTGTGAACTCAGGAAAATCGCACTACTCGGGCACCGTGAACGGAACTATCCACGTTGTTGTCGGTGGAGCAGGAAGCCACTTGTCAGGGTTCAGCCAATTAACTCCCAGTTGGAGCCTCTACAAAGATTATGACTATGGATTTGTAAAATTGACAGCATTTAACCACTCGTCTCTTCTGTTTGAGTACAAGAAGAGCAGAGACGGGAAGGTCTACGATTCGTTCACCATCTCAAGGGACTACCGAGATGTTTTAGCCTGCGTACACGATGGCTGTGAAGCTACCACTTTAGCCTCTTGAACGCAATTTTCAGTATTCGTTGAAAGAACCCATTGGGTGATATACTGTTAGATTATTGTCAAATACTATTAAATTAAAACTGCTGCTCAGGAAAAATCAATGGAATCAATAAATATGTACATGTGTATGTTATACTTCTTTGGTTCCTTGTATACTGAGTTGTAAATGCGACGAACTTGATCATTACATGGGAACAATTTTCATTCCCATCAGCAGCAAATCATTGCATTATCATTCAACACCATGGTATTTCAACGTATTTCAGAAGTTTAAGCCCGGTTCAATCAAGATAGATAAGTAGCCCTAACTCAGCAGTTTCTGTATTATAGAACATAGAACATAGCCTCTGAATGGATGACTTACTTTAAATACATTCACAATACACAGAAGAAAAAGCGAGAAAAAAAGACTGCTCAGCAGAACAGAAACCCACCTTGAGCCTTCACCAGCCGCAAAAAAATTCGTACCCAATTCCCCAACTGCCTCAAATAGGTGGCCACCTTTATGCATCATGTGCAGCTGCAGTCTCAACTCTCACGGGTTCTCTACATACAAGGTCACAGAAACTCTTTATCGGCCTTCGGAATATGACTATATGAGGATACTGCAAGGACACTACAACTTGTCCTTGAGTGGGAAACCTTGAATCATTCTAGCTGGGAGTGATCATCAAGGAACCATCTCCATTTCGTTGGTTCTGTTGTCTTGTCCACTTGACGAGCTAATGGATGCAATATCTTCTATCCGTAGGGGAGAATGTCGAGCCATGTATTGGAACACAACCTAAGAGCAAAAAGATGAGTTTATAGCTTCCGTTTATGTACTAACCTCGCAGAATTAGCTAAAAACAAACAAGGGACGTTGATAACAGTTCGTAGTGGTTTGCAGAAGGAACAGTCCAGTAAATAGCAGCTACCCCAACACAAAGGCACCCAAGCTCTGGGTCTGGGTAGGGCCATAATAAACAGAGGTTTCCCTCCAGATAGACAAGACCCTACCAACTCTTTACGTGCCCATGTACAGAATCCTGATTCCTCATATGCTTCATGCCTTGGATTCTTGTTATGGCACGAATGCAACGTTAATATGCACACTCTACTTAATTAGTTCAATTCATGAGGTAACATTTAAGAGCTAATGTTAACAAGCAGACATGAAGGTGTAGACATCATAAGGACGTTTTTGGTGTTGTTCTAATTGAACTTTCTTGTTTTGTTTGCTTTATGAAAAAGATGACAGCGTTATCTTTGAACCCCGTGGAGCCTAATGTGCTGCCTGGAATCCGTTCGATACTTCAGAAGAAGCAAGTGATGCACCATGGTTTTGAGCAATGGATCATTCAACCAAACAGAGAAGCAGAGAGAACAAGGGATTTGAAAGATATACAACGAATTCTAAAAAATAATTACCATGCATTAGCTGACATACAATTCCTATTTTCATAGCACTATTGTAAACTGGAATCAACTTAATGGGTTGCAATGATTTACATTTATCGACTAACCTTTGAGTAACTATCTGCAAAAGCTCGTGCGCGGTTAACCTTACCAAGGTACTGCAAATCAGCCTTCTCCAGTTTCCCGTCCACAAAAGCCAATCCCCCATCACCAACAGCAAAACGTACCAGATTTCCAGATTGTAGTCCTGACTGAAAATTGAGACCATAAATGAATAGTCCAAACATGGGGTTAAAAGAGAGAAAAAAGAAGCATTTTAAAAGAGTAGGATGGCAATATATACCGAACCGATGGGAACCCAAACCAAACCAAACCAAACCGAACCATAACCGAATTTTTCCCCATGGGTATGGTTGAGGCATTGGATAACCGAATGGGTATCGGTTCGGTTATGGTTTAATTGTTATCCGAACCGATACCCAAACCGAACCGAAATAATTAAATTACAAAAGTATCCTTTGTATATAAGTATAGCAGTAGGTGTAAGGGGTGTGTAGGGTTCACAGATCACACCTCACAAGTCACAGCCGCACATCCTCTCTCTCTCTCTGGCTTTGATCTCACACCCCTCCCTCTCTCACTCTTCTCCAGTCTCCACTACACAAACCCACTTCCTCCTCTCCAGCAAACCCACTTCCTCCACTCCAATGCGAAGAGAAGAGAGCGGCGCCTCCACTTCACTATGACTAAAGCCGTCGCCGTCGAATCGTCGATCCAATATGCCGACTGCCTTCTATCACACCCAGAGAACGACGATCTTCCTCCATCTTCTCCAATCGACTTAGGCCGTCAGTCTCTGTGTTTTGAAATGGGTTCGTTTTGAAATGTGTTTTTGGGCTTCTCATAAACAGATCTGAGAGTGGTCTGTGAAGTTTGCTTCCTAAATCTCATCAGTCAAAACCTGATACATTTCTGTATATATGGTAAACATTCATTTAATTTTACAGAGTGTAGATTCTTTTTCTTTTTTTTTATATCTGAACAAGAGTGTAGATGAAGAAATGTATTTGCTGCTTGGTTCTCTCTTCTGGTTTTGCTGCTTCTGTTTTCGGTTACCCATTCGGTTCGGGGAATACCCGAACTCCATTTGGTTCGGGTTGGGTAAAATCTCCTCTCCCCGTTCAGGTATCAGGGTGGATATGGGTACCGGTTTCGGGGATCGGGTACGGAAATCCTCATATCCACCCCGATTGCCATCCCTAGATGGGAGGGAGTTCAAAGCAAAGTTAAATGCTGTTAATGAATAGCGAAGCTACGATAATGAAGGCTTTACTACCTCCAGCTAAATAGCAGAAAATACACCAGCACAACCCCTAGCGTTATGGTCAACCAAAGTGCCAATGATAAAATGCTGACATGGCAATTGTTAGAATAACTAACTCGAAATGCTTGAACAAAGTTGCTCTCCCTATTTCTTGGACAGAAAAAGGACCATTTCCTTAACGATAAATCAGTATATTTCTCCTCAGCACTACAAATATATTGAATGTCAGGGGGTGCATCGCAAATAGACCAAACCAGATTTACCCAAAAAAAAATAGGCCAAACCACAGGGGGTGTAAGTGAAGTTTGCCCAAAATTATTCTTCTGCTATATCAGACATGGACTCTTTATAACATGGACCCCAACATTGAAAACTATGTTCTACAAATGCCAGTACTTAGCCTGTGAATCAATACCCAGGGTTCAGGTATTGGACTCATTATGACGCACTAAACGGAGATAAGAATAAGATCACCCCATTGGCCAGCAAGAAATCCTGATACAAGATTTAAAGAACTAATCGATGATGCCCATGATATGCCAAAATATGGAATTCCTTTCCCCATCAACACACATTTCAGTGAAGTTATAATGTCATCAAAGTGCATAGAAAAACAAGCATTTGTAAGTTCTCTAACAAATGGTTGGCGCGACCGCATTGGTACAAGGAAGTGTACCATGTCACAACACTCACGGTAGTCATACAATAGCATTAATTACTTAAAAGCAATGATCATCTAAACAGGTGACATTGAGGGCTGCATCCGTACATTAATTTCAAAAAGGACAAATACCTTCTCTATGAAGCCTGTGTCAAAACAGCCAAATACAACTGGAGTATCATCTGATGTAGTTAGATTGCCATTACCTTGTAGCTCCAAAACCACCTGATAATCGAGAACACACACACACACAGAGACCAGTCAACATATATACAGGGTTGACAATAATGCGTTGCCATAATAGAATTAACTCCTCTCATCCATAACATGGATCACTTTATCAATACAAAAGATAAATTGTTCATGCAATTCACTCAACTTTACTAAGCTCTGAACTTTCCGGTATTTTAGTATGGAATACAATGTAAAATCACTGAACAACTCTACAAAAGCTTAATATCCTTGCAAATATCAATCACATGGTGATGCTACGCTTTGGGCACTAAAGATACCTAAGCATTAAGTACAAGAACGCAAGCTATCATCAAAGTCTGAAGAGTCAGAACTCTGAAGTGGAATTACTTCCTCGCTATAAGTAGGGGTGAAAGCATTACCGAAAAAACTGATATGAGGATGAACGATGTGAACGAGCTAGGAGTACCTGTTGTTGGTTTGGAACCAGTCCTTTGCTATCAGTATCAACGACATATTGACTACACTTCTCATCCTTCCAGACTAAAGCCAATGGTGTATTACCTGTTTGATAATGTGAATGCCTGAACAGATAGAATGCCTAAAGCATTAGGAGAAAACAAATAAGAAAAAACAATTTAATAAGTTATACTCCGTAGCTCATAATGTTGTAGGTTACAAGCATAGGATAACTACATATTACTCCATTAAACATCAGGATGAAATGACACATACAAGCACAAATGCCAGAATGTATCTAAGCAAATATAGATGGGGATTCTGCAAAGACATCAAGTTGCACACTACCTGTTTTAGGTAAATATCCAGAACATGTCGCTAATGCGTACAATTTCCAATGTCCTACAAGTGATACTTGTGGCTTCTCATTGCTGCTATGGGAACTAGTAACCCAATAAGAAAAACTACATGCGATTTCGCAACAAGTATTCCAGAACATGGAACATTTGGACCAAAAACTAAAAGTTCTTCTCTTGATGTCCAAGTCAACCGAAGGCTTCAGGCAGTTTGCACTTTCCACGTTTAACAATTCTAGTTCTCACCATACATCTCTAAGCCATGCGAGTGCTCTTATGATAAGGAGTTTAAGGACTACTACATCACATCCAGTGATGTCATCTCTATGACTCTCCATACTCCCTACCTATGTTACATGGACTCGGGTGCGGGTGCATGTCCAAGCGTCGGACCTTCCTAAACTTCAATCTTAGGATACGTGGATATGTGTCCCCAACTTGGGTACGGGTACAGGGACACGTCCTGAACTCTTGTTTGTATTATATATTGCATAATTTTCTCAGATTATGTACCGTAAACTATGTTTACAAATGTATTTAAACAAAAAAAAGGTTAAGAAAATTATGTTTTTGCTATTTCCCTATTTCTTGTCTATGTGAAATACTCAAAATATCGCTTTTCTAGCTACTTTGATATTCCTTTTCTATAAGTATCTTAACAATTAGAGGATCCGAGTGTCCAAAAGGATACGGGTGTCGGACACATCGACACGGGTACTTGAGCCAAAATGAAGGATCCATGTAACATAGCTCCCTACTATTGGCGAAATATCTGAAACCGCTAAGTTAGAGTGAAGATTTTCACTTCCTTCTGTATGATACAATGCAAATTAATAGCTTTGAAAACCACCCTATACCATGTTGCATGTGAGCTAGCGTATTTGATTTGATGATTTTTTTTTCTTAAAGGCGGAACCCATTGAATGCATTAGTTAGACTTTCAGAACAATGCTTAGGGTGGCACAACAAAAAAATCTGCAACCTACAAAAATCAAGTGTTTTAAAGCTACAAATTGGGATTTTCAAAAGGTGAGTGAGAATACCCCTCCCAGTCTAGGTAGCTGCGAACTATATTACCGTGTTTCAGCCTCACGAAACAAATTGGGGTTTTCCAAGATAAAGAATTTAGAAAAGAAAAACAGATTATGTATGGGAATATTTTAAGAGTACTTGTTTCAAGACACACTTGAACAATAACATAGTGAAAATCGCGATGATAAAAGCACCAGATTTGATAATAGTAAAAAACCTACTTGTTATAGAACAATAATCCATCCTTCATATAAGGTACTGGCCCCGCATAAGCTGTGTGCAGTCCTGCCTGGTCACAGTTGTACACAGAAACCTGGCTAAATGTGTACTTATGGTAAAATGATGGAGGTTCACAGGCCCCCGACTCAACAAGCTTGCTATTCAACCAAAAAAATCTGAACTCAGCAGTGCATTCATAGAGAGAGTATCCCGCCCAGCAAACCATGTCTATCACATAGTAAGTTTGATCCAACTGCAAGTCATGATCACAAAATCACATCCACGTTACAAATGCTACAAAGCGACAAAAGGAACAAGCTTCAACTTGAATCAACGGTCTCAAAATAGTAAGATTCATGAATTACCTCATGAAATATACAATCAAGAATGCAATATGATTGAGCTGAACAAGAGCTGCCTTTGGTCCTGGCACCGCTGGGTAAAGCAGAAGGAAACCGGTGCAACAGAGAACCATTCCGAAGCCTACTAACTGTTGTTCCATTAGAAGAAACAACAAAGCATCGTTTGCCTGCAGGCCTTGCAAATACATACCTACACAATAAAGACGAATTCAGGCAACAAAAGCTTTGTGGTGCAGAACATGGTTGTACAAAAGCAAACACCATTATTTCTTTATCTTTATCTTGCTTGATTGCCCATTTTCCGTATTCTAGTGAGTGATAAGCGTAGGAGGCGTGCCCGAAGGGGGGCAGCAGCAGCAGTGTTATCGGAAAAAAGAAAAAACAAAGCGAAATCACAGCTTCTCACTTCACTTAGGCATCACTAGACAACAACATTTGCAGAAGAAAGTTTTCCACATGGTTCGAAGAAATGAGAAGAATAACAGGAAGATGTTCATGAACCATCCCATGTAACTGCAACATAAGAAATTCCCAGTTCTGGCAGATTGATCGATTCAGCTGTGAGAACATACAAAAAATGCAACCTTGTTCAGGTTTTGCTCTTAAATCACAACTATTCATTCAGTGCTTTATCTGATGTATAAATGCAGTATCCATTTCACAAGTAAGATGCAAATCACGACGAAATCAAAGAAGCAAAATAAATAACATGTCCCACTTCCAGCTACCTGAAATCAAATCTTCGGAGTAAAACCAGACAACGTACTTAATTTGCTATATCCACCAAAAATGGACGAACCCTAATTTGTGACTTCGTCACATAATCCTTCCGTATGACCCTCCGCTCCTGCACTCAATCCTTGCTCTCAGGAATTTTAGTGGTTTGGAATATTTTCAAAAGAGCTTTCACCCTTGCGGTTGCACTCCCGTCCCTCGCTCACACACATATTTAGTGACTTAGATCCATGTTATCCAAGACTACCACATCCTTCAACAGAAAATCATGTCCCAACCAAATAAGTGACCTCTCTCGGAGGGTCGATAGAGAAACAGGTTGAGAGCTTCTCTCTCTACACTCTAGAGAGAGAATGCACTCCCCTTGAAAAATGTCTCCGATTTTACCAAATTCAGAGGTAATTCATGCTCTGTATTGGTTAACCTACAAATGCCATTCATCTACCAATTCCTATTTCGGTAGATCCTATGGTTGTATCAAACCCACTACAGAAAACGTCCTAGAATGTAATTCTTATGGACTCTCCATCATTCTCAGCCATTCGACAAAACAATGAAGGGGTGTCACCAGATCTATGTGGAGATATGTTCTCCACAGCTCTAGGCGAAATATGGAGCACTATTTTGTACTCCTACCATTTGGGTTCATTCTGAACAAAAGGGGGCTGCTCCAAGTTGGCGGTAGTCCTCTCCCCGCATACTTGGCATGTGAAGTACTTCTACGATACAGTTCTCTGTCGCGGCGGAGGGAGTCCTACCCGTGTCTCTATCATGGTGGAAGGAGTCCTACCTGTGTGGGTGCTGGTTATGTGTGGGTTCTGCACTGTTCAAGGTTGTGGAGCAGATTGAATCTTCGGTCAATATTGGAGGTACTTTCCCGTTTAAATATTGTTTCAAATCCAGATCAAGATTGGTGGTCTGGTATATTGTTCTTCGACCCTTCAGTTGGGGACGAAGAAAGTGGGATTCACGCACTGCCTGAGATTGGGCATTCCAAAATCCAGACCTGGAAACCGTGGGAACTAACCAATTTCTGGTTTTACTTTTGTAAATGTGAGTGGAACACAGCTTTCGCAGCCACTACATTACTTAATATTGCTGCATTGGTTTTTAAGAAATTCAGGCCCTAGATTCGGAAGTGGGCTGGCACGGGCCACACATTTTGGGTTCTCCTTGTGAGACCCAGTGTTGATTTGTGGGCCTGAATTTAGTTATTTCAATTGGGACATTCTATAATAAACACTTCAGCCGCGTTATCATTTCAAGCTCATTTGGGCTAAATGGGCATTGACATCACCTCGGTAAAACATGCCCTGTTTAGTTACTGGGCACATTGCCCAATTTGGGGCTCAAATGTTGTGCAACTTGTTGTGGAGCTCCATTAAATTCCATGATTCTTTGATTCACTGGCCCGGTTCTTTAGCGTAGTGTGATGTGACTGGGGTTATCATCGACTAGATTGATGGTTGTGCACTGATTGAAAGGGATAGCTTTGCGGGCTTTCATTGATTAGATTGGTGGTCGTGCACTGATTGAAAGGGGTAGCTTTGCGGGTTGTCATTGATTAGATTGGTGGTAGTGCACTGATTGGAAGGCAGCTTGGTTTCACCTGCGGTTCGAGTGGCCACAATTCGGTGGTAATGCACTGTTAATGGTACTTGAACTATCCCTCTTTTAGATTATAGCGAGCCTAGGGGATTAGGATGAGGGTGTAGTAGTCTGGATGGAATGAGTGTGGTGTGCAGGGTACATGGGAGGGTAACCTTGTCGGATGCCGACATCTCCAGTTCGAGCCTCTTCTCGGTGCCTAGTCCCTCTGTAGTAGCTGTTCTTTTAGAAGTGGGTATTATGCTTGTTACTCTGGGTTTGGTTGGAGTATTAGTATCTTGGTTTGTATATCCCATCTCTGGAGTCTGTGGTGATTGGTAGTTGGCTGAGAGCGGGTTGTTTTCTGTCGAGCCTTGGGAATTTGGTTGAGGGAGTAGTAGTCTGGGCAAAATGGGCGTGGTGTGCAGGGGTTGGGCCCCCTATCGGATGTCGACATCTTCGGTTCGAGCCTCTTTTTGGTGCCTTGTTCTCCTGTAGTAGTTGTTCAACCTTCTCACGATGCCAAGTTGCTATGTACTGCTTTTCCTCAGTGATGGTTCATTAACTGGTCGTTATCCGACCGTGACTATTTACGTTATATCCTAGCTTGGCGGGATGTGCCAGGCAGTAGGTAGCTATCATTATCTGTTATTACTTGCATTACATTGCATATTTTGTATCATCATGTATCCTACCCCCGTTACTCTATCTTTCTTCACAGACGGACAGTGCAACGGGGGTAGGTTACCAAACCACATTGCATGTTGTTATGTTACACTACTCTACTCTACTCTCCATGCGGGTTGTGCATTGGTTATCGCATTTTTTTCACTCTTCTTTTTCTTTCTTTTTTTTCCTCCAAGAGTATGCCTCTTGTAGACTGTACATTCGATTAACCTTTTTTAATTTCAAACTAAATTACCCAAAAAAAAAAAAGTGACCTCTCATTTCAAGCCGGAGTTTTTCATACTTAGTCACATAATCCTTTAGTAGGACCTCCGTTCACGTTCTCAATCCCCCGCACTCGCAAATTATAGTAGTTAAGAAGTTTTGAAATATGCGTTCACACTCGTGCTACCCCTCCCACATTATGTGACTAAGGTCTCACAGCAGTTAACCTTATCCTTACCCAAACATATCTGCAATACTATAACTAAAGCATAAACAGAACAATACTATTACACATCGTCATAGCCTTTTGTTTATAGGCTAATAACCTAATAAAGTACGAAACTGGACACGTTAATGCTAAGAGGAAACCTAAAATGCTCATAGGAAACCTAACAATAGGGCTGCTAAACAAACCAAACAACTTGAGCTCGGCACGAGCTTGGTTTGACTTTTGGCTCGTTCAAACAAAGTATAAGCCAAACTCAATCACTTTTTAGCGTTCGTTTATCAATTCAAGCCAAGCCTGAGCATTGGATTGTTTTCCTTGATAGGCTTGTGAACATGGGGTCATTCATAAATATTGCAAAGATGGGGATAAATCACTAAATATGCCAAATATGTGTAATCTTTCCTTCCATTTACATATTTTCACTAATCACAAGTACAATAAAAAGGCTGATTTTATGCAGGTGTATAGATTTTTTTTCCTCCAATTTTTGTCATTTTGGAACGTCACAACTTAAGCTCAGGCTTGATAGCTCGAGATTGAAGAATTATTGAGATTGAAGAATTAGTAAAAAATTCTCAAGCTCAAGCCGAGTAATAAGGAGTTGAGTCAAGCCTGAGAAATGTGTTTGGGTTGATTAGCACCCTACCTAACAACAATAAGGAAAACACAACAAGGAATCAACTCATAAACCATTAATCAAAGGAAAATAAAGAAAAAGGGAAACAAACCAATCATGACATAATCTATCGGGAACATCAATCATCCACTCAGGGAGCATCAGCTGCGTCGCGAACCACCGGCGCCCTTCAACCCCCCTAAGCTTCGCCGCCTGTCGGAGATCAAAATCGCCGGCTTGGTGCTCCGGCTCGGGTTCAGGTTCGGGCACGAGCTCGAGCTCGACGGAGGGTTCCGGCTCGGAGTGGAGAGAGAGGATTGTGGAGGCAAGACACCGCGCGTGGCTCTGGGCGTCGCGGCGGTTCTGCACCTGACGGAGGAGAGAGAGCTCACGCCGACGCTGTTGGTCGGAGATCGGCGGGCGTTTGAACGGACGGCGGAGTTCGTGGGGCGCCATTGGCTTATCCTGCGCACCAGGGTTGTATTGTACAGCTTTATGCGCGGGGGGGTTTGGGCTTTGGGTTTTGGATTTTATGACGCTTCGAATTTATTAGCCAAACGTTTTCAATTTTATTTTTTAATTCCTCAACTAAGAGAAATTGCCGGAAAAATTAACATAAGAGAAAGGAAAAAATTCTTAAAAAATGAAACGTATTTAAGACTACCAAATCAGAGTTAGGCCCCGTTCCGCTAAGGTTCATTTTTCTTTTTCTCTTGTCTCTCAAGGTCAATGATTTATCGTTTAATTTGTGAGAGTTTTGTCTCTCATTTTTTCACGAGTTTAGTTTCATCTTTGAACAAATATTTGTCTACAAAATAGATCGAATTTTTTTAGAGACGATGTTGCTTCACAATAATATTTGTGCCAACAATGCTCTTACCTTACATGATGTTTTTGCCGGGGTAACTCGTGGTAGCCTGTCTGTAGTTGTGGAAGTTCATTGCTACGTTCATACTTGGTAAGAGTCTATCTAATCGTTTAGGTATTCATTGTCATTTGTCTTTGACTAGCACTTTATCTCTTTTGAGACTTCTGATTCTAGGTATAAATATATAGCAGATTGCGTGTGCTGCTATTTGCGTCAGACTCAACTTTTGGGTCGGGGTGAAAAACATTGACTGCTCAGTGTTTTTCTTGTTTTACAATAATTAAATGATTAGTTTTGCTTTGTCCACACTAAGGGTCATCATTTAGCCCGAAGGCCCGCGGCCCGTTCGAAGCCCGCCCGGCCCATCGGGCTTTTACCCGGCCCGTAGTTTGTAATGGGCGGGCTCGGGCCTATGAATTTTTACTCGGCCCGCCCGTAGGCCTGGCCCGTGAGCCCGGCCGTGGTACCCGCCCAATAGCCCGCCCACGGGCCCGCCCATTAGCCCAAAATCCCACAAAATTCTCTTTTTTTTCCCTTGATTTAGTTTCGGCCCAAGGAAATTTAAGCCCGTCCGTTGGCCCGCCCGGCTTTTGGCCCACCGGCCCGTCAATTGGGTAGCCCGTGGGCCGGGCTTGGGCTTCAATTTATGGTAGGTAGCCCGGCCCGCCCGGCCCGAAAAAAAGAAAAAGCCCGATCGGCCCGGCCCGTGGGCGGGCTGGGCCGGCCCGGCCCGACCCGATGATGACCCTTAGTCCACACATTTGCAATGAAGTATGTAAATGCCGCTGAACTATTATTAATACTATGGATTGCTCGTGCATAAAGGCACGAAGCAATGCGTTTTGAGCACAAAAAGTTTTTTTTTTATCATAAAAAGTGTTTTGTTTTCGATCCCTCATTTCAATTTTATAATATGAAAAATAACATATAATCCGTGTGTACGACACTACCAATGATCATCTAAATCACATAAATTTGAACTAACAAATTCAAATCCAATACCATGTTGCATTCATAAGATTCTATGTTATTTTCTTAGGAGATGATATTGGCACTCCAAAATCAATGTAATTCCAAATCCATTTTCCTTTGTTTTTTGGAGTGCCTATCATTTTCCATTTTCTTTTCTTATATAACTGTAGGAAGATCAACCTTAAAGGAAACAAATTAAAAGCAATATTGAATTGAATGTAAGGGAATCAATTTTAGACATAAATCAATTATTGAGTTGATTTAAATTCAAAAAGATACAAAACCAAAACCAAACCAAACCGAGCCTTAAGTCTCAATCACTTGGGGTTGGCTACATGAATCATTTTCCTCCGTTGAGCTCTGTCAAGGGTCACTCGCCACTTGTTCACACAAACCTACTATACTCATATCTTTGCGCATCACAGTATCTAATATCAATTTAGGTCTACCCCTCCCCGTAGCATTGCTACCCAAAGCTATCATATCCGCTCTCTTAACTAATGCATCTCCTGGTCTACGGTAGATATGCCCAAACCACCTTAGCCTATTTTCCCTCAACTTCTCTTCTATGGGTGCTAAAATCGCGACTCCGAGGTCAACTGATTTTCGACCGCTTTCAATTTTCTCGATTTCAAACCAGTGTACTGAAATCACGTCTCCAATGACCCTCCCGCCTCCCGGTGCTCCTGGGCTCTGATACTATTTATTGTGCCCCATGGGTCACTCACGCATACAACACATAAGAAATCAGAGAAAAACTCCCTCATATATATTCACAAACATACAAGATGAAAAAAACACTCTCTGGAGCCACAACCAGCTCTTCACATCTCAGGCTACCACCACATGCTTCTCACCTCTCTTTGATCAGTACATACATACATACACAAAGAAAAGCAAAACGTGTACAAAGCATTAGGCCTAAATCACTGGTACAGTGGGAACAATTATGCTACTACCATACAATCATACAAACTCTCTTACATCAAACAACGTGTGTGGGCCCCATATTTTTTTTTTTTTTTGAGTGGGCCCCATATTTGATGTGAGAGAATATGTGTAATTGTGTGTGGTTAGAGAATTATTGCTATGGGAAACCTTAGTGAGTTTGACTCCCACTCCCACTCAGTGGCAGGCCTAAAATTTATATTTTAAAAGGGTGTTCAATAATTACTTTAACTTCATTACCTCTATTAGTGAATAGAATATACACAAAAGTTTCATATAATTGTACGAATAGTGCGATAGAAAACGTAAAAAATACACAAGATTTGTCAATTTTTCTTGACAAAATTTTCCGTTTTGATCAAAGTAAGATTAAATAGGTGCATAATCCATGAATTTTAGAGAAAATTGTAGCGAATAGGTTTGGACGAATCTTGTAGGATAAATTCTCTTTGTTTTGGAGATATATATATATGGAGTGGAGTGTCATTCAAGAAGAAGCCAGAGCATGATTGTCACGACCCAAACCCGTAGGGTAGGAATACATGACCGGCCAGTGAAAAGGAATCACCAAAGGCCATCTTTTTACTACGTCTGTAAATTTCTTTCTAAAAATAATGAGTTTATTAACTTAAAAATGCGGAAGCGGTAAATTTAAAAACTTCATTACATACATTCAGAGCTGTCATGAGTGATAGTACAACAAACACGCCCGCAGGCTTTATTTTACAACTTGTGGGCACTACTATAGGCCGCACCAAATACAAACTATTTTACAAGGTTTTACAAACTTCTTCAACATATTACAATACCGAAATTGAAACAGCAACGTCATCAGCAGGAAAGACTAGAGAGACTAGTCAATTATTTATCCACGTATGTCCTGAAATGTTTTATAAACACAAAACATTTCAGTGAGAATTATGATATACTAAGTTTACACAATTTAGCATGCAAAGTCATTTTATACATTTTCTTTCCACTTTACAATAGAACGAGGGATAACAGACATATCTCCTTTCAACATCTTTCATGAACGGAACACCGGCAATGATTGGGTAGCTAGCCCAAGATTTAGGTAATGATATCAAGACCCTAGAATACCCGGCAATATTCCTCATAATGGCCAAACTCAACGTTCAGATGTTTCGATACCGTTAACCTCGGTTTCCTTTCTCTTTAAAGGAATTTCATCCCTTAAACTTTAATTGCTTCTCTTTAAGCAATTCAATCACAACATCATATTCAATATCTCGATTATCAACAATTAGAATTCCTTTTCAATTAAAAGTGACGCTTCCTTGCAAGCCGTCCAATTTTAATAAATTCATGCGAGGTTCGATGCTTTTAAACACATAATCATGTATGCAGCATTCTAAACCATAATTATGTAAACAGAGTATATTCGTAATTACTCACCTCTGAAGCGTAAATCCAAAGCAACATAGTACAGAGAGATTTAACGGGTTGCACTGGGACCTGTTCGGGTCATAAATTCAACTCTAGTTAATATCTTAAATTAATCGGACACTTCTAACTTAAAACCTCGCTCTAGTGAAGTGGCGTATTTTTCGCGTTTAGTAAAATCCCAATGATAACTCGGAGTCTCGTGACTACGCGAGCCCGCATCCGAAAATAATTAATAACTCCATGATAATACTGAAATTCATATTAATTACGTAAGCTCTTTAAAAATTCCATAACAATGGATTTCAGTAAATAGGGTTCCAATTATTTATAAAATCCTTTCGTTTTACATTTAACTCCAAAAATTATACTTCCAATTCTTCATTTTTCCAGTGGGATACATGTGCTTTAATAAAACTCATATTCATTCCATTTTTGCATCCAAAGATCATATTATTACGTTTTCACACTTAAAAATCATGTTAAAACTTCATTACTCTAAAAATTGATTATTTATTCAACTAACTAATAAAACAATCTTTATCAGTAGTATATATCTAACTAGTATCTATATTGAACCGTTCAATAAAGTTCAATAAAAAACTATTCGGATGAAGTCCTTCCCGGTCATTTTTTTTGCTGATTTCTCACGGGTACCCTTAAAATCATGTTCTGATTACATTGAGCGGCTCGGATCATCAAAATTCGATCGGAAACTTGGGGGGGTTTTTTTAGAGGTTTTTTTTAAGGGTCCCCGGAACCGCCCCGTATATATATATATATATATATATATATATATATATATATATATATACATATTCGTACATGCATATATGCATACACATACACATACAGTGAGAGGGAGATAGGACCCGTGAGTGAGAGAGGGAGAGAGAGAGGAAGAGAGGAATATACCGAGAGAGAGAGAGAAAAAGAGGGAGAGGAGGTGGGTGGTTTCGGGTGGTGCCGAGAGGAGGAGGTGGTGCCGTGTGGTGTGGGTGATGAATCTTGATGATGCCGCGACGCGGCGACGGGTTCGGGGTGGTTACCGGACAGCCTAAACACGGCCCGTAAGATGGTGGTGGCTCAAGGTGGTGGTGTGGTGTTGAGAGGGAGATGGCGAGAAGAGGAGGTGGTGGTGTGTGTGGTGTCGGCAGTGGGGTGGTGTTGTTGGTAACTGGAGGTGATGCAGGTGAGTGGGTGTGTGGAAGAAAGAGTGAATGGGAGGGAGATAGATATAGAGAAGAGTGAGATGTCGGCAGGCCGGAGAGAGAGAGAAGGCGCGCCATGTGTACGGCTGGGAAGGAATGGGGGAGACAAGGGAGTAAATTTTATGGGTGGGCATTTAGAAGCTTATCAAAATAGGCCGTAGGCTGGGAAAAATCCCACGCGGACGTGAAAATGAGCCCCGCACAGTCCGGGTTTCATTTTGGAAAATTCCAAAGATATTATCGTGGCCCAAACAAATTATTCAGAGACTAACTCCGGTCTCAGTTTTTCGAATAAAATTCTCGGTAATCAAATATGTAATTCGTACAAATTTTCGGGTTATGACAATGATACTGCCAATAGGCCATTCTTTTTCCCTTTTTTTAATTTTTTGTTTTTGTCATTAAGAATACGTACCATGTTTGGGCTAACCTATTAAAATAGGTTCTATTATGGCTACACAAAAACATTAAGGCCCGATTGGATGCCGTATAAGTTTTGGGTGTATTATTTATGAAGGGGTGATAAAATAGTAAGGGGTATTAGTTAAGAAGGAATGGCCCACATTGATGTAACATTTATGGAGGGGGATTAAATAATACATGATTTGGATGAATGATAAATTTGTGGTATAAGGAAGAGTGTATAATGTAAAAAGTTATCAAATGACTCATTTGCCCTTATGCAGTATGAAATTAGATTATTCATTATATAATAACAAAATTCAATAAAATTAATTACTTTTCACAATTTAAGGAGTAATAATTTAGTTTACAAATAAAAATAATTAATTTAATAATTATAAATAATAAAAAATCAATTTCAATTTCAATTATATTTAATTCAATTTGTGGTTTGTTTAATATGAAAAATGAACAAATGGTAAGTGAAATGCACCAAATCATTTTTTCTCCTTCCTTATTCTTCTCTTCTTGTTTTTATGGCCAGAGAGAGAGAGAAAAGAACGGGCAGAAGAGAAAGAGAGAGAGAGAGAGAGAAAAAGAAAGAACGGCAGAAGAGAGAAAAGAGAAGAAGAAGAAGCTGCTGCTGCTCTCCGATCGGTGAACATTCCTCCCTCTCTCTCTCCCCGAACTATTGTTGATGTTCATCTTCTTCTTCTTGTTTCTTTTCACTGTTCATCTCTCTAAAATTTAGGGTTTCAAATTCGAAATTGGGGGTTTCTGGTGGTGGCGATTTCTGGTGGTTCTGATGATTTGTGTGTGTGTGTTTTGTGTAGGTGTGGTGGTGATCTCCTCTTCTTCTTCTTCCTCTCTTCTTTTTTTTTTTTTTTGATCCGTCTTCTTCTTCTTCTCTCTTAACAGAGCAAGAGAGCCGTTGGGGAGGGGATGATGAGGGGTGTTTTGGTCAAAAAGCAGGTGTATGAGGCCGGATAAATTATGGAGAGCTCAAGGGGTGGCAATAATTTAGCACCCCATACACCGGATTGAGGTGTATACGCGAAGAAGGGGGATAGTCCAATACAGGTGGTTTTTGGGTTGCCAAAGCAAGCTAAATCAGTCCCATCAGCCCTAATCCGGGTGTATTGTGGAATACACCCAGTTAAAACAGCATCCAATCGGGAACCTTAATTTATAGTGGGTATTACACAAACAATCGACAAATCGGAAGCACCATATATATGTTACTTGTATTTCCAGTAACCTAATGCCAGAAATATCCAAACCTTTTAGGCCCCAAACCACCAAGCTAGTTTCAAAACTTCAAGGCCTGGGCAGTTGATATTGAGATCAGTTAGTGTCTAAACCACTAAAATCTTATAATAGAAAAGTGCATCTTAAAACCCTCTGAAAGTACCTAAACATATCCTAAGTTAGGGTAATCTACCCTACTCTATAATAGGATAATAGGAAAGTGCATCCTAAAATCTTTTGAAAGTGCCTAAATCCTAGGGTACCCTACTCTAGGGTACCTTAAAATGGACTGGAGACCTTATAAAATTAATAGAAGGACTTGTAATGGATCTAAGACTTTTTTTTTTTTTTTTAAATTTAAAGCTCACTTATTCACTTCAACCTTATATTTTAAAAACAGCAAGCCATTGACAAAGTTGCATAAACCTTTTTTTTTTGGGGTAAATTACAGTTAACCCCCTCTAACTATGCCTCGGTGACACTTAACCCCCTCTAACTATTATTTTTGGCACTTAACCCCCTCTAACTAACTGAAATTCAAACGGTCATAACTTCAAACGGTCATAACTTCTTCGTCCGAAATCGAAAACATGCAAATTATATATCGATTTCGAGATCTTGAAGTCAGCTTTCTAATGACACCAAAATCACATCACGGTTCAAAGCACACAGAAAGTTATGATCAAAAGAGTAAGGGCTGGTAGACAGAAAAACCGTTTTGATCATAACTTTCTGTGTGCTTTGAATCGTGATGTGATTTTGGTGTCATTAGAAATCTGACTTCAAGACCTCGAAATCGATATATAATTTGCATGTTTTCGATTTCGGACGAAGAAGTTATGACCGTTTGAAGTTACTACCGTTTGAATTTCAGTTAGTTAGAGGGGGTTAAGTGCCAAAAATAATAGTTAGAGGGGGTTAAGTGTCACCGAGACATAGTTAGAGGGGGTTAACTGTAATTTACCCTCTCTTTTTTTGAAAAGACAATAATCTATAATATATAGTATACATTAATGCATGCGAGTTTCATGTGCAATATTGGGAGTGAGTGTGATGAGTTTGTGCATGCACGCACGTGTCCTTAACTTTTTTTTGTTAGGTGTTGTACTCCGTATGTATTTATTATTCGGTCTTGCTATTGTCAGCCCACTGGTCGGGGCTGACGATAAGTACACTAGAAGACAAGAAAAACACATATTTCTGTGTATTTTTTACACCCTTTAATACACATTCACACACTTATTATTGTCAGCCCATTAGACTGATTTTAGAATTTTCCATATTTACTCGACAAGTCCAAGACAAATGTTCCATTACGGGACTTGAAGTGGGCCCATTTTTATGCTGTACTAATATTTTGGGAATGGAGGTATAGATGGATATATTATTAATGTAGTCCAAACTAACTAATTAATCTCAGGCCCTGTTCTCGTGAACTTAATTTAAATTCAACTTAAATCTGGGAGTTATATCCTTATTTGAATTTTTTCGCATTTATTAGTATTGCACCAAATTTTTGTGGGTTATTGATTCGTCTCGACGAGAGAAATCAGAAAAGTATATTTTTTTTTACTTTAACCCAAATATTTTGAGAGATAACCATTTTTTAGAAAAAAAAAAAAAGAAGAAGACCAATTAACAAGTGGTTATTAACAATTCCATAACTAATTAACTATACTATATTCCATATTCTCATTAGTCATGATGATCCAGTCCAGTACGAATAAAACCCACCACACTTCCACATTGTTTACCAATTAAAAAAAAAAAAACCCACTTCCATCACTAGATCATTTCCACCACCACTTTATCTCTCTTCATTTTATTTTCAAACAGAGGCCGGAAAGAACACCACCTCCACCATCAACCAGGTAACCACCAGTCACCTACAAAAAAGAAAAGTCGTGAAAAAACACATACCCAAATACTGTAATAGAAAACAATTACAGTAATTGCTAACCAAAGTCGAAAAAAGAAAAATTACAAAGTCGAAAGGATCACTCACCTAGGAATTTTGATCTTCACCGGCTGCCTGAGCACAGCCCTTCTTGTCGGCATTGAGGGGGCAGGAAACGTTGTTTCTCCCGAAGACGTCCATGCACACATAGATTTCGTACAGGAGGTAATTGGTTGGGACGTCTGGGGTCCTGGGGTCCGGTTTGCACGATATATAGATGTGGTTTCCACGTCCAACTATATACTGGGCCGCCGCTTCTATCTCCGCTTTGGTGTATCTAGTGTCGAGCATACCGGTGACGGTAGTTTGGCTTATGGCCAAGCCCTTTTGCAGGTAAGTTGGGAGATTAATTAAGTTTGTGGACGGCGCACAACCCATGGTGATCCCACTTCCATTTCCACAAAGTTTCAATGGATGGCCAACTATTGCTTAGGACAGCCTCAAAGTTCCTAATCTGCACGACCATTTTTCAGAAAAATATTAGGAGAAGACACACAAAAACACTTTGTATTATACAATGTTTTCACAAAAACTTCCTTACTCTCACTCCGAGCTCATCATAACTAACTTTATTGCCTGCACACATTGACGGATCTAGTGTAGCATTTGCCATGCCTGTCCTATTCGTTCTTCCAGAATCTCCCTCGGTTTGCGCCTGCATCGTCCGTAATGGAGGGCCAGTAGGTGTCGAGCTTGGAGATCCTCGCTGCGCCGAGTTGAACAACAACAACAACGGTTTAAAATCCAAGATATCGTCACAGAAATTCTGAACAAAAGGTAAGATTTGGCTCAAGTCATGTTCTGAAGAGAGAAGAATGCCAGTACATATAAGATCCAAACTACGGAAATACACCGGTACACATATATACGCAGATCCGGTTGTAATATCCGGTGGGAGTGGAGGTCGACTGGGCTTTGGTCCGGACAAAAAACAGGGCAGTCCCGGAACGGGAAATCGAACGAAGACGGCCAACTACGGCGAGATCTGACTCGCCAGAGGAGAAGCGAGCCAAGCCTCCTGGAGATGCTCTAAAAACACACTAAAAACCTAAACCTCCCAAATAGATACTGGAAATTAACCAACGCGGTACGTTCAAACATTTTAATCATGCATGAAATATATATAAGGAGAAAGTACATAAACACCCCCTCAACTATCTCTTTTTCTCATAAACACCCCCTCACATTTAAAAGCGCCCATGAAGACCCCATCAACTACTCCAGTTACCCATGTGACACCCTTTCGTCTCATAACCGTTAGTTGGATGGTCACATGTCGGTCACATGGGCTTTTTTTGGACATAAATGCCCTTCTCCAGTACTATATCCCTCTTTGGCCGAATGTCAATGGGCCATACCAACGGCCCACCTGATGCGTGAATAAGTAAGTACTCCATGCGTGAATAAGTAAGTACTCCATATCTCTTGATCCTCACAACATTTCTTGTACTTTTTCCTTTCTCAGACAGCGACTTATATATGATTTTGAAAACTCAACTCTTGAAAATTTTCTATCAAAATTCCTTCTATTTTTTTTGTATCCACAAAAGTCAACATTTTTAATTAGTTATAGTTGGTGAGATTTTTATGAGAGAGAGAGAGAGAAAGAATAACAACTAATTCTTTATACTACATGGAAAACGATAATACAAACACCAACGTACTCATTAACTAATCTGAAACTAACTAACAAATCTAAAACTTCTTTTAAGGCAAACGGATAGGGATTAAGGCAAAGGGACAAGGATAGGGATTTCGATCAACTACAATGACCAACTCATTTTTTTCTTCTTCCACGGCTTCTCCAATCCTGACAGCACCTGCAAATACGCAAAGTAGTATTTAACTCGACCAACAAAACAAAGAAATGAAATGCAAATACATTAAATTATAAATTAAGTCGAGTGTTACCGATCAAACAAAGGGAGGAATTTTTTTGTCCCCTCCTCGGCAGCCTCTTTTATCTTGGTCCATGGGACAAGAGACATAGGCCGATGCTTGTTGATCTAAGCATATGTGGATCTCTCGGAGAACATCATCCAGACCAACTCTCCAACATGAGATGTAAACATTCATGTTTCCTATTGCCGCCACGATGTCAGCTTTGGAGTAGGTATTTGTGTCGCTCGGGATGATGCTCGCAGCGGCCAACACCCCTTTTAGGTTGAACAAATTTTGGCGTTGTTGGATGCCTTTGTAAAAATAATTCTCCATATTAAACTGTTGCTCACAACATTTGCCAGGCCAGTCCAATGCAGGTGTGGATGGGGGTTTCTGTTTTACTCCCTAGTCTCTCTCTCTATGTGTGTGAAATAAAAAAGAAACCCGTGAATGCAGATCTACACACACCTAAATGTATTTACATTGTATAGTAAGAAGCCCATGAATGCAGGTGTATGCCTCAATAAGTTTTGTAGGACGACTATGATAAGTTCACCGCTCATGTACTTGTGTCGTGCCCGTGTCAAAACCGTGCACGTGTCGTGCCACATTTAAACGTGTCATACCCGTGCCAAAACTGTGCACATTTCATGCCCGTGCCAAAATCGTGCACATTTCGTGCTTGTGCCAAAACCGTGCTCATTTCGTGCCCAAACCACACTTTGTTAGAAAAATTAGCTTGAGTAAAGCTCCCCATAACTATATTTTGAATAGTTACGCTTGTTTAAAACAAAACAAAAAAAAAGTTGATAAAATGAGCCATCGTCAGATCAGCATCATCTCTTGATAAGACCTGGAATAATTAATGATTCTAATAAGTCTATGAAAGTGAAACTTAGTAGTAATAATGAACAGTCATCCTCAACAGATATCCTCGATTTCATGCTTATGGAGGAAACCCCCCCCCCCCCCCCCCCCCCTCGATTTCATTAATTTAAACAAAGAAATGAAATGCAAACACATTAAATTATAAATTAAGTTGAGTGTTACCGATAAAACAAAGGGAGGAATTTTTTTGTCCCCTCCTCGGCAGCCTCTTTTATCTTGGTCCATGGAACAAGAGACATAAGCCGATGCTTGTTGATCTAAGCATATGTGGATCTCTCGGAAGACATCATCCAAACCAACTCTCCAACATGAGATGTAAACATTCATGTTTCCTATTGCCACCATGATGTCAGCTTTGGAGTAGGTATTTGTGTCGCTCGGGATGATGCTCGCACCGGCCAACACCCCTTTTAGGTTGAACAAATTTTGGCGTTGTTGGATGCCTTTGTAAAAATAATTCTCCATATTAAACTGTTGCTCACAACATTTGCCATGCCAGTCCAATGCAGGTGTGGATGGGGGTTTCTGTTTTACTCCCTAGTCTCTCTCTCTATGTGTGTGAAATAAAAAAGAAACCCGTGAATGCAGGTCTACTCACACCTAAATGTTTTTACATTTTTTAGTAAGAAACCCGTGAATGCAGGTGTATGCTTCAATAAGTTTTGTAGGACTGTGATAAGTTCACCGTTCATGTACTTGTGTCGTGCCCGTGCCAAAACCATGCACGTTTCGTGCCACATTTAAACGTGTCATACCCGTGCCAAAACAGTGCATATTTCGTGCCCGTGCCAAAATCGTGCACATTTTGTGCTTGTGCTAAAACCGTTCTCATTTCGTGCCCGTACCACATTTTGTTAGAAAAATTGGCTTGAGTAAAGCAACCTAGAACTATATTTTGAGTAGTTATGCTTGTTTAACCAAAAAAAAAAAGTTGATCAAATGAGCGATCGTCAGATCAGCATCATCTCTTGATAAGACCTGGAAAAATTAATGATTCTAATAAGTCTATGAAAGTGAAACTTAGTAGTAATAATGAACAGTCATCCTCAACAGATATCCTCGATTTCATGCTTATGGAGGAAAATTAGTAGATTACTAATTTCTGTTTGACCCCCCCAATCCTTGATTTCATTCATTTCTTTTTCTTCTTCCATGGCTTCTCCAATCCTGACTGCACCTGCAAATACGCAAAGTAGTATTTAACTCGACCAACAAAACAAAGAAATGAAATGCAAATACATTAAATTATAAATTAAGTCGAGTGTTACCGATCAAACAAAGGGAGGAATTTTTTTGTCCTCTCCTCGGCAGCCTCTTTTATCTTGGTCCATGGGACAAGAGACATAGGCCGATGCTTGTTGATCTAAGCATATGTGGATCTCTCGGAGGACATCATCCAGACCAACTCTCCAACATGAGATGTAAACATTCATTTTTCCTATTGCTGCCATGATGTCAGCTTTGGAGTAGGTATTTGTGTCGCTCGGGATGATGCTCGCAGCGGCCGACACACCTTTTAGGTTGAACAAATTTTGGCGTTGTTGGATGCCTTTGTAAAAATAATTCTCCATATTAAACTGTTGCTCACAACATTTGCCATGCCAGTCCAATGCAGGTGTGGATGGGGGTTTCTGTTTTACTCCCTAGTCTCTCTCTCTCTATGTGTGAAATAAAAAAGAAACCCGTGAATACAGGTGAATGCAGATCTACTCACACCTAAATGTTTTTACATTTTAGTAAGAAACCCGTGAATGCAGGTGTATGCTTCAATAAGATTTGTAGGACTGTGATAAGTTCACCATTCATGTACTTGTGTCGTGCCCGTGCCAAAACCATGCACGTGTCGTGCCACATTTAAACGTGTCATACCCGTGCCAAAATCGTGCACATTTCGTGCTTGTGCCAAAACCGTGCTCATTTCGTGCCCGAACCACACTTTGTTAGAAAAATTGGCTTGAGTAAAGCTCCCCAGAACTATATTTTGAGTAGTTATGCTTGTTTAAAACAAAACAAAAAAAAAGGTTAATAAAATGAGCCATCGTCAGATTAGCATCATCTCTTGATAAGACCTGGAACAATTAATGATTCTAATAAGTCTATGAAAGTGAAACTTAGTAGTAATAATGAACAGTCATCCTCAACAGATATCCACGATTTCATGCTTATTGAGGAAAATTAATAGATTACTAATTTCTGCTTGACCCCCCCCCCCCCATCCTCGTTTCATTCATTTCTTTTTCTTCTTCCACGGCTTCTCCAATCCTGACAGCACCTGCAAATACGCAAAATGTTATTTAACTCGACCAACAAAACAAAGAAATGAAATGCAAATACACTAAATTATAAATTAAGTCGAGTGTTACCGATCAAACAGAGGGGGAAATTTTTTTGTCCCCTCCTCGGCAGCCTCTTTTATCTTGGTCCATGGGACAAGAGACATAGGACGATGCTTGTTGATCTAAGCATATGTGGATCACTCGGAAGACATCATCCAGACCAACTCTCCAACATGAGATGTAAACATTCATGTTTCTTATTGCCACTATGATGTCAGCTTTGGAGTAGGTATTTTTGTCGCTCGGGATGATGCTCGCAGCGGCCAACACCCCTTTTAGGTTGAACAAATTTTGGCGTTGTTGGATGCCTTTGTAAAAATAATTCTCCATATTAAACTGTTGCTCACAACATTTGCCATGCCAGTCCAATGCAGGTGTGGATGGGGGTTTCTGATTTACTCCCTAGTCTCTCTCTCTATGTGTGTGAAATAAAAAAGAAACCCGTGAATGCAGATCTACTCACACCTAAATGTTTTTACATTGTTTAGTGAGAAACCCGTGAATGCAGGTGTATGCTTCAATAAGTTTTGTAGGACTGTAATAAGTTCACCGTTCATGTACTTGTGTCGTGCCCGTGCCAAAACCATGCACGTGTCGTGCCACATTTAAACGTGTCATACCCGTGCAAAAACTGTGCACATTTCGTGCCCGTGCCAAAATCGGGCACATTTCGTGCTTGTGCCAATACAGTGCTCATTTCGTGCCCGTACCACACTTTGTTAGAAAAATTGGCTTGAGTAAAGCTCCCTAGAACTATATTTTGAGTAGTTATGCTTGTTTAACCAAAAAAAAAAAAAAAGGTAGATAAAATGAGCCATCGTCAGATCAGCATCATCTCTTGATAAGACCTGGAACAATTAATGATTCTAATAAGTCTATGAAAGTGAAACTTAGTAGTAGAAATGAACAGTCATCCTCAACAGATATCCTCGATTTCATGCTTATGGAGGAAAATTAGTAGATTACTAATTTCTGTTTGACCCCCCCCCCCCCCAATCCTCGATTTCATTCATTTCTTTTTCTTCTTCCACGGCTTCTCCAATCCTGACATCACCTGCAAATATGCAAAGTAGTATTTAACTCGACCAACAAAACAAAGAAATGAAATGCAAATACATTAAATTATAAATTAAGTCGAGTGTTACCGATTAAACAAAGGGAGGAATTTTTTGTCCCCTCCTCGGCAGCCTCTTTTATCTTGGTCCGTGGGACAAGAAACATAGGCCGATGCTTGTTGATCTAAGCATATGTGGATCTCTCGGAAGACATCATCCAGACCAACTGTCCAACATGAGATGTAAACATTCATGTTTCCTATTGCCGCCATGATGTCAGCTTTGGAGTAGGTATTTGTGTCGCTCGGGTTATTGCTCGCAGCGGCCAACACTCCTTTTAGGTTGAACAAATTTTAGCGTTGTTGGATGCCTTTGTAAAAATAATTCTCCTTATTAAACTGTTGCTCACAACATTTGCCGTGCCAGTCCAATGCAGGTGTGGATGGGGCTTTCTGTTTTACTCCCTAGTCTCTCTCTCTCTATGTGTGTGAAATAAAAAAGAAACCCGTGAATGCAGGTGAATGCAGATCTACTCACACCTAAATGTTTTTACATTGTTTAGTAAGAAACCCGTGAATGCAGGTGTATGCTTCAATAAGTTTTGTAGGACTGTGATAAGTTCACCGTTCATGTACTTGTGTTGTGCCCGTGCCAAAACCATGCACGTGTCGTGCCACATTTAAACGTGTCATACCCGTGCCAAAACTGTGCACATTTCGTGCCCGTGCCAAAATCGTGCACATTTCATGCTTGTGCCAAAACCGTGCTCATTTCGTGCCTAAACCACACTTTGTTAGAAAAATTGGCTTGAGTAAAGCTCCCTAGAACTATATTTTGAGTAGTTATGCTTGTTTAACCAAAAAAAAAAAAAAGGTTCATAATATGACCCATCGTCAGATCAGCATCATCTCTTGATAAGACCTGGAACAATTAATGATTCTAATAAATCTATGAAAGTGAAACTTAGTAGTAATAATGAACAGTCATCCTCAACAGATATCCTCGATTTCGTGCTTATGGAGGAAAATTAGTAGATTACTAATTTCTGTTTGACCCCCCCAATCCTCGATTTCATTCATTTCTTTTTCTTCTTCCACGGCTTCTCCAATCCTGACAGCACCTGCAAATACGCAAAGTAGTATTTAACTTGACCAACAAAACAAAGAAATGAAATGCAAATACACTAAATTATAAATTAAGTCGAGTGTTACCGATCAAACAAAGGGAGGAATTTTTTTGTCCCCTCCTCGGTAGCCTCTTTTATCTTGGTCCATTGGACAAGAGACATAGGCCGATGCTCGTTGATCTAAGCATATGTGGATCTCTCGGAGAACATCATCCAGACCAACTCTCCAACATGAGATGTAAACATCCATGTTTCCTATTGCCGCCATGATGTCAGCTTTGGAGTAGGTATTTGTGTCGCTCGGGTTATTGCTCGCAGCGGCCAACACTCCTTTTAGGTTGAACAAATTTTAGCGTTGTTGGATGCCTTTGTAAAAATAATTCTCCTTATTAAACTGTTGCTCACAACATTTGCCATGCCAGTCCAATGCAGGTGTGGATGGGGGTTTCTGTTTTACTCCCTAGTCTCTCTCTCTCTCTATGTGTGTGAAATAAAAAAGAAACCCGTGAATGCAGGTGAATGCAGATCTACTCACACCTAAATGTTTTTACATTGTTTAGTAAGAAACCCGTGAATGCAGGTGTATGCTTCAATAAGTTTTGTAGGACTGTGATAAGTTCACCGTTCATGTACTTGTGTTGTGCCCGTGCCAAAACCGTGCACGTGTCGTGCCACATTTAAACGTGTCATACCCGTGCCAAAACTGTGCACATTTCGTGCCCGTGCCAAAATCGTGTACATTTCATGCTTGTGCCAAAACCGTGCTCATTTCGTGCCCGAACCACACTTTGTTAGAAAAATTGGCTTGAGTAAAGCTCCCTAGAACTATATTTTGAGTAGTTATGCTTGTTTAACCACAAAAAAAAAAAGGTTGATAATATGAGCCATCGTCAGATCAGCATCATCTCTTGATAAGACCTGGAACAATTAATGATTCTAATAAATCTATGAAAGTGAAACTTAGTAGTAATAATGAACAGTCATCCTCAACAGATATCCTCGATTTCGTGCTTATGGAGGAAAATTAGTAGATTACTAATTTCTGTTTGACCCCCCCCAATCCTCGATTTCATTCATTTCTTTTTCTTCTTCCATGGCTTCTCCAATCCTGACTGCACCTGCAAATACGCAAAATAGTATTTAACTCGACCAACAAAACAAAGAAATGAAATGCAAATACACTAAATTATAAATTAAGTCGAGTGTTACCGATCAAACAAAGGGAGGAATTTTTTTGTCCCCTCCTCGGTAGCCTCTTTTATCTTGGTCCATTGGACAAGAGACATAGGCCGATGCTTGTTGATCTAAGCATATGTGGATCTCTCGGAGAACATCATCCAGACCAACTCTCCAACATGAGATGTAAACATCCATGTTTCCTATTGCCGCCATGATGTCAGCTTTGGAGTAGGTATTTGTGTCGCTCGGGATGATGCTCGCAGCGGCCAACACCCCTTTTAGGTTGAACAAATTTTGGCGTTGTTGGATGCCTTTGTCAAAATAATTCTCCATATTAAATTGTTGCTTACAACATTTGCCATGCTAGTCCAATGCAGGTGTGGATGGGGGTTTCTGTTTTACTCCCTAGTCTCTCTCTCTCTCTGTGAAATAAAAAAGAAACCCGTGAATGCAGGTGAATGCAGATCTACTCACACCTAAATGTTTTTACATTGTTTAGTAAGAAACCCGTGAATGCAGGTGTATGCTTCAATAAATTTTGTATAACCTTCTTATACAGCCTTGTGTAGCTCGTGTATAGCTAATCAAGTATAGGTTTTGTAGGACTGTGATAAGTTTACCGTTCATTTACTTGTGTCTTGCCCGTGCCAAAACCGTGCACGTGTCGTGCCACATTTAAACGTGTCATACCCGTGCCAAAACTGTGCACATTTCGTGCCCGTGCCAAAATCATGCACATTTCGTGCCTGTGCCAAAACCGTGCTCATTTCGTGCCCAAACCACACTTTGTTAGAAAAATTGGCTTGAGTAAAGCTCCCTAGAACTATATTTTGTGTAGTTATGCTTGTTTAACAAAATAAAAGGATTGAGGAAATGAGCCATCGTCAGATCAGCATCATCTCTTGATAAGACCTAGAACAATTAATGATTATGAAAGTGAAACTTAGTAGTAATATTGAACAGTCATCCTCAACAGATATCCTCGATTTCATGCTTATGGAGGAAGATTAGTAGATTACTAATTTATATTTGACAACCCCCCCCCAAAAAAAAAAAAAAAACAAGAAAAAAGAGTGGTTTATTTATATATCTCTTCGACTTTACTCGAAAGTTCAATTTGATTCTTCAAGTTTCAATTTCAACAATTAAACCTTTAATTTACGATTTAGTTTCAATATCATCCATCCGTTGGTTGGGTGCCGTAACTAATTTGGACAGAAAATGGGCATGCGCCCAACACAACAACCAAATGCAAAAAAAAATTGAATAAGTACAAAAACAAAGTCAATTAATTTTTTAAAAAAAATTAAAAATCAGCCCAATGGGCCGACAATAGTAAGTGTATGAATGTGTATTAAAGGGTGTAAAAATTAAATACGAATACGTGTTTTTCTTATCTTCTAATGTGCTTATTGTCAACCCAGTGGGCTCACAATACAAAGACCGAACTTCTTAATCCAAACCCTAATCTGGGAAGAAGTGCAGCACTTTCTAGGCGCGTGGAGGACAACATCGTTAGCCGAGTTGGCTGATGGTAGAATTTTCCAATATTAAATAAATGGAGCTATTACTGTGAACTGGTAGAACTGCAAAGGCAGAATTGCAGTAGTAATAGTGAACGCTTTAAGTACAAGTCGCCCTCAGAAGATATGCTCGATTTTCTATTGTCACTATATCCAAAAGGATCCGGCTTCTCTACAATTAGACTGTAGAGAAGTCTTTGTAGTCCAATTTTGTCCATTCATTTCTTCAATCAAGGGTTCAGATCTGAAACAAACTATTCGTGTGAATAAAAGACTATTCTCGCGAATAGTCTTTCGATAAAATCTAACCGTTCAAAACATTTTTGGATAACTAAGATTGTCTGGACCGCTGAAAGCCATATTCTAGAAAAAAAAAACTTCTACAATGCTCCCAAATGATATGGAGTATGATACTCTCATTACATCTAGACCCTTAGATTGAAAAATAGATAAATTACAGCCTTTAGATCAAAACTATTGTTGGGTGGTTGAGAGATAAGGGTTGACCCACTTAATATGGGTAGCGATAATTTATTGGCTGGGAGCACCATATAGGACATGTCACGTGGTACTCCTTGGCTATGAATAATTTTCATTGGCTATGCTTATGAATACTATGCGAGGGCCTGCCCTCATATCCCACAAGTGGTCCCGCCTAATGACTAGCTCGTAGCTCGAAGAAGAAAATGCACATAATCCCTAATAAATGAAGCTACTAGCAAAAGTTGCAAACAGAGAAAGAGAGAAAACCTGTACATACCGTTAATGATTAGAGCAGATGGAGCCATCATATCGCTGAAATCGCAAATACTGTAATAAATGAAATGAAAACCGAGATGTAGCTACCACCCTTGACCCCCCCTATATATCCCTTCACCTTAGTTTTCCATTGGAGTTGATCTTAATTGGCCACAAAACTCACAGAGTTTCTTGAGCTTAATTTGTACCACCAAAAATGAGGCTAACCCTTCTCCTGCTCCAATGGCGGAAGTACTTGAGGGCTAAGGTGGGCTATAGCCTAGGTCACTTTGAGAAAACCCAATATATATATATATATACACACACACAAGTTTACTCAACTCATTTTTTTTAGCCCAACCCATCCCACCAACCTATTTTCTCTCCCTCTCTCCTACGTTCTTTCTTTCTACTTTCTCTCTCGTACTCTCCCTCTCTACTACTGTCAAGGGCATGAGTTCTTGTTGATTGTTCAGAGCTGAAAAAACCCAGTTAAATTGACAAAGAATTTCATGAAACTGCTCAATCTTTTGATTCGGATGCCACATGAAAAGCCCTAAAAAGTGACTTCAAGCTACCCGTTGGTCAAGATGTCAATCAAAATGGGTTCATTAAGCTACCATCTTCCAAATCAGGCATAGGACTGACATCTAGGGTTTATGCTAAACCAAAAAATTGGATTTTCATTGTTCAATCTTAGAGTCCATCACTCTTAATGAAGCTGGAACATTATCCTGGTCGCCAACAAGGTAAACATGCTACTATTAAAATCCTTGAATCTCTCATTGATGAGGAAAACTAGAATTTCTTTAATCTCTCATCTAGTTTATTTATTTTTACGTTTGAGCAGAAATACTATTCATGTATGTCAAATTGCGAGGCTTCAAATCCATAAGTATTCCCTTATTATGCAGAGCACTGGCTAGTGTGCTTAAATAATATTGAAGAAGATATAAATAGTATCTAATTTATATCTAAATTCTAGATCCATATTATTGAAGAAGATATAAATAGTATCTAATTTTTAGAAACTCTAAAATATCTAGCTTTAGAAACTTTAGAATATCCTTGTGAAATATCTAAAAAAAATTTGTGAAAATTAATCACATGTGTAATTCTAGAATTACCTCAAAGTTTATCTTGTATGAAAATATCTTTGTACTAGAGTCTTTCATGGAGTAGTATATATAAATAGGGATGAGTTCTAGCTATTTTGTATCAACCCAAACAAAAACCGGTTGAGTTAAGTGTCTCATTCCCCACTTTTGTCTTTAGTATTCTTTCTTTTCCAAAAATCTTGTTCAACTGAACAATAGAAATTCCTACTCTTCCAACAAACGTATTTTAAGATATGTCATACGTATCCCGATTCGATCTATATAATTGAAAACACTAGTTTTGGGTTAGCCTGGGGTAAAATCTTTCAAATTGGTACAGTGCAATTCGGTCATTGTCGTACAACATTTCGCCACAATAGAAAGCGCATCTCTCTGGTGGAAGAATAAAAGGAGCCAGTCCACCAGTAATAAACTCCATCCACGTACCAACCAGTCCATGAATAAGGGGATATATAAGCACCCACCAGTAATTTTTATGGGACAGTTGGAATAATTTCCATGCTAGCCGAACATGAAAGAATGGATGTTGGTGAGAGAAGGGTTTGGTGCTCAAACGCCAGCGTTTGATATCAAGTAGGATCCCCGTGTCCCCAACTCTTTTGGGTAATCATTTCTATCGTGGTTGTAGATAGGCCTTTCATTGAATGGAATTAGACCAGATCCAACTGGATTTGATTCCACATTCAGATGGTCCACCTGTGGCCACCAACCTACTGTATCAGCAAGAAGTGCAAGGTCATCTTAAGAGAAAACTTCTATCTTCACGGCCTTTGGCCAGCCGATTCACAAGGAATCACCATCACCAACTGCACTGGCACTAGCTTTCGCACGCCTCAAGACCTCGTCGCCACGGTAAAATGATCCTAGTTTTCTTCCATTAGGATTCCAAATTCTTATTTATGCTTACCGTATATTATATATAGTACTGTATATATATTTCATGCATGATTAAAATGTTTCTACGTACCGCATTGGTTAATTTCCAGTTTCTATTTGCCAAATCTTACCTTTTGTTGAGAATTTCTGTAATGATATCTTGGATTCTAAACCGTTGTTGTTGTTGTTCAGCTCGGCTCAGTGAGGATCTCCGAGCTCGACACCTACTGGCCCTCGGTTACGGACGAAGCAGGCAGAGACCGGGGGAAATTCTGGAAGAACGAATGGGACAGGCATGGCAAATGCTGTGGGCAACAGTTCAATGCGGAAAATTATTTTGACAAAGGAATCGAACATAGCCAAAATTTGTTCGACCTCAAAGGGGTTTTGGCCGCTGCGAGCATCATCCCGAGCGACACAAATACCTACTCCAAAACTGACATCATGGCTGCAATAGGAAACATGAATGTGTACATCTCATGTTGGAGAGTTGGTCAAGATGATCTCCTTCGGGAGATTCATATTTTCTTGGATCAAAAGGCCGAAGCCTATATCTCATGTCCCATGGACCAAGATCAAAGAGGCTGCCGAGGGAGGGACATAAGAATTCCTCCATTTGTTTGATCGGTAACACTCGACTTAATTTATAATTTAGTGTATTTGCATTTCATTTCTTTGTTTTGTTGGTCGAGTTAAATACTACTTTGCGTATTTGCAGGTGCTGTCAAGATTGGAGAAGCCGTGGAAGAAGAAAAAGAAATGAATGAAATCGAGGATTGGGGGGGTCAAACAGAAATTAGTAATCTACTAATTTTCCTCCATAAGCATGAAATCGAGGATATCTGTTGAGGATGACTGTTCATTATTACTACTAAGTTTCACTTTCATAGACTTATTAGAATCATTAATTGTTCCAAGTCTAATCAAGAGATGATGCTGATCTGACGATGGCTCATTTTCTCAATCCTTTTATTTTGTTAAACAAGCATAACTACACAAATATAGTTCTAGGGAGCTTTACTCAAGCCAATTTTTCTAACAAAGTGTGGTTTGGGCACGAAATGAGCACGGTTTTGGCACAGGCACGAAATGTGCACGATTTTGGCACGGGCACGAAATGTGCACAGTTTTGGCACAGGTATGACACGTTTAAATGTGGCACGACACGTGCACGGTTTTGGCACGGGCACGACACAAGTACATGAACGGTGAACTTATCACAGTCCTACAAAACCTATACTTGATTAGCTATACACGAGCTACACAAGGCTGTATAAGAAGGTTATAGAAAATTTATTGAAGCATACACCTGCATTCACGGGTTTCTTACTAAACAATGTAAAAACATTTAGGTGTGAGTAGATCTGCATTCACCTGCATTCACGGGTTTCTTTTTTATTTCACAGAGAGAGAGAGAGACTAGGGAGTAAAACAGAAACCCCCATCCACACCTGCATTGGACTGGCATGGCAAATGTTGTGAGCAACAGTTTAATATGGAGAATTATTTTTACAAAGGCATCCAACAACGCCAAAATTTGTTCAACCTAAAAGGGGTGTTGGCCGCTGCGAGCATCATCCCGAGCGACAAAAATACCTACTCCAAAGCTGACATCATGGCGGCAATAGGAAACATGAATGTTTACATCTCATGTTGGAGAGTTGGTCTGGATGATGTCCTCCGAGTGATCCAAATATGCTTAGATCAACAAGCATCGTCCTATGTCTCTTGTCCCATGGAGCAAGATAAAAGAGGCTGCCGAGGAGGGGACAAAAAAATTTCCCCCTCTGTTTGATCGGTAACACTCGACTTAATTAATAATTTAATGTATTTGCATTTCATTTCTTTGTTTTGTTGGTCGAGTTAAATACTATTTTGCATATTTGCAGGTGCTGTCAGGATTGGAGAAGCCCCGGAGAAGCCGTGGAAGAAGTCTAAGAAGGAAAAAATGACTTGGTTTTTGTAGGGTTTGTTTTTTTAATCGTAGTTGGTCTTGTTGTTATATCCCTCTGTCTAAGGGATTGTACTTTTCTTTTGCTACTTAGTTCTGTTCGTTGGTAGTTCTATGTTGTTGCAGTCGGTATCTAGCTAGCTAGTGTTACAATGGAAACTTCTCAATCAAGTTTAAGCAATTTGGAAAGTTTAAAATTTTGAGTCTCTGGGTTTATAATGCAAGAGATGTGTGAAAAAAGCCCACTAAATTCCTTTGGTCTGGGCCATAACGTTTGCGGACCCAAAATTTCCGAAACCCGGTGGACTTGAAGTCATACGGGCTGAACTGGACCACTTTTTTTCATAGTGATAAATGGAGTCACTTCGGATCAAAAAAATAATAATAATAAAAATAAATGGAGTCACTTTATAATGATAACGAGATAACGAGAATGTTGTCGTCCATTACCCTCTATCTCATTGGTCGAAATGGTCTAGGAACCATAGAATCTAGTGTAGGAACCATAGAAATTCTGTTGTTCTTCAATCAAAAAGTGTAATAATTCCGTGGCCCCTACACCATTTCGACCAATAATAGGAAGAGTAATATTCGCCCTCTTTTAAGGAGGGTGATTCTGGGTGAACAAAATTATTCTTTGATAGAACTCGAACTCATCAACTCAAAATTGACCATCATGACATTGTTTTCTATGCAACACTAATTTCAAAAATTTTGTTTTAGTAGAAAAGTAGAATCGCTTAAGGTACCTTGGTTCAAAATAACAAGAAAGATGACGTTCCTCAGATAGTGCATGGTTCATAGCCTCCAAAACATATAAAATATATAATAATATACATGTACCAACAATGGAAACGAATTGGGGAGCCTATTATATGCACTAATGCACAACATCGTGCTGTGCGTGCACAACACACATCCCGGGTTCCAATGGAAAACTCTTGGTAAACTTACTATGTACCATAGTAAGGTTTTCTTAGCCTTGATCTGGATTTCTAATTGGGAACACATAATATCAAACTTTGTTTAAACTGCATTGTAGAGCATAGAACAGAAAAGAAAAGAACTGTAACAGCCATTCAGTTAAGTACAGAAGCCAATGAAATCACGTATTGTGAGTCACAGAAGTCTATAAAAGAAATCAACAGTCTTTAAGACCCGATAAAAAGGAATAAAGCACAACCCTTTGCAAAAGAGGTCATTCCAACTGGATTTGATTCAGAAATAATTCGAATCCGATCCGAATCTGTTTAAAGGCAATCCAGATAAGAATCCTGAAAATCGAATGTGCAATCCGACAATTCAATTTGAGCAGATTCTTTTTAACCTATACAGAATTTAAGAATACGAAAAGATATACTAAGTTTTAAAAACTACGAACTGCTGAAAATTGACACTAATCTAATATTTTGCAGCATTTTTTCAACAGAACGATGTGTGTTTTTCAATCCTTCTAGTTTTGTCAAACTATCCAAGTCTTCCCAATTCTAACTTAGGCTCCGTTTGTTTCGATGTAAAATGTTTTACAATGTAAAATATTTTCCATGTAAAATATTTTTTCAAAAAATAAACTTCAAACTTTTATTTTCCGGTGTTTGGTTGCCACTTGAAAACATTTTCAGAAATCAACAAAATAGTGTAGAGAGAGAGATGAGAAGCTTAAACGGTGGGGAGATATGAGATTATTGGAATTGAACGTGGGTTAGGACTAACGATCGAGGAAACTGAGCAGTGAGAATTGTAGTAGAAGGCATCGAGTTCATTTCGGAAAATAACTTACGGAAGATTTAAAGGTAAGTCATTTTCATCCAATTGATGGAAAATGTTTTGCATGTAAAATGTTTTCCTCATTTTTTACACAACCAAACACCGAAAAATAGGTAAAACATTTTACCGGAAAACATTTTACGTCCAAACAAACGGAGCCTTAATGTACCTCAAACTTCACGACTTAACCTTCAAAAAATCCAAAATAACCAGTGTTCGACCCCCAAATTCCCAAACAAAGACAATCCAAATTAGAAGAAATAAGTATCAAAGTTTGCTTAATTAAACTACATTGAAATCACCAATCTTTAAGACCTGGTAATCCATGCGAGACTAATAAAAAGAAATAAAGTGCAACCCCTCCCAGAAGTGATTGTTCCATATCCCCAACTTTCAAATTTTACCTCTCTCTTTTCACTGCTGCTACTCTGCATGGAACTAGATCACTGGTTGGTGCACAGAATACTAACAAGCGTCCCACACTCTTGGGAGTAATCTATGCACTTTTTCTTGACCTAAATTTTCGGGTGTAGGTTCTTCTCCCGCTTCTTTGATACACTGAAACTGATTCATAAATTCTACAAGTTTAGACATAAACTCGGGATGAGGGTTACGCACAAACAAGTACCGAGTTGCGACAGAATCAGACAATTTGCCCTTTCTTTGGTACATTCCTCCCTTGACAGATACGAGACTTTCATGGTAAACAAGAGCTTCAAATGTACCGCGATTCCCTTTAGGTCCAAGATGTCTATTTTGTTGAGTACATGAGTTGTACATGACCAGTTGCTCAAATTGGTAACCATAATTTTGAGGAGTATTAGTTAAGAATAGAAGCTCGCCGTTCTTCCAAAACCCCATCGGCTCAACTATTCCAGGGAGAGGCCCAACAGTAAATTGTTTGATCCAACTGCCCTCCACCCCCATCACCCAGACATCACACCATTTGTCAATCCCACTCTCAAGCACGTCTTTGAATTGATACAGCGCAATTCGGTCATTGTCGTATAGAGTCAAATCGCAATAACAACAGTATATCTCCGATGGAAGAATAAAAGGAGCAGGTATCACTCGAAATACCTCCATCCCCATGTCAAATGTGAGGATTGCATAACCAGTCCACCAGTAATAAACTCCATCCATGTGCTTACCAGTACTTGAAGGAGTCAACAAACAATCACCCGTAAGATGATCGAGACCATCCAAATGTCTCCAAGTATTAGTACACAGTGTAAATACCGTGACATAAGCATCATGTGCCCGCTTTTTTAAATTCTCCACCCGCCTGATTAAAACCAACTTGAACTCGCCAGTTAGGGGGTCTAAACCAAATCCAATACTATATTCATAGACTTCGAGATGGGGTGGAAGGTTGGGGTGGCAGGGGTAGGGGAGGGTTCTGAATTCTCTAATGGCAGGGTTCCAAATGATGAAACGATCCTCACAGTTGGAGAGACAAAACAAGCCATTTACGGGACCTTCAATTTCCGCTAGAACTTGACCTTGTACGTAATCAATATCGTGATATGCGTCACTGGCGAGGGTTTCGTCGGGGAACAGGGCATAACCATGTTTTTGGGTGTCGTGGCTGAAATACTGAAAGAAGATACGGCCTTTGTTGTGGAGTTTTTGAAAGCTGATGTGAGTTTGTGTGAAATCAGGGCTTTGGATTAGATTGTACCAGTTTTTGCAGATGCACTTGAATCGAAGCAGTGATTTCACCGGAATCCTAACCAGAATCTCCACTAAAATATCGTCTGGAATTTGGTGGTGGCAGTGGTCGGAGGTCGCCATTCGGTAATGCCCCTCCCCCTCTCTATGGCCTTTGACAGTTTTAAGGTTTATTGCTGCAAAGACAACTAGACAAGTTCATGCGTTACAGAAAGAGGAGAGAGTGAAAACATTGAACAGTATCTTGTATACAAACCTAGATGCTTTTTTTCCCTATAAAGATATCTAAGGGACGGGAATATAAAAAGAACGAATGAGGCTTCAGGACAGAAAATGCTTCAGGACAGAAAATTCTTGGACAGCTCGGATTTGGAGAGAGAAAGTAATGGGGTGAGAGGAGATAGAGAGTTTAAATCCGAGCCGCCCAAAAGTGAATTGGACGGTCCGGATGTGCCGAACGGACACCACGTGGGATATACCCACCCAGCACCGAAAAATTTCTCCTTCTAGACACATACAACACAATATTAAAAAACAAATCTAGCTAGAGATTTTTCCCTTTTTTTTTTTTCCCTCTTTCTTCACTCTTTCCAATAATAGCAACCAAACAAAAGAAGAGGGGAAATTTTAAGTTCTTACTTCCTTTCCATTTATTTTTTCCACAACCACCATAAAGCTTTGTTGAGGTAAAACGGAAACAACGATAAGAAAAGGGGAAGTAAAGGAAAGGAAAAAATTATCTTCCATTGTCTGGTTTGAGAATAAAAAGACTAACAAAATAAATTGTTGAGCACAATATATTTTTTGTTACATTTTCTTTACACTTTTAATCATTAGTATTTTCTTTTCTTTTCTTCTCCTAACAAAGCATAAGATGTTGTTGACGAGATAGAATTCATTAATGGGCATAATAATTGCAAATGATATTAGAGGTATTATTACGAAGTAAACATGTTAGTTAGCATGTGGTCACACATATTCTATGAAGAGATATCATTTCCAAAATTATAATGATTCTAATATTATTTGTTGCCCATTCATATCCACAACATTAAAACACGAATATTATGCCATTATGATTTTTATTTGCAAAATATTTGGAACCATTTCATTGCTATTATCTATTGGCAACTCGCAAGTTGGAAAAGGTGCACGCACGACGGCACGAGTGATATTGTGCCTGTTTAGTCAAAAATAAAAAATAAAAATTTAGCCTAGTTTCATCGTATCCAATCTCAATCATACTACAATTCTCTAGAGACGTATGACGCATTTACAATAAGGAGACACCAAATGTTGTTTTTATCAAGTTGAAGACAATGAGGGAGAAACTATTGGTCAAAAAATTGTTATGCGGTTAACTGAGTGGAACTTCGAAAGATTTTTTTTTTATCAGAATGGTTAATGGTACAATTTAAAATCTGTACCAACGCGTACAAAAGCCCTTTTGGGCCCGTTTCAGGTCTCAAAAAAAAAATCGGAGCTGCTCGTTTTGTTTAAAATACTTCCTTTACAGCCCCTGAAAATAATAAACTCAATCCCATATCGTTTAGGGCGTCTACGAAATGTCACATTTTGTCCCAGAATTCAAGCTTAAATTATGAGACAAACTGGGAAGTTTCGTAGACGTCCTAAATGATACGAGATTGAGCTTATTTTTTGAAGGGCCCGTAAACAAAATATTTCAAACAAAACGAGCGGCTCCGATCATTTTTTTGGGACCCAAAAGGGCTTTGTAAGCGCTGGTACAGATTTATCAATAGGACCTCTGTTTTTTTATTTGTTATTTTGTAATGTAGGGGTACAAGTTAGCTTACATACATCTCTTACTAATTCCCCTACAACTCCTCCTACATACTAATTCCCCTACAGCTCCTCCAACATCTATTATACAATCTTACATGTATGGGTGATACAGCCTCAATAGTTGCTGGTAAGGAGAGTTGATTCTAGAAGGGAGCAAATCCCAAAGTTTCAATTTTTTACCATTTGACGATTCCGACAAACTCCTAGACACGGGGATCCTGCTCTGCTTAAAGCATAGCAGGCACTGCTGGGATATCAAACGCTGTCGTTTGGACACCAAAACTCTTCCCCAGTCCAGCATCCCTTCTTCCCTACTTGGCCTTCCCTTTTGTTGCCTAAAGCTAATAAGGGATGTCAAACAGGTGGGTTCTTGGGTTTAGTCATTAGTGTTCATCAGTTTAGACAATTATGACCTCATCTCATAAGTGGGTTGGGTTTGACTTTTGAGTGACTTTAGAGGGAGTGGATTTGGAAGGGTTCATGCGTTTGGGTCAATATTTACACCCTAAAGCTAATATGTATCCGATACTCCCACAAATAGATTGATCCCAAGACTTGAGCAAAAGAGAGTTCTATACTTCAACAACAACAACAATAGAACTCATGTAGTCCCCAATCATTGGGGGTATGGACGGGGAAAGATTAAAGATAGACCTAACTTTTGGCAATATGCAAAAGAGAGTTAAATACTTATATATGTATAAAATAAAAGTTGAAAATCTGTTCAACCACTTCGATTGAAACCTATACGTCCATAAATCTCCCAAAACCTGTCATCCAAGAAGATAAAATTCTGGGAGGACAGACGGATTCCTAGCCTCCCCTCTTATGTTCTGTCATCTCCCAAACCTTCTAACTGTGAGATAAGTCGGGTGGCAGATGGGATTGATGAGAGGAATGGAGTAAGGAAAAAGGAGGTGCTACAGCAATTGGTTTCTGAGGAAGAAGTTCAAGCTATGTATCGTAGCAATTCAAATTCCAGTTATTCAAAAGTGTTTTGGTTTGGCATTATTCGGCAAATGGTGTTTTCTCTGTAAAGTTGGTGTATAATCTTGCTTTTCAGTCACAGGTTTCTGGATATGCTCAGAACCCATTAAACATCATCATCTTTGGTTCCAAACAAGAAATTGTGGAGTGCTATTTGGAAGCTCAAGGTGTTGAATAAGATTTGCAATTTTTGGTGGATAGCTTGTCGGAATAGTTTGGCGAAAAAGTAAAGGAGAATTTAGCCAAAAGGAAGTGTGGTAGATCGAAAATGTCTTATTTGTCCAAAGTTTGAGGAATCTATTGAACATCTGCTAGCTCTTTGACTGTCAATGGACCAGAGCAGTTTGGTTTGGCTGTCATGTGAACTTTAATTTGGGCTATGGTTCTACTTCTCCAGTCCTAAAGTGGACTTCCCATATTTTGGATGCTCGGCTTTCGGAGGAAGTGAGCCAATTTTTGGGGAGAGTTGCGACCATAGCCTGGTATATCTTGTAATCTAGGAACGAATTTGTCTTCAATTCTGTTCCTGTTGATCCTATGGTAACCATAATAAGGGCTGTGGAGGTCTCCGGATCATGGAAATTCAAGTTTAACTGAGACAGGAGCGGTTCTTTCCAGCGGTAACAAGGCCAAAATAGCTGCTATTCTAAGAGATTGGAGGAGATCTTTGGTGGATGGGTCAGCTGGTTCAAAAGAAAATAGCTTTTAACAAATTAGTGTACTATAAATCCATAATCAGTTGACGAAGTGAGACAGGGGATGTCCAACGGGCGTGAAGCCAACACAAGGTCATCCATCTCTTCAATAAAGCCGATCGACCATTTCCAATATTTGAGGCGGCGACAAACAGCAGCTCCTTCTCGTCTCTAATTAGATTGCGCTCCACCAACTATTTATGGAACAATTTGATCTAAACGATCATTCGGTGCCTTGCTTTTCACAGGCAGCAAATCAGTAGTACGCCAACTGCATTGTCCAAATACAAATGGAAAAAGAACAGAAAGGGAAAGAATGCATTCAGTGACAAGCACAGAACACAACCATAACAGCTAATCACAACCAAATATAGGGGAGAAGTAAGAACTGAAGAGACCTTCCCACTGAAACACATGGAACGGACTCAAATTCATCTTCGAAGGTGATCAGATAGCAAAGGTGGTCATAATATTTGCAAGGGAAAAATTCAAAAAAACCCCTGAACTTTGAACTCAATGTCAAATAGGCACCTGAACTTAAATAAACTTCAATTGAACAACTGAACTTTCAATCCGTTATTAATTTACCCCCTGCCGTCTCAATCCGTGACTTGCCGTTAACGGCAAAGGCAAAACGGCAACGTTTTGGTTAAATAAAAAATACTTACCACCAGTTTGCAATCCTATGAAGCAGAAATGTGATTATGAGAGCCTTAGAGACAAAATTTGATTATGTCTCTTTAGAATAATATGATCAGAATAATAAAATCTTCACACCCGTTCAAACGGATTAAAAATTGGAGCACTTAATTTTTTAACTATATTTTTTAATATATAAACGGTCTCAAAAAAAAATTAAGTGCTGAAATTTTCAAAAAGAATTTTTAAAAAAATCCCCCATACTTCCAACATTTCTCTCTCTATCTCTCTCCACTTATTACCCGGACCCGGGGGCTCTGCTGCCCCAAAGGCACATCAGCCCCTACCCACACACCAAAATGGCAACGTTTTGGTTAAATAAAAAATTCATACCACCAGCTTGCAATCCTATGGAGCAGAAACGTGATTATGAGAGCCTTAGAGACAAAATTTGATTATGTCTCTTTAGAATAATATGATCAGAATAATTAAATCTTCACACCCGTTCAAACGGATTAAAAATTGAAGCACTTAATTTTTTAATCATATTTTTTAATATATAAACGGTCATAAAAAATTAAGTGCTCAAATTTTCACTCCGTTTTGAATCAGTACAAAGATATTTAAGTGCTCATAAAAAATTAAGTGCTCAGAAAATTAAGTGCTCATAATCACATTTCTGCTCCATAGGGTCCTAAATAAAGAACACATACTTAATATGAGAGCCTTAGAGATAAAAATAAATTACGACCCTTTAGAATAATATGATAAGAATAAAAAGATCTTTGCACCGATTCGAACGGAGTGAAAATTTGAGCACTTAATTTTTTTGAGACCATTTATATATTAAAAAATATGGTTAAAAAATTAATTGCTCCAATTTTTAATCCGTTTGAACGGGTGTGAAGATTTTATTATTCTAATCATATTATTCTAAAGAGACATAATCAAATTTTGTCTCTAAGGCTCTCATAATCACGTTTCTGCTTCATAGGATTGCAAACTGGTGGTAAGTATTTTTTATTTAACCAAAACGTTGCCGTTTTGCCTTTGCCGTTAACGGCAAGTCACGGATTGAGACGGCATGGGGTAAATTAATAACGGAGTGAAAGTTCAGGTGTTCAATTGAAGTTTATTTAAGTTCAGGTGCCTATTTGACATTGAGTTCAAAGTTCAGGGGTTTTTTTGAATTTTTCCCTATTTGCAAAGGTATCGTTAAACATACTCTCTTTTTCTTTTTCTTTTTGAACAGCGAAGCAAAAAAATTTATTGATACGAAAAAAGGATTACAAAGCAAAGCTCAAGTTTGGCAATATCGTTAAATATACTGACGAGCCATCTTTACCAACAGAAAATTTCAGCTGCCTACCGTACAAATTAACTGTCAATGCATGCATTTCCTTTATTTCCCCCCTTTCAACTGTATGCTAACCCTTGCCACGATGAATCTTTTGTTTACTGACTTTCTGAAACCTCCAAACCATATTAACATGTGAAAAGTGGCAATAATTGTTTTCACTTGGTAAAACGTATAACTTCTCTGCTTTTTATCTCAGAAATTAGCTATAACTTCCACTCCCAGGTTACAAGTAATGCTTAATCCAATATAACACTTCACCTTTTGGACATCACTCATGTCCACTCTAGTGTCTACATTCTAATCACATAACACTACAATAGAGCCTCTTAATCCACGAGCAACATTATAAAATCAAACCGAGCCTTATGTTCCAATCACTTGGGGTCGGCTACATGAATCTTTTTCCTCCATTGAGCTCTATCAATGGCCACTTGTTCACACAAACCTACTATACTCATATATTTGCACACCACAGCATCTAATGTCAATTTAGGTCTACCCCTCCCTGTAGCATTGCTATCCAAAGCTATTCTATCCACTCTCTTAACTACTGCATCTCTTGGTCTACGGTAGACATGCCCAAACCACCTTAGCCTATTTTCCCTCAACTTCTCTTCTATGGGTGCTATACCTACCATTTCACGAACCGTTTCATTTCTAATCTTGTCTCGTCTAATCTTACCATGGATCAAGAAAACATGTGTTTGGAAAGGTTATAGCCTATAGGTATTAACCCATTATAGTCCATATGAGGAAACTTGTGCTTCTAAGGTGTACCTATCCAAAATTGAGGTCTACCTCCCAAATAAAATTACAGGAAATCTAATCACCTCAAGACCCATTGGAGTCTAAAGTCCACTTAATCACCTCAACATATATACTATCATATCTATTGGTGAGATCTAACATATGAACTTCCTATTTACACTTGTGCTGCAAACACGGAATTAGACTGGGGGACGTGCCGGAATACTCACAAGAAATCCCATACCTTTGAGAGCATTCTACTTACTTTTCGTGATCCAAGTCTGCGAGCAAAGTTTCCGTGTTATGTTCTTTTACACTTCACAAAATCACGCATAAAATCTACGAGATCAGACAAAAATTGGTGACGGCTTGTACGTAGAACAACACTGTAACAGGCACTTTCGTTTCTTCACTACCTAGAAGGCAACTGCTTTCAACAAGTAGCGTCGTAGAACAATACCATAGCAGCTGCTCCAATCAGTAAAATTCAAAAATGAAAACATGTGTTATAAGCACCCAAAATGTTTGGAAATGATGAACAAATGTGAAATTCTAAAAAACGAGTAAGATTTCATTTCCTTCGTCCTTTTATTTAAAGTTTCTGAATTCTTTATTCCATTTGAAGTCTTTTTCGCCTCACTAATGCCCCAACTCAAAATGAAAACAGTCTATTGAATAGATGGCAAAATAGACCAAATATAAAAAAGAGCATGGAATCACAAATCTAGTATGGCAAGAACCAATTGAACCAAGCAAAAAACTAGACAAGGGCAATTTTTTTTATTTTTGGTCTATTTTGCCCTCTATTCAATAGACTGTTTTCATTTTGAGTTGGGGCATTCTTGAGTAGTCTACTACCCTTCAAATGATGAATCCCCTTTACTTAATTGGGCAGTACCTTGGAATTCATAAGGGATTTACTTGTCTACCCTTTTAGCATTTGAACTTCCTCTTTACAATTATGCTACATCCACGGAGCTAGAATGCAGATACGTTCTTGGAATACTCACAAGATTCCCACACCTTTGAGAGTAATCTGCGTGCCTTGTGATCTACATCTGTGAACGAAGTTTCTGTGTTATGTATTTTTATCCTCCGACAGTCGCGCATAAATTGTCTGAGATCATGCAAAAAATCATAACGGGGGTCCATATTGAAGAAGTAATGGACTGAATCAGACAATTTGCCCTTTCTTTGGTGTATTCCTCCGTTAACGGATACTAGACTTTCGTGGTAAACAAGACATTGATCTATCGCTTTAGGTCCAAAATAGTATCTGATTTCTCCAGTACATGGATTGTACAAGACCATAGGAGGATTACGGTCCTCAAACTTTGGATCAGAGCTCCAGAAAATAAGCTCGCCGTTCATCCAAAACCCCGGCTCTACGTCCACGCTGATGCTAAGCGGAAGCCTGATTGTATGCAGAGCTTTCCCAGGGATCGGTCCAGCACTAAACTGTTTGATCCAACAGCCCTCCGCCTCCATCACCCAAATTTCAAACCATTTGTATCCGCGATGACAGAGAGCAATACGGTCATCATCGTACAACGTTAAATGCCATCGTTCTCCTGACTGACGAACAAAAGGAAGCGGTACCATCACTCGGAAAACCTCATTGCCCATGTCGAACGCGACCACCTCCGCATCACCAGTACTCCAATAATAAACTCCACCCGCGTATGCACCAGTCTCGACGAAAAACAAAGATTGAGGCGACAGACAACCGAGCGCGTCGACATGTCTCCAAGTATTTGTACTGAGGGAGTACACATTTACACATACATCACATAGTGGCATGTCCCTTATCTCATCACGGAAACCACGGATGAGAACCACCTTGTAGTCGTCAGTTGAAGGGTCTAACCCAAATCCAACACTAAAGGCCTCGACAGTGAGATTGGGCGTAAAGTAGGGGTGATGCGGAAAGGGGAGCACTCTGAACTCTCTAATGGCGGGGTTCCAGATAACGAAACGATCCTCGCCATTGAACAGGCAAAACATGCCGTTTGTGGGACCAGCAATAACCGCTGAACGGGTATTGGTAGAATTAATAAGGAAATCGAGATCGTGATATGCGTCGCCGGCGAGGGTTCCGTCGGGGAATAGGGCGTAACAATCTCGTTGGGTATCCGCGTTGAAATACTGGAGGAAGAGGCGAGCTTTGTTTCGGAGTTTTTGAAAGCGGAGGTGAGAGCGTGCGAGACTAGGGTTTCGGATGAGATCGTACCAGTTTTCGCAGACGCACTTGAATCGCAGCAGTGATTTTATCGGCAGCCTTATCAGAATCTCCATTAGAACATCTTCTGGAATGTGGTGGCCGGAGCTTTCCCTTAGCGATTTCCCCTCCCTCTCCATCGGCCAAGCACCTCTATTGGTTTTGCTCCAGTGAATCCTGCAATGCAAGGAACCAAATTCTGATGCTTTTATAATTAAGAGTTTCTTATGTTTTTATCCCTTAAAATATCACTTATTTTTATACTTCATCTTTATTTAAATTAAAAAAATCACATATTTCGTTCTTAAATTATCCAAATCTCATATATAGAGTCGAATTAGTTCTTTTTAGACTCATTAAAGGACTTATCAAAGGACTAATTGAACTTAATATGCGAGATTTGGATAGTTTGAGAAGTGGGTGATTTTGGTAGTTTGAGAACGAAGTAAAAAAAAAAAAGTGATAATATGAGAGATAAAAACATTAAAAAAAAATTACTCGAAAATTTATTTGCAAGAATTTTCTTTGAAACTTGTTGGAAAAGAAACAAAATCTAAAAAAAAAAAACTCTTCTATTACTTATTTCTAAAGATAGTGAAAATAAATAATGAGAAATTTTTTAGTGCTGGGTGGGTACCATGTGGTGCCCGTTCAGCACATCTGGACCGTCCATTTCGGTTTTGGACAACTCAAATTTGGAGAGAGAAAGAGCTGAGGCCGGAGAGGAGTGGTGGGCCGGGTGCGAGAAGAGAGAGGGTTTCAATCTGAACCGTCCAACATACTTTTAGACGGCCCAGATAGAGTGCTCAGGTACCACGTGGGCACGGCCACATGGTACTCACCCGATACCCAAAAATTTCTCACAAACTCTAACTGAAGTTTTCGAGTGAACTTTTTTCATCCATTGTGCTCTTGATTCGCAACCATGAAGAAGTAGATTCAGATTGTGTAGTAGATTGAAGTTTTGAGACCAAACTCTAACTGGAGTACTTCTGTGAATTACATAGTGAAGATAAGCTTAATAATTCCATTTTTTTCCGCTTAGATAATGGGATGAATGTCGTTCGATAAATTAATTCCAGCTGATATCTTTGTGGTTGAGATTAGATATTTGGGTTGAGTTTGGAAGTATATTCAATCAAACCTTTTGTAAGATGGCGGGATATATATTGCTGGCAATGCGACTCTTCTCGATCATGTTATGGATTGCAATGTCTATGCTTCATTCTGGAATCAGCTTTTCTGGAGTTGTTTGTTGTGTTTTTGGCCACGGATCCAGCGAATGAGAAAGATAAAACATAATTTTGGCGATTTTGTTTTCTCTGATGTTTTAGACTTACTTGTAACATCCTGGCCAGTACTATATCCACGACACAGACATATGTCCCAAGGTCAACGCACATGTACGTGCAAATTCGAAAATGATGATTTACTACTGATACATCATCTCTTTTGTTACCTAGGCTATGTTGGATCGACTGTAAGTTGCTCGATCACTTCACCCTTTCCCAGAATCGATCATGAGGTGGTTGTCAGAAAAGCCTCCTATAAGATCAGAGGCAGAAGTGTGCATGGGCTTCCATAGGCTGAAGTCCAAGTGGGCTTTGAAAAACATAAATAAAAAAATAAAAAAAAAATTGTATGTAAAATTTCAGTCCATCTATGTTTAGCCCAACCCATTTGTTTTCAGCCCAACCCAATTGCCGAGCAATAAAAATACAACACCTCAGCCCCATACTTCTTTTTCCAACCTTGTCATCATCCACGTTCGTGGAACTCCCTCGCACAAACGCCGAGACAATTTCAATTTTCAACCGGTGAGTAATTAGGGCTTTCAACCGACGATTTCAATTTCAATTTTCAAACGCTCTTACAGTCTACAGACTGTACACTGCATATTCTTTAGTGCTTTGTAATTAGGGCTTTTTGATACTAAGTTTAGGGCTTTTTAATTTGTGTTTAATCTTATTGAAAATTGAAATGCAGGACCCCTGAACCAGTATATACTACACACTGTTGTCTGCCATTCGCTTGCAAGGTTTAATATTTGTAAGTATTCACTTATTATGCAAAGCACTGGCGGGTGTGCTTAGATTTGCTCTTATGTTGTTAAATGCAGAGTACTGGCTGGTGTGCTTAGATTTTTACTGATTTAGTTGATGCAAAACACTGGCTGGTGTGCTTATATTGGTTTAAATTGTTGGTTCTTACAATGTTACTCTTTTAGGTTTAAATTATAATGGAACAACAACAAAAAAAAGGGAGGAAAAACTCTTTTGTCGTTTTTCAAACGAAGAGTACTGAATATATCAGAAAGTGATGCTCCTTCTCAGTTCAATGTTGATACTTCAATTAACAATGAGCAACCTCCTCCTCAAATTCAAAGAGTTGAATTTGATAATACTTCTCTTGTACGGGAGCCGGGGTTACGTTTTCCGATATGGAAACATCCCGTCAATCAACATGATAAGATTAGACGAGCTTATATCAAAGTAGGGCCATATCAACCTAATTATCCGGAGTTTCCATGGTCCAAGTTTGGAATTCAATATCGTCGATTTCATTCCTCTTGGTTTAGCAAATTTCCTTGGTTAGAGTATTCCCCTCAAAAAGATGCAGCATTTTGTTTTCCATGCTTTATTTTTTATAAGAAGACAACAAACCGTTCTACATTAACTGGAGAGGGGTTTACAAATTGGAAGGTGGTTTTTGATGCCTTTTCGATGCATGTAGGAGGTCCCAATTCACCACATTCCAATGCTGTGAATTATTGTGATGATTTAATGAATGTTGGTCGGCATATTGACAAAGTAATGAATGCACAATCTTCAGAAGACATCCAAAAAAATAGGTTGCGGCTTATGGCAACAATTGAGAGTATTCGATGGCTTACTTTGCAAGGATGTGCTCTTAGAGGTCATGATGATCTGTTGATTCAAAAAACCGTGGTAATTTCATTGAATTGATAAAGTTTGAGGAAAAATTGGATAGTAATATTGCTGATGTTGTCTTAGAAAAAGCTCCAAAAAATGCAAAGTATACCTTACCATTGATTCAAAAAGAGATTTTGCATATTTTCGGTAACAAAGTGAGAAACAAGATTCGCGAGGAAGTTGGGGATGCCAAATTTTGTATTTTGGTAGATGAAGCAAAGGATGCATCTAATAGAGAGCAAATGGTAATTGTTTTGAGATTTGTTGATGTCCAAGGGTTTTTACGGGAGCGCTTTTTTCATATTGTGCATGTTAAGGACACCACTGCATTAACTCTGAAGAAAGAGATATCCGATGTCCTCACTCGTTACAATTTGGACATTCACAATATGCGAGGTCAAAGGTATGATAGTGCTAGCAATATGCGTGGTGCATGGAATGGATTACAAGCCCTATTTCTTAAAGATTGCCCATATGCTTATTATATACATTGTTTTGCCCACCGACTACAACTAGCATTAGTTGCAGCTGCTGAAACTGAGAGCTCTATCTGGTTGTTCTTTTCAAAGTTGACTTCTATTGTCACTCTTGTTGATGCTTCTCCAAAATGACATACCGAGTTACAATCTGCCAAAGCCATTGAAATTGAACATATGTTAGATACTGGTGAACGTGAGACGGGTAGAGGGGCTAATCAGATTGGTACTTTGCATTGACCTGGAACAACTCGTTGGAGCTCTAATTTTGATTCTATTTGCAGCTTGGTTGACATGTTTATTGCAACTTTTTAAGTTCTTGAAATGATGTTTGAGAAAGGGATCCTCTAACTCTATACGTGGGGAAGCTAAAGGTGCTTTGCTTGCGATGAAATCATTTGAGTTCATATTTATTTTGCATTTGATGCATAGAATTATGGGAATCACTGATTTGCTTTGTCGAGCCTTGCAACACAAATCTCTTGACATCATAAATGTCATAGACTTGGTCTCTACTACAAAAGCACTCCTTCACACCTTGAGAGAAGAAGGTTTTGACCCTCTTAAGATGCATGTGAAATCAATTTGCACAGAGTACGACATTGATATGCCCAACATGAGTTCTCGTTACAAAACAGCTACGGGTCGTACTTGTCAGAAAAAGGATGTCCTCACAGTTGAGTATCATTACCACATTGATATATTTAACGCCGCAATAGATTTTCAGTTGGCGGAATTGAATGACAGATTCAACGAGGGGGTAGTGGAACTCCTTGTCCTTAGCTCGGCTTTAGAACCTAAGGATGACTTTAAATCATTCAACGTTGATCATATTTTGCACTCTTGCCGAGAAATTTTATCCTGATGATTTCACAAATCAGGAGAGACATTATTTGAGATTACAGCTGGAACATTATAAATTAACTTGATGTACCTCGTCAACAGAAATTCCAGAATATGACCACCATTTCTGAATTATGTCGAGGGTTAGTTGAGACAAAAAGTCGGAGAGCTATCATTTGATCGAAAGGTTGATTCGCCTTGTTGCAACTCTTCTGGTTACTACGGCAACAGTGGAAAGAGCATTTTCAGCTATAAAGCATGTGAAAACTGATCTGCGCAACAAAATGGAGGATGATTTTTTAGCGGATTCTATGATTATGTACATCGAAAGAGATTTTGTCCAAGACATCGACTCAGATTCGATAATAGATTATTTCTATTCTGTGAAACATCGTAGGGTACAACTTCGATAGTGTACGTTTTTTTGTACTTCTCTTTTATTTATTTTTGAACATTTACGTATTTATATATAAGTTTGCCTCTTTTCGGTTTATATATATGTAATTTGGGTTAGCCCAGGGTAAATTTAATTCCTGGTTCCACCTTTGTATAAGATGGCTTAGTTAACCAACTTTTGGCATATTATTACCCTTATACTCTTTTTGTGTTATGGTAAGGCTCCGTTCCAGAACGAGAATAAGAGCTTCTTTTTTGTTGAATAATAAGGGGTGTTCCTGAAAATAAGAAAATAATAAGGGGTGTTCCAGAACGAGAATAAGTGCTGGATGCAGACCGTCGCATACTTAGAAAAACAAGCGCAGCTTGGCTAACCCGTGCATTTGGATTGAATTGACTGAGAACTTTGTCATCGCAGTTTGTTTCAAAAATCCACGAAGCTATATTTCCACAAATACGTGGTTTGATACGCGTCACTCATGGCACCTTTAATTTATTCTTGATTTCTTGTGCTTGAAAAGCCCTTAAACCTATTTGATAAGAATCTCTCTTTTCCCTTTCACCTCTGGCTTAACAAGAACTCTTTCTAGCCGCAGAGTACAAAAAAAAGACAGCAACCAACATCAGAAAATGTGGTTAACTGATCAATATTTCCCCAAACCACAACTCTCCCACGTTATTTTTGTCCTCCGGGATTTTGAAGATTCGCGCGTAACATGCTCTTGAATCGGCTGATCCATATCGTTTTTGCTAAATGTATTGTTTTCCCCCTTAGCATTACACCGTGTTTGGTCCTTCTTTCCCTGCACTTAGTTAAACAAGGGAATCATCTAAAAATGCTTGTTTCGCACATGCTGGTCTGTACAACCGGTTATGAAAAGAAAATATTCATTGGTGATTGGGGTAGCATGTTTCCCTGTTTCAACCCCTGGGGATGAGACAAGAGTGTACCCATCACCGGACAACAGCACACATCTTGCTCTCACATGCTGTATTACAAATTGACTGGTTTTCAATATAATTTGTTTCGGATTCCATTAATCAGCTTGGTGAGTGTGATGGCTTATGTCTCTTATTTCAACTCACAGGCTTGAGAATGGTAGCAATCAGTAAACGACAGGTTACATGTAGCTTGACACGCTTTGTTTCATTATATATTTTGTGTAGTCGATGTGGGTATACAATCTGTTGAAGAGTCCTTTTCTCTTTTCAATCAGAAGTGATAGATAGCATCTCATTGTAACAAACATTATATGATTAAAGGTAGGATGTTTTCCTTTTCTTCTTATGATAACCAGGTGTTCCGGGCCTGCTTACCAGTACCTCGACTGGTACTCCCGTGGACCAATCCTATTGTGCACTAGCGGGGCTCCATATAAAGCTAGAGCAAAAATATTCTATATGAGCTTGCCCCAAAGAAATTGATAGCACCTGAAAGGTTTCGAACCTGATGCTTTCAAAGGGAGCAAATTCCTATATCCGCGGCCTTGACCACCAGGACAACCCCACAGAGTTGACATAGGTTGTTATCAACGTCGCCCCAAGTTGACTTTGGGAAGAAATGGATGCCTAAAATTGAACATTGGTGTCCGGTTGGACAATCAAGTACTGATGTTCAGGCACAAATTGAGGCCTAACCCAAAATTGCAAACTAAATTCTTTTGTGGTTTTTTTTTTTTTGCCCATAGCGATTGCGTTAGTATGTCAATAGTTAGCGTTCCAGGATGAGTTGCGCCATCAACTTGAACTTGAGATGTCTCAACGACCTCCCTCCACGTCCACTTGAGCTAGAACACTCGGTGTTTCTAGCTAGTTGCATTTACGGTTGGAAGAGCATCAAGCCTGTATTAGATAAAAATATATTTGAGGATTGACGAGAAGGGAAATAGAAAAGACAGGAAAATCCGAGAATTGCTTTATTTATTTATTTATTTATTACAATCCTTTTATCATCGTCTATACTTTTTTTAATTCCTGCTTAAATTCTTCCACAAATTCGTAATTCCAATACAGTTGAATTCTTTCACAAAACTATGATACAAATACGACTTAAATCTCAAACGCAAGACCCAAATACAACATTAAATTTGAATATTGTATATTACTGTAGATACTTATTTGCATTAAAGGTAATGTATTGTGAGAAAATGACTCATCTCGTAAAGCGAAAAATAAGTACTTAAAAAATAAGGTGGTGTTCCACTTTCCTTAAAAATTCCTTTTTTTCAAACGAATGTAATTTCAAGCTCAAAAATTATGTGTTTACGCAAATAATTTTCCTACCAATATGGATCTTGTTTGATAGATCTCATTGAGATCTTTTATATGGTGCAAAAAAAAAAAAATTATTTTTCATTTTCATTATATTTGAGTTTGAAATTTGAAAAAAAAGAACTTTTACTGGAACACTACCTAAGAAGTAAGAACCATAAGGGGAACGGGGCCTAAATCATTAGGCAATTGAAGTTTTTCTGCTCTTTCAACAGTGTTTTTATGTAATGCTTCATGCTTCTTCTTTTTTAGGAACACACACGTATCATATTTATATATACTAAAAGAACAAAGAATAAAAGGGACACTATCGGTTTGAAAATACAAAAAATAACAAAATCAAACAAAACTAATTTAAAAAGCAGCTCAACGCCATGTCGGACCTAGAACTCTGCTCGTGGAGGTGGGTGGGTGGAGGATCGCTACCGGCCGGATCTACACTAAAACGCCACAAGATCGCCACTCCAGGTTGATATGCCTCACATTTTGGTTACACCTGCAGATAGTCTAGCTCAGAGCCTCAAGAGGACGAATCTAGACATTTTCGAGTTTCGACACTTTAGGCTCCATTTGTTTCGATGTAAATGTTTTTCATGTCAAATGTTTTTTTTTAAAATAAACTTCAAACTTTTATTTTTCAGTGTTTGGCTGGCATTTGAAAATATTTTCAAAAATCGAAAAAATAGTGTAGAGAGAGAAGGGAGGCTTAAACGGTGGAGAGATTTGAGAATATTGAAATTGAACATGGGTCAGGACCGACAATCGAGGAAACTGAGCAATGAGAATTGCAGTAGAAGGCAGCGGGTTCATTTCGAAAAATAACTTACGGAATATTTAAGGGTAAGTCATTTTCATCCAATTAATGTAAAATGTTTTCCTATTTTTTACACAATCAAACACTGAAAAATAGGTAAAACATTTTACGCCCAAACACGGAGCCTTAAATGTGAACATATCCAAAACCATGCTTCTAGATGCATGTTTTCCCCCTTTTGAATATTAGAATAAAACATCGTGATCATGCTTTGGCGGCATTTGATTGTGGAGAAAATTGAGGAAATTAAGGAAGATGGAAATCGAATCGAGAAATAAATAAATGAATAAGCTAGTATCTTTGATTGTTAGTTTATTTTTTCACAATACATAAACTCTCGTATGAACTAGTTTATGATGCTACAAAGTTAACGATCGAACAAATCTCCAATTATTTAACTAAAAGAAATTATTTAGTATCCATCGAACAATGCCATGCACGACCGAGATAAGTCTACGGGTCGGCCCCACTTCAATGTGCCAGCTATGGCGGTGTCCCAAGAATACTAAATACTCCCTCGGCTTAGAGATCGAGCTTTTATTAGGGAGAGGAGTACTCGAGTTTGTTACTTAGCTGTCTCGTTTAGGGTTTGCACTTATCTCTTTGTTGTTGACATATCGTTCTTGGAATTGGAATTGAGCTAATTTGTTTACTTTTGAAAGACGAAAGAGAAAATCTTTTTTAACGGAGCGTTCCGTGAATAGTCGTTTACGAAGGTGAATCGCGACCGTGGATGTTAATGAAACTTTTTCGGAGACCGTCTAAAACCGAAACGGACAGCCGAGATCGTGCGGCTCCGTGAATAAGCCAACCTCAAGACAAAGATATGAAAGAGGCTTGTGAGTCAAGTCATGTGGTGTGAACGCTAATATTCTAAGGAGCTTGAGACCACAACTTCCATGTTAGGTGAGCTTCAAATTATTTGACCAAGAATACACAATTGCATATATGATCCAAATGCAGGGGTAATTGTCAGTCATCATCGACGGTCTACGTTGATATATCGGAAAATAAACAAAGCATTGATCATCAACGGCCTGATAATGAATGAATTAACCAAGAAGACTAAAGAGATATATTGCTTTTCTTGATCAACCGCCTTGGTATATTTGTTTTGCCGTAGGCATGGTCAAATATGTGGGTTAGACTTTTTAGGGTTGAGAATCTCACAAAAAAGGGTCACATGGATTTACGCAATCTAAATTGCAACCAACACTCCAATCAAGATCCTGCATCATGCGTTCACAAAAGTGCATCTCTTTCTCCCTAAGTTTCTTTCTTGTCCCTTGATTCAGAATGAATTATTCCTTGTGTTCGCAAGTGTACCGGTACGATATGCTTTTTCAAATAGATCACAAGCAAACGCTGCTGGTCTTCTTCTTCTTCGTTTTTTTTATGAACGAACGAAACAATACCGGTCTGAGTAAAGGTACAGCAAGACTTTTGATTTGACGATTAATTAAAAAAAGAAGACGACGACTTTTGTTTTTTGTCTCTTAATAATCATATTTTTTCGAATTGATTATAAGAGTCTCAAATTCGTTGTTGTGGCTGTTAAATAGGCCTGTAAAATCATACTCAAATAACAAAAAAAAAAAAAAACCCATTCTTTCAAATTCGGGAGGGAAAAAAAAAAGGGAAATGATTTTGCCACTCCCTTTTTTGTTAACGCCACTCCCCTGCAAGTGGCGTTAACAAAAAAGGGAGTGGCCAAAATAGCAGCCAAAAAACAAAAAAAAGGGTAAAGAATCAATCCGTAAAGCTTTTTGATACCAAAGTCTAGAAGAAATGGAGACAGCCGTGATCTTTCATCTCTCTTCTACGACAAGACTAAAAGCTCTCTAGTTCAAAGACTCAAACCCATACCTCAAAAATAACTTGCCATCGCTGGATGTGAACGTCAAAGGGGGTTTGGTTGATTATTGTATTTAATTTGGGTACGTGGTTTTGACTCGTGCACCCTTTACGCATAGTTACGAATAGAGCCGGTCTTGATTTTTTGATAGCCTAAAGCGAACACATTATTAGAAGAGAAAATGACGGTCAATGACGTGTTTTGATAATTAATACCCGCCAAGGACATTTTCAGTATTAACAAATATTGTTAACTTGTCTTTGGCGTGTATTAATTATCAAAACACATCATGGACCGTCATTTTCCCTGGTTAGAAAGTAGGGCCGATCTTGATGTTTTGATGACATAAAGCGAAATTTAAAGATCCAGTCTTTTTAATAAAGTTGGGAATACATAAAACGAGATAGATCGATGAACTTCAAAAAGCAAAATATCAGTGGAATGCATTATTACAAAAATTGAAAAGTTTGCATTTTCATTTTTCTTTAATAAGCATATGTATATTTTTGGATCTCAACAGATCATGATATGAAAGAAAAAAAAAAAATAGCCCATCAAAAATAAAAACAGATATGAAAAATAAAAAATTATGCCCAAACCTAAATACAACTTTCATCTGTTGAAACCCCAACGGGTTTGGCCAGATGGACATGAGAAAACAACTAAAGGACTTGCCCCCCAAGAAGTCGCATTGAATGCCACGAAGTCTAAACGTTCCAAACCTCTAGGCCACTAGAGGTTTGCTTGGTCGTGAATTTTAGGGTATCGAAATTAATCAAGATACACGCAAATTGACATAGACATCCGATTAGGGAAAAAAATAAAAAATACTTTCACCTGTGGATATTTGTTGCAAGTATCTTTTGTGATGAAGATATATGACCACGTACGCTTCTTTTTTAGCTTCTGTAAAGTCATAAGAGAGTTCAAGCTATTCTGATTTAATGTCACAATCATTTGTTTGACTAGCTACTATATTGCGATGTCATCTTGGCAAAACCAACTCATCATCAATTTGTTGCAATTAATGAAATATCGGATTTAACTTCGGGGCCCTAGAAGTACCGGTCTTGATCAAGATGTTCATCTTGTGCACCCAAAATTTTACTACGATGAGGGGGGCTCCGAAAAGTTGTGTAATGTTTATTAGATTAGACCAGGTGTATAGAATTAAATTCGTTCAAATTGAGTACTTTCAAATAAATGAAAATTGATTATGTAGACACAATTTAGCACTTTTGCCGTTAAAAATGCAAGAAGAAGAAGACGAAGAAGAGGTGGAGTTGTTTTAACTTTTAACTATTATACAGAACCATGTAAAAATTTCAAACTCGTACTTATTATATGCTTTAGAATTTCACAATGAACATCTTGAAATTAAATCGAGGTCAAACAATACGAAACAGAAGGAATAATGATGCACCATGTTAGCAAAGTCAACCATACTATAAAATGTGTAAACAGATTACATAAGATTAAGATACAATAAGTCTGTTCACACAGACGTTTTAGAAACATACCCTTCACAGATCTATAAGTGGGGCCCACTATGGATTCCACATAAACGATTTGAACCGTTCATTAAATGCAAAATATTTTTTCAAGGGCCCCGCAAAAAAATCAGTGCAATTCGATACCTATAGGTGCTCGATCCGACCATCTAACTTCTCATTATTCTGAAATCTTGATGAAAAGTTAGATGATTGGATCGAGTAACCATAGGTATCAGATTGAGCTAATTTTTCATTGAAGGCCTTGAAAAATTATTTTACATTTAATGAACGGCTCGGATCATTTGTGTGGAATCCGTAGTGAGCCCCACACACTGATTTGTGCATGATCTGTTTCTAAAATATCTGCGTGGGTATCACTGTTGATTAAGATATACTAAATAATTACTTTCATATAGTGATCAAAGTTGAAATGTTCTACATCATATTTATCATAGCAAAGACGAAAGCGTCTCTATACGTACTGACCGAAAAATCAGAGAACAGGGTAAAAATGTATTTACGGATTTTTAACCAGGACATTCTCCTCGCATACATTAAACTTAAAATATCGTTTACCGAAAATCATTCGACTATTATCGTCAATCTGAAAGCAAAGAAATATAGTGGAAACGCAATGCTAAAAGCATTAACCGTGAAGTTCCACGTGATTACGTACAAACAAACAAACAAAACCCAAGTTGGCAGAGCATTGCGACGGCCCACGTAACCCCGCACCCTCGCGAACGTGACCCCAAACAACACTAAACAGTACAACCGCATCAGCCGGCCAACACATTTCTGCGTGATAGAAGAAGTACACCCAAAAAAACATCACTGTCTCCAACCCAAACCGCAAGAGAGTTTTTTAGAGCGAGAAGAACAGTCACGGTTTTAGAGAGAGAAAATACACTCCTACTACGACGCACGCTAAAGCTGTAGCAAATACTAATCCTCTGATCAATCGTTTGAAATTCTCAACTTGAAACCCCCCCCCCTCCACCCGATCTGACTCCACATCCCCCAAAGGTCACTCCTTTCCCCTTCCCTCCCCAAACCCTAACCCTAAAATCCCAAACCTCTATCTCTCTCTACACACATACAATCGCACAGTGTTGTATCTGTATATCTATCTACATACGCACACACTGCGATGGCGGCGGCGATCGAAGGCCAGGAAGACAAGGTGATGGCGAAGGCCAAGGAGATCGTCAAGAGCCTCAACATGTCCAAGGACGAGACCAAGGACATGATCCTGATCTTCTCCAGCTTCGACAACCGCCTCTCCAACATCTCCACCCTGATCTCCTCGACCAACGGCGGGGGCGGCGGCGGCGAGACCGATCCCCGGCTCGACGAGGCGGAGAAGGTGATCCTGCGCTGGGACGAGTCGGGCTCCGAGTCGGCCCGCGGCAACCCGGCGGCGGCGATGCTGTGGGAGGAGTCGCCCGACGAGGCGGCGGAGTACCTCGAGGCCGTGGACAAGATCCTAGACCTGACCGAGGACCCCTCGGTCCAGCCCAACGGCGCGATCATGGATCGAGCCGAGATCGCGCTCCAGTCGGCCATGTCGCGGCTGGAGGACGAGTTCAGGCACATCCTGACGCGGAACACGATCCCGTTCAACGCCGAGCGGCTGTACGGATCGATGCGCAAGGTCTCGCTGTCGTTCGCCTCGAACGACGGGGATATAATAGCCGAGGACTTCGATAGTGTTTGTGGTGAGGACGAAGGTAGTAGTCAGCAGGGGTACTGTCACGAGAGAGGCGTGAGCGTCGTGAGCTTGGGCGACGATGTGTTTGTGGATTTGGTACACCCGGACGCGGCGGTGGAGTTAAAGGAGATTGCCGATCGGATGATTAGGTCTAAGTACGAAAAGGAGTGTTGTCAGGTTTACAGTAGCGTTCGTCGCGACGTTATCGATGAGTGCTTGTCGATTCTTGGTGTTGAGAGGCAGAGTATCGAAGAGGTTCAGAAGAGCGAGTGGAATTCGTTGGATGAGAAGATGAAGAAGTGGGTTAGGGCTGTTAAGGTCGTGGTTAGGGTTTTATTGACCGGGGAGAAACGGCTGTGTGAGCAGTTGTTTGAGGGGTCTGAGCTTATAAGAGAGGTTTGCTTTGTGGAGACGGCAAAGGGGTGTGTGATGCAGTTGTTGAATTTTGCGGAGGCAGTTGCGATAGGGAAGAGGTCGCCTGAGAAGTTGTTCCGGATACTCGATATGTATGATGTGTTGAAGGACGTGTTGCCTGATTTCGAATTGCTGTTTGGTGATGAATCGGGGGAGTTGGTGTGCAGCGAGGCGCAGGGAGTGCTGGATGGACTTGGGGAGGCAGCGGTTGGCACGTTTGTGGAGTTTGAAAATGCTGTGAAGAATGAGGCTACTAAGAAACCAACCCAGGGTGGTGAGATTCACCCCCTGACGCGGTATGTGATGAATTATGTGAAACTGCTTGTGGATTACAGTAGCTCGCTGAATGATCTTCTGGGTAAAGGCTTCGATGAATCGGATGATTATTTGACTAGGGAAAATGGGAATAATTTGCCGTTAGAATGCACTTCTCCGTTTGCTGTTCGATTGCTTTCGTTGATTACATCGATGAAATCAAACCTCGAGGATAAATCTAGAGTGTACGAGGACAGTGCGATGCAATATGTGTTCTTGATGAATAACATACTTTACGTCGTTCAGAAGGTGAAAGGTTCTGAGCTTGGGAAGCTTTTGGGAGATCAGTGGGTTCGCAAACACCGCGGTCAGATTCGCCAGTATTCCACGAGCTACCTCAGAGCATCATGGAGCAAAACCCTGTCTTGCTTGAAGGATGAGGGGATTGGTGGCAGCTCGAGTAACGCTTCCAGGGTGGCTTTGAAGGAACGGTTCAAGAACTTCAATACCTGTTTTGAAGAGATTTATAGGGCCCAGACAGCTTGGAAGGTCCCAGATGCTCAACTTCGTGAAGAGCTTCGGATATCTATTTCAGAGAAAGTGCTTCCAGCTTATCGCTCCTTCTTGGGAAGGTTTGGGAATCATCTAGAGAGTGGAAAACATGCTGGGAGATACATAAAATATACTCCAGAGGATTTAGAGACCTATTTATCGGATCTATTTGAAGGAACACCAGGACTTCTGCATCACATGAGAAGAAAAAGTACGTAGGACACAGGATTCTCGAGGGAGGTAAAGGTGATGCGGTGCTTATTTTGTTGGTCTTAATGGTTGAATTGCAGGTTTTTTTTTTTTAATGGACGCCCGACCCTCCTCTATACTGTAATAACATTGTACATGTATCATAGATCCTTCATGTGTGAACTCATCAGGTTTCATGTATTTACTGTTGTGAAATGCAATGAGAGTTGAATTTAGAGTGTGGTCATGGTTTTATCACATTTTAGTGGCTAAATGCAATTAGAGTTTATATAGATTGTGATCGAGCTTTTATCACATTCGAGAGGTGACTTGATAGACTGATTATTGTGTTTGCATTGCTCTGTTGAAATCTTAATTACTGGCTACTTCGCTATAGGTTTGTGTTCTACCTTTTTGTTAAATAACCTAACCCATCTAAAGGATATCGGTGTAAGTGTAACATGGTTTGAAACCCTTTACCTATGAAGCATTGACACGTCTACCAGCCGCACGTATCCGCACCCGACACGTGTCGGTCACGGACACGATACGACACTGTCCGGACACATGTCGGGCATGCCTAAATACTTGTCCAATTTTGTTCTTATATTTCTTTTACTCGGACACGTTGTTACTCTAGGGCACGTTGGTGACACTCTTGGAATATGGTATAAGATAACGTTAAAAGGTTAAAATCTAATTTTGGAAACACAGCCCAGAGTACAAATTTCCACAAATGTATATATACTTGGACTACTGATTTGTATCTTCATAGGATTGTTCTTAGTTTAGTTTGATAGAAATAATGTGATCGTGGTTTGAAACCCTTTACTAACTTGTGGTGAAGTCGCTTACCATTGGTTTTGTTATAATGGAATAAGTTTGTTCTGAGGTTTTATCCGTAAAAAAGGTTTACAATTTGCTTGGCTTTTAAATGATCCTGTACTGGATTCTTAAAACCTGCTGCTGGAGGCTTTGGATAACAAGGGATTTGAGGGCTTAGGATTCAAATCAATGCTATGCTTGTTCTTTCTATGATTTTCAGAGTGGATATCTTTCTCCACTGAACCCTTCGTAGACTTATTAAGGTAGATGTGCAAGAATTTGATCTCCTCTTGTACCATCACTGTACTTGTCAAGTAATGGGCATTATCCTTGAGCTGCTGGAATAGTTGACTTCCAGTGACCGTATCAATCAGTTTTAGTTTTGTGAGTAGTCTGAAAATTAACTGGATTATACCGTCTTTAGGTCTCCCCTCTTTCTTTTACGGTTAAATTTTTAACCATTGACTATTATTATTCTTGAGATATGCTCGCGGACAGATGGATATCTACGGGGAATTTATCTTAAGGATTTTTTTGCTGTTAATGCATTCTCTGTCCTGGAACGAGGCTTTTATTAGGCGCACCTTCAAGATTTATGTTGCTCTTTTTATACGTCGGTCTCCCATGTCACCGCTTTAGGACTAAAGAGTCATTTTATAAGCTTTAGGACAATTAGGTTCACTTCTTCACCAGGTTCTTTCCTGATTTAACCTTTTGTGAACCCCCTAGCCAATGGTCTGTAGCATACAAAATCAAAGTTTCTAAGGTATGCATCTTACATTTGGCGCATACATCTGATGTTTTCTTTAGGTGAATGTCTTGCCCTAGTTTTTGTGGCTGAAAGTCGTCTTTCAATGGTAATGGAATCATCACAGGTCCTTTTAATGGGGTCGTGTACCAGCTGGACAAGTTGATTGCTGGGAACCAAGAACTTGATTGACAAAGTTTATCAATGGGAATTAAGTACTTGGTTTTCTTCTCAATTCGGCCATGAGATTTGTGGTGTTGACCATCGATTTGACTTTGTTGATTTTGTAGTTTTCATCTCCTAATGACAATCAATAGTCATGAACGAAAGTAGTACTTGCGCCGTTAAAAGTAACGTCGTTATGAATAATGAAAGTATTGGACTTTGTTTTCTGGTGAGCCGTATTGCAGAGCAATAGCTGCTCGATTTAGAGGTTAATAACAGGCACCGCTGACCCAAGGATAGTGGTCTGGTAGTTAGGAGCTAACTATCATGTGGTTTGGCGGCTCGGTTATGAGATTCATGCCCATGTCTTGGCCCATATCCTATCCACTGGCTTCATACCACCCTGCCTCCGATGGGGCAAGGCTCAAGCTAATTGGTCAAGTTCATCTTGAGGGAGCGCATGCAGGCTGCAAATCCGTGGCCCTTGTCTTTTTGTCAGGCCAAGAGGGGCGAGGGCTGTGACTAACCTCTCATGCACATGCACTTTGGTAGCGAAGGGGACACAGGTTCAAGGTCTCTTGGGCAATGCTTGGGAATGAGCTAGATTTATGTCTAGTGATCTTGGGTCAGCGGTTTCATGCCACCCTGCCTCTGGTGGGGCAAGGCCAAGCTAATGACTTAAGTTCGTCTTGAGGTGGTGCCAACGAGATGCAAATCTCCTTTGCCCATTGCAATCTCACATTCAGCCTTTCATCGATTGCGATCTCATTATTTCCGCTAACCAATTGAAGAGCTTGGAATCATTTCATACGATCAAAGTCTCACATTACATTGAGTTAATGACTGACAAGGGGAGAACAAATCAATTCTTTGAGCACAAAAACAGAAAAGATCTTTCCATTATTCTCGACAACGAAGGATGCTGATGGAGTTCACGGGTACAACTTAACAGAAAAAGCATAATCCACTCACCAATAATTACATAGTAGCTGTTTGCCTAGTACACTCACTACCTCCACCAGCCTCCAGTTAACTGTCACATTGATCGTAAATCGTCATTTCATCCAAGCCCAAAAAAAAACAAAAAAAAGACCAAAAAGGGTTGACCCCTTCTAAACCCTGCTGTTTGCAGGCAGGGGAAGAACACCATCAAAGAAATCCCCAAAGTACCCTCGAGGTTCATGTACGAGCTTCGAGATGATGTCTCTGAGAGTGATCACTCCCTCCAGATTCCCCTCGCCATCCACAACATAGATCCGATGAATCTTCTGGGAATCGAGCTTCACAATAACTTCTTTTATTGTGTTGTCTCTACCACACGTAACCATTCCGTTCAACAATGGTGAGGCCTCTTTATGTTCGTCGAGGTAGCTCCTAACTGCCGTCAAGAAATTCTTTGCAGTGATAGATCTGTAAAAACGTGTAATGAAAGTGCTTCCGCTCAATAACAACGATCAAACAGGTTAACTACAGAAGGGGGGGGAGGGGGGAGGAAGAGAAACACCGCAGTATAAGCTGCTGACCTGTAGTTCTTGTAGATCTCAGGTGCAATTAGAAGAAATTGAACGTCTCTGATGCTTATATTACCAATAGCCTTTAGTCCACCACTTTGAACCACTGGTACCCCACCAACTCCCTTTTGTCTCATCAGTTTGAATGCCTGCATCACTGGTTCATCCTCATACACCTGCAAAAAAAAGAAAGGAAAAAACGTTTTAAGACAATTAGCGAAATTGCAAAATCCAAGTACTGAAAACTATAAGCAAGGTTCGCAACCATGAGAATATGGAGTTCACACTCATTGAAAACCTGAAAGCTACTAGCAAGATTTGCAGGATACCACATGCGGTAAGTAGGCATGCGGCAATTGAACACAAAAAACTCTAAAGAACCAAGTCAAGAATCAAAAGTATCACGATATTTTTACTTTCTAAGTAGCCGAAATAGAGTCGCTCTTATATAGGAGGATTTCTCTAGGGTTGTGTCCAGAGATTGTATCCAATTTAGTAATATGTGCGTACATTTAGTAATATGTGCGTACGGGTGCAGGAAGGAAGACAAGAGTAAAGCATTACAAGGAAAAAGCCACAAACCTTAACCACACGACTGGGCTTCATCAGAGGAAGGCCAATCTCAGACAGTTTCTTCTTGCCCCAGCTCTCGAACCAATAAAGCCCTGCACACTCCTCTAACATGTGAATAACCGCCGACTGGGTGATGACGTTATCAATTGTCCTTTCCCCAGGATCCACTACAGGAACACTTTTCATTCGGTACTTGGATAGAAGCAATAGCATGGTCAAGAAAGAGTTGGATTTCTGCAAAGCGAGGAATGGAGCCCATCGGAATGACCCTGAGATGTCTCTAACCTACATAACACAATCAAACAAGACGAGGGATTGAACAATAGATGAAATAGTAATTGTGACTGTTATAGCATTGAAAGGTATAAGAAATAAGATCATAGAAAAGTCTGTGCTGTAACCTTTGTATTCTTGTAAAAGTCAGATGAAGTGAGGGCCTCAAAAAATTTCCCAGAAATTATTGCAGCAGAGCGAGGGCTTAAGTTTCCACGTTTTCTAGGAGAAGACACTCCGTTAACTGCAGCTGCAACAGCAGGCCCGGTGATTTCCTCTGATTCACCTTTAGCAAACTCTGAGCCATCCGAATCCGATCCATCCATCTTTTCTGACTGCAAAAGATTCACAAGGAATGTTTTCAGAAAAACCTGGAAGAACCAAGTAACCACCGAATCCAATTCTATACCAGACACTCCCTCAATTGTTATGTTGGCAGATTAATCGAGAAGCATTTGGATAATATTCATATTCCTCTGATTCACCTTTAGCAAACACACAGTTTTTCCTTCTTCAGCCAGTTGATGTTTATTGTCTTGTAAAATAGATCGAATATATTTTGTAATAGTGAAAGAAGGCAATATATTAGGTTAGGACAATGGGTTTCAACTGTTTCATGGTAACACAGGACACCCACGCCCAAACATAGAGACAACAATATTGACAGCATTTAGCAATTGCCTACTCCACGGGCAACGGATTTGCGGTATGGAGAAGATTTTATAAGCACCGAAGTACCCAATCCTAGTATCTAACCCTTCACCAAGTCACACTGTTTTCTGCTACATCTTACAATGTAGCAAAATACAAGTGTTTATACAGGCTGAGGAAGAGCTATACAATTCTGTCACGTATGAATCCAAATGTAATCTCCAAAGAAAGAAATTAGGACTTCATTCTATTAGAGCCAATCCTCAAACGATTTTCTCCCATATTATCTTTGACCTTGTGAATTATGTAGGCAATGAGCAAATCTCCAACAAGAAGCTCCTCTGTGGAGGAAATTCCTCTTCCCCTCTATTGCTCCCCTACTCCCTATGGTGAAGGAGAGGAGATTAATAGTCCAATGTGCTCAAACAAATAACAGTCTTAATATTCTGCAATGGTAGTGCTTTATACTAATGCCACCAAATCTCTGCCAGAGGAAGGTCAATCGCAGATAGTTTCTTCTTAGTTACGGTTAACTCTCTGTTTCACTTAAAAAGTCACCAACATTGGATCACTGGTAATTTTACTTGGTCATGAATTTAGTCAGGTCTTAAGTATGAATCATAGCATTGTTGGAAATTTTCCTGATTTTGTGAATGAAAATTGGGGCATTCGAAGGGTCTCCCGAGGCAACCGAAAGGCCTCCCATTGATTCATTGTATCTGGACGAGGCTCTTGAAGTTCCAGCAGTTTCAGCTGGTTAATATCCCCCATGAAGAGAGGTTAATGGCAGAATTCACTCCTCAAATTCATGACAGCAGTTTTTTGTATTCAATCCTTATGTGCAGCTCAATAGTCACCTAATGGCTTTATATTGATCATCCCGTTTTTGAATTCTGTTTATGAATCTTGTAATCTGTAATTCATTTGTACTGTTAATGGAATTTGTACTCTGGATTATCCGATCATAATGTAATCTTTCCCTACAAGCATTAAGAGGTAAGAATCTCTTCCTGCCATTGTTTTGACTCTAAAAGATAGCAGGAAGGCTAACCTGGTGGAGAATCCAAACAACAATTCCTGCAAACTCAACAATGCCAATGTATCTGTCAATCCAACTAGCATCCTCAGGCGCATCTACGTCCACCACTGGTGCACTCAGAATTTTGTGTTGTGACAGCAACTGCACCGCTTCAGCTAGACTCGCATTTGAGTTTATCTCAATAACTAGATTCACAAGATTCCCAAATACTTGAATTAGGAAATCACCCCAAATAGACATCATCGTTGATAACTTGATACAAAAAGGGAAAACTATTTATTATTAGCTCATGTGGAAAGATACTCCATAAACAAACATGTCTTTGAAACACAATACACTTCTGAATCTCTGATAGAAAACACGGGAAAAAAGATGTTCACTAAATCCATAACTCATAGTTGAGGCCGATTATGTTGATTATTTTCTACTGTTTTCGACCCTGTGATCCATTCCCGAACTTATAACAAATCCAAGAGCTCAAATCGAATTGAACGGTATTGGTCCACTTCTTTGAAAGGAAGATTTGTTCACCCGCCTTTCAAATTCAGTGGCCAAAATTCTTGTTCAATTTTGTTATTTGACTCCTTGTTTAGCTGTCCATGAATACTAGTGTTGGGGATCGGAGATCACACTCACTCATACAATGAATATTAATGTGGTGTGTCCTAAATATAATGTTCATATAGCGACCGGAAACAATGTAGTTTACACGCAGGAGAGAAGAGGCCAAGGAGCATATATGCTCCGGCCAACCATGGGATGGCAATTCCGGCGCTGGATTTGGCGCCCGAAATTTATCGGGTAGCTGTCTATGGGCTGTTTCGGAGCACTTGGCTCCTGTCTCACCACTTGGGAGGAAATCAACAACTAGGAAATCTGAAACTATAAAAATCTACAAGAAAATGAGTCATACATCAACGTGACTCTCTTTGCTTATCCTGCAATCCAAACAACGGCACAAGTCAAATTTTATTTTCTTCAGATTGCTCGCAACCGAACAGAGGGACTACTAGTGTGATCATGATTGGTAGTCAATGAACAGGTCCCTACATCCCGTCTCCTTGGACCGTGGTGATCTCAATCAGAAGAAAGCAATTATGTTCATCCTCGGATCTTACTTCAATTACAAGAAATTGATCGTTCAGTTCAGATTGCTCGCAACCAAACAGGGGGAATACTAGTGTGATCATGATTGGTATTCAATTAACAGGTCCATACATCCCGTCTCCGCGGTGATCTCGATCAGAAGAAAGCAAAAAGATTGAATATTCAATTGGATCAAAAAACTTAATTTTCCTTCAAAAATTTTATTTTTCTGGTCCCAAAAAAATTTGGATATTTTGGATCAAATAAGAACTTACCGAATTCGACTGGGCTGAATTTTTGTACACTCTTAACAAATCAATCTGGACAAAATACATTCTGATTACACAGTGATAAATGGATTGGGTATCAATCAGAGTCGGAGAAGTCAGTAAACAAAATTGTTCTCCAATCCGGGCAAGAGAAAACAAGCAAGTGCTTGCCCTCCGTGATACATGTTCGAATCGCACGGAGGCCAAACCTTCAGACCACTCAAAGGTTTGTCTGCTCGTTAACTTCAGAATCCTGGAATTAGTCGAGGTTCCCGGAAGCCGACCCGGACATTCGGTCTTTAAAAAAAAAAAAACTGTTCTTCAGTTAAAAAGCTTTAAAAGATGTGACACGAAAGTCATCAAGTCTTCATAATTTGCAATTAATGGATTTTTTTTTGTTTTGAACTTGAAATTAAAAAAGGAGATTGATCATCATATTACACCTTTGCCTCGTCTCCTTAGTCGAACTGTAAAAATATCTAAAGTAAAACTGAGATAAATTGAGCAAAATCAAAACATGCCAGACATATACACGTACAGACGTATCAATGTATATGTAGACGTATATATGCATGTATACCTTGTGACGAAGGAGCGGGAGGGAAAGACGAGACGGGGATGCTCTCGAAACACGCGTTGAGCTTCTCCGTAGGACTCAGCTGCGGCTCTTGCACGTCCCAGAGATCTTCCACCTGCATCCCCAGCTTCGCCTCCGGACTCGACGGCATTCCCCTCCTCGGACTCCCATCTTCCATCTCTCTCTCTCTCTCTCTCTCACTCTCTCTCTCCTCTGCAACTACTCCGAACTGATCGCGAGAACTAAACAAGACAAGAACGAGACGCACAAGCACGTCGACGCAAATCAAGTACTAGTAATAGTAACAGTTGCGGGGGGGGGGGGGGGGGGTGGGGAAATTATTGGATCCGACGCTGGCGTATTGGGTACAGCGCGTTCATGAACGTGGAACGGTGGATCGGTTTTCACGAGACGTGTATGGACGGTGGTGATTGCTGTAGTAGTTTGGTCAAATGTGGTTTTATATAAACTCGGAATCGTAATCGGGGTTGTTCTTATCCACATGTTGAATCTAGGATTCAGCCGACGTTAAAAAACACCCAACCCAATACTTATCCGGATTTCAATCATGGCCGCTGCCACTGCGGAACTCTAACGTGCGCTGGAGGTGGTTGAGTGATTTTTCAGTGCCGGGCGGGTATATCCTACGTGGTACCCGCTCGCGCATCCGAGCCGTCTAATACACTTTTGGACGTCTCGAATTGAAATCTTCTCTTTTCTCTCATCCCAACACTATCTCTCTCATTTTTTTCTCTCCAAATCTGAACCGTTCAAACACGCAATGGACTGCTCGGATGCGCGAGCGAGCTTCACGTGGTATCCGCTCGGCACTGATAAATTAAAGTGGTTTGTGCACTTTATTACAGCACTAGTGGGAAGTGGATCTCTACGGTCGTCGGTTCCCATAGAAATCATTATGGGCTTATCGACTATGTATTGCCAAAATATTTATTTTAGCAAATAAAGGTTGAAATAATTAACCAAAATTTATTCATTAAAGATATATTGGTGTACAGAAAATGTCGTGAGACCCACTTCGTGATTTCACAATCAGTAATCGGATCCGTTTAATTTGTTTAAAATATTAAGTTAATGGTCTTTGCAAAAAAGTCAATTCATTTGGATATTATTAAAGGCTTAATCGATCGATTAATTCTTATTCTTGCGAATTCCGAAATGAAAATCGATCAAACAGTTCTCAATATCCGAATGAACTAATTTTTTATTAGAATATATTTTTGGTGTACATTTGGATCTCCGATGTACCCATATTAGTGTTTTGGGTCTACTACACTGCCTGATGAGAGGATTAAATATCGAATACTACTGGCCAACAAGTAGGGATGGGAGAAACCCTTACTATTGAAGTTGGTTGTCTCATTCTTCCTTCACAGTGGAGGCAGGTTTGAGCCCCATGGGAGGCGAATTTAGGGTTATGAACAGCCTCTATACTTCTTGTTGATTAATATAACTCACTCCTGCTGATGTATACAATATTTATAAATAGAAACAGTAATTCTAACACCACACTCATTTACACACCCATACTCACAACAAGAGTGGGGCCCACACACTGGATGTGTAGTGTGTACAGGCTCCACCCTTGTTGTGAGTGTGGGTGTGTGATTGGGGGACTGTGTTGTGCAGCTTCGTGCTGCGCAGCTCCAGCGAGGCTTTGCCGGCATCGATCCGACGATTAGAGACGTCCACCGCGTAGAGCTCGTCGAGTTCTACATGTGCACCAAAAATCAGCTTGATCAAATACCTTTAAGTGTCTCATCGGAATACATATAATTTGAAGAAAATGAATTCAGTTTTTTTGATCCAGTGTTTCGTATCCATTAGGATTCATTTTTTTTCAAGTTATATGTATTCCGATGAGATACTTAATAATATTTGATCGAGTTAATTTTTGGTACACTTGTAATACTCGACGAGCTTTACGCGGTGGACGTCTCCGATCGTCGAACCAATGCCGGCAAAGCCTCGCCAACAACTGCGTAGCACGCTGTGCAGCACGAAGTTGCACAGCACAGTTCCCAGTCCGTTTGGGTGTGTAAATATGGGTGTGGTGGTAGAAGATTGAAATAGAAAAACAAGGAGGGGATGGGACAGGAGAAGGGAAGGTGCCAAGGTGGTTTGAAACGTGTTTGTCTGTAACTGGACAGTCGGCAGTGGAATACGGTGCCCCGTGGTACTGATATTTGGTTGTTTTTTTAGAGTTTTTTATGAAAACATCCCTCAAACTATCACTCTTTTTTCTACTTCGTCCTCGAACTATCAAAACGACTTATTTTGTCCTCCAACTATCTATTTCCCTCCTATTTCGTCCTCGTCCTAACTCCATCCAACTTTTTGGACGGAAAAGACAACATGTGCCAAGCATGTGGCTTTGTTGAACCCAATGGAAGGGCAAAAATGTCATTTCATATATTTTTCTCCCAAAATCAGATGAACACCGGTGCCAAAACTCCCGTCGCCCCTTCTCCGCTTCGCCGTCGGTAACTAATCCATGGCCGGTGCCACCATTCCCACCCAACCTGAATCTTTCCCTTTCCCACTCCACCATCAGACTCCTAGTTCATGGGATCTGCGCTACGGAAGTCTCGTCTCGTCACCGTTCATCAACGTTTTTGAATCCCAAAAAACGAAAAATCTAATCTTTTGTATGAACCACATCCGATGGTGTAACAAGTCCCCAGGTAGAACTCACCCCCAAAAGCTAGCTATTGAGAGAAGGGTGCCCAAGAACTTATTAACCCCCCACCAGGAGCCCATACTCCCGATGTGGGACAAGTCCCATACCTTGCACTGGGATCATACCAATGTAACAAGTTCCCAGGTAGAACTCACCCCCAAAAGCTAGCTATTGAGGGAAGGGTGCCCAAGGACTTATTAACCCCCCACCGAGAGCCCATACTCCCGATGTGGGACAAGTCCCATACCTTGCACTGGGATCACAACAAACCCCACCCCTTTAGAGCCGACGCCCACGGCGGCAGGTCGCCCCTCTCGGCACCTCCGACTATCCCGTGGCGGCCTCGTCAGGGAGGAGCCTGGCTCTGATACCAATGTAACAAGTCCCCGGGTAGAACTCACCCCCAAAAGCTAGCTATTGAGGGAAGGGTGCCCAAGAACTTATTAACCCCCCACCAGGAGCCCATACTCCCGATGTGGGACAAGTCCCATACCTTGCACTGGGATCATAACAGATGGTATCAAGGATTGAACACCCATGTATCTGCAATAAATATAATACAAAATTATAAGCAAACACCAGCTATGATACCCGATCGTAGTTCCTATTTAAATGATTTTATTCAGTTTCGATTTGATTTCTGAAACAGAAGGGGTGAGTTTGTTTTTTCTCTTTATTTTCGATTGAATTGATACAGGAGTCCCTATGGGTGAGAACCCAGTTTTTAATTTTATCACCTCAAGGTTGTAGTGTATTGCGAAATGCGTACATGTCCAAGTGGTCTGGGTAAATTTTTAGTTGAAATGGAGGATTTGCAGACAGAGAAAGGAGAAGGGAGGGGAACACGGGGAGTTGTGGTGAGGACTGATGTTGGGGTGGGAAAGAGAGAGGTTAAGGATGGTGGTGGTCTGGTTTGGCCCCAGATTTTATGGGGAAAAGGTGAAATCACATATGTGCCCTTTAAACATGCATGTGCACAGCATGTGCTCTTATTGCCGTCCAAAAAGATGGATGGAGTTAGGGTGAGGACGAGATAAGAGGGAAATGGATAGTTGGAGGACGAAATAGGTCGTTTTGATAGTTTGAGGACGAAGTAGAAAAAAAAGTGATAGTTTGAGGGATGTTTTCATAAAAAACTCGTTTTTTTTAAGAAGAATCTGAATAGTAGTACATGCATTCCTATGTTTTGCCTCTTTGACGAGAGTGTGTTTGGTTTGTGTTTTGAAATTTTTTTTGAACAATAGTAGGAGTAATTAGTAGAAAGAGATAGAGAGAGAAATGTTGAAAGTAGGAAGAATCTAGGAGAAATTTTTTGAAAAATGCTTTTTGAAAAGCAAAGAGAACTAAGAAAATGAGTTTTTTGAAAACATAGAGAATTTTTTCAGCAGTGGGACACTTTGAGAATTTCAACCATTCATTGTCGAAATGGACGAATGAGATTGCACGGAGCCGTGAATAATTTTTTTTCAATTCTATAATAGAAATCGAAGGCTTAAGAAATATCAAGATCTGATGGTTGCAAGTTGCAACCATCTACACTTCATAAACAATCATAAACGTATAAGAGCATGTTTACCAGTGAAAATTTCACCTACTAAACAGTACACTTTTTTCATTTTACCTATCCAAATCTCTCTCAATTCCACACCAATACTCTCTATTACCATCTCTATACTTATAAAATATTATAAAATATTACATATTCCCAATGATAGAGGAGAGAGAGTGGAGAAAGAAGCCGAAAGAGAGAGAGGAGAGAGAAGAAATAATAGTTGTTTAATACATACCTATGCTACAGAGCTTCGCTAGAAATACCAAAGCTTTCTGACAAAAGTTATTTTGCCTTCTTGTTTACCTATTCTGGTGTGGTTCATTTTTTTCATTTTTATTCTCTATTTTACCTAAAACCATGTAAATACCTACTCTGGTAAACATGCTCTAAGAGTACTTATGTAATCCAAAGGGAGCCAGTCCCTCTACACTAGGGGCGGTCCTAGGGATAAGGCCGCTCGAGCTTCGATATGAGCAACCTTAACCATCAGTCTTGACACTATAATAACTTTTACAACACTATTATAAGAATACAAGAAATTGATGGTGTGCAGGGCCTGAATGATTTTTGTAGTGCTCCATTTTGTGTTGGAACAGCCCTTATTGAGACAGCAATTGAACGAAGGAACTTTGCCGATTAGATTCTCATTCAACCAAGCGGAGGAAGGGCTTCGAGTTTGGGTGCGAACTGTTCGATCTTTCTTTCAAGTTCTCGTTTCCTACTTATAGGAATCGGGATTTCTTACGTACCATATTGAAGATGGTTTATCCGCTGACTGACCATGGTTAAAAGTCAATGCTCGGACAAACCTTAGTGCATGACTTGGGGTTAATTCGAGTGGCTTTCTTGCCCTAAGTTTTCTTGAACAAATGGCTGATTGGACCCGACGAAATTACTCTTTGCGCCCACACCCCACCGGTTCATGTCTGTAAGAGTGTAACTTGCTACATTCATGTCTGAGAAGGTTCGTACCTCCTCTCCCAATAACCTTGTCGTTTACTCCGCTAATCCGACTCTCTTCGTGCTAAATGTTCTTTTCTGATCTCATACTCATCGTGCTGAATAACCCAACTCTTCACTCGGCCACATCCTTGTCTAATTTTTCAATTCAATGGAGTTGGCTTTCTCCAATTCCCCGACGTCTTCTTTTGCACACCACACAATGCGATGCTACACGTCACGGGTCGATTATCTTTATCATGAGATAAATGATCTTGATTTTTTTTATTCATAATGGTTGATTTTAGATTTCACATCCTACAAATATATTTTCCTTTACCTTTCTCAAATCCTTCAAACAAAATTCAAAATCAAACCACAACTTCAATACAACACAAATAAAATTCCATTACAGCCCATAGGGCCCCCACCAAACAATCCAAGCCCGTTTACAGCGCAAAATAGGGGCCATATATATTGCACAAACGAAATTATTTTGACTCACATTTCTCTTCGGTCGTACTGGAGAAAAATTCGTGGGGGTTTTTTTTTATTTTTTTATTTTCTGGCGCCATGGCCGGCTCTTCTGCTCCTCCCTCCGATTCAAATCCACCGGCGGCCGGCGGCGGAGCATCAAAGTACCTCTCCAACCTTCCATCTCGCGGCCTCTTCTCCTCAACTGTCCTCTCCTCCAATCCGGTCATCCCTCTCTCTCTCTCTCTCTCCTCACTTCAATCAATTTTCTTCTAAACCCTAGTTCCCAGCAGAACATTACTCATGTATGCTTTGTACATTTGATTTGTATGTATTTGTTTCGGCCTGAAATAATGGTAGGTGATTTGAGGTACCATATGTGGTTTAGTTGTGCAATTTTTGTAATGTGATTGTTTGGTTGGAAAGGGAATGTGTGAACTTAAGTTGGGGTTTTGAAGTGTCTATGCGCTGTTTGGCTGGGAATTTAGGACGGCGATTTACCGTTTTGGAGTTAAAATCGGCGGTGTTGTCAGATTGAGACTGTAGTTTGATTTTGGGGGTTGTGATATCGAGGAGAGCGGTTGCTGTTTGGTTAGCATTTAGAAAAAGAGACATTGGTGATTTGGAGTTCTATTTGAGCAATGATGTGGAATTGAGACTGCAGGTTGATTTTGGTTTGGTGATATCGAGGAGAGTGATTGGTGATTTCCTATTGCTTTTTCATGTGTTTGCTGCTAGTTTATGACCATTTTCTGTGCATTAACTCACATAATCAACAAGGTCTCCTGTGTCTAGTCTCTGTGGAATTTGACTACACCAGCAAATGCCCCTTTATTTGCTCATTTGAGTCATTTCCAATAGAATGGTGATGATTGATGTACAGGTTGTAGGTCTTCCCCTGATGCAAATTGGCTTAATCAGATCCTGTTCCTTTGTATATCTGCCAGTACGCTTACTTTAGTGGTTGTCCAGACTCCACAATTCTGGATAAGTAGATAGCATTCATGTGTTCTATATAGGAATGAGTTTTAGTTGTTCGGGTTTAAGACTAGAAGAGGATTACTAAATCATTTAAGTTGTACGTGAGTGGTACATTGTACGAGGTAACAAGGCTATTTATATTTCCCCCCTGCCAAAATATATATAACTCACTAGTCACTACTGCTGTTGGGCTGCTGAACATTATCATAATGCTGTCAAAAGATGATGCCATCTGTAGGTTGCTACGCTGCTTAGGTTGTTTCTAGGATGCTTGATCATCCATTGATGTATTCATTGTTTCTAGTTATCAAATTTTTGAAAAGAAATAAGCACCTTCATGTCAAAATCATGTGTCGAAGTCTACTATTAAAGTGAATATGGTGGGCAAAGGAAAACAACGTGAGTATTCAGTAAGGTTGGCATTTGTACGTTGTGTCCTTGAGGTAGGTAAATGGGTGAATAAGCACTACAGTTATGGGCAATCAGAAAGATGAAACAACCTTAAGTACTTCAGGAATAGAGGTTTGCATTAAATAGTGACAGTGATCAGCTAGGTTTTGAAGAAATAGGTTAAAGGATGGCACATCTGGCAGACTGTCTGCATAGTGGATTACCATCTTGAAGCATTGACTCAAGTTCCCTATATCGGTTCTATCACTTGATTTATTTTTCGGAAATGGAGTAGGGAGTAAATGTGTGTGCATAGTACCCTAAATTTTCATCTGAGCCAATGTTTGCAGTGTGTACATGTGATGATAAGCAAGATTTAAGAAGAACACACAACACAACAATAAGCATGCCTGCTTTTATTTCAAAGGAATGATTAATGACAGGGAAATTTGTGCAGGGTGGAATGCGGGTTTATATCTGTGATCATGATACAGCTCCCCCAGGTTTGTATCATCGCTTTGGCACTTATGCTTCACATGTTTCTAGTTAGTTTGCAAGTTTTTGACACCTCATTTATTCTTTGTCTGTTACTTCCCTCTAACTGGATGTGAAGCTTAGAATAGTTCAATAATCAATCTTTCTTAACTTTTTGTGGCTTGACTTCTTAAGATTTCTGGATTTGCTAGGTATCGTTAAGGTGACCGATTCGACTTGCCAAAGGTTTAAAAGTGTTTCTTTGATTTACCGGTTCATTATCAACCCTTACTGTACTAACAATATAGGTTACATATCTGTAAAAGTCAGTTTTTTTTTAATGGAGGAAAATGAGGATATGCTATGTAAACGGACAACATCTATTAGTGAGGTTAGATCATTAAGTTCCAGGACCTTGTAAATAACTCACGGTAATCTTGAAGTTTAATATACAAGAACACAAGAAAGGAGCAGCTCAATTGATTGCGACTATGACTAGTCATTTGATAACTTGAATCAACGATTTTAAAAATCACTTTCTCTCATCTAGAAAAAGGATGTTCATGTCGGGTCATGGCCTTGTCAAGTCCAATTCCTTGTCAGGATTGGACAGTTGAGCCAACTTTTAGAAACTATGACTTGTTACTTTGTCCTTTATTTTGGATTTAGAGCCAAGTAGTGGGCTTTTGAGACTTTATTGAGTTGAGCTTATTTCAAGAACCACATTTTAGTTGACCGTTTGATAACCTAGTGCAGTTTGTTAGCGCTATTTTATGTTTTTAACTTTGTGTTTTCTTTTTCACTTTCGCCACCAAACTAATTTATGATATGGATATGCCAATTGAGCTGTGCTAACTGCACAGACATTGTGCACATATTTTGTGCACAGATCACGGTATGAGCCCGATCCGAGCCGTTCATTAAACACAAAACATTTTTTCAAGGGCTCTTGTGAAAACTCAGCTCAATCCAATACCTATAGGTGCTCAATCCAATCACATTCAGATTACAGGATCTTGAAATCTGAATGGAAAGTTAGATGATTGGATTGAGCACCTAGGTATCGGATTGAGCTGATTTTCAACTGGGGCCCTTGAAAAAATGTTTTAAATTTAATGAACGACTCGGATCGTTTGTGTACTGTGATCTGTACACAAAATATGTGCACAATATCTGTGCAGTTAGACTTTCTGATGCCTATTTCTATGCTGCAGTAAGGTTGGAAAATATTTGTATTTTTGTCTCCAATGAGAAATAGAGTTCCTTACCTTGTTTTCCCTTAGATTTTGGTCGGGTGTAAGGCATTGAAATTTGCCCAACAAGTGCATTCTCCTGGAAGAGGGTTTGCAATTATATCTTGGTGGTAGTACTCAGTGAATGATAGCAATAGTAATCCTCCTCCCTGAATACGTTTCCTTTTGATCTCAGCTACAATTCGCTTCTTGATAAATATGATGCTTGGCTTTGCAATCTTTCAAAGCACCATGTTGTCAAATCCTTATATTCCTTGGGAATGATCCAGCAAATGGACTAATGACTCTTTGTAAGGACAGATGTTGGTACTCCTTGTCTATGGAACCTTTAATGTGGCTATTTTTGTTAACATTCTTGTGTTAGGCCCTTCAATTCACTTGTAAGGGTAGGTTTTGACTTCTTTTGCACAATATTGAGTTTTGGTTTTAGAGCCATTTACATCATTATATGTGAAACTGGAAGACCTTTAACTTTTTTGTGTTTTGTGTCCAGATGACCAGCTGATAAAAACAAACCAAACCAACATACTGATCAGGTCTCTCATGCTTAAGAAACAGAAGGGTGATTCCAGCTCAAAGGATATAAAGGGTGCTTCTCCAAGCGAGGCTTCCAGAAAGAGGTGCTTGCTCCATTATGTTTTAGCAGATCACAAATGTTGTTCTCCACGTGCATATGCGATGCTATGAGATCATATTTGACATTTAGTATGAATGTCATTGTTCATCGAGCACCTTTTTCTTCCATTAATGCATGGTTGATTTACTTGAGCTCATGTATTTCTGCTGCCTTATATAGGCCTGCCGAAAGAGCATTGGATGGAAGGGCTTCCGCTAAGAGGGGTGCGACCAACAATCAAGCTGGTTCTCGACAAGGTGATAATACCTGCATTACTTGTTAATTGTAGTGGGGGTGTATTCGGATATTATTATTTCTGTAGGACTCCTGGAAAGGAGACATTATAAAATAGATTACATAAATGTGTTCTGTTCTTCTTTTCTTTTTCCATTAGGTTCCTAGAATTGTTTGGATATTGTGCTATTGGCCTCTTAGAATCGAGTTTTGATGTTTCATAGTCCCCTTTTTTTTTCCTCATTCCAATTTCGATTTCATGCAACTTCTTAACTGTGCTGCAAAAGGTAATTTCAGGAGTTTGAGTGTGTGCTGTTGCGTCACATCTTCCTGGAAAATTCAATGAGTTGAGATACTATCATATTACTGCAGAATTGGGGGGGGGGGGGGGGGGTGGTGTTTGTGTGCTTCTGTCATGATGGTTATTTATTTATTTATTTTCCCTTTTTGTCTTCAAACAATTTTGTTTCCATTCCCTTATTTTGTTGTTGAGGGACTTTAACATGCTGGCCAATCCTGTTTATAATATGTAGTTGTCAGCCTTGGTAATTTGTGAAGCTCTAGAATATGCTGCATTTAATGGTGGTTGTTACAGGTATAGAGGCGCAAGTGATGTCTGTAGTTGCCTATTGTACTATTAGAAATGTGACACTTGACAGTCAATTTGATAAAACAAAGGAGAAGATGCAAATTGTTTTGCAGTATAGTAATATAAGTTTGCCTCCAGAGGATTTCCTCCCATTTTTTATATCTTCTGTGTCTCTTCATCTTGACCTCTGTTTTTCTTACCATTGGAGGTGGCAACATCATTTGTGTGCAATGGAGAGGATCTTGACAGTAAACTCGTATACTTGTTGATCCTTGTCCAAACTGTTCCTTCAAACTTTTTTTTCGAGCTGCCAGCACTCTGTAGTTTATTTTAATCTAATTCACTTGCTGAATATTTGTATGTTGTTTTCTTTCCTTTTTCTCTTTGGCAAGTAACCAGTTATCATTATTATTTTTCTCTATTTGAGCCATGTAGAAGGATCAAGATCTCGTGTACCTGAGAAGGATTTCCAGAGTTTGACTGTCGAGAGACTCCGTGCTCTTTTGAAGGAGAAAGGTCTTTCTCGGAATGGAAAGAAGGCAAGTCGTCAAAACACTTACTCTCATCGTTTAGAACTCTTAGGCACTGTTTAATTCGCTGGAATGATTTGAGAAGGAGTGGAATGCCACTCACCAAAATTGGGGAATGATTGTTCCATTTTAATGTACGGTGTCATTTTTTAGCAAACGAAACATCAGAATGAGCATTAAGAGGGAATGACCAGTCTATGAACCAAACACTGCTTTATGCAATCATTGATCCCATTCTCTAAGGATGCAATCTTGTACTCTATTTAGTCCTTTTTGAAGTATTCCAATTGATGGTCTTAATGGAGACCATTGTAGGTTCAACTAGATTGCACATCTGCATAACGTTTCCCTGGTAGTGTTTGGCTGACTGGAATGAAGCTAGAATCGAACATCTGTTCCCTCTAAATGCTGCTCTCAACGTTTGTCTCGCTAAAAAATGACTGAATTATATAATACAAATGGATTTATCATTCCCCAATAAAAGGGAATGGCATTGGAGTATGGGAGACCAAGGAATGACAATCTCATTCCTTCTCCAATTCCCTCATTCCCAGTGAACCAAGTACCATCTCTATGTTTGTGACTCCTAATGTGGACTTATATCGACAGGATGAACTGATTGCCCGATTAAGATGCGCAAATGGCCAGTCATAGTTCAGAGGTGGAGGAGCCAAGTTGCTCTTCAAGTCTCGACTACATTCGGTAACAAGTAGATGATTTTTTGTTTTCCAGTGTAATTTTAGTGTGATTTTGTAGAAACTTAGAGTAAGAGAAGAAATGTCGACACATTTTTCTTTTGTGATCCCGTCTGTTGTGCATTATTATTTTTGGTTGACTGTGAAGATTTGTGTATTATTAACTGGTACAAAAGGATAACTACAGTGTTTGGTAGTTTAATTTCGAAAATATGAGGGTCTCCTTTCACAACCTTATTTTCTGATCAAGAAAATGATACCCAACTGCTAATTATCAAAATCATGAGATTCGGTTCAATTTGATTTGGTGCGGCATATAATTGTTCAAAGGGTGGCGATAATACCACGGAGACTTTCTGTAGTGCACTACAGATTTAGGGCCCGTTTGGATGCGGGGAAAGAATTGGAGGTATTAGTTAAGAAGGGGAATAAGATAGTAGAGAGTATAATGTAAGAAGAGTAAACCCACATTGATGTGATGGGGGTTTAAAAAATAATTGGTTTGGATGAGGTATTAGAGAAGGGGGATTAAATAGTACTTGGTTTGGATGAGGGATAAAATGAGTGATAAGGTTATTTTGTAGTTGAAATGGAAGAGGATGGGTATTATCCGGGGGTATTATTTAATATCACTCCAAAACCTCTCCATAAATAATCCCCCGCCGGGGGTATTAAGGGGTGTAAGAGAAGAGGGGCTTAAGCTAATACCCCTCGTTTTTTGGTTCCCAAACCATGGCTTAAGTGATGGGCCCGGGTATATATGAGGGGTTTTACTAATACCCCTTCAGTCCCCCATCCAAACGACCCCTTAGTTGCATAATTTTCAAAATGTCATATTTTTGCACTGCGTTTGCGCTTTCAATCCTCACTCATGCTAATTTTAGTAGGTTGGGATGTTTTTCAATCATTTGGTGGGGTAACAACTTTTTAACTCGCCACCAATCCATCCTCATCTTAAAACCGACAGGTTTAATTTTTTTTGGCGATTTCGACTCAGCTGATATCCAACACAGAATCCAGGTAGGGTGCACGTCAGCATTGCTAAGTAGGTGAGGTTAATGAAGTGTGGTACGCTAGCTGCACTCTGGCATTGATATGGTAGTATCCTTCGTCTATTAGTTTACACATGTAGATATAGCGGGATGAGAGGGGTTAGAGGCGGGTTAGCGAAATTTTATCCGCACCCAAACTGACACAGTTAAGGCTCCATTTAGTTGTCGGGAATGTTGTGTAGAAAATAGTTGGCGAAATTTGGTGTGTGTTCTATTGATAAGAAATTTTGCAGGAAAATAAGAATTCCTTCCTTTTGGCAACTCCTATACAGTATTTTTTTTCATTCGTTAAATCTAATCTACTCTATCTTAAGGGATTTGGGAAGGGGGATAGGTGCCTTACGGGAATCGAACCATGCCCATGTGTAACTCCTATTTTGCAGGAAAGTGTTTTTTAGTAGGAAAGTTGAAGCGGTGGTTCTTACAACTTTTCTGGTAACTATATACACGGAAAATTACAGGAAAGTTAATTTTCTCATCCTTTTCATGCAACTGAATAGGGCCTTACTATTTGTACTTTACCTGCCCAACTCAACCCACTCTCGATTTCAATCCATGATTTTCTTGGGTCGGTTGGCGGATTTTTTGGGATGTGTAATCGAATTATTGGAGGAGATTGATGTTGTGTTTGCTTTAGGATTTGAAAATCTGTGTTTGATTTGCAGTTTTGAGATAAAAAAGTTCTATAGGTTTGCGTATTTTTTCGTCTTTAGTAATTTTTTTTTAATATTTTAACAAACTCTTTTACTTTTTGAATAGAGGTGCGCTATATACATCCAAAAAGTAAAAAATATTGACAAAATTACTAAAGACGAAAAAACACGGATGACGAAACAGTAAATTTTTTTGGAGAGATTATTTTTGAGAGGAGAACCAAACAAAGTATATTTTTCAAAAAATTCCCCTTAGATTCCCCATACTTCCAACATTTCTCTCTCTATCTCTCTCCACTTATTACTCCTACTATTTTTCAAAAACGAAATCAAACACAGCATGAATAACGCATGTTTTTTTTGTTTTTCCTCAGCCAACAAAAAGGTTTATGAGAAGAAAAAGGAGAGGTCAACTATCAATAATGCCCAAAAGAGTACACTGAATTTCAAGGTCAACTATCAATAATGCCCAAAAGAGTACACAGTTTCTTTAGGTAATTAATCACGTACCCATCACCATAATCAACACCCCATTGTTTTCACTGATCTTATTGGCTCCACGTAACAGTCGTACCTACGGCCTCTGCGATGCAAACAACCTAACACCCACCACCCCCTCTGATTTATTTTGTGGTGTTCGGCCCCATGCAGAAAGAGACTTGGCCGGAAGGAATCACAATGAACTAAAAAACTATCTAGTTTTGTAGATACGCAATCTAAGTACTTTTGGATCCCCCATCCAGATTTTAATACTTCAACGGTTTTGAGGTCAACTTAATCGGTCTAAATGATTAAATTGATGGGACCATACGGCCGTGTTTGGATTTCCACATCGATAGAGATGGGAGACATATCGATGAAGACAAGTTGAAGTAAAACAGCTAGCTAGCTCTTCAAATTCTTTCCTTTCTTATCTTAAACGTTTTCTATTTCCTTCACTAAATTGTTTTCCACATCTTACTAGTATTGTATAATCTCTAAACACAGCCTCAAATATCCAAATCTTCATTTACAACTTATTAGGTCCCCTTCCGCTCAAGTTTTTTATTTTTTTAAGTATTTATTTCCTTCTTTAATTACGAGATATGTCATTCTCTCACATATATGATCACTTTTAATTCAGAAAATAAGTACTTATTTACTTATTTTTTTTAGGGAATGGAGCCAATATTTATAACGAGAAATGCTAATTAAAGATCGCCTAATGATCTCTCTGCGTAAAAAGGCCCATGGATGTGGAAATTAGTGTGTAAATTGAAATAAAATTGCTTTAAAATTATATACTACTATCATGTTCTTAAAATTAAGTACGCACAAAGTAATTAACTAAAAACAGTACTACTACTTTGAAATTTTATTTGGAAGGTGCATGCATTTGGCTACGCATGCAGATATATCCAGATCAAAATGGATTTGAACTTGAACACCAGAAAAAGAAAAAGAAAAAGCAAAAGCAGGCGCCTACAATTTACTCCATATATTCACCACACAAATGTTTCATTAAAACAAATGTTCCACATGTAAATTCGATCCGAAGGGAGAGAAAGATGTACGTAGTAGTACTTCCCAACAAATAAAAGAAATTCAAAACAAAGAATTAAGTGATCATGCATTGAAATATGCTTATTTTTTCCAGAAGCAAAGTAGTAAGAGGGAATTAAGTATAATTTTTTCTTTTTCGAACGCGAAAGGAAATTTTTATTAATCTTTGAAATTGTTACTGTTAGGAACATGTGTGAAAGGTTGAGACAGAGAAAGGGTTAGACCTTAATATATAATTAGGTGGCTCACCACTTACAAGGCTTAGCCTTTTAAGTGGATATAAATCATTCAATGTATATTAGGTCCATGTGATATGGTGTGGACTCCGTAGATTCTCCCCAACGGATTGGGCCTAGGTGCACATGCACAGAAGGACCTCAGACAGATCAGACTCTCAACAAGTGGTATGAGAGCCAGGTTGACGATCTTTGGGGGGACTCACACCGATTTGATGGGCTTGCACGGATCTCTATGGAGCGTGAAAAATCCAAGGTTGCTCTCGATGGAGCAAGGATGCAGGCAGATGGGAAAAAGCTCGTTGCATGGAGGCTCTCGATGGAGTAAAACAGATGTCTCTCGATCAATGGAGTGGTGCGATGAAGTCTGGGGTAAAATTGGTGTTGGAGAGTAAAAAGATCACGGATCAAGGGGGAGTCAAGTGGCTCAGATCGAGGAGGAGCTAAGGCCCAATGCATGGTTCACACATGAGGGGGAGATTGTTAGGAACATGCGTGAAAAGTTGAATCTAACATCAGTTTAACAGAAAAAGAGTTGGACCTTAATATAAAATTGGATGGCTCACCACTTACACGACTTAGCCTTTTAAGTGGATATGAATCATTTAATGTATATTGGGTCCATGCGATGTGGTGTGGACTCTGTTGATACTTTTCAACAAATTGAGCCTACACACACACGAAAAGATCTCAGGCGGATCAGACTCCCAACAGTTACAAAGACTGAAGGGAATAAGGATTAAACGACGTCATATCCTAAACAAAGCTAAGAGGTGGAGAGGGGTGGTAGGAACCTTAATTAGACACATAATTCTTCAGAATGCCTTACACTCCTGCTCTCGATTCTTACATTGTGGTCGTGCTCTCAATTTTTCAATCTCGCGAATTTTAATAACTTATTTTTTGTCAAAACGGTAGAATGATTTTATTGATTACCATCAACACAAAACATTACAGTAAACAAAGATGGTCATCTCTTTCACTAAAGAAAATACAAATAGCCAAACAAGAGGTCTAGATTCCCTAATATATTTTAACAATAGAACCTCACACCTGAAACTTGCTAACTCGTGCGCAACATTAGCCGATCGCCAAACAAAATGATAACCGCAATTTTGACACTGTTGGGTTAACCTTCTAATATCTTCAATGACTTCCACATCCACCGGCCATACCATTTCATGGCCCAGAATCTTGCCACATCTTTAATTACTTTGTCAAAGTATAACCATCACTACCACCATTGTATGTCGGAACCTGAAAACGACATCTCGATGATGAAGGAGAAGCCGAGAGAAATGAAAAGGAAGAAAGAAAAAAGAAAAACACAAAAAAGTGACTCTCGGATATGAGATCAGGAGAGAAAACCCTCGATAGAAAAGAAAAGTTGTTGAACGCGAGAACAACCATCACATGAGAGGAGAGAAAACATCGGTAAAGCCTTCCTCCCACCGCCGCATTAGAGTAATGAAAATCCTAGCTAGAGAGGGAGAGGGCAAATTTTAATAATTTGATATGTGTCTTAAAAATGTTTTCACTAGCGCATTACCTCTTACGTATTCGCACGCAAATTATGTGATTTAGCTCCAATCTATCAAACCAAATAATTGAACTCCCAAACGGACTCGGAACCTAATCCCAAAAGAAAAAAGCAACACTCTCAAATTCTTCGACATGTCTGTCATCGTCAGAGAAGACTTCTAGAGCCTTGCGTATCGAACTATCATAGTTCGATTTGTGGTTTGACTCATCAAGCTTATTTTTGCTTTTCCAGAAAAACGGCCGCCCGCTTTTTCTCTGTACAGCGCAACGTTTAGGTTTCTGATGCTTTTTTCAAAAAATCATGGTTCCACGCACAAGGCTTGTCGGTAGAGGTGCAGTTGGAGCATTTTCAATTGTCGGATGGTGTTTTTAATGGTCGAGATTCTTAAAAAAAAAAATCGGAAAAAAGTTTGGAATTTTTTTAAAAATCTGAACCATTGAATGCAAACATGAACGGCTGTGATACTACTGTGTGGGCTCTTAGTAGTTGGACTGCAGAGAAGCCAGGTCCTTTGCGAAACGATTAATTGAAATAATCCAATTTTTCAAGAAAACTTCTACTCCTTTTTCAATAATTTTTGTCCGGTCCGCAAAATGGTAGTAGAAATTCTTCTAGTGTTGATCTCATTGTTTCTACTTGTTTCGACGAAAATTGACGAACACGTTTAATTTTGTAGTTTTCCCATAAACTTCTTCGATCTTGAGAGTGAGGTTTTGAAATGAACATATGAGTGGTACTATCTTTAAAATGAGAGCCACCATCCAAGGTGTGTGTTAGCATTACCCTTTTTAGGAAATGCTATAACATTATCCATAGATTGGTAGATGATGTGTTTAAAGTAGGGGTGAGCAAAAAATCCGTCAAACCGCGAATTCAGTCCAAATCAATCCAAACCAAGAGGTTTGGTTCGGTTTTTTAGTAGTATGGTTTGGTCATGGTTTTAAAAATTTTGAGTACTTTAAATATTTTCGAAGATGATAGCTTAGTTCAAAGCAAACTGTGGTTTAAAACCGAAATCAAACCGTATTTTAATGGTTTGGATTGGTTTGGTTCTATGCCTTTTGTGGGTTGGTTTGGTTTTTCAAATTTATAATCTGTAGGTGTTGGTTTAGTTTTTGATTTACTATAAAATCGAACCAATCCGGATCATACTCTTCTCTAGTTTAAAGTAGGTGATATATATCAACAAAAATTGTACTCATAAGTCATATCCCTGATTATTCTCTTGATATAATATACCATTGAACTAGGATTGGGAAATCCTGTAATGCAAGGCCCTGCAAGACATCTTGTAGGGCGCACACAGGCCATCGGTCTTGCCGAGATGGACGGCCGGATTGGCCGCACTACAGCACCCCGGGCCGGTCCCTTGAACTACTATTCAAAGTTTTTTTTTTTTTTTTTGCACTGTACGAGGGTTAACCGCAACCCCAAAGAATGGTGCACAAGATTGATATTTTTCTGCCTATGCCTTTTTGTACACTTTTTTAATATTTTATTTTTTATTTAAAAAATAAATTGCCAAGGCATTTCTAGCTAAAATAGCATTGTCCAAACTCTATATAGGCGGATCAAAAAAAAAAAAAAAAACCTGTTCAAGCCTCATATCGGCTTTTGGAGTTGATCTCTGTTTCTTTTACACAAATCTAAGCAAAAGTAGGCTCTTAATTCCACTCTAAAAAAAAATCGTAAAAGCAAAATACAATATCTAGATGTTCTTAACGGAAAAAAAATAACTAAAATTAATATTAAAATTTTTAAAAAACCGAAACAACGCGGAGCCGTGGCCCCCATACGCCCACACCTAGATCCGTCTCCGATTGAAAATCTAAAGGAGTTGGACAAATAGGTATGAGAAAGCTAATAAATACTAATAATAAGTGTTTGTTCTCCACCGATCTATGGGGTCGCATATTAAAATCTCACGGAGACAGATGCCAAACATTTACCTTGAGCTACTAGAGAATTCATCCGGTTATTAACTTTAAAGCTTCGGAATTGATCGAGGGATGTGTGTAAGTTGACCCGACATCCGATTATACGAAGAAGAAAAAATCGTATGCAATGGAAGAGCGACGGTCGACATAGTTGGTGTCGACATGAGAGGGTTGCATATTTAAACGGCTCGTGGAATTAATGGGTATACCGTACGAAGACATATCCCATTGTGGGGAACAAAAAAACGTGCATATTTATATTATTAAGGGCCCACACTGTGGTCTCGTGGACTCAGTAAGCCCACATCCCCAGATTCGGGCTGAAAATCTCTACGCCACTTCATAACCCAGCTTGTTTCTCTCACTGCATGATTCACATCTCACGCATGCATGGTTTTCCTTTGAGTAACAAAACTTGTTCTTTACAATTTGGTGTCCCGGCCAGCTTACAGGGCCGGCCCAACCCTAAGGTCCAAGAGGCCTGGGCCTTGGGCACCCTAAAAATATCCAATTTTTGGGGTATTTCAATTTTTTTTTTGTATTTGGGTTTGACTAGGACTCTTTTTTAACCCAATACCATAAAAAAAATGTCCATCCAACATGCAAATAAAGGCCCAAAAACTCAGTGGCATTTTTGTAAATCAGAGAACTAATAGGTCCATTTTTGAAAAAAAGAAAAACAAAGCTCGTTTTTTTGACTTTTTTCCATCTCTCTCTCTCTCTCTCATCTGAAAAATAACCAACGACCTATTGTTCTTTTTTTTTTTTTTTTGATCCGCGACCTATTATTCTTTCGATTCTTAATTTTAGCTACAACCTAGCTACAACTTAATTTTGACTTTAAATTTTCAATGTATAGCTAGTGCTCAATGATTTTTATTTCCCTCATAAACTCATAGCTAGAATATATTTGCCAATTTTCTCCCCTCTCTCTCTCTCTCACCCCTCATCATCTTCTTCATCTTATCTGTTTGTTCAACTCTCTATATTCTCCTTCACTAATTACTACTCCCTTCGTCCCTAAATAAATGTCCGTCGCGCAAACCTAGTCCTTTAAAAATACTATGTATTTTTTTTGTTAAAAGATTTAAATTTTTTCACAACTTAAAAGAACTCATTGATATCTATTGATTTGTGAAAAAAATTGATTCTTTTTACGAAAAAATGCATCTTTTTAAAAGTCTAAGTTAGCTGAGACTCAACGTAGTACTATTTTCATTTATTTTCTCAACAAGTTTTCTTGGTGGTCACACAAACTGTTAGATTGTGTTTCCGTAGATGTGGATTTTAAGTGAGGAATTTGTCATGAGAAACTTTTGCTTCTAGAAATGCAAGATGAGTAATATTCAAGTGATACTCATGCGTTGTTGAGATAATATATATTTGCCTATTTGAAGACTTTGTATTTTGTGTTCGTATGTGATAATTAGTAGAACTTTATATTGAATTGTAGGGAGGTATTCCCAAACAGGCTCAAGAAAGGCCCGAACACGTGGTACGTGGGATCATGGTATAATTATGACAAGGATAGTCGCCGTGCAAGACGGTGGTCAGCGATATGGACCAGCGACATGAGAAGTCATTGGTCCAGGAAGTCTGTACGAGGTTTTGGTCCAGTAAACATGAGTCGTTATTGGGCCAAGAGATTGATGAAAGGACAGTGACATGTAAGGTTACTGGTCCAAGTAGTCTGTTCGGCAACGAGAAGGCCGAACAGGAAAAGAATTCTGGGTGAAGTAGCCCCAGATGTAAGGAACGCTCTAGAAGGTTCCAGAATAGTGTAATTCTGTAAAGGAATAAGATCCCGAGAAAATAGGATCAAGAAGAGATACCCAACGGGAATGGGATGTTCGGCCAGTTATGGAAAAGAGCCCTGAAAGGACTCTTTTAATGAGTTGATAAGGGAACGAGAATCCAGGATGTTCTGGGTTTCCTATACGAGGTAGGAAACCTAGGGCAACAATGAGACTTGGGCAGCAAGCATCTGTGAGACTATAAATATGAGGTAAACCTATAGGTAAAATGTACGCAATACGTTGCATAATTCACTTCCTACTGATAAATAGGGTTTACTACTAGTACGTGATACTAACTTAGGCATCGGAGGGCTTTTGCCACGAGAGGCAAATGTGCGCTCACCCTTTGTTTGTTTTCCAGGTTGGAGTTCCGGCGACGTGTTAGGGTTCCGGTGGGAACCCGCGAGTAGCCGTTATGACCTTGTGCTGCTCAGAGGCCCCTTTCGTTTTTCTGCACTTACAGTTTGACTTTCTAGTATTTTGAAGATTATGCTGAATCTTCTTTACCATTTTATTTAGTATTTAATGTGACACATGTTGAAATTCTTGAACATTACTCAGGTACTTTTCGTTTAAGCGGTATGTAACGTAAAAATTTAGAGAGATAAAACATGAAGGCAATGAGCAAACTCTTTTTAAGGTCCTATTTTAAGCTCGCCGGTTTTTTTTTTTTTTGAATTCTACTTTTATCACATAGAAAAATGAAATAAGTACATTTTTAAACATTTCATTTCCGATTCAAATCCATCTGGAGGAAAACGGTCCAAACAAAAATAAGGATCCCTAGCTAGCTAGCTACTAGGGTCGAATATCACAACAAAACCAGTATAGTACGTTGTCGTTACTCCTAGCAAGTTAGGATAGTGAATTAGAAGGGGTTTTTTTTTCCCCAATATTGTATACATCAGTGGAAATTAACGAGATGTTAGTAGATTAGTCCATAAGAAATTTCAGAAGCTATCCGTAGTCCTGATTTCTAAATGCCCCCGACGGGGCTCGTAACCCTGGCTTCCCACATGGGGACGATCAGGAGATGCCGACTCGGCTAGAGCCCATTGGCGAATTAGAAGGGCTAGCTGTTAAGGAGTCAATTTTCTTTGCTATTTGTATGGAGCCATTTTACAAGAACTAGCATTGTTTTTTTTATGTGGTGGAAGTAATAATACACTTAATTTGGTGTCATTGAAATCGTGGAAGACAAGTTATTACCACGTATGGGGTTAGTGAATTGTACATTTTTGTCCAACATTTGGCTTTGTTGAAATGAAGGGTGGGTTCGATCAGTTCCGTGTTGTGTTTTTGTGTCAGTTTCTTTTTATAGCTGCGCAATTCTCTTTCTTGGTAGTATTTTGGTGTGTGTTTTTATCTCCTTTTTGGTAATGATGCTTTATTGCTAATAATAGGATCACTTGACCCTAGTGTTAAAACTTAAAACAAGGAAAGAGTTCAAAAGGGACGTCAGGGACGAGCAAAGAGCAAATTAGGGTCAAGTGATCCTACTTTATTATTAGGGAAAAAATCGAAATGGTCCTTGTAGTTTAGTATTTGTGTCAACTTGGTCCCTGCAGTTTGAATTGGCTCGATTTACACTCTGTAGTTTGTATTTTGTTCCAATTTGGTCCAATTACTAACTGCCGTTAGACTCCGTTAACTCTAGACACGAATGACCCCCTTTTCTAGGGTTAAAACCGTAATCTGCCATTCTCCTCTTACCCTAATATATCTCTAAACCAAAATACAGAGCTTCATTGTTCCATTCTCCATTTTTTTTCACGGCTCCCATTCTCCATTTGTCGCGCCCGGGATTTTACCTTCGACCGAAACGTGTCTCGTTCGCCTTCCGGGGGAAGGAGTGAGAGGGATTAGAGCCTGAATAAGTGATCCGATTACTATGGATTGCGGCGTGGTTCTTGAAAAAAAGAAAAAATGAGGAGTTTTGTTTTCTATAAAAGGGGTTCGGATATTTTTGAAAAATGTTTGAATTTTAGAAAATGAAGTGAGTTTTATTTTAAAAAAGGACCGAACTTTCATCAAGCTGTCTACATATTTCCGGGTAAAGAAGAATCAGGTCAGCCATAGTTCGGGCCACAAAAGGGGTTTAGAAAAAAACTTAGAGTCTCCACCGGGCATAGAGTTTAGGTGTGCCTGGTCACCTCTTGAATATCGAAAGAATAATGGAAGTATTTTAGAAAAAAGAACACGGGCCAGAGAACCCGATTTTTAGAAAAAAGTGACTCTGTTTTGCTTTTTAGGAAAATGCTTTAGGTTTGCGAAGTTAGAGAAGAAAGCGTTCGGTAATTCACTAGAAAAGGGACCCATTTGCGTCTAGGGTTAACGGAGGCTAACGGCAGTTAGTAATTGGACCAAGTTGAAACAAAATGAAAACTACAGAGTGTAATTCAAGCCAATTCAAACTGCAGGGACCAAATTGACACAAACACTAAACTACAAGGACCATTTCAATTTTTTTCCCTTATTATTATTAATGCATTTCTTGCTCTTCTACCCAAAAAAGAGAAGGAAAGAGTTCGAAAATTTTAGTGACATGGTCTTTCGCTCCATGCTTCAAGAAAGGGTTCGGATTCTCTTTGATCAAAGTTTTGGACAGAAAGAAATAGTCCTAATCTAGGCTGCACATTAAAAAATCAATTGTTCAATTCTTTATGCGAAGTGTCTCTGAGCAGATCCAAATTAACCATTGATTACAGCATTGGACGGTCAAAATTTCGATCGTCCGCTCCGATCCAAAACTCGGACCGGAGAGGATCGATCCACTTCCTTGAAGAAATTACATTACGAAAATCTCAACCAAATCATCAACAAGATTAACGTCTTTTCTCCGTAGGAGTTGAATTCATAACGTGCCGGGCTAGGTTACATAATCTTCAGTACGATCAATAATACGAATATAATTCTCCTTTAACGTTTCAATAATACTTATGTAGCAGGGCACCATAAAATAATATTCAAAATTTTATGTATATTTTTTTAGATTTTTATGGAATCCGGAATGAACCCAAACGTATTTTTTCTTGCGTGATTCCCTACAAATCTTCCTTGCGATTAGAATTTTCGATTTCAAAAATACTTGTAATGTTTCTCAACTCGAAAAGACAAAGCCAACTTCTCCTTTTCAGCTCGAGAATCACGTGCCTAAATTGCATTCTCTCTCTCTCTCTCTCTCTCTCTCTCTCTCTCTCTCTCTCTCTCTCTCTCTCTCTCTCTCTCTCTCTCTCTCTCTCTCTCTCTCTCATATACAGTATAAAACCCACATCCTTGCCCTAAAACTCTCATCCCACCCTCTACACTGCTACCACACCACTCTCTGTAATCTGCAACCATGCTTCTCACTCTACTCTTCTTTCTCTCTCTAGCATTATTCCTCCTCTCTCTCCTAATCGCCCTACTCCTCCTCTCTCCCCTAATCGCCTCCTATCGTAATGAACTCTCTAACAACCCAACAAATGGCCCTCCAACGTACCCAATCATCGGCTGCCTCATCTCCTTCTACCGGAACCGACCCCGTCTCCTGGACTGGTACACCGACCTCCTATCCGTGTCCCCGACGCAGACCATCGTCCTGACCCGGTTCGGCGCCCGCAGAACCATTGTCACGGCGAACCCCGAAAATGTGGAGCATATGCTCAAGACCAACTTCCATGTGTATCCCAAGGGGAAACCATTCACGGAGATTCTGGGGGATTTTCTTGGATTTGGAATATTCAATGTGGATGGGGAAATGTGGAGCACGCAAAGGAAGCTAGCGAGCCACGAATTTAGCACAAGGTCCTTTTTTTTTTGCAATTTTATTAACTTTTAAGTGCATTTAATTTTAGGAATTGAATCGTCATTTTTCAATCGAGTTTGTGAAATATTCTTACCGCTGTTATACTTTTATTATCGGTAAGAACTTGTCGGGAAATCTGTACCATTAAAAACACTTTTGTGTAGTTGTGATTGTTCGAAGTGTCCTTTGCACAATCTAAAAATGGGCGGCAGAACAACATGATTCTTAATTTTATTTCATATTGCAACTAAGGTTGAGTTTGGATTGAATTAATTCAAACGGTTTTTTTCCTTTTTTCCTTTTTTTTTTTTGTGTGGCATTTGGGGTCTAAATTTTGTCTTCTAGGTTTAACCAATAACAACTGATCAATTAAACAGTACTAAAGATGATTTAAGCTAACGATTATTTGTCTTTGTAACTTTCAAAATTAGTCCATAATATTTTAATTTGTCGAGATGAGTAACAGATAAAGAAATTAGGACCAAAAATTGTAAAGATAAAATAAACCAATTACAAATAATTAGATAAGTTAACACAATTTAGCCTCCCCCTAATTAATACAAATATACAATGCGGGTGATATTTTCTTGGCTACTTTGATTTATTAATTATACCACATTTGTTGTGTCGTCACATCATTTTTAATAATCTTTTTGGTATTAAAATTCACTTCTAAATTACTTTTTTCTAATTGAGGGTGCCGAGGGGTTTTATTGGTTATTGGTTGTGTGTGTTTTTTTTTTAAATTTAACGGCCGAAAAATCTCTCGGCACATGGATTTTCGGCATAAAGTATCCTGCCTTGGAATATATAGGATAGTCCAGTACATAGGGGACCATTTTTTTTTAATGAGGGCAAGAGGGTAATTCCACATGCATTATAAGTTGGTTGGGAACTTGGGACACGTCATGCATGACAGAACAAAATCGTCTTTTGTTATTATGTCAATTACAGGATAATGGAAATCATTTATTTGGTCCCACCACCATGTGCAATTACATTTTTCCAATTACTACAATATTATTGCTCCTGTGATGTGAAGAACAGCTCAAATACATTCACTTATATAAGTACCGTAAGTTATCAATAGCATAATCTAGGATTCTAGATTAGAAATCCACCATTATTTAATATATATAGAATTCCATGTCCTATATTTTAAATTCTTTAATTCCACATGGCCAAAGGATTAATGCACAGTTGATCATCTTAGATGTGTCGGTGGCGTATTAATGTTAGCGATCCACCGTAAAAGAACACTAGCGATCCACCGTAAAAGAACACTAGATCTGTATCTTGAGTGTCGGGAAAACAAAGATAAATGAACTAAAACTATAGAAAGGATCCCGAAGAAAATTAAGCTAAGTACCCAACATGGCAACATATAAGCTCATAAAAAAATTTATATAGTTAAATATGCCAGGAAAATTACTAGGGTTAAACCAATTCTTTGCCTCCGGTAAAAATGAGGTTTAACTGTTTTACAAATATTAATAATTTATAAGTTTTCTAAATTAAGTTTACAATCGCATTTTTCAGGTCTCTGAGAGAGTTTGTCGTGGAGACCCTCGAGGAAGAAGTGCAAAACCGTCTTTTCCCCTTACTCGAATCAGCCGCAGAAACCGACGCCGTTTTGGACTTCCAAGACATCTTGAGAAGATTCGCCTTCGACACTATATGCAAGGTCACGCTAGGCACCGACCCACACTGCCTAGACCTCTCCCGCCCTCCTCCGCCGCTCATGGCGGGGTTCGATGCCGCAGCCGAGATCAGCGCGAGACGCGCCACCGCGGCCGTCCCCTCCTCGTGGAAAATAAAAAGGGCGTTGAATATCGGCTCCGAGGCGAAACTGAGAGTATCCGTTGATTTGGTGCATGCATCACTTGACGCGATTATAGGGGAGAGGAGGGAGAAAATCGACAAATGTGGTGACGGGAAGTGCGACGGTGGTGATTTGCTATCGAGGTTATTGGCCGCCGGCCACGCCGAGGTGGTGGTGAGGGATATGGTGATAAGTTTCTTGATGGCGGGAAGGGACACCAGTTCGGCTGCCATGACGTGGCTCTTCTGGCTCCTTTCCCGCCACCGTGGGGTTGAGAAAGAGATTATTGAGGAAGCGACGTCGTTTTATAAAGACGGTAAGAAAGTACTAATGAGTTTGTGTTTGGAATTTTTTATTTTTTATTTTTAAAAAAAAAGGAGGGAGGAAGAAAAGCAAGGGATTTCATTATTTCCATATATTTTGTTCCAACTTTAAAAGGAAAATAAATGAAAAATCTATGGAAATTAAGAAAGATAGATATATTATGAGTGATAATTTGTGCGCTCTACTCTCTTACATTTTAGATGTTGTCTTATAAAGTTTCAAATTAAATAGGAATACAAATCTATTTTAAGATTACTAAAAATAATAATCTTTGGAGTGTATTCACCAAAAAATGGGCATGAAAATTATTTTTCCTTTTTTTTTTTTTTGCACAATTTTAATTGTTAGTTGGCATTTTTACTTTCTTTCGTCCTCTCTTTGACAAGAAAAAAAAAATTAGATTACGTTTTCTTTGCACAACCAAACAAAAGAAATAACCAACTTTCTCTTTTATTTTCCTTCCATTTCCACAGGTTCCAAACACTCTCTAAATTTCGATGATTTGAAGGAGATGAATTACCTGAAAGCGTGCTTGTGCGAGTCCATGAGGCTCTACCCACCCGTCTCGTGGGACTCCAAACACGCGGCGGCCTCCGACCGGTTGCCGGACGGGACAGCGGTGAACAAAGGTGACAGGGTGACGTACTTCCCGTACGGAATGGGGAGGATGGAGGAGCTGTGGGGGAAGGACTGCCTCGAGTTCAGACCGGACCGGTGGTTCGACGAGCCGTGGGAAGAAGGCTGGGGGACCATGAAGACGGTTAGCCCCTACAAGTTTCCGGTCTTTCAGGCCGGGCCTAGGGTGTGTTTGGGGAAAGAAATGTCTTTCATTCAGATGAAGTATGTGGTGGCTTCGGTTCTGAGGAGCTTCGAGGTTTGCCCGGTCCGGTCCGAGGAGGAGCCGGTTTTCGTGCCTCTGTTGACGGCTCATATGGCCGGTGGGTTCAAGGTTAGGGTACGGAAAAGGAATTCGGCTACAGCTTAGTCGGTGCACGATAAATACGGAATATATGATATCAATGCGCGCGGTTCTGATCACCAAAGGGGGACGAATAGTGGACCCGTAAAAATCCATGATGTTATTATAAATAAATCGTCTCCCTATATAGTTGTGATTGTATAAAAGTCTTGCGTGTTCAATATTCGAGACCGTATATATATACATAATATTTCCAAATGAATACATAAAGCTAAACCATAAACTCTAATGACACGAATGATGAATCCAATAAATACGTAAGTAATAATTGTGGAAGGAAATTAAAGCACCACGAGTTGTGCATGTTGCAGTATTTAATTTTTCCTTAATTAGCAATAAAACGTTTTTATTTCTATTCAAACGAGACAAATAAATTAAAACTTAACAAAACCCGATCTGCAAGTCATCCTACATCAAATGATACGAGCTCTAAACATGCCTACAGGAATGCATGTGTTTCGCACTACAATATATTTGTATTTGTAGTCGCGAGTAAACTGGTCCGGATATCCAGTTATTAAAAAAGAAAAATATATATATTTGTATTATGTGGCGGCTCCAGAAATTTTGGTAGGGTAGTCATTTCAAAATTCAAATTATAAAATATTACAGAGAAATTACTATCCGGATATATTTCTATCTTCTCTTATCTTATCTAATTATCCCATTCAAAAGAGGCATCTACATGCACGTAAGGACCAATCAATCGTTCAAGTCAGAGACTCTCATAATCCATTTTCTCTTCTTAGAATTTCTTTCAACTATTCATAGCGAATAAGTAATATTGCGGGACTGAAGTGAAATATCAAGTCCATGTCTTATTCTTTAAGAAAAAAATGGTTCATAATAACCCCAACATTGGCTCATACAATATGGTAATAACGTTTTCCACGACTTTCGTATCTTTTTCTTTTGTCAATCGGTAGGAGATCCAGATCATTTGCATGCATATTCAAAGAACTATATTAATGAAACAATACATCAACAAATGGGATGAATTTGAAACTCTCTCTTGAACCTTGCTCGCTTAAGCCATTTTTATGTGTCATTTGATGTGTGTTTCATAAGTACGATTCTAGCAAATTAAGCTTTGAGAAATTAAAATATGTGTAAATTAATGCCTGTCCTAGTAGTAGTATTTTTTACTATTCACCAAAAGTTACACTATACGAAGTTTATTTAGATTTAGGAATTTTATATGAGAAATTTGTCAAAACTAACGAGTTTCAAAAATAAATGAGTTAACTAGATGGGCTTGAAAAAAGTAAATTTTGATAGGATCAAGCTCGAAAATGTGGAGTGAAACCCTGTTTATTAGTCAGAGACTTTGGTATGCATTAATGCATATATATATATTCCGTTACTATGTAATATAAGTGATAGGTCCGACTTGTCAGTCCGGCCTGATGAATGTGCACCCTACTCCATTATTAATCATTGTTAAAAGAAAAAGCATTTTCTTGTGGTGTTGAAGTATTCTAGAGTACCACGTGGCCGTGCTCGATCTGGAGCACTTAGACCAAGTAGTACTATTACAAAGACACGAGGATTGATAGATCGAGATCCAACATGAAGGACAATGTGACAAAATTTCCATCCATGTGAGCCCTGTCAGGTTGATTGCAATGTGTTGGAGGCATGCTAGGATCGATTAGTTCAATTATTTTTATAGAGCAATGAATACTAATAAGTGAGCATTTCCTTCCGCGCATGCATTACGTACAGTGCAAAGTTTTCACATTCTCATGTGCAAAATTCTCTTGCGGTATCAGTCTGATAACAGAATTCACTTTTGAATGTCCAGAAACACCCCGGCCAGGTTGTTTAGCTACTGAACAGGTAATCTCGAACGGGGACTGCAAAAGGGGAAGAAAAAAAAACCGCGGCCATTTCCAACATTGTTTGAACATATTGATCAGGATGACCTAGCTGTAATGTCATTCCTCCATTATTTAAGAGCTCAAGACTAGCTTGGATCGTTTGAACATATTGAAGTTCTTTTTTGTGTGTGTGGAAGCCACTGCATACAACATTTAGGCAGTATTGAAGCTGAGAATGGCAAACTGGCAGTTGCAATATCGCTACAAACAGGACTAAGCCTACCAATCTGTCAGCCCAACAACACCTTGTGAACTTCTCGTCTATTTGATATTTGATACCATGATATGATCATGAATGTTAGTAAGACATCGAAAATATATGCTAGTTAGTGACCAACCTGAAAAACATCATGCAGGTTGCGAAGGAAAGATTCGTCATACCAATCTTTAATGGCATCGATGGTAGAGACTAGCTCAAGTACACCAACACAGATTTGGCTGGAATTTTCGAACACCAGCAAAGCCCAGGATGCTCTAACTTGGCAACGAGAAGCATCATCACGTTGTGGATACTCTTTCAGAGAGTAATACTGCACATCAGGGGCAGATTCGGGCAATTTATGAAGGAACACACGGCCAGGAAGCCCAAGTTCTTCTTCTCCGCTCTCTCCAATGTCCCCGTAAAATTTTTACTCCATAGATTGAATCCTATACCCACAAAGCCCCCATGTTGACCTCCCTGTTTTACCAGGAGCGTAAGGTTGGTTTTGAGTTGTAAGCAAAGTCTGCCCCTCAATTGTTGCGGCCGCTGCCCAGCATTGAAACTATAAATTAAAGTGTCAGCAAACGAACGAATGGACCAATGGGAAGAGTAAGGGGATTAGTGGATTACAATTTACAAGACTTTTGACTTTTTAGTCAAATTAATGGACTCATTTTAAAAGTTCATTTCTTCTTCTCAAATTTATACTTGGAATTGGGTTTGCCTAATCAAGCCAGTCTCATATCAAATGACTGAAGTTCTTATATCCAAAGCTATTCCTTCTCAAACTTACATTTCGAATTGGGTTTTTTTTTCCTCGCCAAAAGTGAGCATTGTTAGTTATAGTTTGTGAGGTTGAACCCCTGCTAAACGTATGGGAGTACATGGTGCCTACCACTCAGCTACCACTCAACTTGCCATTTCACGAATTGGGATTGCCCAATGAAGAGTGTTTCAAATCAAATGACTGAGATTTTCACCTAAAATTAAGAGAGGCCGTCTAATGCATTGAAGAAACCGAGCGCCCTATAAACGAAAGCATAATTTTACTAGAAGAAACAGAGAGAAGAAGAAGAAGTTGGCACCGCGATCGGAAACCGAAGGACGATTGGGATTGTTGTCTTTTCGGCTCCAGAAAACCCATCCCGTAACGTGGGGTTCCCCGTCGTCGTACTCCAAGCGAGCTGCGAGCCCAGTTGAGTTCCCTGTGCATGTACTTCCAAGCGAGCTGCGAGCCCAGTTGAGTTCCCTGTGCATGTACTTCCCGAAATCTTCAGGAAATTCTTCTCTTTCGCCTACCCCACTACTACTTATCACCGGAAATAACTCCCCCGAATCCTTTTTTTTTTTTTTGGCAGCTTTTTGTTGTCCTAAAAAAGATTAGTCACACCCCAAAAAACATTAGTGTAGTAGTTCATGGAGGGGTTGTTCTTGGGGTTTTGAGGGTGGATTTTCAGGGGGTGGAGGAAGATAGGAAAGAAAATGGTCAGTGAACGAGAAAAATTTATTGAAAATCGTGCTTTCGAAATGTCTATTTCATCCCTCTGCTTTTAAATCAATACCAATACTAACTAAAATTAAAAAAAAGGTAACCGGACATAATACATGCAATGTTTGAAGGGTAGAAGGAGAAAATGGGATGATCAAACATGTAATAATTAGATTTTCTTATTTAGCTGGAATCCCCAAAAGATCAAAAGGGACTAAAAAATGGGTAGAATGGAGTAATTGAATTTTTTTTTTTTATTGTAGGAAGTAATTGATTTGCTCCCTTTGTTTTCTGAGAACTCATACGTGACAATGGATCTGGGGGTTTCAACGGACATCGCACTACTGACCTTTATGGTTTCAGTCGGTTGTAAAATCCATTTAGAGCACCCGCTATATAGATAATAACTTTTTACTACATGTTAAAGTGTCCATATAGCTAAATTGAGAGTTTATTTCACGTAATTAAGATAGGCTACAAGTTTAAGTAATGAACTCATATACATTATGGGTTAGGTACAAAAGAGTTAATTATGTTTTTATCCCTCAAATTATCACCAAAAACTCTACTTCGTCCTCAAACTATCAAAAACGTTTATTTGGTCCTCAAACTATCCAATTGTAGCTTATTAAGTCCAATTACAAACTTCCGTCAAAAAACTGGACGGAACAAAAGTCACATGCTTTGCACATGACTTATTCAGCCCACTTCAAGGGTAAAAAGGTCATTTTCCCTTTCTCCCTAACAATCTGGGTTCCCTACAATTTGGGTTCTAGGGAAAATTTTCCAGTGCCGAGCGGGTACCACGTGGTGCCCGCTTGTGCATCCGAGCCATCCATTTCGTGTTTGAACGGCTCAGATTTAGAGAGAGAAAAGGAGAGAGAAAGTATTGGGATGAGAGGAGAGAGAGTGTTTCAATCCGAGCCGTCCAAAAGTGAATCGGACGACTCAGATGAGCCGAGCGAGTGCCACGTCGGCAATACCCACTCGGCATTGAAAAACTCCTCGGGTTGGACTCTTTGGCAGGCAGAGACGGAGAGAGGTGTGGTCATATGGGGGCCAAGGCCCCACGCGGTTTCGGGGGTTTTTTTAAAATATTAATATTATTTATTTTTTGTTTGTTGAGAACATTTAGGTATTGTATTTCGAATTTGGTGTTATTTAGACATAAAAATGTGTTCCTTTTTTGTCCCAAAACCCAATTTTTCTCTCTGTGCACGGCGTCCCTTAAGTTTTTCTTTCAATTATTTATCTCATTTCTTTTTCTATCTTTCTCTACTAACTACCCAAAAAAATCTCCCTCAAAATCTAAACCAAACAAACTATTAGATTTCCGAACCTTCAAGTTTCAAAATCTTGTTCATAGGTCGGCCCCCATGTTTACAAAATCCTGGTTCCGTCCCTGTTGGTAGGAGTCTTTGACAATAACGTGAGTGGACTAATGCATCAACCGCATCAAATGGGTCCTGCATTTGGACTATACATAAATACAGTATCAATGCATCATCGTACCATTTTCTTTTTCGTTTTTGTTCGACAGTCAGGAGTTTGTCCAGATCAGTTTGCGCGCACGTCGACTATTTCATTCCCCGGTCCGGTCAAAGATATACCACCCACGCCTAGATTAGGAAATTCACAAGAGAGATTTTTCTCTTTTGCGACCTGGCCCCTAGGAATCGCCAAGTTTTGAAGTCAGTGTGTGTGGGTTTATATTATTGCAATTACTAGACTTTGGGTCATTTGTGTACAACTATGGATCACGATTCCAAATTCTTATCTGGATGGAACTGGTAATTAACAGCTAAAGTTGAACATGTCAAACACTACCTCACCAACTCAGAGAAGCATCCCTTGGCTTTGCTTTTTCTGTTTAACAAAGTCAACACAAATGCTAGCTTCTCACTACATTTGTCCAACGCACTCGAAACCCAATTGAGTCGGCCCAAGTTTGGCTTAATAATAAAATCTTGGCTTTATTTAATTTTTTTTTGTTAGTTTCGCTTCAAATTTTTTGGCTTTAGTAATAAAAATTGTTAATTAATTGTGAATAATTTGTGTGGAATAAGAGGGTGTTCCTTAACCTGGGGTGGTTGTCCGTAAAGAATAAAGAATAAGTTGTTTCTTAACCTGAAATAGTTGCCCGTAAGGAATAATTTGTTCTCCCTTCTGCCAGTTTTCAATCGCTTATATCTTTCAATGTGAACCTCCAAAAATATGCAATATTGATTTTGTTTGATAGTTCTCGATTAGTTCTATAATACCCCGTTGTCAAAATCATGAAAAACAATATGCATCGAGAGATATAAACAAAATTTGTTTCGGAGGTAGAAAGAATAAAATATTAAAAAAAGTGTTGGGGAAGAGAGAGAAGAGTAGAGGAATAAGATTATTCTAATGGGAAACACCCCTAGGGGGTTAAGGAGAAACAGTGCGGGTGGTTTGGATGAGATGGATTAATGATTTTTTGCATTATTTATTTTTTGTCTTTATTCAAAAAAAATTACATTTGGTAGTTTTGCACCAAATTTTTGAGGATTATTGATTTATCTCGATGAAAGGAATCGGAAAATCCAAATTTTTTTACTTTTACCCAAATAATTTTAGAAATATCCAAGATAAAGCTCAATAAGCCGGCTTATTGAGTTTTATCTTGGATATTTCTAAAAATATTCGGGTAAAAGTATAAATTTTTAGGTTTTTCGATTCCTCTCATCGAGACAAATCAATAATCCTAAAAAATTTGGCGAAAATTGACTAAACGCAAAAAAAATTCAAATAAAGACAAATAAAAAAGGCCAAAAAACCATTAATCCTTTCGGGTTCATCGTACCATTTTCTGATGACCCTTGAGCCGCCCCTTCGGATTCATCGTTCCATTTGCTGATGGATCATCATGAAACATTTGACTTAGTGTCCAAGTTACGACAAAGTTTTTTGTATAACTGGTATAGGTGGAGGTGCGTTGCCCCCTACGCTCCGTTTTGGATTTTTCGGCGATTTACCGAGCCCACTTTCATGATCAGAACCGTTCATATCGTAGAGCTCGTCTAGAAGTTTAACTGTACCAAAACTCATGTTAATTGAATATCGATAGACACATGATCGGAATACTAGTTTGGATCACTGACATTCAACCATTCGAGCTGTCAATTTGTTTGTAGACTTTTCTATGGCATCGTGGTAGGATATACTCGAAGCCCAACTAGTATTAAAAGCACATCAAAGGCACTAACAACAAGCTTCCTTATCCAAGAATATTGGTAAACAGAAACAATTGATGGTCATATACATTATGGATCCATCTTTGTATCTTTACATGTTCCTCATGATCTGGTGTTGTTTTAATCTTAACACACTCATGACTGACTCTTCATCTTCTACGCAGCCACTAGTATGCCATGAAGATGAGAGCTCAGCCTTGCTGCAGTTCAAGCATAGCTTTGTCATTAAAAAGTTTGCTTCTAGTGATTCTTTTGCTTATCCTAAAGTGGCGTCATGGAAGCTCGGAGGAAACACTACTAGTAGTTGTTGCTCGTGGGATGGGGTTGAGTGTGACAAGAAAACCGGTCATGTGATCGGCCTCGACCTCAGTAGCAGCTTTCTCTACGGTTCTATCGACTCCAACAGCACCCTTTTCGGCCTCGTCCACCTTCAGAGGCTAAACCTTGCCGACAATCACTTCAACTTCTCTCAAATCCCGCCTGGAATCAGACATCTTTCGAGGCTAACAAGTCTCAGCATATCCAGTTCTTTTTTTTCAGGTCAAATCCCTTCAGAACTCTCATCTCTTTCCAAACTGGTTTTCCTCAATCTGTCTGTCAATGTTGACACTAACTCTCAAAGTCTTTTGAGACTTGAGAAACCCAATCTGAGAGACCTAGTTCGAAATCTAAGCAACCTGAGTGTACTTGACCTGAATGATGTGAACATATCTTCTAATGTGCCAGGTGCCCTGTCTAATATGTCCTCTCTAACAATACTAAGTCTTCAAAGTTGTTTGTTGTATGGTGAATTCCCAATGGGCATTTTTCGTCTGCCAAACCTGAAAATTTTAGGCATGACAGGCAATGAGAATCTCGTTGGTTATCTTCCTGAATTTCACCACGGAAGTCCCCTCAAGAATTTATTGCTTGGGGGGACAAGTTTCTCCGGAATCCTACCGAATTCCATCGGTAATCTTGAATCCTTGAACACGTTGGAGTTGAAGAAATGCTTCTTCTATGGGACCATTCCTGCCTCGCTCGGAAATCTGACCCAGCTATCCGCTTTGCTCCTCAGCGCAAACAATTTAGTCGGTCAAATCCCGTCTTCGCTTGTGAACCTCACCGGATTAACTTCCCTAGACCTTCAACGCAATCAACTCCGGGGCAAGATTCCAAGCTCAATCTCTCAACTCAAGCATCTTGAAGTTCTTAATCTTGCTTTCAACAACTTGAGTGGTGAAGTTGAGCTAGACAGTATTATGGAACTCCAAAACCTTACTCGCCTCCATCTGTCATACAACAAATTAACAGTACTGCTTACCAATAACTATACCAATGCTACTACTATTACGAATTTCAAACAACTAGGATTCTCGTCATGCAACTTGAGGAAGTTCCCTGATTTCTTGCGGTTCCAGGAGGAGTTGGTACTGCTTTTTTTGGCTTATAACAATATTCACGACCAAATACCAACTTGGTTGTGGAACATAAGTAAAGAAACCATGACAGTTATCGACCTTGGTTACAACTTTCTTACAAGCTCTGATCAACATCTTCCAGATGTCATTCCATGGAGATCACTGGGAGGTTTTGATTTCAGTTATAACAGGCTGCAAGGATCACTCCCACTTCCACCACCATCTATCACAGTATATTTGGTGGCTGGTAATTTACTAAGCGGAGAAATTCCACCATCATTCTGCCAAAGTAGTTCTCTTTCTATGCTTGACATGTCCGATAATTACTTAAACGGCACAATTCCTCAATGTTTGGTTAGTTCTTCTAGTGATTCTCTGTTGCTCCTCAATCTGAGTAGCAACAATTTACACGGCACTATTCCTCCGACATTCATGATGGGGATCAAGATGATTGATTTTAGCCAAAATCAATTGCATGGGGAGGTACCACGATCGTTGGCTAATTGCACAACCCTTCAAATTCTTGTTCTGGAATATAATCAGATCGAGGACGCGTTCCCCTTTTGGCTGGGAGCTCTTCCCGAGTTAGAAGTTCTCATTCTCGGATCTAACAGATTCCATGGTGCCATTGAGAATCCCAAAACCAATTTGAAGTTTCCAAAACTGTGCATCGTTGACCTCTCTCAAAATGATTTCTCTGGTAAATTGCCATCAGAGTTCTTCGAGAACTGGAATGCAATGAAAGTGGTCGAGAAAGAAAATTCAACATATTTGCAAATGGTGGGGAATTTAAGTTCTAGTCAGGGACCAAAGTGGGTGTACGAAAGGAATTATACGTATTCAGTAACTATAGATAGCAAAGGCACAGACAGGTTTTATGAGAAGATCCAAAGTGCCTTTGTAGTTATTGATTTTTCAAGCAACAAATTTAGTGGGGAAATTCCAAAATCTCTTGGAAGTCTCGGTGGGCTTCAACTGCTTAACATTTCCAACAACGATCTCACTGGCTTCATCCCATCATCCCTCGCATATCTGACACAACTGGAATCATTGGACCTATCTCGAAACCTGCTCTCGGGAGAGATCCCTCAGCAACTAACCCAACTCACTTTCCTTTCAATCCTAAACGTTTCTCATAATCGTCTCACGGGTCCTATACCTCAAGGGGAACAATTCTCCACATTTGAAAACAGTTCATATGATGGGAATTTGGGATTGTGTGGTGTCCCTCTGTCGAAATTATGTGGAACTTCAGAAACGCAGCCGCCACCATCTTGCAGCTCTCAAGGCGATGACTCAGAGTTTCCTAGCGGTATTCACTTGATGGTCATAATCATGGGATATGGAAGTGGGCTGATAGTTGGGTTGCTTATTGGGACAACTATAACCAGGAGATATCACGAATGGTTTGTTGAGACCTTTGAAAGGGTGAAGCAAGTTCAGTGGAGGCAGAAAAGGAAGGGGCGGAGAAACTAAGTCATGGAGCTTTGTTCTTGCTCGTTAATTTTGCTGCTACAACAAGGATAATGTCTAGTTGTTTATTTTGTCTATATGCACTTCTAAGTGTGGTCTTATCACTTATTTTTGGTTTTTTATACGGTATATGTGGTATGTACTCTTGTACTAATTAAGACTAGAGATATTTTGTTGAATGAAAACCTACTTTCTGCACTAAAATAGAGAAAGATTGAATCCTAGCTACTTTCTGCCACGGAAAATATTTACGGCAACCCGATTTTTTTTTACAACGGGGTATTATAGAACTAATCGAGAGCTATCAAACAAGATCAATATTGCATATTTTTGGAGGTTCACATTGGAAGATATAAGCGATTGAAAACTGGCATAAGGGGGAACAACTTATTCCTTACAGGCAACCATCCCAGGTTAAGGAACAACTTATTCTTTACGGACAACCACCCCAGGTTAAGGAACACCCCCTTATTCCACACAAATTATTCACACTTAACAATTTTTATTACTAAAGCCAAAAAAATTGAAGCGAAACTAACAAAAAAAATTAAATAAAGCCAAGATTTTATTATTAAGCCAAACTTGGGCCGACTCAAGGGTTTCGAGGGCGTGGGACAAATGTAGTGAGAAGCTAGCATTTGTGTTTACTTTGTTAAACAGAAAAAAGAAAGCCAAGGGATGCTTCTCTGAGTTGGTGAGGTAGTGTTTGACATGTTCAACTTTAGCTGTTAATTACCAGTTCCATCCAGACAAGAATTTGGAATCGTGATCCATAATTGTACACAATTGACCCAAAGTCTTAGTAATTGCAATAATATAAACCCAGACACACTGAGTTCAAAACTTGGCGATCCCTTGGGGCCAGGTCGCAAAAGAGAAAAATCTCTCTTGTAAATTTCCTAATCTAGGCGTGGGTGGTATATCTTTGACCAGACCGGGGAATGAAATAGTCGAGGTGCGCGCAAACTGATCCGGACAAACCCCTGACTATTGAACAAAAACAAAAAAGAAAATGGTACAATGATGCATTGATACTGTATTTATATATATATAGTCCAAATGCAGGACCCATTTGACGCGGTTGATGCATCACTCCACTCACGTTATTGTCAAAGACTCCTGCCAAAGAGTCCAACCCGAGGAGTTTTTCAGTGCGGAGTGGGTATTGCCGGCGTGGCACCCGCTCGGCGCATCTAAGCCGTCCGATTCACTTTTGGACGGCTTGGATTGAAACCCTCTCTCTCCTCTCACCCCAACACTTTCTCTCTCCTTTTTCTCTCTCTAAATCTGAGCCGTTCAAACACGAAATGGACGACTTGGATGTACGAGTGGGCACCACGTGGTACCCGCTCGGCACTGGAAAATTTTCCCTAGAACCCAGATTGTTAGGGAGAAAGGGAAAATGACCTTTTTACCCTTGAAGTGGGCTGAATAAGTCATGTGCAAAGCATGTGACTTTTTTCCCGTCCAGTTTTTTGACGGAAGTTTGTAATTGGACTTAATAAGCTACAATTGGATAGTTTGAGGACCAAATAAATGTTTTTGACAGTTTGAGGACGAAGTAGAGTTTTTGGTGATAATTTGAGGGATAAAAACATAATTAACTCGGTAAAAAATTCATTAGTTCAAATAACTACCTCAATTAAAATGTCAAATAGCCTTCTTTTTCTTTTCCCGTTAAATCCCAACGACTCTATATTTGAACAACTCCATATGCAAACACACGCACATTAAATTTGATGTAGGGGTGAATAAATTAATTAATGCTGACGAATCTTTTAACTTTGGGACGACTCCTAGACTTTTACTTGGATTGGTCCATTCCTATTGACTTTGACGTGACACCTTCTTTTGACTTGACAAAACCTTTGTAAGATAAGCAATTTACTCATATTCAATATCGTTCTTAAGGTTAAGAACGCAGCCTCAATTAAGTGCCTTCCTCTAGATCTATGCCTAGATCCTGGTAGGCATCTTTTTAGCTATATTGATAGATGTTCTAGTGTCAAGTGAGGTGCAAAATCACATTGCAAGAGGGTTTCCTTCACGCTGAAATTACATATAAATACTTTGATGGTTATAATATTGTTAGATATAAAATATTAAGATAATGTATTAATTTGTTGGGAGGTTCCACTTTTGGATGGCTAGGAGGTTGACCAAAACCTTTACGACTATTATTAGAAAATTAGAATATAAATCAATATTTACGACTTGTAAGCTGTCATTAGTACAACCGTCACTAATTTTAAGCACTAAAAGACTAATTATTATTAAGTAAATTTAGTCAAAAATAGAGTGCAAAAGTCATTTGAATTTAGTGAAGGATCAACTAATATGATGTACTTGCTTTTATTTTATTTTGGGAAAATGACGGCCAATGACGTGTTTGGATAATTAATACCCGCCAAGGACATTTTCAGCATTAACAAATATTCTCAGCATGTCATTGACGGGTATTAATTATCAAAACACGTCTTACGCCGTCATTTTCCTCCCTAATTTAATCACTGGTGGCCCTCTGAAAAGCCCAGTCCTAAAAAAATTAGGCCCTCTGAAAAGCCCAGCCCAAATAAAAATTCTGGAAAGCCCAGATTGTGTCGCATACCGCTCCTTCGTATTACTGAGAAACCCTAAACTCATTTCTCTTCCGTTGGGGCTTCGAACACACTCTACGCAGCAGCAGCCATGGTCAATCTCTCTCTCTCCTCGCATATTTCCTATACGTATATCAGTGTATCTATCTCAACGTCTGTGAATGTATGCCTTCTGACCCATTGTTTTGTTCTCTTCGTATTTTCTCAGGTGAAGTATTCGAGGGAACCCGACAACCCAACCAAGTGTAAGTTTTGTTGCCGTTTCTTTAGTTTTAGTACCATATTTTGATTTCTGGGTCTCGTTTTCAATTCTCCTTGGAAATGGGTAAACATAGGATTAATACTCCGTAAACTCCATTAAATTATTGGTATGCTCCATTTGAGACTGATGGTATGTTTGCTTTTCGTGGTGCCTTTGTTCCAGCTTGCAAAGCTAGGGGATCTGATCTCCGAGTTCATTTCAAGGTATGAATTTTTTGTGTTCATGTATTTGTATATATGAAGAATTTAGTCATGTGGGTTATGGTCCTAGAGTTCTTCTATGTACACCCAAATTACACGCAATAATGCACGGTCACATGTTTTCTGTGCTCCACACACGCAGCGTGGAGCCGACAAAAGATGTGAATGTGTGTGTGTGTGTGTGTAGTTTGGGTGTGTCAATAGATTATCTCTAGTTTTATTTTGTCGTTCTTATACAAGGAGGAAAATTGTCTAGTTTTAAGTTTTAGATTGTTCTGGGCTTTGCATTCTGACAGAGAGAGTTGAGTTATATGGGTGTGCGATAGTGTCAAGTACTATTAGCCTATCCTTGAATCATTCTTCGTGATGTGACATAATGTAGTTGAATCAGACTTTGTTAGCCATTTTTTCTGGATTGGTGTAAGAAAGTTATGGGTTGGAATGCAATGTCATGAGTTGGCAATTCCAGAAAAGGGTAGTCCAGTTTGAAATTGAAATGTGGTCAAAGGCTTGATAAAATTGTCGTACAATAGAAAACTGGGGGAAAAATTTATTTCTCTTCTCTGAAGTAGTCAAATTCACGGAGATTCGGAGAGATGAAAAAATATGACCTCAGCATGTTTGGAAGCAGATTTGTTTATGGGCATGTAAGATATTAAGATTCATTAGATGATTACCGTTTAGTTTTAATCCATAGTAAGAATGTTTTGTGGAGATCGGAATCAGCTTTTGTGGAGATCGGAATGTTTTAGATGATTACCGTTTAGTTTTAATCCATTGTAAGAATGTTTTGTGGAGATCGGAATCAGCTTTTGTGTTTCTTTCTTAGTAAACCTGATGGAAAAGGCAGGGCCCATTTCCTGTTGTGGATGGGTCCCTTGTGAACTTAAGGGAAATTGCTTAACATATGTAAATTTTTTAGCAACCGAAGGTTCACTAAATAATGGTAGATTTTGAACTGCAGTATAATCCTAGTGTTTATAGCTTGGATTACATCTGGGGCATGTCATTAGCCAGTGTGTTGCTTGGTCTAGTTTCTACAAGTTCAGGGATCGGGAGTGCTGACCTTATTCCCAAGTAGAATGCAAATCAATGGGGCGAATATTGAAAAATATCCACTAACTACCAAGAGAAAACCGAGGGATAGATCATTTCTTATGGGGGTTTCGAAATGTGAGTTGGCTAGCCTCTTGAGATCAAGCCCTATGTTACCGGAAAATGCTAATACCCTAGGGAATTACGTTTTGGATCTATTGTTCCGAAATGTGGTACAACTGCGTTCCAATACGATGAATTTAGCGATCCAAAGGGATCTCAAAATTTCTCCTATGAAGACTAGAGATATTAGTGCTTTAGCAAGACAAAATATAAGAAAAGTTGCTCATAACGCTTCTAGAAATTGTTTTTCATGAATTGTTAGACAAACAATACTTTACTTAATTGGATGATTCTTGGAATGTAAGCTATAGAAGCCTACTCATGTCTTTCCAAAAATTTGGACATGCGCGTACCATGTTCCCGTTTCTCGCTCCTCGTATAGGAGCGATTCGCATTCCAGGTAACATAGATCAAGCCCTTCTTTGTTGGTGCCTACCCCTTCCTGAAAGAGGTGGAACATTTAGGAAAGGTCCAGTCTTGAAGTTAAATATTACTGTATTTCTTCGGAATGGGAGTTTGCGCCTTTTTTATGGCAAGCTACTGATAGAAATACTCTTAAAAAGCTTTATCCTGTCTCTATTTTGTGGCTTACAAAAACAGGCAGTTGTGGGTAGTCTTTGTTTTCCTGTCAGTAGTGTGGTTCTGCGGTAACGTCATGGCATCATCAGGTTGTTATAATCTGCAGGTAGTTGTGTACCTCTTGTCCTTTAATATGGATCTTCATAGAGTACTGAAAGTCTCACGCGTCGCAGTTTACTCGAAGTCATGCTTGTATTTATTTCATGATGAGTGGTGCAAATAATTGGTTCTTTCTGAACTGAATTCATGTCTATTGTCTGCTCTCCGCATTTCTTTATGCTTGTACTTATTTCTACCTATGGATCCTGACTGCATCGTTTTGATTGCGTCCTCCCAGAACACTAGAGAGACAGCCCATGCAATTCGAAAGCTGCCTCTGACCAAGGCCAAAAGTTATTTGGAGGATGTTCTTGCCCACAAACAAGCCATTCCGTTCACTCGCTTCTGTCGTGGAGTTGGGCGAACTGCTCAGGCAAAGAACCGCCACTCAAATGGTCAAGGACGTTGGCCTGTTAAATCTGCAGGATTTATTCTTGATTTACTTAAGAATGCTGAGAGTAATGCAGAAGTATGTGTTCTGTTCTACTGATTGTGCGTTTCCCCTCTTCTTCCTTCTTCATTTGTCTTTAACTGATGCAATTTTACTCTCGTGTTCATCAGGTGAAAGGCTTGGATGTCGACACTCTTTACATATCTCACATCCAGGTAAACCAAGCTCAAAAGCAGAGGCGTCGGACGTACCGTGCTCATGGAAGAATCAACCGTGAGTGCTTGCCTGCCGTTATTGATGAGCGTGTATTGCTGTTTACCATGCGCAATTTGTAACATATCTCTTTTGCAGCTTACATGTCATCGCCCTGCCATATTGAGTTGACTTTGTCTGAGAAGGATGAACCTGTCAAGAAGGAGGTATTCCATCGAAACATTATTTGTTGAAATGCTTCCGTGTATTTGTTGGTGCACGTTATCTTTATGACATTTATAAAACTAATATCTGCTTGATACCGTAATATCGTGTGTATAGATCCCCTGGGTTGCATTTATTTGTTAGTATATGATTAGGATTGCATCTCATGAGGCTTTATCATCCTTTTTGCAGCCTGAAATGCAAGTGGCTTCAGGGACCAAGAAGGGCAAAGCTCTACGTAGTGGCGCTTCTTCTTAGAACGGCACAGCGACAAAGTCTGCCTGCGGGGCAGAATTTTCGTTTTTGTCCTGTGTTAGTTGGACCATTTTCTTGTATTTCTTCTGAGTAAGAAGTTCTTTGAATTTGGTTTTCGTTAGATTCTTGGGTTACTTTGCCTGGGGAGTAAGAACTTCCAGATGGAACTTCATATCTATCTTGAAGTATTTTTCTTCTGGACCTGAATGCTGTTTGCCTCATGGGTATTTTGATTAACAGCCCGCGTGGAAATATTTGATGTTGTATCAGTTGCCAGGTTATGTTTATCACTACTATGCGTGATATTGCTTGTTTCTGGGAATTAGTCAAGGTGTGCATGCATCATTGAGTTATAATTAAAATATATATATTTGCTTGTCAGTAGCCTAGGTGCGCGTAAGTTGGCCCGGATATCCTTATAATTGGAGGGGGAAAAAAGCAACTAAAAATGCCAAAACCTATGTTGTTCCTGCCAAAACAAAAGGAGTTCCTTCCAAAACATAAATGTGGCAATGAACTTGAAAAGTAGTAATTTTACGGAGATCTACCATTAATGTTTTGGCAGGAACAATATTGGTTATGGCATCATTGGCTTCCAAAAAAAAAGAAAAAGATTTCTTTACACGATATTTTCAGCCATATGAGTTATTTTCAAAAGGTTTAATTGCAAAAACACTCCCTAAACTATCACTTTTTTGGCAACTTCACCCCCTTAAGTTTAAATTCGAGCAACTTCACCCCCTAACTACCAAATTCGATCAACTTCACCCCCTCTCCCATTTTCCGTCCAATTCTGTTATGAATTTGGATGGAAAATTTCAAAATTGGATGGAAAAGTAAATCAATGTACAAAAATGCCCTTATACAGCTACCCATAGCCCAAAAAATGCCCTATCCGTAGCCGTTGGAAAATTTTGAAAAAAAAAAAAAACCCACGATCCACCCCACTATATAAATCCAAAGCCCTTATTTCTTCTTTCCTTTCTCACCCGATAAGAACCCTAAACGATCTCTCTTCGCTCTCTCATCCAAAAATCCTCCAAATCAACAAGTTCCAAGCATTGATTGCGAGGATTCGAGTTGGGTTTTCTCAAATCAATCTGAAATTTTTTGTCTCTCTCCCAACAAGGTAAACTCAAACCCCTTTCTCTCTCTCCATAAATTTCGAAACCCAAACCCCCATCCCTCAAATTCGAAAATCTTCAAAACCCTAACCCCACTGCTAGAATTTCGTGGTTTTGGGTTGTGCTTTCATTTTGTTTGATTTCTATGGTTGAGGCAGTCATGGGCAAGAAACATTGTAGAGGAGAGAGAGAGAGAGAGAGAGAGAAAGAATGTTTTATCTGGTGTAGAGGTGTAGAAGAGAGAGTTTTTATTGCTGTCCAAAATTTTCAACATTGCACAGATTCTGATTTCTGGCTACGGGTAGAGCTTTTTTGGCACTACGGGTAGCGACTGAGTAGCTTGGGGTACGTTGGTCTTTTTATTTCGGTCCGTCCATTTTTTTTAACGGAAAATAGGGGAGGGGTGAAGTTGCTCGAATTTGGTAGTTAGGGGGGGTGAAGTTGCTCGATTTTAAACTTAAGGGGGTGAAGTTGCCAAAAAGTGATAGTTTAGGGGGTGTTCTTGCAATTAAGCCTTTTCAAAATTAGTGGGCATGACTTACCAGAATTTGGACCTTATAACAGTAGAGAGATTTATATTCTCAACAAAAGGTGGATCTTATAAATTCGCTTATAGAAATATAAATAGGTACTGATAGGAGGAATAATTAAGTGGTGCTTGAACGAAACGAGAAGTAAAGATGACGGGTATTAATTATCAAAACACGTCTTGGGCCGTCATTTTCCCTAGAACCAGTCGAGTTATTTTTGGGGCCAGTCCAGTTCAATTTTGGGCCGTTGTGGGCCCCTCCCAACAGGCCCTCCTGGACTCCAACAATGATTAGAATCGTCCATTTTGTAAAATTCGTCGAGTATGTCATTCACGCAAAAAATTAGTTTAATTGAACATCGATAGATATATGAATTAGCTTGATGTGGGTCCGGGAGAGGCCCACAACGATCCAAAATTGGACCGGACTGGCCCCAAAAATAACTGGACTGGACCTTAACCCAGACAACATGGAGCCTTGTGCCAATACCGGAGAGATAATGGAACGGTAGCTTCTTTTACTCAAAGGTTTGAAGGCATAATGGAGTAGTAGACACCATTCGGTTCATACAGGAAAAAGAGAAACCTCTTGGCCATGTTTGATAAGTGTTTTAGACCTTGGGATCGGAATGCTAATCCTATGGGGTTCCTAACTCTTTGTTTGGTTGGGAAACTTAAGGATGGGATTGGGAAGATCATGAGATTAGTAATCCCACACTTATTAATACCATGGGGTACTAGGTATTACCAATCCTATGCTAAGCTCCCTCTTGCAAAATGACCACCTTACCCATGGTTTTTTAACTCAATACCAATAATACCCTCCATTGATTGAAAGAAATTAATAAGGTGTTTGGTAGTTGTCAACAGAAAATTTTTCTCTTCTTTTAGCTGGTACGAATTGGTTTTGTGTGGACTTGTAGAGTTCAACCATTGTTATCTAATATTCATAGTGACTATGAAGCTTCATTGAAAAGTGAGTTCAACTACATTTTTAGGGTCACCATTTTGTATAAATAGGACCAATCCTCCATCTCGTTTCCAGATCTAAATGGATATTAAGTTTTCTTTTCTAGTTTGATTGCGCAATATCAATGGCAAGACGAGATTGGAGCGAGGAGGAGGAGCAATCGTTGCTCCTATGGTTTTCGAGCCTTTTGGTAAATAATGTATGCCGGTGGTTGTCCAAAAATTGATTAGATGAAAAAAAATTACAAACTGTCCAAATTACAAATTCGTGAGCAAGTCTTCCATGCAAGTCCATAGACCAAGTTTTCACCCATGAGTATAATTGGAAAATGTAATTTGTATCATATCCCTTGGTGTTCCAATCAAACAAATGATTGAGATTGGTAATCACAATCCCATGATTTAATCCTTACACAATCAAACACCCACTTGGAATTACACTCGGTATTACTAATCTCATCTCATTGCTAATCCCATCTAATCCAACACACTTATCAAACGGGCCTTAAGATTTGAGGGTTAAAAGTCAAGAAAAAAAGAAGGTACCAAGTCGAACCAAGAAAACGTTCCGTCAGATTTCTCTTTACGTTGGTGAATTCGAATATCTGAACAGGCAGAGGGAAGAAGCCGCCTCGAGGCTTCAAACTAGCAGAACCAGGGAGTCGGAACTCCAGCGTCAATCGGCAAACGTCCAGACGAACGGCCTAAATCACGCGGTTTTGAATGCGCAGTTGGCAGAGGCACGCGACGAGACGATGCGTTTTCAGGCGAGGGTGAACGACCTAGAACTCTCGTGCAACGACGAGAAGAGAGCGATCAGAGGGCACATGCGTCGGTTCAACCGTCTGAACGTATGCGTCATCAGGTCCTGTGACGACGTTACCGCGTTGCGGAGGCTTATAACGTGGCTCGACCCCGCTTTGGCCCGCCCCATCCGGTACAAGCTGGGCAAGGTAGCTCCAGCCCTTTTGGAGGGTATTGAACTTTGGGCGCTGCAGCTTGAGATTGAACTTCCGGTGGGGCGGGACAAGGTGATTGAGAGGCAGCCCATTGGGGGCGATGTGTTCATCCCCGGTGACAGTCTGATGGAGCACGTTTCGTGGAGAGTGAACAAAACTCAACTCTGGAGAGTGCCGGGATTAAAACCAACCGAATTGGGTATTGGGAAAAACAGTTGAAAAGGGTAATTATGTAAATTCATATCAATACTTTCAGTGTTTATGGGGGGAAAAAAAACCTAGCAGTTTAGTGTAGAATTTGCAGAACTAAGGCAGTTGCTTTGATGATGACCTTTGGAATTTGGTCCCATATTCTAGTAAGGTTTCGGCCAAAACTAGGAACAATGGAGGTAAGCTCCAGTAAAACTACATTGACATATTTGTTGTTTTCTTGGTTTCAAGAACAGTTTATGATATCCTTATACCTATTTGTTGTTCACCTATATCCTTATACCTATTATGATGGCTTAAATTAATTTGTTGAAGTCCTTGATGGATTCATATCCTTATACCTATTATGATATAGGTGAAGTCCTTAATTGTAGGATTCAAACTAGAGGTTATGATTTTTTACCAGGATCTGGGGTAATAGCCTTAGTTTATAGAATTTATTATAAAATGATGAATACTATGAATCCAAGGGTACGCCAAATGGGACATCCCGGTAAAAATCATTTCAAAATAAGGCTATAAGGATATAGGTGAACAAAAACTGAAGAGCTACTCAAAATCATTTCAAAATAAAACTGTTAAAATAATTTCAAAATAAGGCTACTCAAGAGCTTTTTGATATGAATCAAAAATTAATTTCTTTGGAAAAGAAAGGTAACACAAGTCAAAATGATCACTCAAATTATTTAAATTTAATTAATAATGTAGTTTACCAAAAATGGCATGTAAGGGTAAACTTAGTCATACAAAAAGAATATACTATCAACAATATTATTGCTCTGGTTGATAGTGGAGCGGATATGAATTGTATCCAAGAAGGAATAGTTCAAACTCAATATTTTGAGAAAACTTCTCAAAGTCTCACTAATGCAAGTGGTTCTAAAATGATAATCAAATATAAACTTAATAATGTTTACATTTGTAATAAAGGAATTTGCTTGGAGACAACTTTTCTTTGTATAAGAAACCTCCAGCAAGAATTAATACTAGGAATTCCTTTCTTAGCAATGCTAATGCCAATGCAAACCAGTACTGCTGGAATAACTGCCCATATTGATGGCCATGAAATATTCTTTGAATTTGTTTCTCCACCTGTTTACAAGGAAATAAATGATATCATGAGAAAAATTTCTAATAAAGATAAACAAATAAACTTTCTTCAAAAAGAAATTCGAATTATGAGTATTGAAGAAGCTTTACAAAAACTTGGAATGAAAGAGAAAATTTCTCAAATTGGAGAAGATTTTAATAAAGAAATCTGTAGTGATATTCCAAATGCTTTTTGGGATAGAAAGAAACATATTGTTTCACTTCCTTACGAGAAGGATTTTGACAAAAGAAAAATTCCTACAAAAGCAAGACCTTCTCAAATGAAACAAGAATATTTAAAAATGTGTCAAAATGAAATTGACAGTTTACTTAAAAAACAATTAATCAGAAAAAGCTATTCTCCTCGGAGTTGTATAGCTTTTTATGTAAATAAAAATGCTGAGAAGGAAAGAGGTGTTCCTAGATTGGTTATTAATTATAAACCTCTTAATGAAGTTTTAATGTGGATAAGATATCCCATTCCTAATAAAAAAGATTTATTAGACAGACTGAATAAAGCAGTCATTTTCTCTAAATTTGATTTAAAATCAGGATATTGGCAGATCCAAATTAAGGAATCTGATTGATATAAGACCGCTTTCACTATACCATTTGGTCATTACGAATGGAATGTAATGCCTTTTGGTCTGAAGAATGCACCTTCAGAATTTCAAAATATTATGAATGGTATTTTTTATCTGTATGCTGAATTTGCTATTTATTATATAGATGATGTTCTAATTTTTTCACAGAACATAGACCAGCATATTAAACATCTCAGAATTTTTAAAGATGTAATTAAAAGAAATGGTCTTGTTGTTTCAGCTTCTAAGATGAAATTGTTTCAAACAAATGTCAGATTCTTAGGACACAATATTCATCAAGGGAAAATTATTCCTATTGATAGGAGCATAGAATTTGCATCCAAATTTCCGGATGAGATAAAAGATAAAACTCAATTGCAACGGTTTCTTGGGAGTCTCAATTACATAGGAGATTATTATAAGGAATTGGCCCAGGATTCTACACCTTTATATAAAAGACTTAAGAAGAATCCTCCACCATGGACAGAACGCCATACTAAGGCTGTTCAAAAAATTAAATTAAAAGCAAAACAATTACCTTGCTTAGCAATTGCAAATCCAGAATGGAGAAATATTGTAGAAACAGATCCTTCTAATGTTGGTTATGGTGGCATCTTAAAACAATACAACCCTAATGCTTCTAAAGAAGAATTGGTCAGGTTCACTTCTGGACTTTTTAAAAATGCTCAAGTTAATTATAGCACAATAAAGAAAGAAATTCTTTCTATTGTTAAATGTATAAATAAATTTCAGGATGACTTACTGAATCAACATTTTCTGCTTAAAGTTGATTGTAGTGAAGCAAAGCAAGTCTTAAAACAAGATATTAAGAATCTTGCTTCAAAGCAAATTTTTGCTAGATGGCAGTCAGAATTGTCTGCATTTGATTTTGACATTGAATATATTAAAGGAGAAAATAATTCTCTTCCAGATTTTCTCACTCGAGAATTTTTACAGGGATAATGCATAGACTTGAAATTATTCAAGCAATTCAATATCACAAATGTCGAATAAATTATCTTAATAGTATTCCTGATATGTCAATCTATGTTTACAGGATAAATTTGGCATATCACAAACGGCGAATAGCCGAGTTGAAAGAGCAATTGCGTATTCTAGCAGCTTGATGGCACATCAGTATAATCCAGTGCCAGATTCTGTACTAGAATCCGCCTTAAGAATGGCCTGTCCTTCAATTAAGGACAATCGATTGAAATTTTTAATAGAAAAAGACAAAAAAAATTCGAAAGGTTATGAAAAACATGGTTCAAGCTAATAGGGAGCAAATGTTCTACAGATATCTCCCAAGATTTTATTTGAAAAAATAGGCAAATGCTATTCAAGCCCTCAATCAATTTTATGAAGAGTATGGTTATTCCGATTCTGAGGAAGAGAATCCTATTGTAAATAATTATCGTGATAAACGATTTTGACAGATTCAGAATAGACTGAATATATTATCTCGTGCATAATTTTGCAGAATGAATCAACCTCCAGATAGAGGACGTGGACGAGGAAATACTCCTCGAGGAAGGGGTAGACCAAGAGTCACCCAAGCAGATGTGGAAGCCTACTTAAAAGCTAACAAAATTCAATTCCCATCACTACAGGAGGCTGCATCAGCATCATCCTCATCACTTTCAATGAAGGAAGTGATCCAATCTGAAGAAGTTTTCAAATCATTGAAAACTACCGAGACAATTATGGTCTTGGAACCAAAAGATGAACAATGGAAGAATGATCCTTGGGAAATTAAGTCCCAAAATTTGGATGCAATGAGTTATCCAGTCCCTGAAGGAACATTCAGATATATTTATGAAGCAATGCTTACGGAATCTGGATCAGTGGAAATTAACCACACTTATGATAGCAAAATTGGTCAGAAGAGTCCAATTAGCTACAGCAAAGCCATAATAAAGATGGTTTTGCCAGTTCACAAGTGGGGAATTCATCCGCAAAAATCAAAGTCCTTATCAATTAAGGCTGAAAATGGTGTTCCAATTCAGTATAATTACTGGGATTATATTGAAGCTTGGACAAAAGCATTTTATTATCAAAACCAAAAAAGAAAACATTCCTGGTTTTTCAAATTATGTCCAAATCTTGTTGGACAAAATGAATTTCCAAATTGGTTTCTTATTTGGTGGTCTAAATTTGGACCACAATCAGATTATCTTCCCCAAGAAATTCAAAAGGAAATGGAACCCTTCTTACAGTGTTATTCCCAATTGCGGGGAAACAATATTTCAGAAGGAACTCTAACAGACAATGAAGTTGTAAATAAAACCATGGATTTTATTAAGGAACAATTTCTTCAGTCTGTACACCAGGAAGCTGATGATGAATCTATGACATCAGCAAAAAGCAATGAAGAAGATAATAATCCATTCATCTGTCTAGCATGGGAATCACAGGACCCCTATGAAGATGAAGCAAATACCTCCACACCAACTTTAGGTGACTTTTGGGACAGTATGACAGAATTAATGACAGAAAGACTGCCATCCAAAAAAGGAAAAGAAAAGCACCAATAATTTCGAATATGGCCAAACCAACTCTCGGTGGCAAGGACTCAATTATGGAGTAAGTTTGACAGCACTCTACTTTCTGTGAAGATAATTGTGACGATGGGGCCCAAAGTGTACCCGGCAGGAATCTTCATTTCAATTTGAGTGCAATTTTACTTTTATTTGTATTTCATTTGAAGTCTGAGTCCTCTATAAATAATTGGAGTCTGTATAGAGTTTTCTCTCTCAAATCCTAGCTCTCTGTTCTCCTCCCACCTTTGTTGTAATAATATTGGCTTCGGCATTTCTTAATAATAAGGTTAGTCTTCTGTCTTTCCATAATTTGTATTTTATTTATCGATCTTGTAATATTTGGGAAAAACAGTTGAAAAGGGTAATTATGTAATTTCACATCAATACTTTCAGTGTTTATGGGAAAAAAAAAACCTAGCAGTTTAGTATAGAATTTGCAGAACTAAAGCAGTTGCTTTGATGATGATTGATGACCTTTGGAATTTGGTCCCATATTCTAAGTAAGGTTTCGGCCAAAACTAGGAACAATGGAGGTAAGCTCCAGTAAAACTACATTGACATATTTGTTGTTTTCTTGGTTTCAAGAACAGTTGAATCCGAGCCATATATATATAGAGTTAACCTTTGTTTGTGCAAGTTTCCTGTGATTGTTTGTTTCCACAGGATAGTCTACGCATCGGGTATGCAAAATGATGGGCCATAACTTCTCGGAGCGTGGTTTACTTCGGCTAATGGGAATGCCATTGTCGATAATCTTTTCTTACCTGTTTGGTGTCGAAGTTCTCGCGCTGATTGTGCTTCTGTTGAGCTTCTCCCGACTCTTAACCTTTGTGCAAATGCCCTTCACATGGAATTTTTCTCATCTTCATCTTCGGCCTTCAAAATTCTAATTTGAAAACTGAAAGCTTCAAAATTTTCATTTCAAAACTTGATGCGATTTTGAAGATTTGATTCATGAGATTTAAAGCTAAAATTCAGATATTCGATTTCCAGAAGATAATAAAAGCCAATGCCTCGAAAATTCGATTTCCAAAAGACAATAAAAGTCAACGCCCAATGAGATTTAAAGCTAAAAATTCAGATATTCAATTTCAAGAAGACAATAAAAGCCAATGCCTCCAAAATTCGATTTCCAAAAGACATAAAAGTCAACGCCCAAAGCAAGGCACAATCATTCCACACAATGATACCTATATATACTAGGCATCCCATAGATACCATTGTAGAAGCCGCAAGACGCTATCCATGATAGCCTTTGACATTGCACTCGCAACAGGCTACACAATTATGTATTTGATAGAGGAGAGGCGTTTTTTAAACTGAGGTAGTATAAGCGTTAGTGAAAATCCGGGGACACATACCAGTGATAGTGAACCCTTGTCCTATACTGAATCTACTCCTAAACTGGGAAAAAATGTTTAATGCTTCTAGAGCAATGCTACGGGCATGAGCACTGAATAATCTTGCTAAGCCAAAAAAAAAACTACAGTGCGCGTGAAAACGGATCTGTGGGTTAAATTTCCATTGCTTAGAATTCTGAAATTCCTGTACAGTAGAATAGCAAAGGAGTAAACAAGATAGAAAATGTACTGCAACGGTAGGGGGTTTCAAGTACTTCAATCAAAAGCCAAAAAGAAGATATATGTACACCTTGAAAGGGTTTGTCACCAACAATCAAAAGGAAAATAAAGCTACCATCTGTGTTGAGAAAAACAAAACGGCTACCTTTTCACAACTAATAGGATCTAACTTTTCATTTTCCACTACCAACTTCTAGCCCCACAAATGAAAATGTTTGTGTCATTCCTTTGTATCTCCTCCAATTCTCCGCACAAAACAGAAGATACAAACGAGCATCTGCATGGCCCAAAGAATTCACGGGCAAGTTGAGTTGAATCTTTTGCAGAAGTCCTCCAAACCTTCAGGAGTGAACCAGTTCTTTTTCATCTATATGACATAGCGACCAAGGAAAAACACCATCATTCAATTACAATGATCCATTGTTCAGAAAAACGGCACAATAGTAGCAGTGGAACAGAAGAACTTACAAAGTAAGGGTAGCCTTCAGATATGCTAAAAATTTCAGGAGCACTCTCTATGAATAAGTTTATGTAGTAAAGAACAAAATTGCCACACTCCTCGGCATTTCTCTGCTGAGGCACCTGAAAGTTTATTTGAGCATATGAGCATCACTGCCGGGCAAAAAACATCGAGGCCATGTTTGTTTGTGTAGACCAATAGTGAAGGGATATATATTCTCATAGGTAAATAATCTCATCGACTAATGGGGATGAGATTAATAATACAACATTTCATGGTAATTGTATACAGTGGCGGAGTCAGGATTTAGATTGGAGGGTGGCGCCGTTTAAAAGAGAGTGCACTTGTATTGTTGTATATTTTACATAAAAATATGAAGAGAATGTTCAAGTATAAAGTCAGACTTTGTCCTGGGCTTTGCTTTTTTGTTAAAAAAGAATAAGGCTTGATACAATTCCCCAGTGGTCTTTAAATGAAAGCCATTGAGATTATTTTTTATGATCCAAACCATTTATCTTTTAAATCGCTATCTTCTAACCATTTGTGTGCCAAATCAAGTTGTTGAGATAGTAAGTGCCTTATCAATTAGTGTAAAATAAAACTTTTTTGGAACCAGGACTGGCAAGAGCCCCGATGCTTTCCGAATCAAGTTGTTGGGATACCGGTAAGTGCCTAATCGATTAAGCTCTGCCCTTGATTGTATATCCCACGTTTTGTTGACTTCATATCCAAGGTATATAATCATAACCGCAAAAGTTCCAACTAAACATAGAGATATGGTCCCCTGGGATTTATAGTCCACCCGATGCTTTCCAGACAAACAAACATGGCCTAGGGATGCAATAAAAGAAGAATGTCACCTTAGGAATCTTAAGAGGAATTCGAGAAATCTGTTTCGGGATCTCTGGCCTCTCTTCTGCTCTGTATATGTCAAGCACAAACCTGGGGTACAAAAGATTAAACCAGAAATAGAAAGCACATACATATTGCACATGGAGGAAGCCAACAACAAGAGAATGATTAGCCATCAACTTTTTAAACTGCAGTGATATAAGGTGGGAGGTCATAGAAACATACTTCCTTATCTCGGGTTCAAGACGCCGAGGGTTTGCAATTTGCAGTGAGTCCAGCAAAAGCATACATGGAGTTCTGCTTTTAGTCTGTAGACTTTCACCGAAGTTACAGAAGATTAAGAGGCTCCAATGAGACCTAGAAAAAGGTCACTCTCTTTACAAAACCACAACTTGGCAAGAACGAAGCTTGTGTTGCATGAGATAATTAATCAAGAAAATAAACCTACCAGCGAACAATTGGGACGAAGACATATTTTTTTGAGAAAATCTGCTTCTTCTTAATCCAATCCAGCACCTTTGCTTTGTAAGATTCTTTTGTGTACAAGGAAAACCACAAGCAATCAAGATGTGTGAATGAGCTCCTCTTTTCCTCTGAAAAGCTCATCCATAGATTCCTATGCAGCCCAAAACAGTTTTTAAGAAAAATAAATAAACAGAAGGGAAATGAATTTAAAAAAGGTCATTGCCCACATGAGACTAAACAAAATAGCTGGAACTTACTCCAAATAGCATTCAAACACGGAGCTATCCAATTTCCCCTGCTGTGGGACGATCCCATTATCACAATTAACTCTTCTCTTTGATCGTTCACGACCTAAAGACCGGTTAACTACTTCAGGGTCACTGGTCTCTTCATCTTTTTGCTTACGTTTTTTCTTTTGATAAGCACGGCGACGTTTTGGAAAGGGTGGCTGACTTGCACTACTTTTTGCCGTTAGGTCTTCATGAAAGTCTACCATTGTAACAAGCCCACGGATCAAAAAAAAAACAAGCCCACTCATCAAAATTAGTTATTGATTCTCAAGCATGAATTAGGGCAGAATACTTGACCAAACCACAAAAATTTTATTGATAGGCTTTGTGATTCAGTTTCGGAAACTAGTACAACAAAATAAGTCATAAACCAGCTTCAATGCATCTTTCAAACAAGGAAAATTCTAATTCCAGGGACATCTGGATTTTTTTTACAGAAAACCCAGCCTCAATTTAGAACTTGACAAGTTAATGACGAAAACACTCCCTAATAGTTATCAAGAAGTCACCATCTCACCTTGATCTTCGAAATTTTGAATTTTAATGCAAAGCCCCATTCACGTAAATCTTCTTATCTAAGTTATCCACGTGTACATAAAACGCTAAGGCATTAGAGTAGGGAAAAAATGCATAATGAAGGAAGAGTATGAGTCTATGACCAACATCATCCGCATCAAGTCCTTATATGTCATATCACATTTAGCAAATCCAACTAATGGAAATGAGCTTCAAGCACAGTTGAGTATTCAAAATACCGGCATTTTCAGGTGCACTTATACTGCCATGGTTAACAATCCTCTTCGATCGACTGCGACGAGGAAAGCCACCAAGCAAATCCAGGGGAATTAATGTCTGGTTCTTCCTATCTTGGGTTTCTTCGATAGATTTAATCTTTTGATTAGCTTGTGGGCACCCAGTAATGTGTGGCTGGCAGGCGGGATGCTTCACAATGTGATGTTCACAAACCTCTGCTACAACAGAAAAACCCAACCGTCAAAACTCCTAGCCCTGACATAAACACATGAATGTCACCTAGATATGTAAATTGAACAATAATACTTCCACAAGACACACGCTTTGTGCAAGTACATACAGGGATAGAGAAAAGGAAAATAAAGATTGAAAAATAAGCTCAACATGATTGAAACCCTAAGTCCTGGCCTGAAACTCCTCCAGTAATTGAAATATCAGCACCAACAGACTTCCAAAGACGTAAAACATTATCTGACGTACTGAATTTATTAAAGGTGAAATGGTGTTCTCTTTGGGACCGAACCGGGCATTTCGGTTCGGAGAAGTATAAACTAGAACTGGTCGAAACTACTCCGGTCCGGTGGTTTCATCTGGTTTGTCCGGTTTGGTCGGTTTCATTGCATTGGCTCAATTTCGGGCCAAGCCTAACAAAAAACCCAATTAAGCCTAACAAAAAATCCATTCCAGCAGCAATATTTTTCTACCAAGTCTTCAACAAAAAACCATTTCAAGTCTGGGCCAAGCCCAATAAAAAAAGAAAAAGAAAAGAAGCCTTCAACAAAAAGGTAAATGTTCATGGTGGAGCTGAAATCAAAAGCCCTAATTTGTGGTTGAAATCAAACCTTAGTAGCAGAATCCTTCTAAAATGGGTGCGATCTCTAGATGGGAGCTCGAATCGGCGCTCCCAAATTGGGAGCTTGACGGGAGCTCGCTCCCCTCAAGACACTCCTAACTAAGATGGGAGCTTATCAGGCCGTTAAGGTAGTTATTCCCTTACTTTTAAGGGAGTTATGCCATTGTGAAAATAAGAATATGAGAATCATATTAGTCAAGAAGTTTTGCCAATTGAGAATACATAACTTCCAATAATTACACTTTACGATCGGGAAAATTTACAGTATAATTTTTCCTTTAGTGGTTAAGTATTTAAAGATATATTTTATACACATATTTTTATAAAATCTATATACGCTCCTTAGGCTCTCCCAACCTTAGGAGCTTCTAGGTGCCTCTACTCTTCCGCATCCCGCCCCCGCTCCGTGCTACTCAGAATCAAACCGTACAGCTGAAATCAGAACTGGTCTTTGTGGTTCGATCAAAAGCCCTAATTTGGAGCTGCAATGTTCAATATAGGATGATTAGGACACAATTACAAACCTTGGTGGTGTTGGGTGCGGTAGTTCATGGTGGTTGTCGCCAGTTCAAGGTTGTCCAATCTGTGATCGAAGACAAGATGATGAAGATGATGTGATGCAGAAGCATACGTCATGCTTACCAAGGATTGAAGGGTTTGTTTTGCAATCAAGAGCTAGGATGCTAGGGCTACTATAACCCTAGTATAAATACTCTTTTGTAAGCTTTTGCAGCCAGTTTTCTACCTCTCAATTACAGAATCTTAGATTCTAGAGACATTCTTGGGTTGAAACCCTAGAGTCTTCTCTCTTTTACGTTCTATCTTTAGTTTTACATCAGGTTCTTGCTGTTTTCTGGTATTTGCTGCATCATGATGAAACTAGGGTTTTCAATTTTGTGTACAAACCACAAAGAATGAAAGAAGATGATGAAGGAGAAAGAGAGAGACTCACTCTCGGGCTCAGGAAATCGCCATTGCCATCACTGTGTTGCTCAAAGTCGGCGAAATGAAATGAGAGATGGATAGGCTTTGAGTCTGGGAACAAGTCGCGTTTTTTTACATATATATATACACATATAACTGGTCTGGTTTGGCTTTTAAACTATTGGAACCGGGAACCGAACCGGTTTTAAAATATAAGAAAGCTGCAAACCGGAACTGAACCAACTATTAAAAAAAAAGGAGGAAAACCGACCGGTGCGATCCAGTTTTCCGGTCCGGTCTGGTCCGGTCCAGCTTTCCTGTTATTAATATCAGCCCAACATACAACGGCCATGACTTTGAGTGCCCATAGTAACAAAACATACAAGTCATTGGCTTCGCAAAATATCCATCGGGATTGGATAACATGAAGGAATAGAAGGCAATTGTGAATTTGCTTCGTGCCATTTAAGGTAAATGATTTCTAAAATCTTTTACGGAGCTTAATGTGCAACCAACGCCAAAATAGAAAAGCAATTATAGGAAGAAAATATATTACATACTAGCGCATTTTAGTTTCATGCACAATTAAATCCCTGAAACACCACCCAAGCTTGATAAGGGAAATTCGTAGTACATGGCGACAATAGACTAGCATTGTTTGTTCTTTTTCAACCTTCTCAAGTTAGCTGCACATCAGCCACCAGAGAGGCAGAGAGGCACCACTAGATCTTGATAAAGCAACATTACACCTTCAAAATAAGGAAATAAATGAATATATAGACAACCCATAAAAGCTAACAGCAATATTATATTGCCTTCAAATCGGTACTTTGTTTACCACGATTGAAGCTTTCAAAGTAGCATACATAGATGCTATACCAATGTAAAGTTCCAAGTGGTTTAGGGTTCAGTGTATTCCACCAATTAGATGATTCCTAATCCTAACCCATACTCATAATGCTACAATAGTACATAAAACCATATAAACCAGCATTAGGAACATGATCCAGTCTCATCAACAATGCCTTTTCCTAAACCAGCATCAAACCCCGTCAAAGTCACTAAACTTGGAAAAAAAAACCACAATGAACGTTTACTGTTCAGGTACTGATGAAAAAATTCTGAGCTTCGATTTTACCGAACTCACCGCTGACTACCACTTGGCACTCAGAAATCAGAATAACCTAGGGGCCAATAGACTTGAATCCCGGACTATCATCCCCATTCATGGTGCCTGCGTTGACCGGCAAACATTTATTCCGGGCGACTGTCTCGCCCAGAAATCCCAACTCACGCCAACCATCCCTCCCAGATCACAATCCCGCAATCCCCTCCTCTCTGGGGCCTATAAATAGAGAGCTAGAAGACCCTCCAAAGATAAAGTTCGCTACCCAACCCATAACGTTCTATACAGTCTATCATTCTTGTCTGACTTGATCATCGGAGGGTCCAAGACCAGCGACACCACCAGTCTCGCAGGAACCCCTTTGGATCTTTCGGAGCATTCGTCCAGTTTTCGACATCATCAGGAACCAAAAACTTTCAGCATTTTGAACAAGATCCACCGTATCAACAAAGCCTTTGTCCAAACGTATCACCAAATCCCAATCCAATTAGCATTACTCCTAAAGCTACATGGGCTTTAGCATTTTCCCATATATAGTCAGTAACGCAGAGATATTACCCAAACATGATTCGAATACCACGCTTTAATCCAACGAGCTCTTTAATCCCGTATAATGGAACTTGATCAAGTATATCAACGTATCAGCAAACCCTTCGTTGAAATTGCAGACCCTAGTTCAGTGAGGGATTAACTAAACCGGAGATATTACCACACAAAAACGAATTTAAAGGCAGTTTCAGAGAGAGAGAGAGGGATTGAACTTATACATGGACTGGTCGAAGAAAAATGAAGACATGCATCAGAATAAGACAAATTAATACCTGAGAGGTCGGACGGTTTATCGGTCGAACCAGTCATTTCTTCACGACTCCTCTTTGCTGTTTGATGGTGCGTTTGAATTTGAACCTCCATCTCCATCTCCATCTCCATCTCTCTCTCTCTCTCTCTCGCGTGCAGTTGCAGAGAGGGACTGCCAGCGGGTCCGAAGCCGAAGGGTTGGCCGGGTTCAGTTTGGGTTTTGTAAGCATCTCCGCTCCTAACTCAAAACTTTTACCCAAATTTGAATAAAAATTGGGGAGTAATTTTGTCGCTCCCCTTTTTTGTTAATGTCAATCCCCTCTTCCCTTTTTTGTTAATGTCAATCCCCTCTGTGTCTTTGTTAGATGATTTATTTCGTGAGGGTAGGGAAATGACATTAACAAAAATGGGAGTTGCAAAATCAATTCCCTACAAATTTGGAGAAAAACTTGATTTGGTATTGTGTGTTCTAATAGGTTAATTCAAACCCAAGCACAAATATGCACAAATTTGGGTAAAAACTTCATTAATGGCAATATTATAAATTTAAATGTGTGAAATTTGCCTTCAAAAATTTGAGTAAAGGTTTGAAGTTTAACCAAATTTGAGTCCAAATTTGAATAAAACTCAAATTTTGTATAGATTTGGGTAAGGAGTGGAGGAAGATTTTGGGTGATTTTTAGAGCAATGAGTTGAATTATAGATTGGAAAAATTTATTGGAGACAATATCTAGAGATTCTGAGACCTCAAAACAAACGGACCCGCCAATCTCACATACATATGTGTGGACCTGTGGGCCCCACAATTATTTATGTAGGCGCAATGCATATGTAGAGAGGGGTGTGGTTGATGGGTTTGTAACCTATCATTGTTCAGGGTAATTTTGTTCACCCCTTTTTGTTAGAGTTAACTTACGCTTATCTTGATTAATTCTAATAGATCAATTCTGACATTCACTAGCTTTGGGTTGAGTTAAAACCGAAGCAAATGCTCCGCATAAATTAACCCCGGATAGTTAATAGTAGGAGTAGTAGTTTCAAACCTGAGACGTTAAGGAATAAACCACAAGTATTAATAAACCTTTACCACTCCAACCCAAGAGTCTGAGTTGGTTATTTTACCAATATTTGATTGGGATCAGGGTCTCAAATAATTAGAAACGCTCATATATATTATAACAAAATTTGTTGGTTTGGGTCTTACTTGAACTATGAGAGCCGTTCATTTCTCAAGATCAGTTGGTTAAGAGATTGTGCAAAAAAAATGAGATCACTCAAATAAATTGGTTGTACTAGAAAATTTATGTCAGGCAAGTTTTTACTATTTCCCTTCAATCAAACACGAAAAAAGTAATCAAGTTTATTTTTTATTGTATTTTTCATCATTTGCACTATAATCAAGTGGACAGAAAAATTGAGGGAAATTTAACTTGATATTCTCAAAGTTAAGTCCAACTACTTTAGAATTTGATTTACTAGGTAATCACATCAAATGTTTTTGAATTAGCTAAGAAACATTATCCAATGATCATTCCTTTCAGAAATTTATCAAAGTTGTTCACTATGGATAATCCACAACCCCGTTCCGCTAAAGTTTTTATTTTTTAATTACTTATTTTTTACGAGACAGGTTATTCTCTCACAATACATCACATTTAATTCAAAAAATGAGAAATTATTTGAAAAATGAATAATTATTCTCTTTGTGGAACGGGGCCTCGCTCTAGATAACCACGTACGAGAAGATTAGAAATCACAATCATGTTTTATTCCGAAAATGTGATTAAAGTCCCATAAAATAATGTGATTAAAAGTTGAATAGGTTCTTTAACAATCACATTCCTATGTTAATCCATTCAAAGTACATGTCCCTGTCTTCTTCTCTTTTTTTTTTTAAGTAATTTTTTTTCCTCAAACAAACACGTGACTAAACTCAAGGAGTTGGTCCCGGGGTCATTCCGTTCGAAATATTGCCCCGATTCTAAACAAAATCTCTATTGGTAGACAGCGAGATAAATTCCTCAAAAGTGAAAGCGCACGTGACTTACTAGTATAAAAGAACACGTGCTCATGCAGAGAATTAAGAAATTATTAACTTGTTAATTTTCAACGTCTATCCCCAGGGCAGGTATCGCCCGGATTATGTGGTTAAACTTTTATCTGTAAAATCAATAGAGGTAAAAAAAAAAAAAAAGAGATTGAAATAGCTCAATCGATCAACGTTTCCCCTGTTTTTCAGTGTCCCTTTTGACGCATTTTTTTCTGTTCAAAGCCTTTTCGATTCTTTAAGATTTAATAATGCTTGTTTTTTTTTTTCTACTAAAAAGCTAAACCTTTTCAAGGAATTAACATCATTAAAAAACTAAAAAAGTAATCAAAATTTTATATTGACAAAATCCAGCTTTTAAGGGATTTCCCAAATACAGCCATGATCATAGGGCGGAGGTTAGCATACACCAACGTATACGGGTGTTTTCACTATAACCATTAACTAACAAGTTGTGGATCGCTTTTCTGGCAGTTTTTTTACGATAAAAAAAGGGGGGAAAATCGTGGATCACAATATTTTGGCTTTGTTATTATTCTTTTCTTTTTTTTTGTGTTTGAGTTTTGCCACAAACTTTTATGTAATATTGGTTCGTCTCGACGCGAGAAATTAGAAAAGTAAAAAAAATATGACTTTACACAAGTATTTTAAAAAATATCCAAACTAAAGCTTGAAAAGTTCATTTCCAAACAAAAGCTTGAAAATGTTCATTTTTTGAATTTTTTCTTGGATATTTTAAAAAAAAACTTATTTAAAGTCATAATCTTTTATTTTTTCAATTCCTCTCATCAAGACGAACCAGAACTACATAAAAATTTGGTGCAAAACTAACCAACACGTTAAAAATTTAAAGAAAGGCAAAACTAAAAAGCTGTGGTGCATAACTTATTGGTCAGTGGAAACAGTAACACCTCCTAAAGGGGAAAAATTGCAACTGTTACGTTCAATCTTCAATGTTCCATTCATGCATGAGGACACATAGCTCTAGACTTCCCAGCTCTTTAGAGCCGTCCGATTACCACCGATTATTCATAAAATTAATAAAAAAAAATTAACATAGCTCAACTAATTTCTGAATATCAATATCGACATCCACTAAGGTACCCATTTGGAATCGGAGCAAAGTCCCTTCTAAACTTGCTCCACTATAACATGCAAACACAGTTATAATAGTAATAATTGCAATCGATAGGTAAGACCACAAGAATGGAAAATTGTCAATCAAAACATAATCTAATCAAAAATCTATAATATGATCATGGCTATTGTTGAGAGTTCAATCTATAATATACATTGAATGACCCATATCCACTTAAAATGCTAAGCCTTGTAAGTGGTGAGTCATCCAATTGTATATTAAGGTTCAACTCTTTTTCTACTTATCCGATGTGGAACTCAATCTTTCACACATGTTCCCAACAGCTATGTATGTATATGTAGAGAGAGATGGAAAAAATAAACTTTGTGTTGGACTAGTGCGGCAACGGTGAGGGGCGACGAACGATGGTGAATGGCGATGACCAATGGCGACTGAGGAAACAGAGCAGCCGCGCAGCGACAAGATGCAGATGTGAGGAGAAAGACCTTTTCCAATGCGCACATGTGTTTTGTTTTTCCTAAGCCACCATCCTTTTCATATTTTTTCCCTAATTTTTGTTATGTTTGGTTTGTGTTTTGAAAAAAAATTGAAAAATAGTAGGGGTAATAAATGAAAAGAGATAGAGAGATAAATGTTAGAAGTATGAGGAATCTAGGGAAATTTTTTTAAAAGTACTTTTTAAGAAGCAAAAAGAACAAGACATTTACCTTTAAAAAAATAAATTTGAGCAGAGGCACGTGACCCCACTTGTCTCATTGCAAATCTGGCCCTCTAAATTCCAAGTCCAAATCCTTGCAATCTCCACATCCTCACAGATTTTCAACTTGGTCGAAAGGAAGAGATGGGTTCAGCTGCTCTCTAAACCCAATCCCTTCACAGGTCTTACCTTTTTTCTTTTTTTTTTGGATCATTCTATTTCAGAAAATTTGTTTTTTTCGTGTTGAATGGTTGTTGAAGTTTTTTGTATTTAAAAAAAAAATCTTAAATGATTGTTTAAGTTTATAATTTTGTTACCGTTCATTCTCCACAATTTTTTATTTTTTGTTACCGTTCATTTTCTACATAAAAGAACATAACTTCTCCACATACATGCCTCCCAATTTATGAGAACTCATTGTCCGTAGACATATTTATTTGCAGGTTCTACGAGACGAAGGACTCTGGCCAATAATCACAAAAGACTCCTAGATGGAAACAAATTAAGAAAAACGATTAATCCTTAATTTTTCCTTGACGGGGGAGCATGTGTGAAAGCTTAAAATTTCGCGAGGAGTGGAAATTTTAAATTTTCATTCGCACACTTTTCGACATTTGACGAATCCGGCACCTCCAGTATAGAAATGCATTCTCAAACTAAATAGAATCCGATTGCAATCTACTATCGTATATTGATCTTAAATTGCAAGCTCCAATCCTCATCGTGCTAAATGAGACCATATCTACTCCGAGATTTTTACATGAGATCATCATTTGGTTTTCGCTAATGGAGTCAATGGGTAGATTATTACTGTACTAATTTGTATCATACTTATGAAATTCACAAAAGATTACTATTATTGATTTATCAAATAAAGGCACACGAGAATCAACTATAGTCTCGTCGAAGGCAATAAGCTAGGCAAATATATATATTATTAAATAGGTGTCATCTACAAGAGTTTTTCGTTGTCGGTTTATTTCTTCTTTATAGCGTGTTTTTATCCCAATGGACGGTGAGATAGTACTCATTAAATAGCCGAGATGCGTGTAAGATGATCTAGACCATAAAACGTAGAAAAAATAGGAGTAGTTTTTAAAGAAAAAAAGGGTAAAAATCAAGCATTTTTTATCCAAGGAATTCTTTAATCTACACATTTTTTTGAGAGATAATCTGCATATATATATTAGGGGAAAGAAAAGTGAGGGTGAAGTTTGAACCCTCGCCAAATATATTGTCACAGGGGTGACTCTAATGTGCTCCCAGGGGTTTAAGCGTTAAAATGCACTCAAATGATATATTTTATTTCACACATAATTGGATTTTTATTCAATATTGTTGGTACTGAATCATTCATATCACATGTAGCCGCAATAAGCAAAAAATTACTTAAATTTGTGGGTACATTAATAATACTCCTACATCTCAACAAAACGAAAATAAACCTGGGCTGACAAATTTTCAACCAAAAGAAATATGTTTATTTTATACAGAACTCTCCACACAAATAATTTAGAAAATTGATATTCGCGTTCCATTTTTTGATGCAGGCGTTCCACGTTGAAAGTGGAGCGATTGCATAAAAAAAAAGGAGCGCGAATATCAATTCCCACAATTTATTTACGTATTTGTTATCGCAGAGTTAAAATCTCAGAGCCTTCGAAGAAAATGTTCACCCGCTCTACCAATTGTTAGGAGGCATTTTTTTAGAAATGGAATTATTAAGAGGCAAATTCATAGTTCATCATACTATCGAACTCCTGATTTTACTTACGTGCACCAAGCAAAACTCCCAAAAAAAAAAAAAAAAGTAATCCAGAAAAGGGAAAAACCTGAGTTTAAAAAAAAAAAGAAAAGGAATTTTTTTTTCTATATATACGTGCATATATATTTCACTTTAATATCCTCTCTGTCTCTTTAATTGCTCTCTCTCTCTCTCCCTCTCTCTCACACAGTTTCTCTCTCTAGCTTCCAAGGGAGAGAGGCCGAACTAACTTATCAGACATGGTCTCGACGAGACGAAGTGGATCCATCTCCGGAAACAACAGCAAGAGATCGTCCTCGTCGGATGACAAATCCTCGTCCCCCAAGCGCCAGAAGGTCAGCCGTCGATTCTCTCTCTCTCTCTCACACACACACACACACATCCTCCTCCTTTTTTTTTTTTTTTTTGGGCATTTTCTTGAAAGGCTGTGTTTTTCCGATTGAAAAAAGTTCTTTTTGTCGAATTTCAGGTCGACAACGGAAGCGCGTCGGAGAAATCGACGCAGGCGGAGAATTCCAAAGAGTTGAGCTCCCCGCCGGCGGTGGATCCGCCCGAATGCGGCGCCGTTGATCCGCCGACGGCCGACGATGACGGCGGCGGCGAAGCGGTGAAAGAGGAGGTGGCGCAGGCGGTTTCGGTGGCGACCCCGATCGCTGAAGGTATATAAGTGGATTCTTTTCTGTACTTGTATGATGTATATCCTGTGTTGAAGTTTTGGCCCCGCTAGCGGATGGTGGGATGGGTCCGAGGATTACTAGTCGGTGTGTGCGTTAGCTGGTCCGGACACGTGAGTCATAAAAAATATATATGTATACTGTATTGAAGTGTTCGGTTGTAGTTTTGATATTTTGTGATATATCCTGTGTTGAAGTACATAACTTTAATTTGGCCCCACTAGCGGACAGTGTGATTGGTCCGAGGACTACTAGTCGAGGTGTGTGTAAGCTGGCCGGACACATGAGTTATCAAGAAATATATATCATATATGTATGCTGTATTCTTGAGTTGTAAGTTTGATTTTTTGTGAGACTGAGTTGAGTTGTTGTTTTGGAGGTTCTTCGCCTGTTGTGGATAAACCAAGGAGTTCTTTCTCTTCATGGACGGCTTATCAGAAGCAGAACCCGAGTTTCGAAACTTCAACTCCTTGGTGTAGGCTTTTGTCACAGTATGCACAGGTTTGAAGCTTATAAAAAATTGATCTTTTTTGTTTTGCGGTTGTCACAATTGGTTTTGTATGCAAGTTATAAAGATGCAATTTTTTTAGCCGTTTGTTGTTGAGGTTGTCTGTGTGCATAAACTGGCCGTTTATCCAACTGCAGAATTCGAATGTTTCGATTTGCATATCAAACTTCACAGTTGGTGCGAGCAGACACACGAATCTTGTACTGAAAGACCAAACCAATAGTGCAATTTTATGTGTGATCAAGAACGCGCAGGTACTTCTTGATGTCAAGATTTGTTGGTGGACATATTGGTTTAGTATTTCTTGATGCCAAGATTTGTGGATTCGACTTTGGTTGGCACATATATGCAGATGTTGATTCGATACGACAGTCTATTTCATATGTTTCTTTTTTTGCCTTTTGAAACTCTAGCGTATGTGTCCAGTTTGTACTAATTGTTTGTGGAAATGATCAGCGTGAAGGAACTTCGGTTGCCCTTCTTGAAAGCAGGGGTAGTAAGGGATCTGTGCAAGTAAATGGGAAGATTATTAAGAAGGGAACCAGCTGTGTCCTCAATTCTGGCGATGAAGTCGTTTTTGGTCTTTCAGGGAACCATGCTTATGTATCCATCACTTCAGTTCTGTGCGCCTTTTTGTTTGGTTATAAAATTTTCTTGGGAGCTCTCTCTACTTATTTTACTCCTTGATGTCTTCTACTGTGCTGTGCGTATGCATTGATTCACATAAGACATTTCCTTAATTCTACTCCATATAGATTTTCCAACAACTATCGAGTGAGGTTGTCAAGGCCCCCTCGTCAGTCGGCGGCACAGAGGTTCAGAGTAAAGTGGGTAAATTGATGCACGTCGAAAGGCGGGCAGGGGATCCTTCAGCTGTGGCAGGGGCTTCTATATTGGCATCTCTTTCAAGCCTGAGGCAAGATTTGTCACGATTGAAGTCTACTGCTCAGTCGACTGGTAAAGCGCTTCAAGGGACTGAGTTGCCACCTCTTCCCATAGTGCATGACAGTATGGAGGTTGATCTTGATGGCCTGGAAGTCAACTCAACGACAGATGCTGAGAGTGATAAAGCTGCTGACATTGGAGCAACAAGCAAGATGCTTTCTATTGATGCCAACCTAGACTCTGGCATAGAGGCAGGCAATGTAATGCATCTTGTGCTGAATTGTTTGCAGAAGCCTTTATTGTTTTGTGACCTCGTTTTCAGTAAAAAGTTTCTATAAGCAGGTATTTGAAGAAAGAAACGAGTGGGCCAGGGATTCATTGCCAGCATCAACATCTGGTATGTCTTTGAGATGTGCAGCATTCAAGGAAGACATCCATGCAGGGATTATTGATGGCAAAGAAATAGAAGTTTCATTTGAAGATTTCCCATATTATCTAAGGTATGAATTTTTTTTCCCTTACAGCTGTAGTGTTTGTCATGTCTTGGCAACTATAATGTCTGTTGGAGTTGTCTTACACATTCGTCAAGTAATATAGCAACATCAAGTCACAGAGAAATTAGTAAAACAGGAAAGGGAAGCTTTTTAACATCTTATTTTGATTCTTTATATTATATGGCACACAACTTTTCAAAGCACTCTTTCCAAGCAAGTCTTAAATAAATAAATTTGGCCTTGGCGTTGATACTGTTCTGTCTGAGACTTGCAGATATGTGGATGATGAATTTTGAAATGTTGATTCAATTTCTAATATAGATGACGTGTGAGAAGTTTTATTATGTATTTGTGCAAGGAAAAAGGTGACATTTAGAGTTGCATTTTGCTTTTAACTTGCCTTTTGGTGTATGGAATCTAAGGACACTATGTCTTTCGTCCTTCCTAGGCTTCATTGTGTCATACAGATGAAGTTTGGTGGTGGACTACATGAGGTTTTTGAACATCGGCATTATATTCTCGAGAGGTTGTCTGCCGTGGGTAGGTGTAGACTGTTGTGTGCTGGCCTATCAGTTGTATATGTTTTACATTAGCACGAGTTGTTTTTAAAGTAAAAGAAAAAGAGAGGGATGCTTTGGAAGATCGATGTTTGAAGTGAAGTGGATCCTGGGGCAAACTATTCTCTAAGGTTTTTTCATTGCTTGCAAGGCAACACGTGGAGATCCTGATGTTCACGCCAAAAAAACCCACTCAAACCTGATGTTTTGGTGCACTCCATCGATAAGTAATGGAATGTGTTGTATTTGGTAGTTCGTGAGATATTTGGATTGATAGAAAGGCATCCAATGTTTGGAAAACTGCCCTCTTTTTGTCTCATTGGTTCAAAGGATAGGAATATCTGTTTTCCCAAGGAGTGGAGTTTCCATTGCTAAGACGAAGTCAGACTATTAAGTTCTTTATTTGCTTCAAATAAAGGGAGGCAAAAAGCTGTTCAGCTAGCTTGTTGGACTTAATAGATAGTCTGGATTGCAAGTTTTGATAGTTATGTCTTTTCATTGACGATTAGATATTTTGAGTTGTCTGCTTTTATGCTGTGTATATGCGAGGCATGTCCCTCTCTTCGGCATCCATTCATTGGAGTTTCCCTCTAAAAGATGGATTTTAGAGGTCATAAATTACATGGAGAATGGTTGCTACCGTATATGCAGTAGAAGAAAGATCGGCATGTGTTCTCCTTGTCATAGAAATGCCAAACATTAAATTGACTTGAAAGTGATGCGTGCAATGGTTTGTGTAAAAAGGTTCATAGGCATATGAACAACTATGGAATTATGAAATCCGAGAGTTTAGACAATTCGTTGGTGGAAGAACTTGTGGAACTTCCCTCCAATTCCTCGGTGGGAGACTTCAGGATGGTTTTGCAGTGGTGGTCCTATTTCATCAAGCAACCTGAGAGAGGCTAACAAATGCAGTGATCATCTTGCAGACATGTGGTTAATAGGAATGCTGAACTTGTGGTGCTGGAATATCCTCTTGCCGAAATGAGGGCATTGTTGGATGCGACGTTGCTGAGAATTTGAGGGACTTTAGCTTCTTGTTCTTTTCCGTTAAGAGTACCTAGAAAAACAAGAGAATAACTTCAAACACACTTTTTCTCAAAAACAACAACTCAAGAGTTAAAATATAACGTAGAATTTAGTGCACAAGATAACTTATAGAGTAGTTATAGAAAATATCATTAATATTTGGAACCTAATATGGCCCACTAAAGCAACTCCTTAAATTAATGAAACCAACCCATAACGATTGAAGGTGGGAGATGGAATAGAAAAAGATTGAACGTGGGTATTGTGTATGTTGAATTATCTAAGAAGCATCCTTAATGGGTCCAATTACTATGGTAATCAACTATAGAGTTTCCTAGCAAAACTGATCCTGTTTTTTATCAGCGATTGTCAGTATTGTTAGAGTAGTTAGATTAGTACCTTGGAAGACTTACTTTCTCGTGGCACATAAGTGCACTCCTAATGCCATTGGGTCAAATGCCTCTTGGCTAGCAAAAATGATCATTACTCTTCATTTGTTGAATACCGATTGCCATGGCGGATAATTTGTTGAATACCGATTTCGAGCAGGCACGGACATGCACTTGTGAAAATACATAATATGATACTAATATTTATAGCTACATATAGATACATAAATCGACACCAAACGGTCCACTTCAGTTCTAACTTCTAACCATGGTTTTAAAGTTGAGAACCAAGAATCTAACCAAAATTATCGGTTCTTATTTTTCAAAACCATAACCAGGCCACTGAAATGTAGAATTGGATCTGTTTAGCGGTTACTTTGGGTTTCTTGGACACCCATACAAGCAATACTCATCATAACAGAGCACAATATACAAAAATTTGCCGAAAAGGTAAGTTCATGTCTAGACGTACGTGATAGATGTATGAGCGAGGAATGCATACACAAAACCGCAGGGAAATGTCACAAATTTGAGCATGCTTTAGCATCAAGTGGAACTTAAAATCCAAGTTCCAGTAAAAGGCCTCGTAATAGGACCCTAGAATATTAATAAGAAGGAAAAAGCAAAATTTAAGACATGGCTGCTTTAAAATCATCGAACTAGCATAAGTAAATGCAGTAAAAATAATAAACAATTATATTTACTTTAGGAATTAGATTTTAGTGGTAAATTGGTAATGCTATTGATAGACATTGTCTCACGTTCATTGGTTATGGCTTTCAAATCTTGTACATGAGCCTTGGCGGTCTCTTCACTCATTGCCATGTGGTTTTGACTTAGATGCTTTGACATGTTATCAGAGTTAGGCTTTTGGACACTTTGGGTAGGACTCTTATCATTGGTTCTCCCTCTCTGTGCCAGGATTGCACTTCATTTCATCTTGATCCTATGTTGTGAATTCGTTGTTCGATTCTCCACTTGTGAGTCCAGAGTCGCACATGTGGGGGAATATTAGAGCTTTTCCCACATTTAATTATGACCTCCAAAACTAGTCTATGAGTCTAGGGGCCTCTCTACTCATTGCCTATTGGTTTTGAATTTGATGGTTCTACAATTGTAGTAATGACTAGGGCAAACTTCACTTATACCCCGTGGTTTGGGTCATGTGCGGATACAACCCCTCACCTTCCAACTTTATGCCACGATCAACCTTTAAAGTTCAGGGACACATCAGGTTTTGTTCATTTAGGTATTTTGACTCATCTCATGCTCAGTATTTTGTAATTTTAGGTATTCAGGTATTCGTTATGTTGATGATTGCTTTGTTGTCTGCAATCATTTTCGTCGGTTCTTTGCACTTTGCAATTATTTTCCTAGATTATTTGCCAGTGATATTTCATTATTGTCAGCATTTTGCTGCATCTTTGAGCAATATACATCTAAATAAATGCTTTTTGTTGTGGTGTTGTTTGTTTAGTACTTTGAATACCCAAGAATTGTCTATTTCTTATGTCCATTCTTTGGCTGCTTGATGGTACATTGACAATGGGAATTTCACTGGCATATTGCTGAAATTGGTATCTCGTTTTCATTTCTGCCCCCCTTGCAGTGAAAACACAAAAAGTGTGTTGATTGCAGCGTCGTACATACACTTGAAACACAGAGAACAAGTGAAATACACCTCTGAATTTCCTACCGTGAACCCCAGGATTTTGCTTTCTGGTCCTGCAGGTTAGTGAGTTTGTTGAAGTGATTACTTATTTGTGGAATGTGATTCTTTACTTGAAAGAGTGGTGCTCAAAGACCAAGTTTCAAATCTGTATCTTTTTCCCCTTGGCAGGATCGGAGATATATCAGGAGATGTTAGCCAAGGCACTTGCCAGATACTTTGGGGCCAAATTGCTTATTTTTGATAGCCATTCGTTCTTGGGTGTAAGATAACTATCTCTGAAACTGTTTCTAAAAGAGGATTATCTTCTTTATTTAATTGTTTTCATCGTGGCATATGGAGAATCAGTTCCCTGTAATAACCTGATTTGGAAGTTCTTTGTTCATTTAGATATCTTTACGACATTCATGGTTAGGAGCCTGCTCACTAGTCATGAAAAAGTAAAGACTAATAGGATCTGTCATCGTCTATGGTTTGCTGTAGGGTTTATCATCGAAGGAAGCAGAGCTACTGAAGGAGGGATATAATGCAGAAAAATCTGGCAATATTGACAAGCTAAATGCTGGAGCAACTGACCTTGCTACAAGCATGGATCCTTCAGCAATTGAAGCAGATATGCCTAGCCCTTCAACTGTTCCCTCCAATGGCATGGAGTCCCAACCAAAAGTGGAAAATGACGCTGTACCCTCTTCTTCTGGTGCATCTAGGAGTCCTTTGTTGAAAACAGGTATGGTGATTCAGGTTTTATTTTAGGATACTTTTATTGTCCAATTTTCAACCTCTACTACTTGTGTGCCGAAAAAATAAAATACTGGAACTGTGTTATACCTTTAGTACTGGCTCAAGAGTTTTTGTTTTATTATTATGAAACTTTTAGGCGACAAAGTAAGATTCATGGGTTCTGGTTCCGGCAGCTTATATTCAACAGCATCACCTTTGAGGTATTATTTTACAATGATTTCTTTTCATTAGCTTCTGTTTTTCCTTTCCCTTTTTCTTTTCCACCTTAGAAGTCAAAGCACATTGTCTTTTTTGCGCATGAGAAAAAATTAAAACAGGCATTTGACTCTAAACTTTCAGATGATTCAAATAACAGTTTGTCATTTTTCACTTCTCACGAGGATGGCCACCTTCTGTGATGCAGGATGGTTAAGGAAAATAAATAAAGGAAGATAAATCCCTAGGCATCCCTGTGCTTAAGGACCCCTAGACATCCATGTGCCTAAGGAAGTTATGATATCCCTGTATCAAAACCATGATCAAACTCAAATATTTCATCAACTGACTGAATAGAAAGAGTAGAGCTTTCTAAATAGGCTCTTGAAAAGATAACAAAAAAATAAACATAACCTAGAATCTTTGAAAGTAAAATTCCTATAAAAATTAAAACCACCAAGTAAAATCTTATCTAAAGAGATAATGATAACATAAATCAATATCCTCCGAGATCAAATACGAAAGCTCGTGGGGCCCATGGAGTACTCCTTCCCGTTCCCTACAATCCGTTTCTTCTTCTTGTGGTCAATCTTCTTGAAGTGACCATAGTTGTCAAAGGCGAGAGGCGCCTCAAGGCAATGGATTGTTTCCTTGACTGGTGGGAGGAGAGGCGACTTGAATAAAACTCTGCCTAGGCGAGAAAGTCGTGAGAGGCGAGAAAGGCTCACCTCTTTCAAATTCAATCACAACCGTAGGATATAGGTTTAAGTTGTTACCTAAAGTGATTCAGTCATCAGTCCACAATCTTTCCCTCCACTCTCGGACGGCACTAAAGCAGCAAACAGGTAATCAAACTCCTCTCTCGATTTCATCGCTCTCGATCCTCTGTATCTCTCTATCCTGTCTTTCTCAATCTCATCCCTAACTCGAACCCCCCTTCTCTCTAACAACGATCGATACTCTGCAACAGATTCATATCTCTCTCTCTCTCTCTGCGCAACAGATTTCCTCCTTAGAATGAATAGAAGGCCAAGTATGATTATTACTTGCTTTAATTATATTTCAAAATGCTTGCGTTTTGTTGATTTTGACGTTTAGTTCTTCTATCTGCTAGAATTGTTGACTATTTGACATTTGGTGGATGTTTTTATGGATCTTTTGGATGGTACACTTTCTAAGATTCATTGGCTTAGTGTTTATTATTTGAAGTATTTGTGTGCTATTTTTGCTATTTTTCTCGCTTAGGTTCGCCTCCCTTCGAAAAGGCCTTCGCCTCGCCTCTCGTCTCTCGCCTAGACCGCGGCAGACTTTCTCGCCTCGGTGCGCCTTTCGCCCTTGACAACTATTGAAGAGTGCTATAAATCTTTTCTCGGCTTGCTTCTAATTCTCCACCCTTAATCTATTTTTGTTCTCTCGTTTCTTGGTGCAATGTGTTTTACATTCATAGAAAGTCTCTAATGAATTATGATGCATGCTGAAAGATTTAATTTTGTTTACAGTGTCCCTCTTTCCTGTCTTTTTCCAGTGTAATGTGGTATTTACCATGATCTCGCAGTTGTTTAGACTTGTAAATTATACTTTCAGGGGGCCAACTTTTGGAAATCGAGGGAAGGTTGTACTACCATTTGACGATAATCCCTCGTCAAAAATTGGTGTGAGATTTGATAAACTCATACCTGATGGGGTTGACCTTGGGGGTCTCTGCGAGGGAGGTCACGGATTCTTCTGCAATGGTAATGATTTAATGTGCTATTGTTTTGCATGTAGTCTGTCATTGTGCTTTCTACATCATTCTCAGAATTTCTGATGATCTCTGTGTCTGTGTCTCTTTGACTCTCTCTCCAGTTAATGATCTTCGTCTCGAACCTTCGGGGGCGGAAGATCTGGACAAGTTACTCATCAACACATTATTTGAGGTTGGCTTGTGATTATTTGGAATAGCTGCGTTTTATTTGTGTTTCAGCTTAATGCTTAGCAGCAACTCATTAGTTTCTCTCATGGACCACTTCTTCTCTTACACTCTTATGCAGGCTGTGAGTAATGAGAGCAGAAATTCTCCTTTCATTCTGTTCATGAAAGAAGCGGAGAAGTCCATTGTAGGGAATTCTGAATCATACACAACATTTAAAAGCAGGCTTGAGAAACTGCCTGATAACACCGTTATTATTGGTTCTCACACTCAGGCTGACAACCGTAAGGAAAAGGTACTTATGGTCTGATTTCAACAAGTTGCATGTTGTGGTGACATTAGTTTTGTTTCCAATTTATATGATGCTATGTTTTAGATCAAACAGTATCAGCTGAGAACTCTCTTGGCGTCTTTTGGTTATGAAGTCCATTTACTTACATACAAAAAGAAGTTTCTTACTCTTACTTTTATTGGCAAAGGTGAGTATTTACCTGCATGAGAGTCGAGCTTAAATCACACCGACAAAGTCTTTGCATTTTTGGTCCTATTGGGAGTTGACATGGCATAAGGAAAATTAAATTGGTGGTAACTCGTAAATATATGTTCAATTGGATTTAAAAGGTTTTGATCCAAAAAATAGAACTTCAAATGATGAGAAAAGGCACAGAATCGGAATAAGATATTTACAACCAGATAGATCTCAGCAACACAACTTCCGAATTGGTTGCCAAGTTCTTTTGACACGTGGACTGGGAGAAGAGATCGAAATCTGTGTTTTAATTACAGAAATGACTAACAAGGACATACTGAAGTTATAATTATTTTCTCCCTCCCCACCAAAAAAATGGGTATAGAGTAGAACCTTCTGTGTGTGCCACAGTGCTACTCTTCTCCATCCTAACATCGTCTGATACTATTTCTTTACCTCAAGGTGCTTTTGTGAAGAGTCGTCATGTGATGGAATATAAAGTGTGTGAAGAGTCGTCACCTTTTAAAGTGGATTTTTAGAAAGCCTATGAACATGTTGAATGGATTTCTGGATTAGGCGTTGCCCAGAAAGGGGTTTGGGTCTTGATGGAGGTGGATCAGGGGTGCTTCTCTTCTCGCAGTGTGTTGGTCATGGTTAATGGAAAAGCGAGGAAGAGTTCAAGATTACTAAGAGTCTAAGGAAAGCTGATCCGTTGTTCCCCCTTTTTTGTTTGCTTTGATAGCAAAGGGAGGATGGTCGACATGGTTAAGGAGATGGGCCTTGTTGATGGGTTTGGTCTAGGGAGGAGTAGGGTTTGTGTGCCTCAGCTAGAGTTTTTTCAAGGGTGGAATCTAAGCTAGTTAATTTGCTATATCGATTTTAAGGGTTTTGGAGATTGTTTCGGGCAGTAAGGTTAACATGTCATTACTTCAATGTCAAGAGATAACATAAAAGCCTTCTCTCAAATTCAGAGATGTGATAGTAGCAAAACATGCTTTAAGCTTTAGTTAGATAGATAATAGTGTTGACTGGTGTCTTTGGATGTCCAATTCTACATCTTCTGCTTATGTATCTGTGCTCCTAGTTGGCAATAGTCATAGAGTGGTGTCTTTTGGGGTTCATTGAGAGAGAATTATTAAGAGGTGGGAGTTTGGGAGAGTTCTATGTTCTCTAAAGGAGGGAGGTACATTTTAGTGAAGTCTGTTTTGTCTAGCATGCTTTGTAATTATTTTTCTTTGTTTGAAATTGCAATTCTTACAAGATTGAGAAGATGACGATGCTACTACTTTTTAGAAGGTAGTACGAAGGAAGAAGGATCATATGGTAAATATGGTCTCTCTTCTCAAAGATGGAGCGAGTCTTGCAGTTGTAAACACTCTGTCAAGGAAGTTTGCTCTTCTTTGTTAGTGGTTATGGAGATTCTCCTTGGAGAGTAATTCATTATTGCATTTCGTAATTAAATGCTACGAGGTCCAGGCTAACAGTTAGGATTCTCTTGTGGTTGATCGGTGTGACTGTTGATCTCCATAGAGTTTGTATCCCAAAGCTTTCCTCTTTTTTCCTCTTTTCATTATTAAAGATGGGTAAAAGCGAGATTGTTGGGTTTGGGGAGGATGTTTTAGTAGGTGATTGTATCTTTAATGTTTTGATCCGTCATGCGTATTGATTGTTTTGTATGTGTCATGTTTCTATTGCTCCTATGAAGTCTGAATCCTGAATCAAGTGAAAAGGTGTCTTTGTTTGTCATTTTTCATGATTTTCCTTGAATCCGAATGTTGGTGATGGTAGGGCGTCAACATTTCACCCCTTGAAGCTATTCTTTTGTTTATCTTTTTTTTTACATGATGATTGCCGATAAAGATGTTTCTCATTTCGTTATCGTAAAACAATTTGGGAAGCGATTATGTCTTGCAGTGTTATTTATGTTGTCTTTGACTTATAATAATCCATGAGTCCGCCGTTTTCAAAAGGAGGAGACCAAATCACTATTTTGTCCTTGATGGCATGTTATGTGTAGTAGGAGTGAGGAATCTTTGGATTACTTATTATTGATTACCATTTTCGTCTTTGTGGCATCAAGCATTTCAAAATGTGAATGTTTGTTGGGTGGCTCTGGCACTTGCTCCCAAATGCTATTGATCAATCCTGGGGGTTTTGGATGCAAAGAAAATAACGAAAGTTTTATGGATATGCATTTTTAGCTTTTCATTCTTTTGGGTTTTCGGTTGGAGCGCAATGCAAATGTTCTTGAGGGTAAATTTGATGACATTGATTCTGTGTGTGAGAGAGTGCATTGTATGTCTTCCTTTAGGGCATCAATTCCTTGGATTAATTATGTCGTTCTCTTGTGTTGGTTGGCATCAAGTATGGTCAGCACATGATTTGGTCAACGTGTTGGTGCCAACCTAGTAAGGATAATCATTTTTTGACTATGATACTTTTCCCCCCATCCCCTTTTAACTACTTGTAATAGTTGCTCGAGATAATGAAATTCCTTTTCTTTGATCAAAAAGTTCCTAGGATTGATGCCCAAAAGGAATTAGAGACTTCGTTTAATTTGGTCCTTTCTTCTGTATTTTTCTTCGGTGAATATTTGTCCACAGTATATTGTAATGTTTTTTTTTTTTTATGATTAATGAAATTGTTTTTCTTTCCAATTGAAGAAAACCAGTTATTACGACTGTCTTCTGTCTCGTTTCATTGGCAAATCGTTCATTTGTGATTTGTGAAGTCCTAGGCTTTTTAGAGGGAGACAGGGAGTATTGTCCTGTTGCACAATATTTTGCAGTCATAGAAGTAGGCGTATCTTGGAGTGATATGGACCTTGGACGTTCTATGCTCCAGGTTCGAACCTGAATCATCTTTCTTTTTGCCTCTCTAGGAGAGAGCGTGGCTTAAGCCTCAAATACATTAAGGCTATACGTTTTGGGGACAAATGCAATCTGACAATCATCTAGTGGCTCGCCTGAGATCATCTTTCTAATTGATTTCCATCTTATTTTGCAGTCGCACCCTGGTGGTTTGCTTTTCACAAAATTTGGCAGCAACCAAACAGCTCTTCTTGATTTGGCTTTCCCGGTAATCTATTTGCTCTTTCACACTTGTCTTTCCCCTTAATGTTTTCTAGTGGAGAATTGGATGCTTGATTTCAAATTTTCCCTTGTTCATTTAGTGTCCATTTAATGTTTTGACTGTTAATCTTTTTCTTATTTTTTATTTTCTATTGCTCCCTTTTTACTGTTTCCATCAGTTTCCGGCATTCGATGCATACTTTTGGTAGTCCTGTTTGTATGGGAGTGAGATCTTGTTACATAGAGTGGAATGAAGTTATCTTTTGAATACATAATTCTGTCATGTCCAAACATTAACTGTGGATTCTCTATCTCTGTGTATCCTTTGTCCTTTGTCCTCGTGTCGTGTCAATTGACATTTCTTCTCTTCCTGGTTCCTTCGTTTGGGGATAGAAATGATGACAATTAGCTTTCCTGGGGCTGTTTACTCCCTTTGGCCTATGAGATACCTTCTTTTCTCCTTTCTTCTTGTTTTTCACTCTTTGATTCTTTTTCCTGTTTATTAGAACTCTTCAATTTCCTTTCCGCCCTGTTTGATATCTGAGATTGGGCTTGGGACTGGATTATTAATCAGGTGGGCCGATTAATATTATGTTTGTTGTTCACTTTGTGGGTTGGACTAGCAGTCTAATTGGACCAGCACTTTATGGGTAGCAGGTATTTTTAGTCCTGTCCCTCCGGATTAGAATTGGTCGACTTTATTGCTCGTGATTTTTAACCTTAATGACAGGATTTTAACTAGATGTGTACTCCTCCGTCCTGCAATGTTAGTACTTTTTTGAGAATCCATCTATTTCAAGAGACATAATCATTACACCTCAAAAAGTGAAAATTCCAAAATTGCCCTTTAATTTAAAAAAAATAGGAGCTATTACTCTACTTTAAAAGAGAAGGACAAAGGATTTACCCACAAAAAAGGACAAAAATGGAAATTTTTCAACTTTTTCTATTTGACTTGTTAGAATGAACATCTATTAATGAGACATCCAAAATTGGAAAGGTGGACCAAAGTTATGGGACGGAGGGAGTGTTATCCAATTATCTGTAGTAGCCCTAAATATAACAAACACCAGTCATGGGGACACTACCACCACAGTGGACCTAGGGTTTTGGCTTCAGCAGTTGACGTCATAAACATTGCTGAATGTGCTCTCTCTCTCTCTCCATATATATTGACGCGTACGTATGTCAGTTTTTGGCACGTGAAGCCAATCTGTGGTAAATTTTCTAACTAAAACCACTTTATAGTGATATATGTATGAATATTTTCTCTATAATTTTTGGACTTCTCCACCTGTATATTATACTATTGATTGTGCATGTTTATGTGGTTTATATACAACCTGACCTGACTTCCAATTTTTAAGAATGACTTACAATTTTGAACACCATCCAATTGGGTGAAATTTGCTATCCAAAACACAGGTAGGGCCCATAGGGGCAGTATTGGAAATTCAATATTAAATTTTGCACCTACTTGTGCAAAGCAAACATATTAATAATTCCATCTTCTAATCTGGTGCAAACCAAACAAAAAGGGTGAACTAACACCCTTCATTGTTAATTCTACTCGTTACCAATCCCAGTCTCCATCTCATTAACAATCCTACCAAAACTACAACGGTTATCAAACGGGGCCATACAATGCAAACACTGAGAGATTAGCTCCATTTCTTCTGGCTTTTTTACAAGTTTTTGAAGGGGGTGGACTTTTGCAAGTGGTTACTGGTTAGTGATGCTTTTTACAATGTTTTTCAGCATGTTTCCCTGAACGTTCCCATTTTGTTTCGAGATTAGTCCCTATTTCATCTTTTCTGCTGCCATTTCTGCCATCCATCCCTCACTTCAGCTTGCCATTTTGGTGATTGCGGTTAAAAGAGTGTTTATAATGAGTTAACACTTACGAGAGAGGGCACATAGTGCATCAGTTTTCTTTTATTCCGTTTTTACTAAAGTTCATTTTTGCAGTTATGATAAGAATCGTGTTACGGTTGATGTTTACTTGAAGTTCACTGAAGTGATAATCTTCACTCGTTTGTATCACACATATTAATGAGCTATTTGTAGTTTTCAGTTCTTCACTTCTTCGGGTCTTAGGCATTTTCTGGATTGTCTTATCTAGTTTTTGAGTATGCAAGGCATCCCTGTCGTATAGTCGTTGTGTTTGATTTCATTGGTTCTCCAGGTGTGCATGCTTCTCTTGACTTCCTGTGCAGAGACTTATCGCTGTACTTTGCTTCTTCCAGGATAGTTTTGGGAGACTCCATGAGAGGGGGAAGGAGATTCCCAAGGCCACTAAGCTTCTAACAAAACTTTTCCCAAATAAAGTAATGATTCACATGCCTCAGGTGCGTCCTTGCTTTCTTGACAAATCTCTTGGCCTTTGGTTTCTGCAATCGATAATGGTAGCTGGTTATATGTGACTGCAGGATGAGGCTCTTCTTGCAAGCTGGAAGCAACAATTGGACAAAGATGCTGAGACCCTTAAAATGAAGGGAAATCTGAATCACCTGCGCACAGTGAGCATTTCTTCTATAATTGGATGTGCACTGCAACTATTAAGCAGTATTTTTCTTTATAGCATTGCAGGCGAGAGAAAACCAGAATAATGGGGATCTAGGGAATAGATCATGCTTAATGGGGGATATTTTATCCAGTCCGATGGTAGACTGATCATGTGGCCTCCAGAAAGAATCGCAGCCGTGATTTCTTCACTTAATGATCTCGCGGCCACCAAATAGAACTTGCGGCCGCCAGATAAATAGATCACAATCTTGTGGCCGCCACTTCGGGGAAGCAGCCGCATGGTCTTTATACCAGCAGACAATTTTTGACAGTATACCAAACAGAAGGAAGCGAAGGATAGTAATGATACTAAAACACATAAAACATTAGCTTGATGGCCCTTCCACCTTGACTCCCTCATGATCCATCCCGCGCATAATGTGCCACTATGGCAGTAAACATCAGCTTGGTCTCCTTCTCTGAATCATGTGATTAGGATTACGCATCTAGTAATCATCACCAACTGAAAATTCGAGTGGGGCACACATTGGCACTCGAAATCGTCTCATGAGGAGCAAAACATGGTAAAAAATAGTACTCCCTCCATCCCTAAATAAGTGTCCGGCCTGCAAACCTAGGCCTTTTAAAAGATGCATTTTTTTCGTATAAAAATTCTAATGTTTTTCACAACTTAAAAGAACTGTTTTCTGAAAAAAAATTGTTTTTAAAAAAATGAAAAATGTATCTTTTTAAAGGCCTAGGTTTGCAGGCCGGACACTTATTTAGGGACGGAGAGTGTAAAAACAAGGGTTAGTGAGGAAGCACTCCTAGACGATGAATGTACGGATTTCATATCAACAGGAGGCTCTAAGCGAAACTTAAACTTCAATGCTTCGTTTTTAGACAGTTTGATGCTTAGAGATGCCACATTTATAGATTTATTGATCTGTTGTCGTCTAAATCTAGGTCCTGAGTCGGACTGGGATGGAATGTGATGGACTTGACACATTGTGCATCAAGGACCAAACGCTTACAAATGAAAGTATGTTTGACTTTTGTCGCATTGAAAATCCTGTATTGCCCTTTTAAATGAATAATCCCTCAGTAAGCAATAAGTTGGTAAAATTAAGGTTTTGCATGTACTGAAGGTGTGGAGAAGGTAATAGGGTGGGCTTTGAGCCATCATTTAATGCAGAACACTGAAGCTGATGCCGATGCAAGGCTTGTTTTGTCCAGTGAGAGGTAATAGTAATCTTGCCATGCATCTTATTTTGTCCAGTGGAGTATTTGTTACTTTATCGGAAACAAGCCAATGACAGTGTCATATGTCATTTCTGGCAGCATCCAGTACGGGATTGGAATTCTACAGGCTATCCAGAATGAATCCAAGAGCTTGAAGAAGTCTCTAAAGGTAGTGTTGGCCTTGTTAATGCTAGAAGTATGTTTTTAAAACATGTACTAATAAAGGAAATTTTTTCTTTGAAGCATTCTATGTTTCCTTCCTATTTGTTACTGATGTATTAAGGGATTTGGTAAATATCAGGATGTTGTGACCGAAAATGAATTTGAGAAAAGGCTTCTAGCTGATGTTATTCCACCTAGTGACATTGGAGTTACATTTGATGATATCGGAGCTCTTGAAAAAGTCAAGGACACATTAAAGGAGTTGGTGATGCTTCCTTTACAGAGGCCTGAGCTTTTCTGCAAGGGTCAATTAACGAAGGTTTCACATGTTTCCTTTTTGGCATTGATTGTGGTGCTTTAGCTTGAAGAATAGTGTATGCCATAACGTATGGTTTTCATTTGCTCTACAAATACTTTTTGTCATAATGCTATTCAATTATCTCTGTTGGCTAATCTGGTGGCTTCTATATTACAGCTCAAATATTGAATTTGAAAACTATTTTCCAGACCTTATTCTGTAGTCTTTGTTCTATTATCTGAAAGGGGTAGAGGACAAATCGACAGCTAACTGCTTTAGATAATGAACCCTTTTTCTTGTAATCTTTGTTCTATTATCTGAAAGGGGTAGAGTTCACAAACAACAAACTACAAGAAAATAGTTCATTTCTAAAGCAGTTAATTTTCTGATTTTTTGACAGTTTGACTATCGTGTTCCTGTAACCATGGATTTTGCTGTTCCTTTCTGAACAATGTCTGCTCAAGGTTTATACTTGTCCTATGTTGGGAGTTGGACCCTCCACATATCCTTGTATGAGCGTAGCACCCTATTCTTCCCCAAATGCAGTGTCATAAAAGAAAGAAAAGTCTAACATAAAGTTCAACTTCAAGCTTATCGACTCGACTTTACACCTCGACTTTACACTTCAACGCACTCTAATAGAAATGCCAAGTTTTCTAATTATTGTTAAGCTTCCATATTTAGAAATGTTCTCTGGCCACGTTTGTTCATTTGGGTCTAGTTCTTTTCCTGTATTTCATTTTTGGTGGCCCTTTTGAAATTCTGGATATTCCTGTCTGTTATTCAAGAGACTATTCTTGTGACAATGTAATTCTTTGATTTGCAGCCATGCAAGGGTATACTTTTATTTGGCCCCCCCGGAACAGGAAAGACAATGCTCGCAAAGGCTGTGGCCACCGAAGCTGGTGCAAACTTCATCAATATTTCTATGTCGAGCATCACATCCAAAGTTAGTATTGAGATCAGGCCAGTGAATATCTTCACTGATTGCACCTCATATTTTCCAACTCAATTCTATCTCCATCTTTCTTCTGCAGTGGTTTGGCGAGGGCGAAAAATATGTGAAAGCTGTTTTCTCACTGGCTAGTAAAATTGCCCCCAGCGTCATATTTGTTGACGAAGTATGATGTTTGACTGTACTTTTGATATTTTTTATCTTGATTTGCATCGTTATTGAATCTGATATCTGCTTGTTATCTCAAAGGTTGATAGCATGTTGGGCCGGAGGGAGAATCCAGGGGAGCACGAGGCCATGCGTAAGATGAAAAATGAATTTATGGTGAATTGGGATGGCTTAAGGACAAAAGATACAGAACGAGTTCTGGTACTTGCAGCTACAAACAGGCCATTTGACCTTGATGAGGCTGTCATCAGAAGGCTGCCAAGGAGGTAAAAGAGCACTTCAAATGAGGCTCAGGACTTGAACATGCCATCTTATTTCTGCTCCCATTTGTTAAGTTTTAGGTATAGGCTGTATAGCTGATGCCGTTGTTCTTGTGGTGTGTTTCCCCATAGATTGATGGTCAACCTGCCGGACGCTCCAAATAGAGCAAAGATCTTGAAAGTGATCCTAGCAAAAGAGGACTTGTCTCCTGATGTTGATTTCGATTCAATTGCAAGTATAACAGAAGGATATTCTGGAAGTGACCTCAAGGTATTACTATTTAGTTTCTCTCCTCCTTGACCAAAAAAAATGCTATTAGTCCATGTGTGGAATGTTTCTGCCTTCTTAAAAGTTTTTTTTCTCCTGTACTTTTCAGAACCTTTGTGTAACTGCTGCCCATTGCCCAATCAGAGAGATTTTGGAAAAGGAAAAGAAGGTTTGTTTCTTTTATTCAATGAGCATCTTATTAACCTAGAAAGAGACGATACCTGTGTGTTGCGGTTACAGGAATTCTACTTCTGCCTAAGGATTGGCGATCATCAATCCTCAGCAATGTGTTTTGAATGTTGTTCTTTTGACCGGGATCAGGAAGTTTTGTAGTTTTATCAAAGGGGAAAAAAAAAGATTTTCTCATTAGACCGGACTCTTACAAGAAGTTTCTTTCGTAAGTTGTGGAAGAAACATCTGATTTGATAGCCATTCACAATCCTTTCTTCCTACGTCCAATTACAGACGCGGATCATTCTGTTTCCTTGTGTTTGCGTGTGTTTCTATGCAGCAGAGTCACTTCCTTTCTGAAAGGTATTCTATAACGATCTAATAATTAATATGCAAACTGAACTATTGACAGGAGCGAGCTGCAGCACTGGCAGAAGGAAAGCCCCCTCCATCTTTGAGTGGAAGTGCTGACATCCGTCCTTTAAATATGGACGACTTCAAATCTGCTCACGAACGGGTAAAAGAGGGAACAACAAAAAAGCAACAAATTTACATATAGTCTGTTTAATCATTTTCTGCTATTCTTTAGTTATTATATTTCATTTTCTTGACCGTCCTTTACCGGATGTTATACTAGGTTTGTGCAAGTGTTTCATCTGAGTCCGTAAACATGACCGAGCTCCAACAATGGAATGAACTATATGGTGAAGGGGGTTCTAGAAGGAAGCAGGCTCTCAGCTATTTCATGTGAATGCTCTGTCATCTGTACAAATGGTTCTCTCCCCCAATTCTGTACTTTGTCAATGTCCTAAAGGCCAAGCTAAGTTGCTGCTCTTTTGGGGCTGCCGTGAAGCCATTTTGTCTGCGAAATTTTAGTATAGGTTTCTTAAGTTGTGTCTGTATTGTTAATTTAGTTCTTGGGATGGTTGGTATGAAGGTAGCGTAGCGCTTGGCTTCGCCGCTTTTGTTTTGTTTTCTCCCCATCTCCTTATTGTCGCAATGTGAAGAGGACTGTGCTTTAATGTAGTTATAAACCGAAAAGGGAAAAAGAATGGTTAACCTTCTGCATAAGATTTGTAGTTCAATTCTTTTATGGTTATTTGTCAGAATCATACAATAAGAAATTCTGCATGGTTATATGGTCTCTGGTTTTCATAGTTTCCAAATGTTCATTTGAATTGAAGTTGAGTTATATGTGTATCGCATTATTCACGCATTAGCATTTAGAATATGGATTTTTTCTCAATTGGCGTGAGAGCCTAATCTAACGTAGGTAATAGGGGTTGTGGGTTTTAGAGCAAAGGATCTGAGACCTGCAACCCCTCTCACCTGTTTCGGATCTGAAGAGGCTTCAACCCCAATTATGAAGGTCAAAGATCACTCTATCTGTCTTCCACGATTCATAGTCGTCGATTTCAACATCTTACACACACAAACACACACACACTTAGGGGGTGTTTGGCCATCTCAATATTGCATTATTGTTGATTTCTCATTTTTACTGTTTGGGTGTAATTTGGTTTCTTCACTAGGCAAATGACATCCTATTGACTTGATATTTGGTCGAGCTGCTGTGCTCGTCAAGTTTTACAAAATGAACAGTTTGGATCGCATTTTCAAGCTCGAAACAAGACCTGTACAAAGAGCACAAGAGACACCCCTGTCCGTGGCAACACGTGAAAAAATAAATTATAAATTCCCATAAACCCCTGTCTGCGGCAACACGTGAAAAAATAAATTATAAATTCCCATAAATGGAGGTTAATACTTAATAGAGTAAAAAGAGGCCAGTGTAGAAGCCAATTTACCATGAGAAATTGTAATAATTTTAAAGGCAGAAAATATAAGTGGGAGCAGATTATCTCCTACTACTGCCTTTACACTTGATACAATACGACTCAAAACAGTTAAAGTCGCAACCTGCCCAAATTTCCAGACTCCTGTCTCTCTCTCCAATGCCCCCTCCATCACCAGATCTGTAACCACCCTAAATTCCGAAAACCACGATCAGTAATCTGCCTAACCAATGGCGGATCCACAATCTCCGAGTTAAAAAATGTGATCCATACTGTTCTGTGGGGGGCTGAAATCACCTTTGATCCTTTTTCCCTTATGTTAAACAGAGGAGGAACGGAACCGAACGGTGAATTGAGTACCTGAAAACCGAAGGGGGTGTACCTTTGGGAAGAAGCTTCGACGAACAAGTTAGTGTGTGAAAGAAGAAGAGTATATCTAAACTTTAGAGTGAGAGTATGAGGAAGAAGGTTCCCTTACCTGGAGGGGTAATCCACTATTTATGGGCAAATTTTGGAGTGTTGAACAAGTAGGCCGTGCCTTGCACGCACGTTGTACCGTTCGGATAACGTCACCTGTCAGAGTCATTAAATGAGCGGCGCTGCCCAAGGTCAGCAGAGAGCACATGCGAATGTTAGACATATTACCTCAACCGTCAGGTATATCCCTTCGGTCGTCATTGGAACCTTCTAGACAATTCTTGAGCATTAGTTGGCAAGAGTCGTCCTCTAAGTAGATATTTTACCGAACATGAACATGTCTTCCGAACGATAGCTTATCCCGCCGAACAACTCACAGTCGTGACAAACGATCAACTGATGGAGATGCAAGGAAATGAGTACACGTTCAGCAAAGACACCAGGGTTCGGGAGATGTTCGGTGGAGCAGTAGAACGCCTTCCTGAGATCCGTTACAGACGAACTAAGACAGCCAGATAACCTTAGGGATGACGTGTACATAGCAAGGGTCAGGTTTACCCTTGTCCCTTTTCACCTTTCCGAACTGTGGTTATTTCGGCCCACTACATGTTCACTTTATAAACTTCGACAAGCGGAAGAAGCTAGACAAAGTCAAAGCTAGTGGTGGTTGTGACAAGGCTATTCAACACTCTGAGCAAAGAAAGCGAAAACGAGAAAGGGTTATTGAAGATGACCCTCAAATGTATCGCGTCTCTCGACGTCGTGCATTTCATTGCATTTATCTATTCCTCTTGCTCCTAATCCTTGTTTTGCAGCTTTTATCGTTCTTCTGTGCGGCGTTGAGGTCACGGTTGCGTTTTTCTGTTGGGTTTTGTCGGGGTGTCTATGTGATGTTGTTTAGGTTGGGGGCTTTGTTTCGTTTTCTAGTTTACATTGTGCTATTGTTTATTGGGGATCGCTTGTTTGGGTTGTAGAACTTTGGATGTACTGTCTGTTTGATATCTATGATAAGTTTATGTTTCCTAAAAAAAACCTCGACAAGTATACAATCTCAAAAAGAGTCAATTTAAATGTATATTAGTTACTCAGGTAACAAATCAGGCCCCTTTGGCTTACCATATTTCTGTCTTTTCCACTATTTATGTTTTTAATTTTTACGAGATTCTGGCCACACTTTTATATTACATGGTTCATCTGAGCTTTTTGAGTCTTTTTCAACGTTTTATATCCATATTTATAGTTTTCTAATTTCTCTTGTCTAGCCGAACGAAGTGATGTAAAAATTATACACAAACCGAATAAGACGTAAAAGAAAAATAAGAAAAAAATATTGCCATAACATGGACTTGTTAGTTTTGGATTTTGAAGAAGGTTTGAGCAGAGAGATAAAGAAAATGTATTGAAAACTATACGCAAAGCCCCCAAAACGAACAAGGCATATAAATTAAAGCTTTAGAAAAAAATTAAAAATTAAGCCAGAGTGGCAGATTATCTCCTACTGCAACCCTACCGTCGATACAATACGACCCCACAACGGTGACTCACAAACTGGCCAAAGTAACATCTTCCCCCGAACGAGAGGTCTCGCAAAGAAGCTCAAGCATATCACTCTCTCTCTCTCTCTCTCTCTCTCTCTCTCTCTCTCTCTTCAATGTCCACTCCGTCACCAGATCTGTAACCACCCCAAAGTCCAAACCCCCAAAATTCAACCGAATCCAATGGCGGATCTACAATCTCCGCCGCCGCCTCGCTCCACCTCCAACACGACGGACCTCTTCGGCGACCCCATCGACTCCCACCCCAACTGGTTCAACCAGTCCTCATTCCTCCTCCCCTCCTTCGACTCCAACGCCTACATCGCCGACCTCCGCACCTTCGTCCCCTTCGACACCCTCCGCTCCGAGCTCCGCTCCCACCTCTCCTCCCTCAACCGCGAGCTCGTCGACCTCATCAACCGCGACTACGCCGACTTTGTTAATTTGAGTACCAAGCTCGTCGACGTGGATGCGGCCGTGGTCAGGATGCGGGCCCCGCTGTCCGAGATCCGGGAGAAGATCGTGGCGTTCCGGGGCGCGGTGGAGGGCTCGCTCGCGGCGTTGAAGGGCGGGTTGAGGCAGCGGGCCGAGGCCGCCGCCGCGAGGGAGGTGCTGGAGTTATTGCTCGACACGTTTCATGTCGTGTCCAAGGTAATAATTATTGGTTTTGCAATTCGATTGGATATTTGAATTTAGACTCCGTTGGGGCTGGTCTGTGCAGAGTTTTGCTTGGGCTTTAATTGGGCATGTAATTGGTCCTAGGGTTTAGTTATAGGTGTGCGTAGGCTGGCCAGACACCCGAGTTATAAAAAAAAATAAAAAATGATTCGGACTCGAGCCTTTTGTGTATGCGTTTTATTGAGTTGATGAGGTAACAAATGCGATTGAAAATGCATCGAGTGAGTTTTAGATCTCGGTTTATTCAGGTTTTAGAATCTGTTTTTGAACTTTGTGGAACGAAAAAATAGAAAAAAAATTGTCACATAAGGCGCTAGCTAGCACGTTGAGGATTGAGAGTGCGAGTGGACAATAAAGGATTTAGAGCGGGAGCGGGGGGTCTACTCACAGATTATGTGACTAAGCTCTGGCCTTTTGTGTTTGTGTTTTATTTAGTTGATGTGTTTGAAACATAGTTGTCAAGGGCGAGAGGTGCACCGAGGCGCAAAATCCTGTTGGGGCCTAGGCGAGAAGCGCAAAGCGAGGCGCCCTACGCGGAAAAAAAGGAAAAACAGCATACACCAATATTTCAAATAATAGACACTAAGCCAATGAGTTTTAGAAAGCATGCCATTCAAATTTACAAAAAGATAAGTAAACTAAACACAATCAAATATTTGAAGAAGAAGAAGATGATGGACTGTTTTGTTTACAAAAAGATCAGATTTTTACCTGTTGGCTGTTGATAACAAAAAGATCAGATCAAGAACAACTAAACACAGTTCACTGTTAGAGTCAATCGTGATAGAGAGGGGAGCAAGATGAACTTGCGTCGATCAACAGAGACCAAAGAGAGTCGAGTTGGAGATTGAGATAGACCAGAGACAGTCGAGAGGCGAGAGGGTCGAGAGAGGTCGATCAAGATATATTTTTACCTGTGAGTCGACTGTTGGCTGCTGGTTGATCGAGATAGAGAAGGGATTCCCTGTTTTGCTTCGTTTGCTGCTGTTCAATAGAGAGACAACCGACTGAAAGGTACTAATATGTTTAACCTAATCTTTGATCCAACGGCTGTGATTAAAATTGAAAGAGGCGCTCCTCTGCGCCTTTCGCACAGTCGTGTGCCTTTTGCGACTTGTCTGCGCTTCTTTCAATGTGCGTTGCCTCTCCTCATGCTAGGTGCAGCACCTTGCACCTCTGCGCACCTTTGACCACTATGGTTTGAAAATGGATGGAGCTTGGTTTAGATCTCGGATCATTTGGGTTTTAGAATCTGTTTCTCAAACTTTGGTTTTGTGAGAAAGTAGAAATTTTGGTTGGTTGATGGTTTTCTAGACTTGTGTGTTTGCATTAAAAAGATGGTTTCATGTCCTCGGAGAACGATGCTACTGAACAATTGAATAAGTTAGATAGGAAACGATGTGAGTTCTTTATGTTAACAACGGTTTTTGGAAAGCTGCAATGATGCCGGGAGTAATTGAGATATTATGTTAATGAGAAATGTGTTTCTAGAATGGAAGGAACTAGTTTTGAATCTCGGATTATTCAGTTGTTGCACACTGTTTTCTAACTTCATTTTGTCGGAAAGTAGGAAAGTTGTTTAGTTTACGGTTTTCTGGACTAGCGTTTTGCATTCAAAAGATGGTTTCATATTCTGGAATCTGGAGAAGCATTTGCTGTAAAGAATGAAGTGGTTTTTATTGGTAGTAAGTGTTTTGCAAAGGTAATTTGAAAAACTGCAAAACAGGGAGTAGTAGAGATATTCATATGTGGAAATGCCTATTTGGATTCTGTTCATTAGCTGTAAGCCCGTGAATGTGTAAGGTAAGTGCAGAGATTCCTACTGATAATTTGGTTCTTCGGAAATGCAGGGAATAAACTAAGGAGGTTTTGTAACTTTGGATTTCTTATTTCTATTGCAGTCTTCATCCCTGCAACTGCACGAATCTATTTGTTTTTTTTCATTGGCCTTTGGGCTTTTTTTTGAAAATCTATTATGTGAAACTGCAGGTTGAGAAACTGATAAAGGAGCTGCCCAGTGTACCTGCCGATTGGACCAATGGAGATATTAATTCTGCAGAAAAGGATCACTTAAGCAACGGAATCTCCTTACAATATACCGAAAATGGAACAAATCTCAGGGAGACTCAAAGCATGCTTTTGGAGAGAATTGCCAGTGAAATGAATCGGTTGAATTTCTACATCACTCAGGCACAGGTCTATCTTGCTTTCACCCTTGCGTTAACTCTATTAGCTTTCTCGTGGTTATTAGTTTTCCCTTGTAACCGTTGCAGCAACAATCTTTTCTCAGCAGTTGCATCTGTTATATGTTATGAGATCTTTAGTATTTTAGGGTCTGTTTGTGTTACTCATGAGTTATCAGCTAGTTGTTATGAGTAATTTGTTGTGGAACTAGCTAAGAAGGTGGCCCAAGTTCTTTTTTTTTTGTTTTGATACTGTTACAGAACACATTTGGTACGCTTCAAATTTGTAGGAAATTCACTCCGATTTAGTAACCAGTTAGGATTCTGATGACCAGTTATCCCTTCTACTCTTTAACAAAGAAGCTTCGTCTATTAGGAGGGGAGGAGCATCTAGGAGGGCGATAGATGCTGTAAGTTTTAAGTCATTTAGTTTGTCCTTGATGGTCTGAGAACTTGAGAGGTAGATGTGTTGTATTTTTTATGAACTTTGGAAATTGAAATAATAAGACTTGAGTGGATTTTGCATTTAAGAGGATTTAGTACATTTCAAATTTCACTTTAGAGCAATCTATGTCTGTACAGTAGTTATAGGCTAACTCACAGCGAACGAACTCCATTCCTTCTAGCATTACAAGAACCATATTGAACAACGTTGGAAGATATCCAAGAATATGCATCATTTTATTCTGTTTCCCTAATCTTGACATTGTTGGTTGGTCAGTTGTGTATTTTCAACTACTTTATATCCAGATTTCCCTCTCTACTTTTTAACTGCAAAAGTTGGAAAATTGTGTCTCTCTGTACCGGGAATAGCGACAATATACGAATATGTAAATGCCATCAATGCTTTACGGTTGTACCAATAATTTCCAGTGAGACTGGCTAATTGAACTGTAATACCAGATGCCCCTGTTTGTGAAGATGGTAATTAGTATGATTGGACCATTGTTCATCAATTCCTTCTGTGGCAGAGAGGATTGTTTCCTTCTATTCATTGGTGCTGGTTTTGTGCATGATGGGGGTATAGTTTATATCCTGACGAGAAGTCGTACTTGGAGTTTTCTGAGTGGTTTTGCTAATAACTCACACCTTTTTCTTTTGTACATTACGGCAGTACAGAACCTTCCTTTCATTGAGAACATGGAGAAGAGGATACAGAATGCTAGCCAACTCTTGGATGCTAGCTTGAGGCACAGTTTTGTAGATGGACTGGAACACAGGGACGCAAATGCGGTATACAATTGCTTACGGGCATATGCGGCTATTGACAACACTAGGGGTGCTGAAGAGATTTTCCGCTCAACTGTTGTGGCACCCTGTATTAGGAAAGTTATTCCACATAGTTCATCAGGGGTGGTTGGTGGGGCATTAGGAGATGAACTTGAGGAGGACTATAAACAAATTAAGCAGTACATACAAAAGGATTGTAAATTTGTTCTTGAAATTTCCTCTACAGGTATGTGATAAACATCAAGTATTGCATCCAATAACATAATATAAAGCCTTATTCAAACTGTTTGGTTGGTGTGCAGAAAATTCAGGTTTACATGTATTTAGCTTCCTGGCCAATTCGATACTTAAAGAAATACTCTCAGCGATCCAAAAGGGAAAACCAGCAGTCTTTTCTCCTGGAAGACCTACAGAATTCCTGAAAAATTACAAATCAAGCCTAGATTTCCTGGCTCATTTGGAAGGTAGACCCTTTCCTTAAAATCAAATTGTTTGGATATCCAATGTAGTTGCAACTTGCAAGACTTGTGTCTCGTGTCTGTATGTGGCGACCGCTAAAAATCACCTTTGTTATGTGCATTTATGTTGTTTATTCTTGTTTATAACATCATTTGTCATGCAAGGCTACTGTCCATCCAGATCTGCTGTTGCCAAGTTTCGAGCCGAGGCTGTCTACATTGAGTTCATGAAGCAATGGAATGTTGGGGTCTATTTCTCGTTGAGGTACTCAATGCTGTTCTTTGAAAGCTTTTGCATTGTCATAATTGTGAAATTTAATATTTGCCATGCAACAGAAAGGAAGGGAAGACATGCATGACTAACATAATTTCAATTACTCCAGGTTCCAGGAAATAGCTGGGTCTTTAGATTCTGCACTTCTTATCCCAATTCAAATCTTACATTCAGACAAGGGAAATTCACAACATCTAACACTAAATCAAAGCGCTACTCTTTTGGAATGCTTGATGTCATGCTGGAGAGAAGACGTACTTGTCCTTTCTTGCTCTGACAAGTTCCTTCGTTTGTCTTTACAACTTATTTCTAGGTCAGTTTGTGTCTGAAACATTGCTGTTGCATTTTCTTTGTATTAACTAATTTGCTGACATGTGGTAATATGTTTCACTTATAGGTACTCCCATTGGGTGTCAGCTGGACTAGCTGCTCGCAAAGCCGGTAATGCTGGCTCCACTCCTGGATCTGAATGGGCTATTTCTGCTGTGCCAGATGATTTTATCTATGTATGTAGCTTTTCTTGATTTTATTATATCAGGCTCTCTTTTGTTGGAATGAGCGTATTATGATTTTTCTCCTTTCGTTTATTTTCTTTGAACATATCGTCGCCAATTTTAATTCTACTCTGTTTAGGGTTTGCCTTGGGTTGAGTTCCCAGATGTGGGCTGAGGATAAATCCTTGTTTCTTACTTCTTAAAAATGCTTTTTTGTTTCTGCTTCCCTTCTTAAATTCCAAGTCCAAACTTAATTGAGTTATTTTTTTGATAAACTGCTGGATATGGTTTCTTTTATAGCTCTCGTGTTGTCATTTTTTGACAAGCCCAATATGCGTGCTACTTTGTTTGAAGTTATTACACTTACGCCAAGAGATTTAGACCATCCAATAGGCGCAATGCTCAGTAGATGATTATGCTTGGCTACATAATGATGGTTGTGATATGCTGCAGATAATCCACGATTTAAATTGTCTGGCGGAGAGAATTTGTGGTGATTTCCTGGGACATGTAGTCGAGGTACTTAGTTCAAGCTCCTCTGAAGTTCTAGATCTTGTAAAGCAAAGCATTTTAGAGGGTGGAGCATCTCTGAAGGATCTTATACCCAAAGTGATTAATTCAATAATACAAACAGTGGTTGAGAAATCTGTGGAGGTAAGCTACATACTTTATGAAAGGTTAAATTTGACTACTTACCCCATGATACATGGGTGAAGGGATCATGTAAATTACTGAATGTTTATCTTATGTGGGGATGCTATGAACATTTAGCAATTTGACTTGTGATCTTCCGAAATTGTCTTAATTATGTATACTTACATAGTTCTACTCCGTTATTGGTCTTTAATATGTTTTGCTCTACAATATTTTAGGACTTGAAACAATTGAAGGGAATAACGGCAACTTACAGGATGACAAATAAGCCTCTTCCTGTTAGGCATTCACCATATGTGTCAGGTGTACTGCGCCCTTTGAAGGTTAGTAGTCTTGTGCTTTGTACCATTCGTAAATTGGTTCTTCCACCTGTTATTGCCATTGCGATTGCCATTGCCATTGCTGGGCCATTTAGTTAATGAATCTTTGCTAAAGAACCAGTATTAGGCTAGTCAAATGCACAAGTTCGCGCTGAATGACTGAATCCTTTTGGCTGTTGTCGCAGTTAGACGAGTTTATATTCTTGTACAAAGTCGTCCTTCTAATGTAACAACACTGGAAAGACATGCAATATTGATATGAAAACCAACCCCTACTTTTGTGTTCAATTGCAAAGTGGACCTTGTGGATGCGGAAAATTTCATGATGCTCTATGTTATCAATTGTTTGCTTCAAGATGTGCGCTTATGCAGTCATACTTGACATTACTTTCAAACATTGAACATTGTGTCAATCTACTCCCTGTTTTCAGACCCTTTTGGATGGAGAGCGAGCTACTGCATATTTGACCAGGGACATTAGGGATGAACTCGTACAAGGTGCTGCTTTGGAGATAACTGGCCGTTATTATGAGTTAGCTGCAGACCTCATTAGTGTGGTTAGTACGAAGATCACAATATCTAATCCTTTAGGGGAGTGAACCTTCTTGCGTGGATTTTTTCTGTTTGATTATGCTTGTGTTAAAAGCTTACAATATGGTGTCCAGGCTAGGAGAACGGAGTCCTCGCTTCAGAGAATACGTCAGGGTGCACAAAGGAGAGCTGGGGCAAGTTCAGATGTCTCAGACAATAATGTGTCGGATACTGATAAGATCTGTATGCAACTATTTCTTGATATTCAGGTCAGCCTCACCCTTGTGCAAATCTCTCTCTCTCTCTGAGAACATGTTTGTGTTTATTATCACGGAACTTTTTGAATCCGACTTTTTTGTGCATTGGGTGGTAATTAGAAGACTGTTCTGGGTTTTGGCTTTGCTTTTCTGATTTTCTTTTGGATATTCTTCTTATTGAACAGGAATATGGGCGCAACCTCTCTGCACTTGGGGTTGAAGCTGTAAAAATTCCGGCCTTTTGTTCCTTGTGGCAAGTTGTTGCCCCTACGAACAGGCAAAACACAATTAGTTACTAATTTTGGGTATTCAGCTACATCTTTATTGGAAAAGATGCGTTTGGCAGTGAGTGGCTGGGCCTTTGCCTCCATACACGACTTGCAAAAGAAGGCATTTGGCAGTGTGGCACGTAGATTATACGTTCTTTCAATCATATTATTCAATATTAGGCTGGCTTTTTGTTGTGTATTGCATTTTTGTTTTGTTGTGTTCATTTTTCAGTGGTTGCATTTTGACAATACAAAGTTATGTACTTTATAAATGAGTATCAATAAAAATGATATGCATTCTTTTTACATTAAAGCACAGAGTATCGTGTCTTTCTAGCTTTCCTTAATTTCGCACGGTGGTGGTAATTTCAATATCACAAGAACGAAAAGGATAAGATTGAAAATCTACACTCATTTTGTTCAGTGTCTAAATTTCGCACATTTTCTTAAACACGCACAAATAAAAGCTTCGTGACAATAGTTACAAGCAAGTAGCAAAGCCGTCGGAAGGTTAATGCATGCCAAGAACCTTGAACATAAATTATCAAAAGGTTAAAAGAGAGAACATAAATTATCAAAAGGTTAAAAAAGAAAACCAATTCTCAAGCAACCGAAGGGTCCCAAGGCTACAAAACCATGACTTTCCACCGTGCCATTACTAAGATAAAAAAGACCCTTACCCACGCGCCATTACAAACCCTCTTTGCTACAACATTCAAAAAAAGCAATAATCATCCACACACACCCCCGCGCCATTACAAACCCTCTTTTGCTACAACATTCAAAAAAAGCAATAATCATCGCTATTCTACCCCTATTCCAATGATTTTATTGTGGTTGCCTCCACAAATCAGATTCCACCCTTGCTCCAATCATTTTTTCGTGGTTGCCTCCAAATCAGATAAAATCTTATCCAAGTCCTCGAAGTAAGGCCAACTTTTCTTGATGTCTGCATCACTCTTGCTTTCCTGTGGAGAAGAGCATCATAGAAAAATTAACAAAAACAATCAAGAAATTAATGGCAAAATACTGGCATGATATCTAATACGTAGTACAAAGACGTAGATACACATCCATCTGCATTGCATTTATATGCTCATTCCAGATTATAAGGTGTCTCAACACCATCTCGTTCGGGGTTAATGTTCAAATCGATGTCTCCAAATTCTCCACATTAACTTAGAAAATGTTTGAGTTTTTGGAATATCCCACTCAATTCAGAAATCAAGCAGAAAAAATTGGAACTTTGTGTAAGCTGATGATAACCTTTTACTCGCATATAGGCATTGACGCATACGATTTATGCATGTGAGAAAGAAATGAAACTAAAGTCACTGTGAAGAGCAAACCTCGTATCTCTGGACCAAGGATGCCCATAGAGATTTGCACTCCCCAGGAGTACGAGTAATCCCATCAGACAACAGGTGCGCAGATATCTCTTCCCAAAGGGCCATTCGCCGCTTCACAACTTGGAATTTCTCATGGAGTTCACCACGCAATATAATCAGCTTTTTAATCTCTTCGGGCTTCCACTTGTTCCGTTTCGCAGGCTTCGAATGTTTTATTTGAGAATTTGGAAGTCCCACAGAATCGTCAACCTTTGTTTCTTTCTTAGGCTTGTCAGTGTGATCCTCATGTGGAAAAGATCTGTTGATATTCTCTACCACTTGGTCCATTAGAGGCATTTTGTGAACCTTAGTTTCTTTCTTAGGCTTGTCACTGTGTTCCTCATGTGGAGAAGATCCGTTGACGTTCTCTACCACTTGGTCCATTAGTGGCATTAGTAATGACCTCCCAAAATCATCTGATTGCTGGGAATCAAGAGGGGAGCTCTCTGGTGACTCAGAACCCGAAGTAGTGGCTTCCTCAGACAGAAGTCTTTCATCTTCAGAGCCTTGACCTGCGGTACAAGTAAATACGTGGTTGTCATATGGAAACCTACTAAAAAAAAGCTGGTGCTAAATGCAGAGAGGTAAACAAGGAACCATGATACTTGAAAGTAACCTCTAATCATCTACTCAACCCAGGGCAATAAAAAATAATATGGCAGTAGATGACAAAATCACAAATTTAGTCACAAAATAAAATAAATCAGAAAATCGCCTGCTAATTTTTTCTATTTTGTGAGCAGAATGACATTTAACAAGGGCATGACTTGGTGCACAGCATTAGGCATACACAGAAAACCTCAAATTCACAGTTGAAACAGGGGCAGAAAAGTGTTGTCAGATAACTACAACTATGGACCTGGACCAAATTGAACCCGACAAGTCTAGTAGTTCAATGAAACAAGTAAGCCCCTGGACATCAATTTGACTCCAATTTTAGAGCTACTGACAAATATCATTTTCTTCCTATAATCCTAGGTTAACTGATTTTGCATTGGCTGTATGCATAGAAAAATAAATTTATGCATGTCTACGCACCAAGACATGTAAAGAAGAGAAATGGACAGTAAAAGACAAGATTGAGAAATCAGAACCTTCCCATTCTTGTGTGGTGTTCACTGATTGCATGATGCTGTTGCCTTCTTCCTCTCGTATCTCAGTCGGCTTTCTCTTTTTTGGACGACCAACCCTTACTTTTCTTAATGACGATGTCTCAAAAGCGCCATCTGGCTTGAGCTCGTCTGAGAGAACTGCTGCCGGATTTTCTACAGCAACTGCAATGACTTCAGGACTTTTACTACTGTACTTTCTTACCATTTTTCTCAAAGACTCAGACACAGTTTTTTCCATGTGGGCTAGAGGACAAGCTACAGGACAGCTTGAGAGTGCAGCATGGGCAGCTTTATGGAGTGCATCCAAAAGCTTTCCTTTGTCAAGCCATAAGCAACGAGTAGTGATTCTAATTTTTCCTTTCAATGTGCGTTCACCGAAATTGTCAGCATCTTGAGGGCGCAAGATTTCCATGCTGCGAAGAAAGAGAGGAAGTTGATGTAAGCATACAGATGAGTGCACAAAAATCCTTCATTTCTGTAGTGTGAAAAATCTACCTGACCACTATAATACCATCGGATGCAATTCTTAGTCTCTCCCCAATGCAAAGTTCAGAGGATGTACCAAATGCTTTATCACCATCATTGTACATAAACTGCAATTAAAAAAAAGCTAATTCCAATGAAACTTTTATAAAATAAAGAATTAACACAACACACTTACCGATTACATATACCTGAGACATAAGAAGAAGAAGAAGAAGAAAATGGGGAGAAGAGGGAGGGGAGGGGCTTTTTTCATGATAACAACCTTCAAATTCTCCTTCCCTAGTGATATAAAGCCATTAGACAGCACTCTTCTGTTCCTCAAATGTGAAACCCCAAGCATCTCTCCGTTCTTTATAACCTGACACATTACCAGTCCAATTCATATCGTCAGAAAGAATTCCAAATAGTTCCTTATGCAAAGAGAGGTCATATCTTGCACACAATATGAATTAAGTCTTGCACGAATTAAGTATTTGTCATCATGGTACATCAGTTAATCATGTCACCAAGATCTAGAATCCCAGGCAGTTCCTTATTAGTGTGGCCAGATATTGCACGTTTATTACAAAGGCAACAAGACAGCACTACACACATCTTCCATTCAAAGTGGGGAGTAAAATATGTCCTTTATGGCACAAGAACACAAGGTGCTTATTCGAACTTGAAACAAAATAGAAACTTGTAAAATGCCAAATGAACATGAGAAATTCACCACCACAAGAAGGCTATTATTGTTAGAATAGTTTAAGTCCCACATCGGGTAGTCATGTTATGTAATGGGTCTCGACATAATATAAATAAAGCTCTTTATGTGTTAGGGTAAGTTAACACCCTATACACTTCTTTCTCTAACAACATGGTATCAGAGCCTCACCTTAATCCTAACCACCACAAATCTAACCCTAACATCATCACCCACCACCATAACCACCGTGAACAGTACTCGCGCAGCCGTGAACAGTTCTCGTGTACTGAAACCCTAACCCAACCATACTGAAACCCTAACCATTAACCTCAATCGACTGCCAAACCTTAACCCATAAGCTCGAAACCCTCCGGCGATTGTCAAAACACTCTCAATCAGTTCGAAATAGCCTGATCTGTGTTGAAAACCCTAAAACTATATCCGAAATCCCTCGAAATCCCTTTAAACCCTATACCCAATTCGTGTTAGTACCTGAAACAACCTCGTCGGCGACCGCCGACTGTCGCCCAGTCTCCGGCGACCCTCGTCGACGCTCGCGAGTCTCCGGCGACTCTATCTGCATCATACCCAGTCGATATTTTGTAGTTCCAAGGCATTTCGGAACTGGGTCTTTCGTATTCAGCATCTTCCGACACTCAAAATCAACTGGGTAACCTCTATTTGCACTGGTTTTGATTTTCTATGGTATTTCGAACTTAGATCTTTCGTATTCTGCACTGTTGAACGTCCGACAGCCTCTCTTGCAACTCTGGCAACCGATGGGTTGTTCTGTTACTGTGCTTGGTGTATTTTGCATTGTTGGTTTTGATATGTTGCTGAAGTACTTAGCAGTTGCTCAGAGTTCGGTCGTTTTATGTGGTCGTTTTATGTTGGTGGTCGTTTGATCTGTTTTTTTTTTTTTTACTAGTTTGTTGTTTAGTCGGTTGAAGTTTTGTGGTTATTTATTGTTTGGAGTGCCTCTACATTGTTTGGTAAAATGTCTGAGCAGAAGAAGGATTCTGATTCTGGTACTGTTTCTATCTCTAGTTCTACTCTCGTTGGTAGCTCATCGAGTGGTTTTTGGTCTCGCGAGAGGCGCTCTATTACCTCAACACCATTAAATGGGGGTAATTATGTTCTTTGGGTTAAAGCTGTTGAGGTGTATTATATAGGTCAGTCTGAGGATTCCTATTTGACTGATGATCCTCCTGCTACTGATGGACCCACATATAGGGCATGGAAAGCTATTGATGCCCGTGTTCGTTCAGAGTTATGGAATAGTATGATGGAACAGGTTGCCAATACGCTGATGTTCTGTGATACCGCTAAAGAGGTGTGGACCCAGGCAAAAGAATTATATTCAGGTGTCGACAATCTCCGTCGCACATATGACCTTCATCGGTCTTTCTTTGATATATCTCAGGGTGCTGATTCTTTTGAAGCTTATTATGCCAAGTTCCTGCGCATTTGCAATGAATTGGATATCTGTGAGCCACTATCTACTGATATTCAGGTTATGCGGCGCCAGCGTGATCGCATGCGGGTTACTCGTTTCTTATCTGGTGCATCATCTGATTTTGGTCCTGTGGGTAATCAGATTTTGGGGAGTCGTGACTTACCTTCTCTCAACGAGGTATTTAGTCGTCTCCGGCAGTCGTCGTCTATTTCTGCTCCAACTTCTGGCCGTTCTGCTTTGAGTTCTACTGTTTCTGATGGCTCTATCTTCTCTGTTAGCCGTGGTCGTGGTCGCAGCCGTGAGTTTGGGTTTAGTAGTCGTGACCGCGACTATGGGGTGAGCGGTCATGGCTTTGGCGGTCGCGAGTCTGGGTTTGGTGGTCATGGCCGTGGAGGCCGTGTCTTTGGTCGTGGCTTTGGTGGCCGTGATTCTGTTTTTTATACTCGTGGGGATCACATATCAGGGGGAGGTGGCCGCGGTCGCGGTCGTGATTCCAGATTTTGTACTCATTGTTGGGAAACAAATCATACGGTAGAGTTCTGTTACAATCTTCATGGTTTTCCCCAAACTCATCAGGCTACTAGCTCTCAAGATACTGGACAGTTTACTCAATCTTCTGCCGATAGTGTTGCTATTTCAGCTAAGGAGTACCAGCGTTTTTTGTCATTTCAGGGTGCGAAAGGATCCTCTACTGCTACGCTCGCTCAGACCGGTACATCTGTTGCTTGTGTTGCCTCCTCTTCTTCCTCTCCTTGGGTTATTGACTCAGGCGCCACTGATCATATGACTGGTACATCTATTTTCTTTGATCGACAGCCAGTTGGTAAACCATCTCATGTTACCTTGGCTGATGGCTCTACCACAGCTGTTACAGGCTTTGGTTCCGTCTCTGTCACTTCCTTTCTTACTTTGTCATCTGTTTTACATGTTCCTTGTTTACCGTTTAATCTTATGTCTGTGAGTCGCCTTACAAAATCTTTAAACTGTTCCGTCACATTTCTTCCTCATGGCTGTGTTTTTCAGGATCTCAAGACGGGGAAGAAGATTGGTGGGGGCACTGAGCGAGGTGGCCTCTATTACCTGACTGATCCTCAGCCTACAGCTCTTCAGACATCAGATTCTCCCTACCAACAGCATTGTCGTCTTGGTCATCCCTCTCTTCAGAGTCTGAAGCACCTTGTGCCCTCCTGTCGTTCCATTAATAAGTTGGTCTGTGAGGTCTGTGAGTTTAGTAAACACCGTATGGTCACTTTTTTAACTAGGGTTGAGCGTCGTGTGTCACGTCCTTTTCAGTTAGTTCATTAAGACATTTGGGGGCCTATTCATGTGCCCAGTGTTTCTGGCTTTCAGTATTACGTTATTTTTGTGGATGATTTTTCTCGTATCACATATCTTTATTTAATGAAAGAGCGATCTGAATTGAAATCAGTTTTTCAAACTTTTTACATGGAAGTCAAAACTCAATTTGATACTTCTGTTAAGATATTTCGTTCAAATAATGCCCGCGAAGATTTTCACCATCTACTTTCTCAATTTTTGGCTGATCATGGCATTGTTCACCAATCGTCATGCTCTCGGACTCCACAACAAAATGGAGTTGCTGAGCGCAAGATTAGGCACTTATCTGAGGTCATGCGTGCTCTATTATTTCAAATGCAGGTCCCTAAGTCCTATTGGAGTGACGCCGTTCTCACTGCATGTTACCTAATCAACCGTATGCCTTCTACGGTCTTAGGTGGTCAGGTTCCCCATACAGTGTTATTTCCTGGTCAGCCTCTCCACTCTCTCCCTCCTCGAGTTTTTGGGTGTACTTGTTATGTTCATGCTCTTGACCCTGATAGGAGTAAACTTGATCCTCGGTCTTTTAAGTGTATTTTCCTGGAATACTCACACACCCAGAAAGGATATCGTTGTTACTCTCCTTCTTTACGTCGTCACTTTGTCAGTGCTGATGTCACGTTCAATGAGTCGTTGCCATATTACTCGGATCCTGTTACTACCACCGACCTTCTTCCCCTGGAGTCTGTATTACTTATGTCTGTTCCTACTGGCACTGTTTCACCCAAACCTTTGCAGGTGTATGTTCGTCGTTTCCCGGCACCGGCACCAGCACCACCTCCGCCTCCTAATCCACTCCAGTCTGCCAAACTCTCCGTGCCCACGCCTCTGTCTTCTCCCCCGTCACCGGATCCGCCTGCCCCTCGTTATCCGGCTCATGAGAATCGTCGTCCCCCGGTAAAATATGGTTATACTAATTTCTCGAGCACTTTTCATCCTATTTCTCGCTTTATCTCTTATGCTCATCTCTCTCCATCCCTTCGTGCTTTCACTACTATTGTTTCTTCCGTTTCTGTTCCTAAAAATGTTCAAGAGGCATTATCCTGGTCTGAGTGGCGGACAGCTATGGTGGATGAAATGTCTGCTCTTCATACTAATGGCACATGGGAGTTGGTTACTCTGCCTGCTGGGAAATCTACTGTTGGCTGTCGTTGGGTCTATACTGTCAAGTATCTACCTGATGGCACTATTGAGTGTCACAAAGCTCGCCTGGTTGCTAAAGGCTACACCCAGACTTATGGTGTTGATTATTCCGATACGTTCTCTCCTGTTGCCAAGCTTTGCTCTGTGCGGATTCTTATTTCTCTTGCCGCCAATCTTGGTTGGCCATTGTTTCAGCTTGATGTCAAAAATGCCTTTCTCCATGGCGATCTCCAGGAGGAAGTTTATATGGAGCAACCACCTGGGTTTGTTGCTCAGGAGGAGCATCATAAGGTATGTCGTCTTCGCAAGGCACTTTATGGACTTAAGCAATCCCCTAGAGCATGGTTTGGCAAGTTTAGTGAGGCTGTTTTGAGGTTTGGCATGCGTCGAAGTCACTCAGATCATTCTGTATTTTCCCTTATGTCAGCTCGAGGGAAAGTATTGCTCATTGTCTATGTTGATGACATTATTATTACTGGAGATGATTAGAAAGGGATCGAAGAGCTAAAACATTTCTTACATAGTCAGTTTCACACTAAAGACTTGGGTAAGCTACGGTATTTCTTGGGTATTGAGGTAGCAAGGTCTAAGGATGGGATTAGTTTGTCCCAGAGGAAATATGTGTTGGATATTCTAGAAGAGACAGGTTTGTTGGGAGCCAAACCTGTGGAGACTCCGATGGATCCTAATGTCAAACTTTGCGTGGATCAGGGGGAGGAGTTTCCTCATCCAGACCAATATCGCCGCTTGGTTGGTAAGTTGAATTATCTTACCAATACTCGTCCTGATATCTCGTCTGTTGTTAGTGTGGTGAGTCAGTTCATGTCTGCTCCTCGTCTTCCACATTGGGAAGCTTGTATTCGCATTGTGAAGTATCTTAAGGCTCATCCTGGACGTGGTTTATTTTACCGTTCCAATGGTCATCTGCGCGTTGAGGCGTTTACTGATGCAGATTGGGCAGGGTCACCTTCTGATAGACGTTCAACAACTGGTTACTGTACTTTTGTTGGTGGCAACCTAGTTACCTGGAAGAGTAAGAAGCAGACTGTGGTTGCAAGGTCTAGTGCGGAAGCAGAATATCGTGCTATGGCTCATACTACATGTGAGGTTGTTTGGCTGAGATCCTTTCTTGAGGAGCTGGGATTTCGAGTGCAATTGCCCATTCCTATGTACTGTGACAATCAGGCGGCGATACATATTGCCTCGAATCCGGTGTTTCATGAGAGAACCAAGCATATTGAGGTAGATTGTCACATTGTTCGCGAGAAGATTGACAGTGGTGTGTTAGTTACTCCATTTGTGTCTACCGGAGCTCAGTTGGCCGATATCTTCACCAAATCATTGTTCAAACCACGTTTAGAGTTGTTATGTAACAAGCTGGGACTTTGTGATATTTATTCTCCAGCATGAGAGGGAGTGTTAGAATAGTTTAAGTCCCACATCGGGTAGTCATGTTATGTAATGGGTCTCGACATAATATAAATAAAGCTCTTTATGTGTTAGGGTAAGTTAACACCCTATACACTTCTTTCTCTAACAACAATATCCTTGTGGATACCAAGAGGGTTTGGGTTTTTCTTATAGCTTTTTTCCCCTACGTGCTTAGTGTGTACAAGGCTGCACCACTTCTGGCGTCGCAGCAAGGAAAGAAGAAGAATATGGCCATTGGGATTGTGTTGGGCAGAATAGATTTCCAAATGTTAACTCATTATCAACCTTATTGACTTCAATTTACAGCTAAAATGGGGAATTTGTTGGCACAATGAAGCGGAACCAATGGGTAAGGTGCCAAAGAAGTGGAAATAAGACCAAGCCCTAGCGCCAAGAACGAGTGAACCAAAACCAGGTTGGTCTTTCTCTTCCAAGAAGCATTTGTTTCGCAAAACTAAATTCCTTCCGAATTGGGAAAACGGGATATCTTCTTCGTCTATGACCTCATAAATGCTCCAAAGCACAAGAGTGGTGGGACTTATTTCAGTTGCCAAAAAAACACATGATTTCAAGCTAAGAAACACGAAACCGTCTACCGGCCTTGTGTATCAGTGTTGAAGTGTGCCGAACACGCGTCGTGTCACATGTCGGACACACCTAATTACGTATCTGAATTTTGCCACTCAGATACCTTGTGGATGCTCTAGGGCTCATTGGGACACATTAGGAGTTTAAATTGCAATTTTTAGAACTTGGCCCATAGTGAAAATATCCATGGATGTATAGTGCATGTATAATAGATTTGTATTTTCACAATATTAATAATTTTTTTGGTTTTTATCCCAATTTTGATAAAACCTATGTCTTTGACTTTTGTATGAATTCATAGGAAACATCTTCAATATGAATATACTTTGTATTTGACATGAGCCAATGTGTTTGTATCCTAATTTCCCAGAAAGGACATGTCCGTGTGTTTGTATCCTGTGTATGTATCTTTGCTTCTTAGATTTCAAAAGCGAACATTTGATTGTCTTCAAATTTCAACCTCTCACACATCAATTATTTTATTACATTACATTGCTAGGCCTGCAATTCCAAAATGCTCATATCAGGGCTCCCAATTTCTTCGCATTACTTTTCCTTGATATCATGCTTTGCAATATGCAACCATTGTCAACAATGTACAAGTTTTTGCATTTACTAGTAACTTCTAGGATCTAGGTCATTTTTAAGGTAACAGTAAACATCTTGTCTCACTTCTTTGACTTTATCACACGCTTTAGATGTACAAATGGACCCAATACAATGGGCAATAGAACTCTTCGAAGCCCTAAAATGATATGAATATGGTAAAAACAAAAACTACCAACAATGAGGACCAAAGAGACTGTTACACGATTTTGGGTAGAACTCTACCTGAAAAGCCAGCTATTATTGAAGTGAGGACCAGGAGACTATTACACGATTTTGGGTAGAACTCAACCTGAAAAGCCAGCTATTATTGAAGTGAGGGTGCCCTCATGCTTAATACTTCATTTTATTTTGGTACCAGGCGATGTGGAACTTCACTTCACACACTCCCTCATGCAAAGCATGTTCACTAAACAATACCAGCCGCGCGCAGGCCAGAGACACACACCCTACCCATCTCTAGTACCTAGCTGATACCATTTTACACGGCCTTGGGTAGAACTCAACCCCAAAAGCTAGCTATTGAAGTGAGGGTGCCCTCACGCTTATATGCTTCATATTATTTTGGTACCCAGGCGATGTGGGACTTCGCTTCACACCCTTCCTCACGCGCACTCAACCCCAAAAGCTAGCTATTGAAGTGAGGGTGCCCTCACGCTTATATGCTTCATATTATTTTGGTACCCAGGCGATGTGGGACTTCGCTTCACACCCTTCCTCACGCGCAGCGTGCTCACTCGGCAGCACCTGCCGCGTGTAGGCCAAAGGCATGCATCTCACCCATCCATGGTACCCAGCTCTAATACCATGTTACTTGATCTTGGGTAGAACTCATCCCCAAAAGCTAGCTCTTGAAGTAAGGGTGCCCTCACGCTTATTACTTCACGTTACTTTGGTAACCACGCAATGTGGGATTTTTGCTTCACAGAGACAAGCATAACAATCGACAATAGCAACTCTTCCTCAATCAATCTAACAAAGAGGAATACACATGTCACCAGTAAGCTAGTTTTATTGGTCAAGTTGAATTTGGTTTAGGATAATTAGGGCAGAAATACGATACAGAAACGCGGTGCTGGAATTGGACGTATCAGTTTTAGATAATAATCCCATCATCAACCAACCCAGACAGTAGAGGCACAATTGCCATTTAGCCAATGTTTCATTTAGTGATTAATACTCCCTCCGTCCCGATTTGTTTGTCTTTTTTCACTATTTGGGACCTTCAACAAAATTGTCTATATGTTTCAATCTATAATGATTTTTATATGCAATATGAATCTTGTTTGATAGATCTCAATTTGTTCTATAATATGATGTTTTCGAAATTATATAAAACATTATAGATTGTGACTTGTGAGATATAGACAATTTTTAAAGTGCACAAATGTCGAAAATGGACAAACAAACTGAGACGGAGGGAGTAAGATATTAAGCAAAAGAAAGCTAACAAACTTACAGTGGTGTGCCGAATCCCAGTTGATTTCCCAAGTAATTCGTGCTCTTTAAGGAATAAGAGCTCTCCATGGATTGGCAGAAAATGTTGAGGCTTCACTATTTTCAGGACTTCCTCCTTCAATAGTGAACTTAATATTTAGAGTGTTCCTTAAAAAACAAGTCAGCAGATCTGGAAATAATAACACAAAACGGGAAAAGTTTGTGGGACACCTCAAATTTGAGCATATTGCCGTAGCTGACATTGAAAACAACAACTTTTACTTAGGTGGCCTAGTTAGATTTCACGAAAGGAAATACAAAAGTCATCTGTGTTCTCTGTTTTAACCAGAAAAAGAGTTCATAACATTCATTCTCAGTCCTTGAAAGAACAATGATCTAGCCGAGAAAAAAAACCCTGGAGAAAATGATGATTACAGTTACACAAATAATCCAGCGTCTTCTTATTGGTTGAGTGGACAAGAATGAAATACAACAATGCTTGCAAAGGAAGGCAGTGGAGAAAAAGGAGGATTCTGAATAGTCAAAATCTCTCACCAATTCCTGACGATATCCGTGACCAGATGTGTGCAGCTGCTCATTTTTTCCCATCACTATTGTGGATCCAATCTCCGATATACGGTTTAACATCTTCATGACCCGTGTCTCATTACCAGGGATAACCTGAAAATGTGAACTACCAATAGACTAAACAGAACAATGTACTTATGTATTTGATACTCCAGGTATACAAGGGTAGGACCCCTTTTGGTGTCTTTAATGATTTTTTTTTTTTATAAGTTTTAATGATATTTCTCTATAATCATACAAAATATAAGCAAAATAAATCAAAAATTTATCCAGAAAGTCAAAGTAATCATCAACAAACTGAAACGAAGTACAATACAGTTAAACTAGAACTTGACAGCAAATGTAAATGACAGTCCCGATTAGCCAGAATAAGGTCCTCACCAAAATGGAGAAACTAGCATTATTAATGGACTATGAGATTGGACTTATGTTGTGTTCTTGAAACAAACAATGCAAACACAGGCATCAAAATTGAATACACAATATTATCCACCATAAGGTAGTCTCCAAAGCTCTTCTGACTTTCTTGAATTCGTGACATCCAGATTTTCACCTCAAGGAGCTCAATATTACACTAAAGCAAGAACAAGGATGCATGTTTAGGGAACAGATTGTAGCAAAAGTAAGAAATGGAAATTTTCAGAACTATAACACCTAAAGATGTCGTACACTGATGCATTATTTTTGCTTTATTCAACCAAATTATGAGATATATGTCATGTATTAACATAAACCACGCTAGACATTCCATTACCTTAGCAGAGTACAGAATTGTGTCTTCTTTACTCAATTTGAGGGAATGACTACTTCCATATGAGGCAAGGTTCAGTGCAGCACGCGTCTCTGCCTGGCACAATAGCATGTATTGTCATATGCAAGCTACACCAACAGAATTAACCAATACGGCCTACAATGCAAAGCAGCAAAATTGACTCACTTGAGATCCAGTTGTGACAATTAGCAAATTGTTTGGGGCATAATCATCAATATCTTCCACTTTCACCTATGCAGTGAGTATATGCAATGTCAGGAAGTGGAGAAAGTGGGTCATAAAGACAGTACAAATAAAATTTTGCGAAATGGCATGGGTTGTGGGGTTGGAAATCTTGCAAAAAATCTGACTGTCGTAATTGAAATCATGCCACTGCAATGGACATACTGTCATATTTCTAGCAAGGTCATCTACCACACTGTTAACCTATAGTGGCACAATAGCCCAATTTTATTTTATTTTTGGCAAAAGTCAGCACCGCCTACATTGGACATTAATGATAAAGGATGCATTCAGATATGCTGCTTCTTCAACATTTACTGCACAAAAATTGTATGACTACTACCAAACTATGCCAGTAAGCAGACGGAGCCAGAACAGTTGCACAATCAGCTAAGGTGATTAACTATCTTACCCGTATCATTGGAAGGTCAACCAAACCGTTTGGCAACATAATTTAATCCAACATGTCTGTTCGATTAGCCACTCCTCAACTCATGGAAAACTAAACTTGAGCTCATAGAACTTTTTCTTCTACAGTTAAGAAAAACTAAAGCCATCCACCATGACAAAGGAAATAGGGAAGCAGAGAATAAAGTTTTGAGATCCTTACTAGAGTAGATGGATCAATTGGTGCCTTTCCATCTTTCCATGCAGCATCTAGGTATGACCTCAAGGACATGCCAACAAATACCTAAAAGAATGGTTACAAACTACAAAGTCATTTGCCTCCAAATTTCTCAGGTGCGAAGTGTTCTAAACAAGAGCAACAAAAAAGTGTACAAGGAAGAAATGAAGCATATTGCAAGCATACCAAATTCCTGCCAGTCAAGTCGGCTGCAACTTTCACACTTCCGAGGCGATGTATATTTGATGCAAACTGAGTAGTAATAACCCTTCCTTTAGCGGCTGAAATGCGCCTCAACAGAGCCTCAGCTACGACAGTCTCGCTAAGGCTCCTTCCAGGTGAAAGAATATTCGTTGAATCGCTCATCATCTGCAGAAGAACATCAAGTCGTCAATTAAGTGATTTCCATCTTAACAGCTTCTATAATTTGCATAGTTTATAAAGGATGTAGATTATTTACAAGAACAAACAATCATGATCGCATCACCAAAGGTGCAACAAAAGTGCACATGAATTTCAGGAACTCATAACAGAAACAAACCCAACTGATAGTGCAAGTAGTGTAAAAAGTAAATAGAATAACTGCAGAATACTTAAATCGTCCCAAGAACCAATATAGCAACTCTCTCAAATGCCAGCACTAACTCCCACGACAATATCCCTGCCAGCTGGAAATAGCTTTGTGAAAAATTAAGCGTCACCCACAAGGCTGGAAAATGGGGACAACCTCTAATTCATCGCAACCTATCAAGCAAGTAATGTAAAGATCATTTTTAATTTGGGGTGTCAACCTCGTGAAGAAGATGATTCATGTGCTTGCTAAACAAAAGACATTGTTGTTTTAGAGAATGAGAAAGAAGTGTTTAGGGTGTTAATTAACCCTAACACACACAGACTTTATTTATATTATGAGATACTCATTACAACGACTCAATTAGCCAATGTGGGACTAACATAAGCCTGACAATATTCTAACAGACATCACCCACAGTGAACTCTGTCACTAAACAGATACTCAAATGCGATAATTATCTTGCAAGGTTCTAGAAACTCACAAAGCAATCCAACTTAAAAGGCACCTATTCATGTCAATAAGATAATCATTAAAAGCAAGACACCGAGTGGATGCTACCATAAACAATAAAGGCAACAGTGCAACACCATAAAGACTCTACAGACCTCAGGAAGTACTAAAAAGGATCTACAACTTTAAGCGCTTTTAATGATTTCAAAGATCCAACGACAACGGTAGGAAAGCCAAGGTATTTCGGGGCTTGGCACAAAACAGCGACTCTTACATAAATCCTATGATCTCCAAAAACAAATCAACACATCTCTCCTCTGGAATAGCTGACAGAATGGACATCAACTTGAATCCCATGCTAGGGTTGGATTCCAACAATCTAAGTGTAACAGAAAGCTAATTATAACCAGATTGAGCTCACTTACAAGTGTTACTCCCTCTTTTGAAAGTTCCTCTAGAGCTTCCCTATCAAAAACTTTCCCATCCAATGGTGATTCATCAATCTGTTGAATATATATTTCACATGTAACTCGAAAAACGAATGCACAGATCTTGAGATAACATATAGTGACGGGATAAAATAGCATACCTTCCAGTCCCCTGTATGAAGAATTGTCCCATCAGCACATCGGAGAACCAATCCACAACAATCAGGAATAGAATGGGTTACCCTTATAGGCTCTATTTCAAACGGTCCGGCACTGAATCTCATCTTAGTTCTAAATACTTTAAGCCTAGATGGAAGAAAGATCCCAAACTCCTTCAAACGCCTCTTAATAAGCTGTTTAAAAACCAGGGTGTAAAAAGTCCGTAATGATCAAGTGACTTACGAGAACTAGACACACATCACAATACATCATCAGTTGACAGTTTACCTACAAATACATAGTGCCACATGTCAAAGAAAGGTCTGAAGAATCCCTAACAATGACAGATTATATTGCCAACATAAAACTTTTTGGCCACTTTGTAACTGTAAAAATGAGAGGACATTTCAGTGAAAACATTGATACATCACATCTTACATAAAAGCTTATGCATCTATATGCATGTCCAACAAGCCAGAGTATCCAGGAACATCATTGTAAACCTATGATACTTGGACTTTCCTAAGGATGTGATACCAAATGTCAGACATGACACTAGGTAAGGTGTGATATATATGTCCATAGTTGTCAAAGGCGCGCCATGGTGCGAGGCGCACCCCCATCGCCTTGTATGACCCCAAGCGAGGTGACTTAATAAGGCACAGACTAGGTGCAAGAGGCAACAACGCGCGAAAAGGCGTGCTTCTTTCATATTCGATCACAGCCATAGGATTATGTTGTCTAGGTTAAACTATTACCTTTGGCCGTCGATCTCAAACGAAACAAAAGGGTCTCTTGTCGATTTTTTGTCATCACCACACATCATCTCTCCTCAGTCCTCTTATCTGCATCAGTCGACCTTAGAGAACTTTAGCAATTAGTCGAACTTTAGCGATCAGTCGTCTCTCCTCTCATCTCTCTTAGTCGTCTCTCCTCATCAACAGTCAGTCTCTCTCTCTCTCTCTCTCTCTCTCTCTCTATATATATATATATATAAAGGTACAGTCAGGATCCTATAAGGGATCCCTTAAATTATTAAAATGCGGACCTCCCCTTTCCCGATCAAATTTTGATGATCTGAATGTTCAATGTGTTCAAAACGTGATTTTAAGGGTCCTCGCGAAAAATCAGCAAAAAAAAGACCGGAAAGTGCTTCATTTGAGCAGTTTTTCATTGAACCATTCAATGAAAACTGCTCGGATGAAACACTTCCCGGTCTTTTTTTTGCTGATTTCTCGCGGGGACCCTTAAAATCACAATCTGAACACATTGAACAGTTCGGATCATCGAAATTTGATCGGGAAAGAGGAGATCCGCATTTTAACAATTTAAGGGATCCCTAATAGGATCCGTGGTGTATGAAATCCAATTAGGATAACTACTTGCTTCAATTTTATTTCAAATGTTAGATGCTTGTCTTTTGTTTTGTTTTTTTTTGATCCGCGATGCTTGTCTTTTGTTGATTTTGACGTTTTAGTTATTCTCTATGTAAGAATTGGTCACTATTTGATAATTGAAATTTGGTGGATGTTTTTATGCATCTTTTGGAAACTCATTTGCTTAGTGCTTATTACTTGAAATATTTGTGTTTGCTATTTTCCCTATTTTTTCCCCATAGGTGCGCCTCACTTCAAAAAGGCGCGCGCCTCGCCTTGCACCTCTCGCCTAGGGCCCAACAGGACTTTGCACCTTAGTGCGCCTTTCGCCCTTGACAACTATGTATGTATCCAACCTGCAAGTTGAACATGCACCTAGCAAGCACACTTTGTAATTGAAGTGTACTATTTAAATGCACAAGAATTGCATATAATCATGTTAGTCTTTAAACACAGTTGTGTCCTGAAAATGAATGGCATGCAGCACGTTTAATGCTCAATGTTGAATAATAAGACAGTGTACATTGGCAGATTAAAGTATATAATACAAAGAACTCTGAACATCTACTAGAGTACCAAGGTTCTTCGCTACGGAATTAGATGAATCAAGTGCTAGACACGCTTCGCACCCCCACAAATGAAACCAAGTCCTTGTTTAAATGGTTATTGCCAATGTATTATTTGATGAGTTAACATGTTTAACGCTCCCCACCTATTAAGACTGACATTATTCTACCATTGTAACAAGACAATTTTAAATATTAAAACCTTCAGAGCATACCTCCATCGTGAAGGATGAGGCAAATATCGGTGTATGGGAATCCAAAGCTGGAATAACCTGTTGAGACCCCTACGAGTTAATTACAAGAACATAAAGGCAGCGATAAATAAACTAGCAACATTAACACAAAATAAGGAGTTACTACTGACAAACTACCACATGGAAAAGTACAGCTCGAACTGCATCACTGAAAGGTAGACGAGCCTAAGGACAATTGTACTATGTTTCCTTAATCAAAGGCTTTTGATTTAAGCTTTAAATATCAATTTCTTATTGACCATCTATAAACCCAATATAAGCTAGCAATACATCCTACTGATAGCTGCACTTTGGCGTAGAAGATCCCCAAGCAGGCCATCATCAAGGCGATTGGTGAAAGTGGTTACCACTACACGCAATATCCAACCAATGGAACACACTAATATAAGTGCTAGAGTGCAGAAGCATGCCTATACTATGCATCCCCGTAAAGTTACTGGTATGACCCCAAAAAGAATTGAAACCATGCACTAGAAGCCTCATTGGCCAGCATGATCTGCTCCATGTTGGTTTCAAATGTCTTACATATTTATAGGGGCAATGCTCTTGTCCAATGTACCAAACAAAAAGTAGAGAGAAACCAAACACAGACATTGATCACTTAAAACTGGAAAACACAGCCTTCGGGTGCTTAAAGCTGGAAAAAAATTTGAAATTATGAGTGATTTATGTGACAGCTGATACAAAGTATAGAAAGCAAAGCATCTCAACTTTTAAGATAATTCCCAGCACATTTAGTTTCTTTTACAAATAGTAGTGACAACCACAACAATCTGCCGTGCACTACCATATTGGACTGGAATTGGATTTTTCACATTGATAGGTTGGCTTGAGAGAGGAAGAGAGAGAGCTGTAGCAAAGGAGAAAATAGAACAACAAAAACGTCCTTCACATCCAGTGAACACCTTTCCTTCACATGGTGGTTCTTTTTTCCAGCTAACATGCAGTGAAAGCTATGATCGCTCATTGAAAAAGACTTTAGCATTACCCTATAAGAATAAATTCAGTAATCAAAACTGGAAGCTTGATCCAACACACAAGGAAGATCAAAACAGAAACCATCAATAAGATTGAGTTTACCGAAGTTCATATTCCAGGGAAGTTGTAGAGGCCAGAATTCCAGTTCAACTATGCTACACATATTTTTTTTACCAGCACTATTAAAACTTTTGTTAGGAATGTTCCATTGGCTCACAATCAAATTAGTTACCTAGAGGGTTACTCTTTGATCACCACACACCGTAATGGAATAGTATTAGAAACACTTTTCTGTCAGCCAACGTCCTTGCACATGCTGTAAACATTCTAATAGGTAAGGCATCACCTAGTTTCTGCCCTGCAACCTCTTTCCACACCAAAACTTAAACCAATTAATTGAGCTCCGCATCACGGTATTGAGAAGTAATGAACATTATGTCCAAAGTTTCTCTACATGCCTTAAATCTTACAGATTGTTTTCAAACATCATCACATAAGTCACCAATGAAGCGAGTGATTCTCAGATGAACCTTTTAAAAGGTGTACTCGCAACTTATGCATTTGAAACTAGTGATGAACAAGTCTTCCGTGTCTGATACTGGCAAAACAGATTCACATATTAATCAAAATATAGTGAAAGAAAAGAAACTTTACCCAAGGCAACGCACCAATGTGATCCTCGTGACCATGTGTTATAACGACTGCTTCAATCTTGTGACTCCATCTTTTAATAAAGTTAGTGTCAGGTATGATTTTCTGAACACCAAGCTCGTCAGAGCTGCAATGCATTTCCACATGTGATACAAGGTCAGTGTATTGAAAAGAAGGTGAGATAGCTAGATTTAGCAAGAACTACATCCGAACTTGTGAGTACTCTATCAATAGAAAAGAAGCGGAAAAAAATTACAGAAAAATAAATGACTTCAAAATTTCTAGACTTTGGAAAATCAAAGTATGAGGGGAAACTCATAACCAGGAAAAAAAAAAAAAAGACAGAAAAGAAGCACGATGATCACCGAGCTAAAAATTGTAATGAAAATGTACATCGGACTAGTTTGGTAAAACTTACTCTGGAAACATAATACCGGCATCAATCAGAATATATCGATCATAATTCCCAACGAGCATGCAATTCATTCCAATTTCACCCAGGCCGCCAATTGGAAGGACACGGAGAGGTGGACCATCGGCCCCTTCATAAAACTGTTCCAACTTACGCTTAACAGAGTCTTCCATACTTTTTCCTGCCCCTTCCAATCTTCCTGATTTCTTACGGGGTACTTTAGGTACACGGGTACCTAAAATGGGAGTATAAGACCCACAAGCATGACATTCCATGTACTTCAGAAAGAAACTAAACAAACACAGAGCATTAAAAATGCGGGCTTTTTTTACTCTTAGTAAACTAGAGGATCTTAAACCCCGAAAAACTTATTTAGAAAAATCTTTGAAATTGATAATTCTCAAACTCTTTGTTTCTTGTGAGTTGTGAACTAGACAAAATACAACCCCGGCAAAGTGAAGCCACTCCAACAATTAGCTCTTAATTTTTTCGTATGCTGGTAGCCAAAAACAGTATAAGATTATAGACCGGTTTCCATTTGGTCTCCTCCTTTTTTTCCCTGGCAGAAATCCAGCCGACGAACTATATTGATCACTGGCTAGCTTCAACTAAACACGAAAAAAGACATAAACACAACTAACCAATAAAGAAAATTGCAAAAGTTATGAATAAAACGAATCAATCTTCAATTACAAGAGAGCACACAGAAAACACTTTTTTCTTTTATCCAACACAGCGACAATAAACTTATAATCACTCCCCCTTTCCCAATTTATTTGTCCCTCGTTTTATTCACCATCAAACCCATGCCCATGATCAAAACAAAACAAAAAAATACCATGCCTATCAAGGGCTACAAGCCAAGCCAAGCCGAGCTTTGAAGTATTTGAGCAGGCTCATTCAAAACTAGCTTAAAGCTTGAGCTCGCTCAAGCCCAAATAATCAAGCTCGAGCTCAGCTCGTTTACTATCTAGGTGTTTAATCTCAGTTTGTTTACTCAACGAGATTATATAAAAGATCCGAGCCTCCACAAACGAGCACGTGTTCTTATAAACGAGCCAAGTTACCAGTAAATCGAGCTCAGTTCGTTTACTAAACGAGCAGTTTACCAGTGAGCAGAGCCTCGAGCTGCTCGCCAACAGCTCGGTAATAAACGAATCGTTTGCAGCCCCATGCCTATGATAACTTGTTTATATCTTTAAATTCATCGCACTTTTTAAAAGCAAAACAGATTTTGTTCATACATCCAAAGCTTTTAAAATCTTATAAAACCTTATAAATTAAAAGATACGAGAAGTAGAACGGTCCAATGAATGAAACAACTCGAAATCAGTTGCATGCCTTTTGAAGGAGGAGGGGCGAGGGAGCACGAAATGCGGCGCCGGTTACGGTTCGGTCGGCGGTAGAGGTTGTACGGACAGAGCGAGAGTGCACTGAAAGCGGCCATGGTTGTGTTGCTGCTGCTTGTTCCACCAATAACTTGACTACTAAAGTGCAGAGACATTTATGATGATGTAAAGTTTCTCACTCTTGTTCAGAGGTTTCAGGGATAAGTAACCCTAAAGCCTCTGAATTGGACGAGAGAGAGAGAGAGAGCGCGGCAGTGGCGAGTAGAAGAAGATTTTTTTACGAACCCTGAGATATCTTTCTTATCCCACATTTTGATGAAGACAAAGTCACGTGCTCTACGCGTGATAACAACTCGTTCCCTTCAAATCATATCTTTAGGCCAGGTTCCGAAGTTTTGGACTAGATGAGACAGTCCAAATCTGAGTCATACATTGGTATGATTAATGGTCTGAATTTGCTAAGAGCCGTCCACTCCAAATTAAGGACCGGAGAGGATTCAATTCTTTTTAGACCGGTTAAAAATAATGTCTCGTTCCGCTTAGGTTTTTATTTTTAAGGGAATGGGAATTGGCTGTAGTGCACCTGCACTGTACTACACCGTGGAGTGTGGCCGATCCAGTCGTCCCTCTCCGCAAGGACGGCTCGATTTTAATCCAAGCTCCTACAAATTCTAGCCTTCCATTGTTCGGATGAAAATCCGAGCCGTTCATTGCCGAGATGGACGGCCGGATTGGCCGCACTACACGTGTAGTGTCGGAGGGTCCATTTTTAAGTACTTACTTCCCGCTTTAAGAGACAGGTCATTTTCTCTAATAATACATCATCTTTAATTCAAAAAATAAATACTTATTTGAACCAGCAGAAATGGGCTTCCTATAACTAAATCACGCTTGAATGGTATCAAAATGTAAATACCTAAAATTAAGGTACTGAGAAATTTTGAAAATTAAAATTCCAACATATTGATCTCGGTTTTTTTTTTTTTTTAATGCCGTGTGTATGCCCATATCAAATAGATTTTTTCCTATCGGCGAGCGTAGTAATATTAGGATGATTAGATTAACACATTGAAAGATAAGAAACCTTATTGACTGCAAATAGATTAATCTGCCCAATAATTAGGCAAGTACATAACATGTGATACATATCTTTTGTTACTGTGCATAAGCTAAAAAAAAAGAAGCCAAACACCAATATTTGTGGTCCAAAGTATTTTTGTATGTATTGTTGGAAACTTGGAAGAGATAAACTTTTTCACGGAGGCTCCGTGAACAACCTGTTCACGAAGCTCCGTAATCACAGCCGCCCGTTTTGGCATTAGACGGTCCGGTTTTAAGAAAACTATTCGCTGGAATAGTTTAACTCTTCACGCAAATAGTTTTTTTACAATCCGGACCATCCAATACACTTTGGATGCACGCGATTTGGCTCCGTAAACACGAATACACGGAAAGGTCCATAAATAAGTTTTTCTAAACTTGGAATCATATCCCGTAATAGGCATTGGTCATTCTTTAATCATAGTTATTCTACATTTGATAACTCAGTATCTCTAAGAAAAACTAGGTATGCAGTTAAAAATGGACTGACTAATTCGGAGATCAATTTCACCGTCCATAGGCAGGGCGTAAACTAAAGTCGCAAAAAATTCCCAATAGACTGTCCCCAACGCAAAGTTGATAGTACGCACGCGATTGGGAGTCAAAGTTGTATCTTCCTAAGGGCAGAAGATCCCCTGTCCGACTCCCCTGTCCGGCTCGCCTGTCCCACTCTCTCGGCCGTTGATCTCGCAAATCAACGGCTGAGATGAGCCGAGCACTTTGTGCTCAGCACAAAGTGCTCGGCTCATCTCAGCCGTTGATTTGCGAGATCAACGGCCGAGAGAGACTCGGACAGGCGCCTGTCCGAATGTGAGTCGGACAGGGGATCTGCTCCCCTTCCTAAGCCCAGTATTGCTAGGTAACTCCCACTGCGAGAGTAGGTTCAGTTAAACCAGTATAGCGAGAGTTCCTGCCGATGTTATTGAATCCAGAGAGTTGAAATGCACCTAGAAATTTGGTAGCAATTTGCTGCTCGAGTGTTGAATGAGAAGAAACATCAAAAGAGACCCTGGATGAACCAACTCAAATTTCAAAGATGTTTATACAAGTGAAATCATTTGCGCAATCACAATGGCAACCAGATCGAAAAAGAACAATGGCAAACATTTGGATCGCCCGTGTTCGGAAGCAGCTGAAATTGGTAGGGTGCGACAACGATCTAATGAAGTGCACATACACGTACAAGTTACATGAAGAACAACAGGAGATTCAAAATTCAGTTACAATCATGCCTGAATCTAAGAAACTCCACGTATGTCCTTGCTCAAGCTTCGGCATGTCCAGGAAACCATGGCAATCCCGGTTGAAGACACGTATCTGGAAGAGGAACAATGGGACCCAGAAAGATGCGCCACAAGTCGAGTATTATAGTTACAAGCATTGCAGCACCCAAAGCATCAACGGCCACTCTGGGTAGGTCCCATGGATCACCAGGTTTCTCATCGATCCTGCACAGGAGGAAATATAGATTAGAGTTGTCATGTACTTCTCATTAATCATCACCTTGCTTCTTGTTTTATTTTATTTTATTTCTGAAAATAGACCAGCAAAAGGAAAAACAAAACTGTATTTATCTGCTGCAGAAAAAGGAAAATGCCACCTCCCCTACCAGTCAACATTTTGGTGAGGATCCCTCCCCTGACCATAGTCCCATAATTCGCTGGTATGGGGTTCTGCACCCGCACTCTAATCGCGACTTGCCGAATTTTAAGAGAAATCATGTGAAATTCATGAATCCCAACTTCCTTAAGTGCGGATCCAGTGTTCTTACTCCACTGATGTTGGGTATATGCGGTGCTAATGCTACACGTGAATAAGCAGATAACACACGCTGACGAAAGTCAAATATTACATGAACAGACTATATAATTGCCACAGCAATGTGTCTATTCGTTGTCGCTGCCAGTGATTTGATTGAAAGTCCTGACCATTCTCCATGTTCTGCTTTGTACCATTTAAATACTCCATGTTTTTCCATTCTTCTGTTATCACTCCAACATAACACTAGTAAGAAAGGGAAAGTATATCTAAATCCAAATTTTTGTTAAGTATATCTTCTTTTATCTTCGTAAATTTGGTATTTTTAAAGTTTACAGTTTTTATGAATGGACATACAAATTATGAACAACTTGTCTTCTTTTTTGCATAAAGGGTACAAAATTTTGTTGCCGACTGTGAAATTTTCAAGAAACGTATGTACAACACATGTAAGTTTAATATACAAATAAGACGATCTGAGATGCTCCGTTCTATAGTTCTCTTAAATATCGATGCTTTTGCGATCCCGCTCTTGCATCCGCTCGCAAACGTAGATTGCTGTGACTTAGCCCCAGACCTAGTTTCAAGTCTCTTGGAATATGTTGTATATTCCATGAGCTTTGTGCTTGCTTTTGTCTACATATTACATGTTAGAGTTCATGTATTCCATGAAAAAGCCCACCATTTCTTGCTTCCCACCAAGGAGATTAAACCTTTGCCACAGGCTTGGAAATCAACCTTACACCTTGGAACAACACCCTAGGACCACAACAATGGTCGTTCCTAACTTTATTACACTCACAATAGTACTAAAGTTACATCCGCGCAATCCTATGTAGTCCACTTCAACTCTCTCCATGATCCTTGGCACTTGGTCAACTCTGGTCTGTGCAGCCGAGACTATGACAAGTACAAAACAGGGACTACAAATTGTTTAAGATCATACCATACCACGAATTTCCTGGTATAAAGACATCAGCCACAAATTTGACAGTAAAATTATTTTTAGTGTCAACGTTAAGGGCCGCACAGTGACTAGTTTCACCTTAACAGGGGTTATAAATGTACTGGAACTGACGGTAAAATCAAACGAGTGTATCTGGTGCTTGGTGTTGTAGGTGATGAGCTTACACATGATATTACCCATAAGGAAGGTTGATATCCCTTTAAAAGTACTAAGTCTTATTGAGCCATTGGGTAAAGTTATTCAATGCACCCAAGTTCCCAACAACACACATGCAAATGGAAAGAAGCAAAAGGGTCAAGAATTACCTCAAAAACATCGGGAAGCTTACAAAGAAGTAAATTGCATAAAACAAGGACCCGACTGTATACATGGATGCTCGGTCCACAAATTCGTAATATGGGAACTGCACATTTAAAAAAAGAACGTTAAATACAACAGTCTTCTTTCTATAGCCTGTTGCATGGTTATTTGCTAAGTAGATAACTTTGTGTAGCATGAGCATCAGATCATGAGCACACTGTGGAGAAGAATCATAGTACAAGCCCAAACCTAAGTTTTTGCACAAATTCAAATTTCCTGATTCTGCTAAATCAGGAGAACACCTAAAACCAAAAGACTACATAAGTGGGACATCCTCCCATCCCTAAAACATCAAAATGGAAGTGGTGATATAAGGAAAACTGATTTTACGCCCAAATAGTAGTGTGAAAATGTTACCCATAGAAGCCTACAATGACCTTGCAGCACTCTAAGAATATGGTGCATGAAACATCCCATCATTCATATATTGGATACAAGGTAAGACTAGTAGCGAAAATACCATCCCAGTGATAGAGAAGTTCCATGTGGAATGAGAGAAACTACAGCTTAAGTTCTTAAAAAGAATGCCGATAAAAAATACAACCACGAGGAAGATGCAATATGGCCACACCTTCCATCTGCTAATTGGATCGGATCTCAAACAGACCTAAATTTCAAGAATTGGAGCATTTATACACCTTATAACAATAATGAATGTTTTGGGATAATTCCTTTCTAAGAATGACTCAGAAGATTCTTAAACATATCAGAGTAAAACATTTTGGTACTTGCATTTCAAAGTTTCTCTTTGAACTTAAACATCATGTATGTGGACCATAAAAATAATAATAGCACTTATAACAAGTAGAGCATTTTTACTACATACGTTGGAAATAGCTAAAGTCTCCAAGTAAGCTATGAAATAAGAAAGAGCTAGAATCCATGCTGCCCTGATAATCCACTGAACTCTCTCTGGAAAGTCAGCAGCAAAATGCTGGAGTCTGCGAAGAGTTATGTTTGATGTAACATGGTAAAATAGAAAGCATACATGCGCCAAAAGAAAAGTTGTGTGTGGTACCTACAAAGAAAAACAGACAGTCAGATATCGTATTGGTAGATCAATGAAATGAATTGTCTAACTAAATATGTCTAAATAAGTTTTTTTTTTTTTTGCTCGGCAATTTGTCTAAATAAGGTTGCAGTCTCAGCTTACATTATTCATCCTCCATGATGGAAAAGTATATGAAGCTCCTAAAACTGTGAAGAAGTAATGCGTCCAAAAGTAATTTCCAACATAGCTGAAAATTATTATCCAGAGACTGGCCTGCAAACAAATTTAAAAAGAGAACCAGAAAGAAAGAATTTGTTTAGCATTCCTGTCCAGTCAACAGCTGTTTCTGTACACATTAACTAATCAAATCGCCATAGGCCCAAAAGGATTCAATGTCACTAGTGCAACCACAATCAAGAAAGAGGGAATAAGACCAGCCAACAGACCAATCACATGTTCGGTACAAAAGTTGTGAAATAGTTGGGAGAAGCAATTGGGTGGCTGAATGATGGCCTAATGGACTAGGTTATACAAGGATGCGGCGTGCCCTTACCAAATAGTAGATGCATAAGTCCCATAATTCCATAAGGTCCTCAACAGAAGCTCAGCTATTCTTATTGAACTGTTTTCATCTTTTATCCTTGGGTAAATGAATTTTTTTTCGCTGTTTAAAAAAAAAAGTGTGCGCGCACCTAAAATAGTATCTGCTAAGGACCTTCTCAATAGGAAGCCCAAACAATATCAGGGTAAGAAGCCAAAAGTCCTTCAACCATGTTACCCAAAGATAGTGCTACAAAAATGTGTTCGCGCTCATATATGTATGGGTGTAAGTGTAACCGTGTAAGGCTTTGAAAGGAAGAGGAAGAAGAAAGTCCAGCCACACATAAGTAGGTCTAGTCTATAGAAAATTTCTTATTGCCTTCTTCAGTCCGGATTGTTCATACCAGTATGATGCCATAGATCAATTCGGTTCAATCAGTACAGATTCCTCTTTCCAGAAAGTCTAAATTCCTATACTTTGCTACTCTATGAGTCTATCGACTGAGAGGAACTTTCTACAACATGATCATCAATTAAGCAATGACTAAACAAAGTAATGTCACCAAATGAAAGGCTCTACTACAAGAATCATAGGATCACTTGAATACCCGAGTACAGCAAAAATTAGTACAAATCTTTGGGTTAAAATATCCAAGTCCAGAAAATGATAAATCAACATCTAAAGACAAGCCAAAGCAAGGGAAGGTTGGTCCATTATTGATGTCAACTACCTTCTAGGCAATCTGCGTTCCACCTCTTTTCATAGTCTATACTCTATACAACTAAAGTGCCAACCATCATTACTACATTTTTACTTTCTTGACCTTTACAGAATCAAGTAACAATACAAAATATTAAAACTAGTACTATGGTTGGAATAGTGATATAAGCTAACAACCAAGGGATTTTTTGCAGTACAGAAGTACTTGCCTTCACCCAATAACGGTCCTTCCAACATAAACTGCTATCAAACTGCAAAAACAACCAAAGTTTGAAAACAATAAGCACAACAATTATTTAAGGAGGTAGGATGGCAAAGTTATGTCCTTGTAGGCTATCCAGTCGCTAAACTACTGTATTGAAACGTCCTTTAAACAATTGGGAAGTTGTATCCCTGAAACTAGAAAAGAGCGTTGGCAATTTTTGTTTTCCTTGGCTTCTTTGGGATTTTGACCCCTTCTACTTTTAATTGCAGCTAGATCATCCATTAATGAGAAACTAACTCCTAAAGTTCGGAACAATGAGCTGCTGAATTACAATTGCTATAACACCAACACCTATTCAACAGAGTTATTAAGAAAAACAAACAAGGGTAGTGATTTCTCCCTTTTTTGATAAATGCACTCCATTTTTGTCCTTTAGTGAAACTTTTACAGGTAATATTTTCTCACTAAAAGACAAGAAGTGGAGTGCATTTATCAAAAAAGGGATTGTGAAAATCATTTCCCAAAAACAATAGATTCAGATATTACTTGGCCTTGGCAGATTTCCTGAGGACCACGATGTTTAGGTAGTAGTGCACTAAGAATCATCTGAACTTCTAGAAAACCAAATCATGGAAATAAGATCAAAAGAACAAAAGCAATTCGATACTGATAGAAAACATGGGGAAGTGGTTAAAATTTGAGTCATTTTAATCAAGAATGACGCATTAGTGAGCAATTTTTCTTGGTGAACGCAGTTCTTGGAATCGCAATGATTTGAAAGAGCACAGACCCATTCTTGTGCAGATTTTCTCTGCTGCGACACAAAAGTTAACAATCAAAGCGGAAGTGGTTAGGTAACTCAACAACTTACCTTTCCAACAACTAGCATCGGTATCACAAAAGACGGTACTGCTGAAACAAGCGCCAAAAGCAAGTACTCCAATTCTGTAAAGCTCTGTCCATTACAACAAGTGACTGTTTACATAACGTCTCAATAGATGTGCCATTGAACATTGTGTGTGAGAGAGAGTGAGAATTATATCTAAGATCAATTTTGTACATCGTCCACACTAGCGGGCACATCCACTAAGTCTCGAACACATTTAAGGAAATGTCAATAACCCTAATTGTAGTCCTGTGACTCCTGTCTATGAAGAAATGTAAAGAAGTGAGTACAGTCAAACAAATGGATTCCCTTTCGATGCGGCAACGTCCATCATTATAAAATACCCGTGTCGCTTGAATCGAGAAATACACATGACTGACAATATTAGTGTACAGCCTCTTGGGTTATTAGGACCTATAAATCCCAGACAAATATTTTTTGAAAAAAACGAGCCTAAAACCAAAACCAAAACATCAGCTCTGATCTTGGTTTTCTCCCTATTTCCTACATCCAACCAGAGCAAACAAACAAGTTATGTTTACTCTTTCAGCTATGAGCAAATAAAAGGACATAACCCAAGGGTTGGCCGGGTAGTAGTCAAGCCCTGGGATCCTAAGGTCTCTGGTTCCAAAACTCCCAATTGCTACCAATTTCTTTGGGGCCAGTCCATACAGGGCAAATGCCCCGACTTTAGCTGGTCCCACTAATGGACGGTGGGATCAGTCTCCAAGGAGTCGAGGTACGCGTAACCGCGGGACACCTGAGTTATCAAAAAGTTAAAAAAGAAAACAACTCCACACAATATCTTTATGCCAAGATGGATTCTGCATCACTGCCTAACTTTATACCAGTGCTATCGAATCAAATAGTTCACAAGTGCGCTCACGTCAACAAATCCAAACTTCCACTTCCCAATTAAAACTATAACAACAGCACACACATGGATAATACTACTACATACCAAAAATCAGCATAATCATTACTACCTCGTAGAGCTTGAAAGGGACCACGATACCGAGGCAGAGAGTGAGCCAGACGGGACTGTAGAGAAGGAAGAACAGCTCGCCCCATCTCTTGCTCGGATTGGGAGCCAGCCACAGACTCGAGCCAGAAGAAGAAGAATTTGCTACTCCCGTACCTGAGGATGAAAATGTGACTTGGTTAATCGAAATTGGTGCCGGCATAAACCCAAATTTGGAGGAATCGGCGGAGAAACTTACCCCCCATTTTTGGGTTTCTGGGATCCGGTGGATCTCAACTAGCTGAGCTGATAGTGTTGAGAAAGATTCCAAACCCCACTGGCGTCAGTGGTTTAGCACTTTAGAGTGTGTTGTTTGCACGTGACGCCGACCACGTGATTGTTCGTCGTCAGTTTGGATTTATTACTCCTATGTTCCTTGCTCTCTCGTGGGTGCCGCAGGCGAGGCGGGATTTTCTCTGCCGAAATCTACAGTGTCCAAGAGTTTTCCGGCTATTAAATTTATAAAAAATACTGTAAAAAACACACACACACATCCAAATGATGAAAGGCTCTAGAGTTTTCGGGACATTGGATATCTGACCCGTTGCAGGCATGGGATTTCGATCCTCTCTGCATCTTTTCTCTCTCCACGTTAAAAAAATTACGATTTTTCAAGGTCTCTTCTCCAACACACATTGATGTGGGGCCTAAGAGAAATCAGCTCATTATTTTCTCTTAGGCCCCACCATAGTATGTGGTAGAAAATGGGCTTAAGGCATCACGTGACGGTGTTCGAGGAGCATCGAATAATTACTCCTCCACATCCATTTGCTGATGCGATATATAATGACATATACTATCGTCCCATATAGGAGACCTGGGGATCCTGTAGGGCGGAGTGCCCTACAAGGGTTGTAGTGCAGCGCACAGTCTTTGATAATGGTTCAGATCAAAAATCAATTATGACCAGTAATAAATGATTCTTACCGGTCATAATTAAAAATTATATTTCAACCATTCATTGTCAAGATCGACGGTCCGTGTGCGCCTTATAGGGTGCTTTGCAGGACTTTGCATTACAGAATTTTCCAATCCGATCCCCCATATAGGATATTCAAGTATTTATGTTATGTATTTGTCACCAGATGTATATAATATTTACGGATAGTATATTTATCTGGGCCGGATACTATAATATCACATTCCCTTTATATTCTTATTATGTTCGCTCTTCTTTTATTTTTTTTAAATACAAAATGTTACCTTCCCTTTTAATTCTGTATCCATAATCCATCTACCCATAATTGCCCTAGAACAAACCAATCTCATATATACTCCCCTTGTATCATTTTCTATAAATTGTTCAAACAAACTATTTAAAACATATTCCCCTTAAATATACTTTGTATATATTCGCCGTTTTATTATATCCCCCTCATATTATATATTCTGTCCAAATTAATCCGGTCCGCAAATGGCCTACCGGAACTTTTAACAAGAAAAGTGGGGCTGCCACAACATTACTGATATCCGATTGACAGCCGAGGACAAGCTAGCACGATCCACGTTTCTATTTGCAGCAATAAACTGGTGTTTTTTGAGTTGGAAAATTTTTCCAAGTTTGAATCCAAACAAGGCATTGATCACCTTTTTTTTGGTAAGCAGAGCCTTATTCTTTGGCGAGCAATGTTACAATACACTACATTGGGTGACCATGTTTAGAGTACCATGTGAGTTAATATCATTTTTTGCAGAGGTAGGAAACATGACATGTGGGACCCATTCCACCAATGCACTGTGCTTCCACAAAGCAACAAGTTGTGGACCACAACTTTTTGGTTTTGGCCTTATTCCAAAAAAAATTGCGTTTATTAGTTTTTCGCCAAACTTTTATGTAATATGCTTCGTCTCGACAAGAGGAATCGAAAAGTAAAAAATTATAACTTTTACACAGGTATTTTGAAAAATATCCAAGAAAAAGCTTAGTGAAAACACCCCTAAAGACAAAGTCAAGTAGTATCCAAAACATGATCACCATAATAATTTATACACCATAACAAGGGTGATTTAAAATATAAGTACCATGATGACCGTAGTGAATTTAATATCTTCTAATTCTACTTTGTAATCTTCATGAAATTAAACGATTAAAATCGTAATTGGACTATTCGATTTAGTGGAACAATGGTTTGGTGATTACCCCTACACTAGCCTATAGATCACATCTAACTAGTCATCACATTTGTTAATTTGCCATGTTGATTCATCAATTGGTTAAACATTTACTCAATTCAATTGGTTCACTTTATTCCTTTGTATCCATCGTCATTGATCATTGTCCACCTCCATCACTTTTAACTACCATATGTGCTAGTAAATTCCTATCGACCATTTAAGTGGTTCAATTCGAGCAAATTAATTAATTGAACTCTCAATCAAATAAAAAATCAGTCAATTTAAGTAATTTTATTGATCCCCTAATCAATGTCAATCACTCCTACTAGCTAATAACTGTATGATATTTGCAAATGATGTCACTGGACAATTCAGATGGTTTACAAATCGATCATAATTACACAAGTCGATCTACTATAGCCAATTGCATCGATTAATCGTTTAAGCGGTACTCCGGCCAGCACAAATTGATTGATTCTTGTCACTATCACGCCTGTCAAATCAAATGATCCAATTAATTGTTTAGGAATCTTAATCAGATTAGTCTAATTCACAATAGCTAACCTTCATTTTGAGTAAAGGTCTAATGGAGTCATATAATAATATTTATTAATTATTTCGTTTACTTTTGAAATAAATTAATCAAGTATTTATATAAATTTGTGCAAAAACAGAACTTATTAATTTCCATCTTTTTATACGAAATAATTGAGGTCAATACATGAGAAAAGCATCTTATACTTGATTTTCTTTTATTGGTGTACTGTGGCTAAGAATGTACAGTAAAAAATAAACATTGATCATCGCTAACAACTTCATAAGATGCTCCACTAAGAACTTTCAGGACTTTTTGGGTTTTTTCTTGTTTTGTTCTCATTTAAATTTTTTTCGCATTTGTTAGTTTTGCGTCTCACTTTTTGGGTTTTTCGATTTGTCTCGTCAAAACAATTGACTTTTACCCAAATATTTTGGAAAATAACTACTTTTCAGCAAAAAAAAGTAAAAAAATTATTTTTTTGTGCTAAAAAATGGTTATTTTTCAAAATGTTAGGGTAAATTTTTTTACTTTCCCGATTCCTCTCGACGAATCAATAATTCATGAAAATTTGGCACAAAACCAACGGACGCGATTTTTTTGAATAAAAAAAACAAAACCTTCAAAAAGTGCTAAAAATTAAGTGGAACAAGATCTTAATAGCGTTCTTGACAACCGGATCCTTGATTCTCCTTCAAAGAAATTATAGAATCAGGGAAAAGAACCCTATAGAACAACCCTTTTTGGTGGTAAGGGTGAATCTACGCATGGCAATTGGTGTTAATAGTTCTTTAGTCACATAACACAATTAATCACCTCGATCCTTCCTCTATACTCTTTATTTAAATCCATATCTATATAAAAATTATTATGCGAAAAACAAATAGTATAACAGAATCTTGAATTCAATACACCTCAAGATCAATAAAATAAACGTACTTTTGGTGGCCATCGAGATTAGAAGGAACAAATCCTATAATGAAAACTTAATTCTGCCTCACCTTCTTCTTTCTGTCTCTAACTTTATAGAATAACCCAGTAACTTTTATTGATCGAAAAATGAAGTATAAGGGTGGTGGGTATTCTACTGGAGGAGAGGAGAGGGCTGTAGAGATAACAAACACGTAATCCATCAAAGTCTCTTTTAATAGCTCGAGTTTTTCTTTATCTAAAATTTTAATTAGTTATCACGATGAACCTTTATCTTTTAATTTGTTTATCAGATAGTGGAGTCCCAACTATAACAAACACAGACAAAATGTGGAGCCTAGCGGGGGACAGTACTATTTGGAAAATTCTAACACTTTATTCTTAAGATCTTCGCTTCCTACAAAGTAAGACTCAGTTTTTGTTTGAAAACAAAAGTAACAGGGGAAAAAAAAGTGTACATGCATGCATGAAATGAATTACTACAAAAGGAATGTCATATGAGTAGAGAGATAAATAATTAAAAAGTTTTAAATTGAAAGAGAGGGGAGGAATTAGGATATTTGATGGTACAAAGTTTGGTTTTCCAAAATAAGTCTGGAGTTTATTTTTGTTTTGTCCTTATTCAGCCTTCTAATTGATAAGATAATTTTTCTTCTTCTTTTTTTTTTCCTAAACCAAAATTCAACTCTTTTCTTTTTTCTGGTGACATTCTTTTTTCTATAGTATGATAATTTTTCTTTCACATAAAACCTTTGGGCACTAACGCAAATTTCACTTGATCCATGGTTCAACTCGATCTGGACTCTGTGTTTCCGTTCTTAATATTTCTCTCACAAATTTTAGTCGTTTATGATGCTTTCAAAAGGCGGTGTTATGCTCTCGCTACTGCTTTTGCTCGTGCTCGTGTACGTGCATTATGTGGTTTAGTATTGATTTCAACTTGAAAATGGGAAAAAAAAAAAGTGGAGTTTTTTTTTTTTAAATAAAAAAGGGCTATCTTGTTCAAAGACCCCAATTACAAACAGATGTATTAGTTCACTACGCACGTGATTTATTAGTATTGGTTTCATCCTTGTTGTTGGAGTATATGTTTTCCTTTTAACATAGGCTACATAGCTACATAAATTTCACAGATAAACCCAGAAGTATTATTTCCCTGCTTGGCTGCGGTAATATTGTTCTGATTTCTGAGTAAAACTATATATATTGCAGAAAAGATGAGCAATTTTGGTCACCCTCATTTTGCGTGAGATATAGTAATTCTGTTTACATTCGGTGAGATATGTTGAGGGTTTCATTTAGATAATTAGAACCACTTATTCAAATAAATAAATTAGAAGACCATATAAAATTTCAGCCTAGCTAATCGAATCTCGGTATGTACTTGTCGAAAAGTCCAGTTCTAGGGACGTTTAGTAATGGATACAGCAAATTTGGACTATCTTGATGAGTACTTATCGATATTTGATTGAGCAAAACTTTTGCGTGGTCTTCGATCTAATAAACAAATTCGTACAAAACAAACATGCAATTCTAATTACTGAATCAGAACCCGCACTGCAACATATCTCACCGAATGTGGATAAAGTTACCTTGCGAGAATTAACAAAATTGCTTTCAAAGATTGTTCGAATAAAGAATGAAGGTTTCCTTGAATCATAATTAATGACATACCAGCTGAGCAGTTACGATGGCGTGTCCCGCTTGGAATGGTCTCTCCACTGCATGGCTAACAAATGTTGAGCAGCTTCATTAGCCAGCGAACTTGGATTAAAACACACCCAAAGTCTGGTTAATTAGTAGTTGGTGGGTTTGCTTTCAAACATACTCAGGATCAAGATTCGATTCACGTCGCAAGAAAGTAGTTTCTTGTAAGTTTCTTAGTTCCACCGTGGATGGTCTGACTTCGACCGGATCAGGAAGGAAATTAGTTGAGGTATGCATAGGCTGACACGGACTCGATCTCTGACCTTTGAACAAAAAAGAAAAAGAAGCTTCAAAGCATACCCGTCCGCAGTATATACACAAATGGTGCAGCTTCAGAAACGAAGAGAGAGAGAGAGAGAGAGAGAGAGAGATGGTGGGTGGTGGGGGTGGGGGTGGTAAGGAGGCATTGGCAGTGTGCAGTAACAAGAGCTTGGGAATAGGAATAACAATGTGGGACATAGAAAGTGGGGACCATCTTCTTCACATACCAACCTGTGCTTCATCACCTCATGGACTCACCTGTTTGGGGAACCAGTGCCTTGCGGCTTCCCAGATACACAGGCAGGGTTCAGTTGCTGGTGGGGTCATTTTTTTTTGGCCCTTCAATAAGGTAATTATTCTCATACTCTATCTCTCCTTCAAACCTTGTGGATTGTTCTTAGTTTTTTTTTTTTTTTGGTGATTTGGCACTACAACAAATTCGGTCTTTGGCGATGAATAAAATTCGACTCCGAAAATGCAAAATTCGTCGCTATAGCTTTTTGCAACAAAAAATTTCGTCGCCCAATTTCGTCGTCTTATGTTTCACCCCAAAGAGGTGCCCACCATTTGGCGAAGAATTTTTCCGGCGTCAAATGTAAATTTTGGCGATGAAATTTTTTTCCGTGATTATAAGATAAATTGTACCCGTACCCAGTACCGGATACATGATTTATATTTAGCGGGGTCTGAGTTGGTACTACTACATTGATAACAAACAAGTATATGTCATAAGTACATATTGCCATTGTTCTGCTCGTGCCACGGTAGGGCGCTAGAAACCTACGGGTGACCGATATGCTGGTCTAGAGTTACCGAGTCTCGCCCAGGGCAGGTAGCTAAACTGGTCGTCCCCCCTCCACCCTTTTTGGTCAGCAAAACAAAGTCGCGGGCTTTATTCTCTAGCTGACTCTCGTGGATCGCCCTTTTACTAGATGTTCAGTTGGCGTCGATTCTTGATTTATGGGGCTCGAGCTGATTTTTACCTTTTTCCTTATCCGAAACCTGACGTGATGTGTTGAAAAAATGTACTTATTCGATCAATGTCTAAATGAAGAATATTGTAACTTACTAGCAGAGATGACAATAAGCTCTTTACCTTAGGCTATTAGCTAGGTCTGTATCTCCAACGAATGCTTCTGCTCCTGTATTTCCCCACTGCCATCCCAGCTATTTGTGCTTGGACTCGGGAAACTCGATCTGCCGGGTATGGATCCGAAGCCTATGTCCTTGTTAGTTACTATAACTTATAACCCTGCTGAATAAGATATATAGTTTGTTTCAGGTTATCAAAGAATCATTATGTCAGTTTAGTTTTTGGCAGGTAATCATAATCCATTCATAGCTCCCTCACATAGAAAATTATTTTAAAAAATGACATAAAAAAGCCTACCCGGCTTTGGCTTCGCTATCGCTCATGACTTGTATTGTAGACGTAGTTTTGTAGTCGGCCCACTGTTTCTGTGTTTCATATGGCTTTGTAATCAACGGACTGAAAGTTATTCCCTTGCACATTACCAGAATCTCTCATTTTGTTTGTTTCCATTTGGTCCTTTTTATCTTGATCTGGGTTATGAGAAGATTGGCAGACAATGAGATTGAAGCATATTTTCACTACTTGTCACCTTCATCTATTACGATGAATTTCGTCCAAATCCATTAAACTTTCACCTTTCAAAAGTTCTTAGAGCTTATAGACCCTTCGTATAGTATGATTTCTATCAAACACTGTTCCATACTTCTGATGTGAAAACTAACTTCTTGGTAATCGTAAAAGATAAAAAAAGAGAGACCAATTTTGTTGATATGCGATTTTGATATCCAGTCTCAAGCAACCATCCGGAGCTACCCAATAGAGGCCATTGGACCACTAGCAAGCACAAAGGATGGCTTATATCTTGTCGGCGGAGCTCCTTCTGGAAATGCTTATGTTTGGGAGGTTAATAAACTCTTTCCTTAATCTCAGCTCCAGACGTTTACATCAGAATAGTTGTCTTGCTTTTTTTTCCCGTGGCCACCCCTAGGCCTCTCCCGGTATCTCCTCTTAGAAGACTTTTAAGTTAAATCGATCTCAGAGACTACAAATTCTTGAAATTACTAGACCTTTTTAACAAAGAGAACTTATAGAGGTGTGGAATATTTTTCTACCCAAGAATTGTCTATATTGTCCAATTTTCAGGTCTCAAGTGGGAGGTTGCTCAGGACTTGGTGCGCGCATCATAAGTCACTAACATGCTTGTCATTTTCTGGTGATGATTCTTTTCTTATTTCTGGTTCAGATGATGGCACGATCGTTGTCTGGCCTATGATAGGGTAAAAGCAATCTTTCATTCTTCAACAGTTCATAATTCCTATACGCACGCTGTTTAGTCCTTTTTGTATATCAAGAAAACTAAATGACATACTCCGTAATGACATTGTTATGGTCTGTTTGATGGAAGTTTGCTAGATGAGGCAGATTGTTGGAACTCGCCTTCTCTATTGAATTTCTCGTCGGAGCATTCTGCCTCAGTAACCGGTATATTGACAACATTAAGCAGCTCGAGTTCTATTTTTTTGTCTAGCTCCCTTGATGGCACATGCAAGGTCTCTTAGCTTGTGTAATGTTTCAGAGTTATCATCGCAACTACCTACTTTTCCTTGCTCATAAAGTTTTTTATTCGTTGAAGGTATGGGACCTGGTAACGGGAAAGCTGTTGCAGAATCTAGCTTTTCTGTTGCCAATAACTGCAAGTGTTCTTGATCCAGCAGAAAAGATGTTGTTTTCTGGAACTTCAGATGGGAGAATTTTCATGAGCATACTGGATGTTGGACTAGAGGAAGATTCATCTATTGTTTCAGAGGAGGAACCAATTGTGCTGAAGGGACACAAGTAATGGCCGACTTCGTTGGAATTTTCACAATGCTTTATAGAACACAAATAGTCTGTTTTAGATGTGGATCGATAGTTGGTGAAGTAACCAAGTCCAAGCGACACTTTGTTTATGAATGTTCGTTTACAAGTACACCAACCAAAAATACCGAATTGACGAATTCATTGATCATGTAGCGGATCTGTAACTGCTTTGGTATTCTGCGGAGCGGGTCTGATCTCTGCATCTGAGGACTGCACTGCCTGCCTTTGGGATGTCGTAAATTATGCAATCGTCCGAATATTCTACCATCGACGAGGCAAGTAAATCTTAATCTTTTGCTTTTCTTGATATCCAGTAAGTTGTCCAACTCCAATTGTTGGAGGTTTGTATATTCTTTCTGCTAGTTTATCTGTTTTCCTTTTCTGTTGAATCTACCATGTGCGTGCTTTCATCTATCACTACAAAATCTACAATCAAGAATGCCATTCACATTTATTTGCAGGCCCCATTACTAATTTGGTTGTGATCCCGCAATCATCACTGCTACTGATGACGAACCATCACAAAGCCGCTAACCGCGTCCGAGTGTCCATGCTTGATAAGTATCCTAAGCCAGTGGATTCCTCCAAAGGAGTGCTTACTTTCCTACCGTCACATTCTTCCGAGGGAGATCACCGTATTGCCTCGGAGTTTCAAAGCACCAATTTACTGAAACATCAGATTCTTGATTTGGAGGTTTCCTCTCTAACCGTCGATTTTACAGAATTCTTGCATAGAATGCATGACTTTTTGAGATCTTCCGTTTCATTTCAAATCAAGAAATTCATCATTGTGGCTCATATCTTTGAAATGTCTGCATAGTATTCTCATACTATACTTGATGAAAATTTTGTACGTAGTTTGTTTTTCCGTTTAAATGTTGCTCCATAGACAAGGGATGTTTTACGGAATTTCTAATAAATCCAGGCTTTTTGCTAAAAATTCCAAACTAAAGAAGCTGGCTTATAGATAGCTAAGTTGTTCGGTCTATTCCAAATTTGAGTCATGCTCTTTTGCCTTTCGACTTTTTGGGAAAGAATCGGGCTAAAAAAGATGGGTTTTAGGCTTTTAGCTAAGTTGCAACTTGTATGAACTGTTTTAGGTGGCCTTTTTTTGCACGTTAGTCTTTTGATGCTAGATAACCCAGAAGCTGGCTTTTTTCCCCAAACACAGCCTTCACAACAACAACACAGTGCAATATCATGCCTTTCACTTGCTTGTTTTGACAGAATGGGGGGACACGGGCAGCTATCCAAATGATGGCGGAAACGAGCATAGAGAGTCAAGCTTGGGCCGCGAGAATGACAAAACATGTAATGGAGATGAACAAGCATTTACAGTCGCGATTGCTCGATATGATGCAATGCCGATTACTGCAGGACCCTCCCGATGCTAGTAGCTCAGCCGCAATTAGAAAGAGAAAGAAGACCAATTTCGAAAGTTTGCCGTTGCGAGGGGAGGAGCAGTTACAGCCAGAATCACAAGGTTCTTAATTGGCTTGTAAGTTGGAATTCCTTTTCTGAGTTTCCCCTACCATATGCAAAAATATTTGAGATTGAACTCAATTATGCAAGGTTGTAAACAGTGGCGGAGTCAGGATTCGGACGCGGGTTGGCACCGTTCAATATTGGAATTCCTTTTATGTGTTTACTTTTTCTTTTTTTTTTGGTATTTTTGAAACGGGGTTGGCACCCTCTTAGGTCCGCCCCGGTTGTGAATCTTGTGATACAAACTATAATGGTCTAATATTTTGTATGAGTTACTTTCCATTTCCAACCTTTTATGGTGAGATAATCTCATCTGAAGGTGGGTATTGTCATTTGAGGATTTCAATATGCCCAAATTTTGCCGAAAGTTTTTGTCAAAATTAAAGAGGTAGATTTTGGTGTTCCCCAACTCATTGGAGAAAATGGAAGAACGTTTTTCATATATATATATAATTATATATGGAGATGTTACATAATTAATTGCCTAAACTAAAGGACAAGAATCATGGAAAAAAATATAAGGAAAGCTAAAGACTAGGTAGCTAATCAACTATACAAGGCTGTAAAGTGGGAAACAAAGCAAAATGTGAAACAAAGCAAAATTGATTGGAGCGATTTCTACCACCAGAATAGAAGCTATTTCCGTCACCAGAATATGTTTGATTTCCACTACTTGGATGTGGACGATTTCCTCCACCTGTATTATGGCTATTTCAACCATCCATCAGTCGATTAGAATTATAGTTTTTCAACCTTGCTACGATGTTAAGTGCTGCAGCATCTAGAATAGGAGTTGATAAAGATTGAATCTCTTGTTGTTTCTCTTCTTGTCGAACAAGAGAATATATCTTTGCTGCATTCGGTAAAGGCTCCATCAATTAGATTTGACTTCGAAGTGGACCAAAATGCTCGTGAAGATCCTGTAAAAATTCCATTGCCCTATCTTGTTGGAGCCGTTCAGAGAAAAACTTTCTACTTCCACACGTATATGGTTGGAAAGCTTGGAGTGAATTCAACTCAACCCAAAGGGATTTGAGTTTCGTAAAATAAGCCGAAACTGATAGTTCTTCTTGTTTGAGTGCCGATATGGATTGCTTTAGTTGATAAATTTGAGGAGCATTGGACTACAAAAATCGGTCTGACAAGTCGATCCATATGGCTCTTGTAGTGTGGGCATAGAGAATGCTACTCCGAATTTCATCAGAACAGAATTGAGAATCCATGATGCAACTAGATCATTGCATCTTTCCCACCTTGATACTTCCTTTTCTTTGTCCTTCCCAAGTTTTTATATGGATCCATCCACAAACCCAACTTTGTTTTTGGCTCTTAAAGCCATGGTAATTGCGCGGAGCCATGACCCATAATTGTCTCCATTCAGAGGAGGCGATACCAATACAACCGTTGGACTATCAAAAGGGGAGATGTAGAAGGGATCATCTACTCTTAATTCCTTCGACGTATTGGACTTGTTGCTGCTTTTCACAGCTTCTGTCATGATGAATGATGGGAATCGCTAGTAAGAAAGTGGTTGAACAAAATCAAGCAGGGATCAAAACCCACTCTGATACCATGTCAAAATTAAAGAGGCAGATTTTGGTGTTCTCCTCATTGGAGAAAACGGAAGAACGTTTTTCATATATATAGAGATGTTACATAAGAACAAGAATCATGGAAAAAATATAAGGAAAGCTAAATACTAGGTAGCTAATCAACTATACAAGGCTGCAAAGTGGGAAACAAAGCAAAGTGGGAAACAAAGCAAAATGATTCTCCATTACAAGAAGGAATCCCGGGATAGTAAAGCAAAATTATTCTCCATTAATAGTTTTAGATAATTGCTATCATCCCTGTCTTGTCTTTTTTTTTTGTTGCCCCCTTATCTGCAAAAAAACATTTTATTATCATAGCAGTAAAAATAAAATAAAATCATTACAGTAGGAAATAAGTACATTGAGAGAGCTTCGAAAAGTATGGAACTCTTTTGGTCTTGTTGCTCATAATTCAGATCGTTATCCCTTATTTCTATTCTCCCGCCGTCCCGGGAGTTTGTTAGCAACAAAATACAGTAACTCATCGTCAGTTTTGAACATTCTTGAATTTCCAATATCACGGTGATGGTTTGCTAGAAAAAAAGAAAAGAAAAGAAGTTATAGATTGGATTTGCTTTTGTCTTCGTCAGCAATAAAAGTTATAGATTGGAAAAAAAAAAAAACTGTTTGGAGCCAGTGAAAACATTTTCATTTGTCCTTTAATAATTTTTGATAGATAAACGTATCACTATTTTGGTAACAAATTTCATCTTTTTTTTTTTTTTGGCCAAAAGTTGAGAGGTAGTATTTATCAAAAGATCCCCATGGGGGCAGGTTGGGAGTCCACAGATCGAACACTCCAACAGAAAGAGCGTATAAGCGCATAAATGTGCCGGCAGTGCCGCCCTACAGAATAAGAAGAAACCCCTTTGGGGGACAAAACCCCCGAAGGAGGACGAAACCTCCCGAAGGAGGACAAACCCCCCAAAGAGGGGACATTATTAAAATAAGGGAAAAAAATTGAAATAGTCCTTGTAGTTAAGTGTTTGTGTCAATTTGGTCCCTATAGTTGTAATTGGCTCGATTTACACTCTGTATTTTCCATTTTGTTTCAATTTGGTCCAATTGCTAACTGCCGTTAGTCTGCTGTTAAGTCCTTTTAACTAGGGGTGAGCAAAAAATCCGTCAAACCGTGAATCCAGTCCAAACCAAAAGGTTTGGTTCGGGTTTTTAGTAGTATGGTTTGGTCATGGTTTAAAAAAATTGGAAACCGCGTTATATGGTTTGGATCGTGGATTCATATTCACGGTTATGGTTCCAAACCGATCCGAACCGTATAATACATACATATATATATATATACACACAATTTAATTTAATTATGATTCACCAAATAAATATAACAGCTTTAGTCAACTACTTTTCCAATTTATTGATCCTATTAAATTCACCGTGATATTTAGTTTTTTTCCCTGCCAAGATAATTTAAATTAAACTTATATATATCACAATTGCCGACTAGCGAAATGGAGATCACTCTGATTTTGCTAGAACGGATCTGATGTTGTGTAGGCAATTTTATTTATTTTGCAAAATGGAGATCACTCTGATTTTGCAATAGAATTCTCATTTTGGTTCTTGGGCAAGGTTGATCACTTCCCATATATCTATTTTTATTGGGTCATTTGTATTTCTTTGTTTTGTTTTGTTTTGTTTTTGTTGTTGTTGGTGTGAGTTATATACTCCTTATATATAAAGGTGGATTCCAAAATGGCTCAACTCAAGTAAGAGTGGCAGAAGTTTAATTTAAATTATCTTGACAGAGAAAAAAACTAAATATCGCAGTGAATTTAATAGGATCAATAAATTGGAAAAGTAGTTAATTAAAGCTCTCATATTTATTTGGTGAATCATAATTAAATTAAATTATGTGTATATATATATATGTATTATACGGTTTGGATCGGTTTGGAACCATAACCGTGAACATGAATCCACGATCCAAACCATATAACGCGGTTTCCAATTTTTTTAAACCATGACCAAACCATACTACTAAAAACCCGAACCAAACCTTTTGGTTTGGACTGGATTCGCGGTTTGACGGATTTTTTGCTCAGCCCTAGTTAAAAGGACTTAACGGCAGACTAACGGCAGTTAGCAATTGGACCAAATTGAAACAAAATGGAAAATACAGAGTGTAAATCGAGCCAATTACAACTACAGGGACCAACTTGACACAAACACTTAACTACAGGGACCATTTCGGTTTTTTTCCCTTAAAATAAATAACAAAAAAAAAAAAAAAGCACCGCCGAGACATCCGCCGCCACTCTTTCGCAACTATCTTGATAGACTCGTAACCACCACCTCTGCTTCACAAAATAGGAACACATCGTTGGGAGGTGGTCGCCCAACAAACGTGGTAGACGGCGTCAGATCACAGATCTGAGAAGATGGAGGCTGAGAATGGTGGTGGACAATATCTTACCCGCAACCACTGAAAGCGAAGCTCCGGAACGTTGCTGGAAAACGATCTGGCTGAAAAGTTCCCAATGGACGCCCGAACTTCAGTCGCAGAATTGAGAGAGGAGACGGTTCGACGGTGGGGAGAAGGGAATAGAGGGAGAGAGATCGGAGGAGAATGATCCCTCCCCTCCCGCCGCCTGAGAAGGGGGGGAGGGGAAGGGTTGTTGGCGGCTAGGGTTTGAAGTTTTTTAGAGGTAGAGGAAGAGAGAGGTTTTTTCGTTGGCCCTGAGAGACCAAAATTCACTCTTGTAACAAATTTCATCACACAATCAACTAATGGCGAAAACAGAATCAAAACAATTCCAACAAGCAATTAAGGAGCACTAATGTCTTGGTTATTCGAATAATGCTAAAGCCCACTGCACCCTCAGGTTTTGGCGATTTTCGGGTCCAAAAAATTGATCGGAATCATATACATTTAAAATCTCATCGAGACCACGAACCGTGTAAATCGGGACTCGGTAAATGTAATTTCTTCATGCATTTATCTTATAAAACAATATGTTTTGGATCCAAACTCTTTTATCTCATAAAATACATGCTAAATCATATCTACCCAACTTCAATCAACGTGATTTCTAATATGACCGATGCTGTCAACAAAATATGACTAGTAAACGACTCTGATCATTTTTGAAGAATCAGGAGGAGCCTGCAAATATCCCAACTGAGGTGAAACCACCAAAGGGCAAAATCGGGTCCCTATAGTGCCTAATCTTTACCTTCGGTTCCACAATCAATGGTCCAGATTATTTTACATTTAAGTGAAGTATGTTGCATGTAGGATAATATTTGAAATATGAATCGTTTGACTTTTCAACGGTGACAGTGACGGTGACACTACAAGGACCACAAATTGGCGTAATGATTCATATTAAATAAATTTTCCCTAATTGTGTGGACGAAACTGTGCCGAGATTCTCAATTGGAATTTATACTAATCAGTAAAACTATGGGTACACCAAATGCACATCACATTGTGTAGAATACATTTTCAGACTACACAAATGATCCGAGTCTCTTAATTTTATTCAAAATGTATTTTGAAGGATCCTTCTACAAAATCAGTTCAAGCGGATATTAGTAAGGCTTGATCAGTTCTTTGCTTAATTTTCTGACAGAAAATTGTGGACAGAATCGATCAAGCCTTCAACGATATCCGATTACGCTGATTTTTTTTAGAGTTTCTTTAAAACACATTTTTAACAGAATCGATCAAACCTTTACCGATATCCGATTGAGCTGATTTTTTTCAAGGGTGTCTTAAAAATACATTATAATCAAATTAAACGGCTCCAATCATTTATGTGAAACTCCAAAATGGGTCTCGCATAACGCCGTGTGCAAACAGTGTACCCATAGAAGGAACTTTTATATATTAATCTAAAGCTATGGTCATGGAGTATATAGTTTACTACTCCAATATTTGTGGTAGAACTTACTATTTCGAATCTTTTTATAATCCCATGAATATTTGTTAATTAAATTTCCTAAACACTCGGAACAGAAACGGCGTCGTAGTTTTCTAGTATTTAAAACCCCCCACGATCCTAAAGCCCTAGTTGTTACTGTTCCTCAACTTTTCAGCAGCTCTTCTTCGACCTTGTCGGCCCTTGTATAAACCTAGAGACTGGAGAGAGAGAGAGAGAGAGAGAGAGAGAGAGAGAGAGAGAGTAAATCCCTGTAATTCAGCTTTGTGACAGCAATGGCGGCTCAGTTACGGGCAATAACTCCGTCGTGTTCATCGACCAATCTCATCTTCAATGGATCCAAGCGAGGTAATTGTTCTTTCATTTAGTTTGTGCATGTGTGGATATACATTTCTCATACACAGGATAAACAAGCGCGGTCGCCGTACTATGCGCGGGAGAACGGACAAGATGTGTTGTTTTTTTGAAATAGTTTTTCTTAAACTACACGCAAATAAACGAGATTTGCGGTGGGAAATAAAATAAAATGAGTGTAGTGGGATGGTGGAGGAAGAAAAGAATGTGAGAAGAGGAGAGGAGAGGGTGATGAGGAATTTGTGTGATTTTGTTGGGAAAATCTACAAAATTAGCTTTTACAAGTTGATATTTTTTTTTCAGACACTCTTTGTAATTGCTATGCAAAACGTGGGAGCGAATCGAGTTATGATATGTTTTCTGATGAATACTCGTAAACATAGAGAGATAATGAAAGGACTTTGTTGAAAACTTGAGGGCCACCCTGTATTGATTATCATAATTTTTATGGAAAAACTAGGTTCTCTTTCCCTGTAAATGTTTTTTTTTTGTTGATAAATATTGCTCAATAGAAACGTAGGCTACCAGGAAATTCATGATGTCGAAATTATGAGACTAGACATAACATGCTTTTTGGCCATTTTCACATTTCGTAAGATTCTAATTTTAACAATTTCAAACTACGTTGGTGTAAAACTGGTTTTGTCTTCAGTGCCCTTCCTTTGTCCTGATAGAGTTTGCGGTTCCATTAAGTTGTCTTCATTCCAAGAGGTTAGTGCGATCTCTTTTCATCTCTTTTTATATTTCATTCCCGGGGTTTAAATGATGGGATTATGTTAAATTCTTATTGTATGGCAGTTAGGGGTGAAAGGGAGTGAGCTCCATAGGCACGTAATTGTTCATAAAGATCGGAACCTTACTAAGGCTCATAACCATCAAGGTATTAACCTTAAGCTTGTGGTCTTGCTTTCTATTTCCCAATTACATCTAGAACTCCATAACCCATATGAAGCCATGCTATTTCATATCTTGGTTATGTTTCATATATATAATTGCAGAGCAACTTGTACACTTAAACAGGTGTGTATGCGCCCGCGCGCTTGGAGGTCGTTGTTACAGGATCCTGTTATTTGGGCTTTCCACTGTGATTGTGAATAAAAAAGTACCTTTTGTGTTTTGCGTTTCATTCATCAAGAGTCAACCTTCATTTTGAGGTACCACTCCATGTTGGGAAAAAAAAGTTACAATACTGACTACATGTTTCAATTTTGTTATAACTATAGTTTCAACCAGTTCTTCTTTTTGTTCTGTGGTTGTCCCATTTTAACATGGAACTAAGTTTGGGAAAGATTACAATCTCGGAATTGATTGTATATAAATTTTTTTTTTTCTGTTGATCCGTATCGTATTGTGTTACTTAATTGCATATTATTTGTACATTCCATTTGAAATTTCTGAAGTTGGAGTTTTTTGCTATAGTCTATTGAAGGCAGGTAACTTAGTTTTGTGCTTATTTACGCACTGTCTTTACTCTGATGGCCTTAAAAAAACTGCAGCAATTAAAGCCGCTTTGACTGATGAAAAAGAGACAGGAGCCTCTTCTGCTGGGGATGGAAGAGTTTTACGCAAAAAATTAAATAAAGTGGTCCTAGCCTATAGTGGTGGCTTAGATACCTCAGTCATTGTGCCATGGCTAAGGTATGCTGTTTCCTGCTTGATCAAGGCATGTTTACTATATTGTGTTGTAACTGGATATATGTAGTATGTACAAGATACAAACACATTGGTCTCCCTTTCCAAAGAGCTGCTGTCGTACAGAAAGTTTATTCATCTTAATGTAATGCTGATTTCCATTACATCTGATGAGACAACGAAAGCACATGTCATGTTTTGGGTAACGTTTCTTATCAAAGTGAAGCTTAAGTAGTAACTACTTGTTGTGTGGAGGACAGCCAGTCCTTAATTTAAAGGCCGTGGTTTAGAGAGGACCCCTTCATAGTGTGGGCCTTGGCAAAAAAGTGTTGGATATACCTGAGTGGAATGTTGCAAATAGCATTTCTCTTCTCTCTTATTGATGCCGGTAACATATAAGCGAAAAAAGGCTACCCAGTGCACGAGGCTCACGCTACTGCACTTTCTGGAGAAGGGTTGGATGTACACAGCTTTACCCACACGAGCGGAGAGACTATTTCCACGACTTGTATCGGTTACCTCCATATCACGTAGGGGCAAATTTACGTTGCGCTCGGGCCGTCCCTCTGATGATGCTTGTAACATGTTCGATATGTATCGCTTTTACTTGCTATGGTGCTTATAGCCTTATCCTGCTCAGGGTATTTACGTGCTCTTCCTGCTAGATAGTTCTTGGTTGTTTTTTTAATTTCGTATTATCATCTGGATGCAGGGAGAATTACGGCTGTGAGGTTGTGTGCTTCACTGCAGATGTTGGTCAAGTATGTTGTTAAATGACTCATTGACATACTTCAAGTTTTCTTTTCATCCATGTGGTGTTGAATTATGTTTATGAAAAAAAAATAGTTGAAGATAGCGTGATATTTTTTACTTTGTCTAAAACCTGAGGAACTCATATCAGGTCTCCATTTCACCCACGTGATAGCAATGCTAATTTTCTGCAGGGTACGATTGAATTAGAAGGTTTAGAACAGAAGGCCAAGGCAAGTGGGGCTTCTCAATTAGTCGTCAAGGATTTGAAGGAGGAATTTGTGAAAGACTACATATTTCCTTGCTTGCGAGCTGGTGCAGTCTATGAAAGGAAGTATTTGCTGGGGACCTCAATGGCCCGCCCTGTTATTGCAAAGGTGAGCAGAAGGAACAAGATGAAACTCAAGAGTGATAGTTTCTTCTTTTTCAGTAGTAGTTTAGTTTCCTAGATGCATGTCTGGATATTATAAGGTTGCCCCATTCAAAACCATTAGCAGTGTCAAAAGAGCATGAGGCAACTTATGAGGCAAAGTTTTCTCATTCGAAGAATGATCCCCTTTGTGGTGTGGCATTGCGTTCTATGATCTCTCAAGTTGGATTTGTATTACATTCGTCGGATATAGTTTATAAGTTTTGCACTTATATGAACTCTCATATCTACTTGCAATGGCAGGCCATGGTTGATGTTGCTAGAGAAGTTGGAGCTGACGCTGTTTCTCATGGATGCACCGGGAAGGGAAATGATCAAGTACACCTTTAGTGATCAATTCTTATTTGTGACAGTTACCATTGCAGTTCTTTATTTACACGGCGGTTTCGTCTGCTCGATCTTGATATATGCAGGTCCGCTTTGAGCTAACTTTTTTTGCTCTAAATCCTGAACTCAATGTTGTGGCTCCCTGGAGGGAATGGGAAATCAAAGGGAGAGAAGATGCTATTGAGTATGCCAAGAAACACAATGTGCCAGTCCCTGTGACAAAAAAATCCATCTACAGCAGAGACAGGAACTTATGGCACCTTAGTCACGAGGTAAAAATCATTATTTATTTCTCTTGATGCACTCATTTTACATTGAGCCCATGGCGCCTCGCAGGTTCATGAATGATGATTTCTGTGAACTCTCCCAGTTGCTTATGGTACACGTGCCAAGACAGATTGGGCCCTATCGCTTCTTCATTGTCACTTCTAGTTCTTTTAAATTGACTAATGTACAAACATTGATTAGCTGAATAGAATTGGTTATCATCAAGTGGACACGGTGCAACCCACAATCTTATTAGTCAACTCTTCACCATCCTTGAGTTGTTGCGCAGGAGATGAAAGGAGTGGGATCGATGAGATACCAAACTCTAAAACAAAGGAAAGTGAGACTCATCGACATCATATGGGTATTGACATGTAGAATGGGACTCGAGAGCAAGTCGAGTAAGACTCATTTTCAAAATGGATAGGTCCACGGGTAGAAGCTCCTTCGCTAGGTTGATAGGGTAATCAAAATAGAGACAAATTAGCACAAACTAGGCTCAGCCAATATAACCTTTGGGTAGGAACTCTCAATTAAGGGGAAACAATTGGAGGAAATGTGAAACAATGGAATATTGTACACACATGAGAAACAAAGTGCCTTTGGCAGCATATTTGTTACAAAAAGTTAATATTGACATTTGTACCTTTTGTTGAATTACCTAATACAATGTGCTTGATGTCAGCTGCATGATATCTGGACATAGTGTTATCTTTTGTGTAATTATTCCCTTAGCTATTTTTCTTCCTTAGCCATGGATAGTGAATATATTATCAACTTCTTAATTTATGGTTTCCACGTAGTAAACACTAATGTCTTTCCTTGCTTTCCCTCTCTCTGGTTTTGTGTGTGGTTTATGGCAATGAAGGGAGACATTCTGGAAGATCCATCAAATGAGCCGAACAAGGATATGTACATGATGAGTGTCGACCCAGAAGATGCACCCGACCAACCCGAGTAAGTTTACTTGTTTGCTATGCTATTTATTTCATTTCCTTTACAATCCTTTTGGACGGTGAGAAAAGAAATGGATGATTTGGTTGTGTGGATGGACAGAATAAAAGAGGGGAGAGATGGTGATAAATGAAGAGAAATGCTGGAATGTTCTTTGTCCGTTTTTTTTTCTCACCAAAATGGAGAGAAACTTCAATCCTTTCTTTTCTCGCCATTTCTCCTTGCCCAAAAGGGCCTTAATTTACTCAGGCACTACCTTATTCTCTTTTCATGGTCTCACTTCCACATAGATACGTAGAAATCGGGATAGATTCAGGACTTCCCATTTCCCTCAACGGAACGGAGCTCTCCCCTGCATCTCTCCTCTCCGAGCTTAACGAAATTGGCGGGAGGCACGGAATTGGACGCGTCGACATGGTCGAAAATCGCCTCGTTGGGATGAAAAGCCGCGGGGTCTATGAAACTCCGGGCGGGACCATCCTCTTCACCGCGGCACGTGAACTGGAGTCTCTGACACTCGACCGTCAAACCATACAAGTAAAAGACTCTCTTGCCTTTACATACGCGGAGCTGGTCTATGCGGGAAGGTGGTTTGACCCTCTTCGTACCTCGATGGACGCTTTCATGGAGAAGATAACGGAAACCACCACTGGATCAGTGACTCTCAAATTGTACAAAGGTTGTGTTACTGTGACCGGACGTAGAAGCCCTAATAGTCTATACAGGCAAGATATCTCGTCGTTCGAGAGTGGGCAAATTTACGATCAGGCAGATGCTGCTGGATTCATCCGGCTTTATGGACTTCCAATGAGGGTTCGAGCAATGCTTGAGAAGAGCAATGCTTGAGAATCAAGATTGATGATTTGCTGTTTCGTGTCGTATTAGTAGAAGAATGTTCCTATGCTTAGTTTTCTCTTTTCGCTTCGTAGTTAAATCGAAACGTAAGGTTTTGTTTGTTTTACTAATCCTGCATTATTGCAGCATTTAAATATATATAGTCCATTTTTCCTTTTAATTAGAAGAATTTTATTATCTGTGAAATTCCTGATATTCAGTATGACATGTATCAGTATCACGACTTGTCAGGATATCTGTGACCATTAGCACGAAGAAAGTGCATTCCATTCTTACATACAAATTACTTGATCAAGAGGATGTTCCTTGATGTAGAAAATTTTATATCCAAACAAACAGAGCCTTATACTTTACAATTTGTTCTCAATATTAGAAACCTTTTAATGATACCCTTTTCTAAATAATAGGGTTGGTTTTATCATCATTGAAATTTATAAGTTTATTAATTCCTTTAGTAACTGAGTTGCCTAGCAGAGACGGTCAATGATTATTCGATAATGTACTTATACTATATGCATGTGGATGAGAGAGAGAGAGAGAGAGAGAGAGAGAGATTCATTTCAACAAAATGGCAGGAATATTTATACCAATAGACAGGAATCATTTTCTCGAAGTGCAAAGGTTATACACAAATTTATCTAAACTTGTCGATGAAAAGTCTTATCCTGTACATAACAATTCCCAATAAGCTGAAAAGATTCGAGGCATGTTCCCTTGTTCACAAAACCACAAAGTGAGACAGTATTTAAGATCTTTGGTCACCATCAGCATTTGCCTGTACTTGGGCTGCATACTGCAAGTTCCAGAGAACATCCTCAAAAGATGGACGAGTCGATGAATCAGGAGAGAGGCATTTGTTTGTTATGTCGATAACGATCATCAACGATTCTTGTGAACAACAGGAAAGCACAACCGGATCCACTATCCGCCTCCGCCCCTCCTGGCTGCCGAACGACACCTATAAATGCAGAAGCTAGCCGTTTGAGGGGTAGATTACACCAACATCAAAATAACAAAAATGATCGAGATATTAGTGGAAGTTGGTAGACAAGCTAAGAGGGACTAAGAATAGTTTCCCGTTTAGTCGACGTTCCTAGAAAATCAAATACATGTATCCTACGCAGATCTCCTCCTACTACGAGATCATTACAATCAACACAAAATCCGCCAAATCATTCTCCTTTGATTTAGGCCAAACATGCCCTAACTCGGCTGCTTTTAGGATGAGAAAAAACCCTTCATTAGTAGGTACTGATGATTGGCGTTGCATTATGAATAGAGTAAACATGATTTGCATTAAAAAGGATATTTAGTGGATACCATTTCATTCTGCAGAAATGCTTCTCTTCTTGTAGATACCGTTGGCCCCACAATCGACTCGAGTAATATGAACCCAAAGCTATACACATCGTCCTCTAAGGATTTCATTTGCCTGCAACGATGGAAAATGATACTTAAAGATCCAACGACTGCAAGTTCAATCAAAATCCACGACTCATCGTTTCTTAAGGAAACGACTATATTTATATTTCGCCACATTGACCTTCCACTTTGTTGACAGTAAAGTTTCATTTTTATCGAGGAAACCAAAAAAAAAAAACTTACCATGAATTAAGACCCTGTCCTTTTGCCTACAGACCAAGAAAATGAGTGATTCAGTTAGGAAGTGAGCACAACAAAAAGACACAAAAACAGCAAAAGGCGACCATCCAATTTACATACTACGGACTAGGGAGACATCAGACATTCACATACCTCATTATGATCTTCATCTTCTGCAATAACAATAGACAGCCCATAGTCGCTAAGCTTTGCCATCAGATGCTCATTCAGGAGTATATTATTTGCTTTCAACCTATTGTTGAAGAAACCGGGAATAATTCCAGTATGAAGGAAGTGCACAGCCTTCGCCACACCAATCAGAGCTGACAATCTGTCTACCCATTTGAGAGTTTTTTCTGGACTATTATCTGCAAACCCATCAGAAAAATTAGGCTAGAATTCAGATCCCATTGATATATTTGACCTACGTTACAAACTTTGGGGTTATGGCTCCAACTATTACTATTTCAAGATTTCAGCTTACCTGAGAGATGTGCACGATAATTCCCATTTGGCACATATTCATATATGAGATAGACTTCATTTGCATTAGATTCATCTCTTCCACCACCGTTGATGCAGAAACCCAAGAGGCAAACCAAATGTGGGTGGCGAAGCTTTGCAAGCAATTCCAACCTGAGTTTAAGATTCCGGACAGTATATTTTTTTGATACAGTTAGGCATCTAATAGCTACTTGGGCTCCATTCTCTAGTCTTCCTTTGTGAATCTGCCAAAACAGAAGTGCGGGGTTAAGGAGGTTTTACAGGAATAGAAAGCCTAAGTACTCAAGTTATGGAGGTTCCGAATTGCTAACTAACTTGTTGCTTGTAACAAACATACACAGTGGCGGTTAATGCTTTTACTTTCATTGGGTATGCTATATATGACTAACAAAAAAGAGGCAAAGGAAAGAAACTTTCTTCACGATCGTGGTTATTATGTTGTAAAGTTCTAAAGCATATTTATTCTTGGATATTACCTTCCCATACGAACTTTCGCCCATTATGTAAGACTTGTCGAAGTTGTTTGTAGCTTCCATTAGTTCTTCTAAGCTAAACAACCGACACACTGGTATACCTTCAGAGCCTAAGTTTGCTGCTTGAGAAATATACCCTGGGCAAAAGAAGACACCACTTAAAACTGCAAATCGGAATTTCTTAATATACAAACTTTTGCCAAAACCCCTTAGAACAGCTCCAGTGGCGAGCTATATTCCTTGCCAAAGCTGAAATTTGGCTACAGCTCACCAAAATAGGAGCTCGATTGGTTGAGCCAAAGCTCTTGCCAAAATTTGTCAATGTCTAAATTGCCACATCACTGTCAATGCTTTTGATCACCAATGCTTTCGATTGAAGATTAGAAAATGAGTATTTGTGTCTGAGTACTGAGTAGCATCACACTCGATAGAGCAACATTGGTAAAAAAAAACGATAAAACGACAATGTAGCCAGCCAAAATCTTGGCAATGGCATTGCCAAAGTGGCAAAAGCAGTGAATATGCTCTTTAGAAGGAATGAAGGCACCAAGTGTCAAAGTAAGTTTTCAAATGTGTATCAATTGACCTATCACCTATGCATAGAACAAGGGATAAAAGAGAGCTTTAGGCAATCAGTGACCTACTTGCACTGGTCAATATATCCGATGACAACCCCATCACCGAATTGTCGTGCACAGCCTTGTGCAGCAAATGTTGCTCCGATGATCCGCTAGGGCAATACCTTCTGCAAACAAGAAGAAATCCAAAAGCCAAAAGCAACACAACCGCGAAAATTCCTCCAATGACACCCACTAATATTCCCACACCCTTCCCTTTGGCTTTGGATTCTTCCCTCTTGACATGAACTTCTTCACAAGATGACTCTGGCTGCTGATTTCCCACCCCAGTTAACAAGCAATTCCCACCATAGTTAATAACTCTCTTGTCTGATGCATTACTCAAACAAGAAGGCAACAACCCCTTGATCCTGTTATTAGATATATTTACAAACTGAAGTTGATTGCCACAAGTCAAATTGTTGGGAAGTGATCCAGTAAACATATTTGATGCCAAATTTAAGTAACTGATGCTGGGCAAAGAGAAAAATGCAGAAGGAGGTGGTCCATTCAGATGGTTGAATGAAAGGTCAAGGTGTTGAAGATGAAGCAATATGCTCCCATGTCTTGAAGATGGTATAAGACCACTCAAGTGGTTTTCTCTTAAGCTTAAATGGGTCAAATTTGGTAAAGAATAGAACCAACCAGGGAAAGTACCATTCAAGAAATTGCCATCCAGAACAAGGGTTTGAATCTTAACCAATCTCGAAATCTGAGGAGGAATAAAACCAAACAAGTAGTTTCCACTCATATCCAAATACTCAAGTGAATACAGCCTCTGGATCTTGGCATGAAGTGGGCCCCAGATGCCCAAAGACTCCAAAACAAGAACCCTCAAACCGGTTAACCTTGCCAGGGTGGCTACAAAAGAATCCATAGAGAAGGTATCTGATAGGGTTTGATCAGGAATCGAAAACCCATCGAATTCGGTTACCCTTTTCAGCTTTCTGTCACCCAAGATTCTGAGCTCAGTGACAAAGTTGTTTTGGCATGTCATGTTTGCTTGCTCAGAGGACAAATAGCAAAAATCTGTGCTTCTGTTGTTCCAAATCTCCAACTGCTTTGGGTATTCCAGATGCTTCCTCAGCTGAAGGACGACTTGGGTTTGTGAGGACTGCAATTGATGGGTACTTTGAATAAAGAAAACCCATGAGAGGCACACTAGTAGGAACGAGCTAGACCACCCCATGATATGAAAATTTCTGATTTCTGAAACAGAGTGGTGGTCTGATTTCTGAAACAGAGTGGTGGTGAGCTGTAGATTTTGAAACTGTGAGTTGTGTTTGTTTCCTATGGGAAAAACCCAAAACAGATTGGAGACAAAATGGAGAGGAAATCCTACCTTTGAAGCTGAAATGTAGTGGTTTATGGGGTTAAGCTGTTACACCCCAGGAAGCAAAAGCAGGTAAAATGTGAAACGGAGAGTCTCAAATGACAAAGAGCCAAGGGTTTCACTTTCATGGGGTATACTGTGAAATGGAGAAAGTTAAGCAGTACCCATGTCAGGGAGAAACATGGTTATCGCAGTGAAAATTCAGGATTCGTGAGAGGATACCTGGAGTTGAACGAAATTTAATGCTACCAGGACCGGCCTACCACGTGGTGGTTTTCCTTGAAGGATTGATGGCGATATCTCATCCTGCATTAATGAAATGGGTCTCCTCCCCTTGGACGACACTTGAAAGTCCTCAGATCTCTCTCTCTCTCTCTCTCTCTCATACACAATTACACACACACACACGCATGCAGGTATGGGCGCATTGGGCAGTGAACACTCGGGAGTGAGAATGGAGATACCAGAATGAAAAAAAACACAAGACTCTGTTATTTTGACTGAGTGGTCATCTTTTCCCCCCAAACACGCGAAAAAAAAAAGTTTTAATGTAACAGTTATTTATAACGCCCTTTTATATGATGTGGGTCTCATGTATGTGTGGATTCCACCCGTGTAAGAAAAACGTTACAAATAACTGAAAATTTTCTCTGGCAAACTTTTTCACAAGTGTGCATCCCACAAAACTATTTTCCCGAAAAGATACTTAGTTAATATAATGATGAACTAAGACAAAAAATATGAAAATTCATCGATATTTGTTATATAATTGACGATGATTCGGATAAGCCATCAATTCTATATGAAAAAAGTGATGTGATGATTACTATGTTATTTTCCAATTTCATTTCAAGTATACTGTAATGTTTTTCAAAGGATACAAAGGCGGTAAAGTGCTTACCAAGTAACCTAAAACAAGCGGATCAAAAAAAAAAAAAGTAACCTAAAACAAGCTAAATAAACTGGATGATGCTACCCTCCCCAAGTTCCTTAAGATAAAGTAAATTTGGATTAACGAATGAAAAAAAAACCTGCATTATGCTACTTTGTATTTCCAAGTTTTGGGGCTTAACGGCTTACTCCTCCTAAATCTTAGGTTTGAAACATTCTTACGAGACTTTGAGGTGGCTTTATTTTAGTCTCTTTGTAGGATTGATCCCTTACAAATTAGTCGAGGCGCGTGTGAATTGATCCGGACACCTGGAGTTATTTTTCTTAAAATAGATAGCTTAAGTTGAGCTAATGGACCTAAGAGCATGTACACCAATGATAGCTAAAATACCTACTTAAAAAGGTACAAAAGTTATTTTACCTATTTACTTTTTCTTCTCACCACACATCAGTCTCTCTATTTTATTCTCTCCATCCAAATACTTACAATTAATTATAAAGATGGGGATGAATGTAGAGAGAGAGAGGGGGGATAAAGTGGATGAGAGAGACTCAAATATTAATTATTTACTCTTTGTCTGGATGAGAGAGACTCAAATATTACTTCTTTATTCTTTACCTAGCTACAGTCCATCGCCAAAAGTACCGAGTCATTGCAGCCGAATGTATAATAGCTTTGAGAGTGCCTAAGCTGCTGCAGGTTGTTTTTTCTAAATTTACTGTGGAGGGCGTGGTCCGGTGAGGGGACCAGAACGGTGGCCACATTGCACCAATTAGCCAGACCAATGTGTTTACCACCCATGGGTCGGCGGGTTGGCTCGGTATCCGATCCGAGTCTTGCCGTACCCGGTTAAGATGAACCGTGGTACTGATCCAAGGGGAAGTATGATCTGGTTCGGCGAGTTCCTGCTGAACGGGTAGGAAGTTGCCCCTGTAGAAGCTATCAGTGCCGTTCTGTCTGTCCGGCGGAACCTATTATCGCCGAGCCTCCTGTCCCCTAACTTGGAGAGGAAGTTAGGAAGAGATGGGCAGGAGCAGGCAATCTCGCGTCTTATCCCATCCCTTATATTTAGGAGCGGAATATGGGGGATTGGATAGGTCCAGGATTGGGAAGTCTATCTGGGTCCGATGTTGGCGGGCTCATCACACAGCGCGTGGTAACTTTATGGGAGTTGGACTCTGTACTCCCTTTTGGCTATAAAAGGAGGGATCCCCCTCTAGATTGAGGTAACACTTTCTCAAACCCTAAATGCACTTCGATATCTCCTCTCCTGTTACTGACTAGAGCATCGGAGTGCCTGCCCCGGACCACCACGCTCCGGGTTTGGGCACTAACGCGGTTGCTTCGTGTGCTGGTCTAACCCATCCTCGTCTAAGCCTCAACCATCCAAGCCACAAGGTCCAACCGGAGAAAGACTGCCACCACATTTACTCTCTACTTAAGCGAAAAAGGGAAAGTAAAGAGTTTGGTGTACATGAGCATGTACACCAGCCTAGGTATAGTTGCACTTTTAGCAACTTTGGCTAGGAAAGGCACAAAAATGGGCTTACACTAGCCTAGTCAAACACTCATGTATTTTACATTTGAGGAGAAACCTCTCCAAATATACCGAGACACTGTTCATCTGCATTCCCTTAAACAATTGTTTCTCTCTCCTCCTCCCTCTCTCCCGTTCTTGACTTCTCTGCTCTCTCTGACTCTCTCTCTCTCAAATTAAATAATGGAGTATTTTATAATAGTTTATAAGAAAAGAGAGGATAATAGAAAGGATTGGTGTAGGGTTGAAAAGGATTTGAATATGTAAAATGAAAAAAGTAGACTATTGGGTAGCTAAAATACATATTTGTTGGTGTACATGCTCTAATAAAGCAAATAAGTAGTAGTATATATATATATATATATTTTTTGCCATAGTTTAGGAGAATATTAGTAGCTGTTAGAGATTAGTGTTGGGAGAAGGAGAGGAGGTAGGGTTTGAACCGCCGACCTCATGCATTAGGGGTATAGTGCTAGGCCACCTGCGCCAGCACCCCACATGCAGTAGTAGTATATTGGAACAGCCCAATATGAAAAGATTAAAAAAAATTTGGGAAAGATGGAATACAGAAATGGGAATTAAGATGGATATGCTTGGGACTTGTGATTACTAATAGTCACCCCAATCAAGACAGGTTGTCTCTAATGTCAATTACCTAAATGCCCTCTTGCCCATACCAAATTACCAATGCCTGTTTTGGCAACTTTGCCAGTTGGAAACATCTATTTGGACATACTTCCTCTTCCGTCCCTATTTAAATGTCCATTATTTCATTACATACTCCCTCCGTCCCTATTTAAATGTCTATTATTTTATTTTGGGCTCTCCCAAAATAAGTGTCCACTTTGAAAAGTTAATTGGTAAAGTAGAGGATAATTTTGGAAAGTGGAGGTAAAAGTTGAGGTGGAAAGTATAAAGTGGGGGATAATATTGGAAAGTAGAGGTAAAAATTGATGTGAAAAGTATAAAGTGGAGAGAAATGTTGATAAAAAAAAAGTGTAAAATTGAGGTAAAAGTTGACTCCTGAAACTGTGTGTTTGTCAAAGTAAAATATTTAAAAAGGGATGGATGGAGAGTACTGAGTAGTAAGTAATAGTTAGTACCTTCAGAATCAACACTCCCTCCTGACTCCGCTGCTTTGAGTAAAACTTCAAAGGCCAACAAGACCTAGAGGATTGGTATTTGGAGTCCAAGCGTTAGTTTGGTTGGTTAACGGGTTTGCTTCCCATAAAATTGATCAAGATTTAATTTTTTTTAAGTCAAGCCACAAGAAAGTAATTTTTGGTAAATTTTCTAATTCCCGCGTGGATCGCCTGTCCCGGAATTAGTTGAGTTATGCGTAAACTGGTCTAAACACTCCTGATCGCCGAACCAAAGAAAAAAGAAGAAGGATTGGTATTTGATCATGTTTCTGCTAAATAATCAGGAGGATTTTGTTTTATTTTTTTCCCCCTATTTTTTACAAAATTATTAGTTTTGCGTCATTTTTTTGTGAATTATTGGTTTGTCTTGATGAGAGAAATTGAAAGAGTAACAAATTATATTCAAGACTAATTATTTTGGGAATAAAGACCAAAATAATCCCAAAATCAGTCCGTTTTGAATTAGTTTTGTCTTTATTCAATTTTTTCCCCTCGAACTATACTCTACAGACTCACTACTAAATCCTCGTCACTAGCATTCCCCTTCAACCTATAACCGCATCAAAACGAAGCCAATATATTATGGAACGCATCAAATGGCATCAGCCAAATCACTCGATACGTCGGACACGAAATATGTTATTTTGGTTCATGTCAGCTGTACACCCATTCTCTTGAACTTAATTTAAACTTAACTTAAATCTGAGAGTTTTGTCCGTATTTGAATTTTTTTTGCATTTGTTAGTTTTGCACCAAAATTTTATGGGTTATTGATTCGTCTTGACGAGAGGAATCAGAAAAGTAATTTTTTTATTTTACTTTTACCCAAGTATTTCGAGAAATAATCATTTTTTTAGCAACAAAATGTCATTTTGGCATTAAAAAGTGGTTATTTCTCAAAATACTTGGGTAAAAATTAAAAAAAATTTACTTTTCCGATTCCTCTCGTCGAGACGAATCAATAACTCACAAAAATTTGACGCAAAACTAACAAATGCAAAAAGAATTCAAATAAGGACAAAACTCCCAAATTTAAGTTAAGTTAAAGAGAATGGGGAAATAGTTACTTACCCCGTTCCGCTTTCTGAAATAAGTACTTAAAAAATAAGGATCTATTTTTCAAGTTTAAAAATAATGAGCTTATAAAAATAATTTTTTAATTTTTTTACAGGATTTGATAGATCTCATCGACATCTATCAAATAAGATCCATATTGCATATTTTTTTATTTCAATAAACCTAAATTATAAATAAATACTTTTTTTTTAAGGAACAAAACGAAACCCCCCCTTTTTTTTACAGTAGAGATGCTCACCATGTGGTCCATATCCATATCAATAGTTATATGATTATTATCCTTGTATTTTTTGTCAAGGGAAAAGGAAAGGTAATCAAGTACTGAGCAGTACAAGTAAGTCCTTCCCATGCATTTATTACTACCACAGATTTTCAATGCGCAATTGCAATCAGCACTTGGATTCTCCACATCATCTAGATGTTGACCCTTTACCAACTACTATAGCTAGCAAGCTCAACGAGAACATAAATCTCGTGTAGAACTGAAGGGTACGTAAAAGCTCGTTTAATCTTGATTTTCAATATGAACACAAACCGTGAAAGTGCGGCCCGACGATCCTTCATACCTTCGGAATTTGAAACTAGAGGTGTCAGAAAACCTAACACAGGAATAACTGGGTTGTGGCAGCCAAACATTCATCACAACGTTATTTTTTGATCCTTCGATGTCGGCAGCAGAGTGCGATCAACTTTTCTCATAAACAATGTATATGTTGTGCCTGAGTTCTTCCAACTTTACACAAAAGGCTAATATGAAACCAAAAGTGAGAAACAGCAAATTCGTTGCCATAAAAGAAACTTTAGTATTCGGTAGACCCTGGTTGGCCCAATTATTGGATAATACTGGCATTGTCATGGAGTATTTTTATTGCAAATGAAAGATCGTCTCTGCCCATCCAACAAAGGTGAATCATAATGCTCCAACCAGATAATATCACTGTTAAAATGGTTGGGAGTACCACGTAGACACCGCCGCATGATACTACGGGACTACGGGAACATTGCGTAAATTACTCGGTTGGTTGTGACTTCTCTCCTATGAGGAATTAATCGTAGAGTGGGACTCTATATTTTGCCCTATCAACATGCTTTTCTTCTTTGATAATCGGATGTTCAGATCAGCTTGCGTTCACTTCGACTAATTTCGGGATCCTAACGTTAACAACGGGTCGCCCCAAATGAGAAAGAGCATTCAAGATGAAATAAATGGAAGAATGAGATGTTTTTAATTATGAGAGAGGAAGTAAAGACATGGGTGGTGACTCCAACTATACCCACCGACTTACTCTCCACACCCATATTCTCTGTATGGTACAACTGATTTTGCCTAATGTACAAATCCTACAATGCATGTTGTGGGTGGAAATATTGGGAAAAAATAATGGGCACACATAAGCTATGCAAGTGTTGATCATGACAGAATGGACTTCACCTCCAAGGCTCCAAATGCCCTTTGAAAAATGGAATCTCTCACATTCAAATGCCCCATCTTTTTGCTCAAAACTTGACCCACATCTCAGCTCATATCCTTTTCCCAAAATAATTCACCCAACTGGGGTATGATATCACTGAAAGATGAACTTTTTTTTTTTATAACTCGGTTGTTCGGATCAGCATATACGTATTTCGACTAATCTTGGGGTCCAATCACCCTGTTCACTTGCAGGGAGCCGAATTAAAGGCGGAGCAAAGCTCTGTTTCGACTGGTCCCGACTACCAAAGAAGTTGAGATAGCACTTTGTGAGGTTTCAAGCCTGAAAACTTAAGAGAGAACAAACCCCTAAATCTCAAGTCTTAACCACCACGCCAAAGGGGTTATATTATTGAAAGACGACTACTTGCATATATATATATATAGCTGCCATCATGAGGACAAGAAAGAAAAATCAAAAGTTGGGATCAATTATGGTTAAATATTTAACCCAGCAAGTTTGGCCGAGTGAACATGGGACATCAACCAAAGAACTTGCCGCCTAGATATTGCACGATTGAAAATCCCACGAAGGCCAACGTTCAAAACCTTGAGGCCAACAGAAGGGTTGTTCAGTTATTAACTTCAAGGCATTGGTATTAGTTGAGCTGCACGCAAGTTCGAAAACCCAGTTCTCGACCAAAAAAAAAAGGAAAAAGGAAAAAGTTATGGATAATGATTTGTTTGTAGAAAGCAAAATGGGTTGCCTTTTACACACTGTGATTGTCCTGCTCTTGTTGATGATAATTAGATAATTAGTTGCTATATTCATTGCGAAATGAGAAGAATTGGATACAATCATTCAAAAATTACTATAGCTAAACAGATCTGTAGAAATTAGTAGAATCAGGAAAAATTAAACAGAGTTTTACCAAACAAACATAAGTTTATGGTGGAGATAAATTAACTATGCCGATTAAAAAAAATGGGATTAATCAACTTAGGCGTGGCGAAGGTTACACTCAAAATTAATTTGGTCAAATACACCTGTGCTTCTAGGTGAAATTCTTACAAACTTAATTTTCTTGTTCTCTAACATTGCTGATAAGTTACAAGATCGCTCGCTCTTAGTCAAATTTTTTTTATTTTATTTTAAAAAGTTGTTCTATTGGTGCCAAGGTTCTTTTTTTAACTTAACTCATCACGACGGTTGAATTACTTAAATCAATTCAAAGATATTTGAATAAAAGAAGTAGCAACACACAAATATTGATTTGTCCATAAAACATCTTTGGTGTGTGGAAAATGACTTTACCATTGGAGATACTCTTGTAATCAAGTAACGTTAACCCAAAAAACATGTCTTATTTCCACATGTTATAATACAAGTACTAAATAGGAACAAGGCAGGCTATTGATCATTTGCCAAACGGCATGCAACCACAACACAAATTCGACATGGACCAAAATGACTGAACACGATAAAACAAAAGAATGAAAGGATCGGAATAGGATTAGAAGAATGTGACACCAATCGAGACGAGACGACACAACACTATGCCCAACGCCTACCCTAATCAAGTTGATCATTTTTGAGTTAATTCTGGGCCGGTCCTATTTTTCAATTTCATAGCCCACTAGATCATTTTTCTATAAAGTACAATTCCTAATAGATCCTGTGGAGTGTATTTTACATTTTTACCCACATTTAAAAACAAATGAACCCATATAACATTCTACACCACTACCACCACCACCACCACAACCAGCGCCACCACCACCGCCGCCATCACGCCGCCGCCACCACCACCACAATGCCGCCTCCGCCACCATCACCACCACCGCAATGACCACCACCACCACTCTACCATCATCACCACCACCACCACCATGCCGCCGCCGCCACCACCACCTCCACAATTAACAGTGTATTAACACTGTTAATCCTGGTATTAACACTGTTAATTGGGATGTGAATTTAGACAAAAATTAACATTGTTAATCGTGGCGGATTAACACTGTTAATCCGGGTATTAACACTGTTAATTGGGATGTAAATTTAGACGAAAATTAACACTGTTAATCGTGGCGGATTAACACTGTTAATTGGGTGTAAATTTAGACGAAAATTAACACTACACTGTTAATTGTGGTGGTGGAGTGTGGTGGCGGTAGTGGTGGTGGTGGTGGCGGCGGCGGCTATGGTGGCGTGGTGGTGGTAGTGGTGGCGGCATTGTGGTGGTGATGGTGGCGGTGGGGGTGGTGGCGTCGTGGTGGTGGCGGTGGCGGTGTTGTGGTGGTGGTGACGTAGTAGTGGCGGCGGCGGCGGCGTTGTGGTGGTGGTGGCGGCGGCAGCGGGGTGGTGGTGGCGGTTGTGGTGGTGGTGATGGAGTGGTGGCGGCGGCGGCAAGGTGGTGGTGGTGGCGGCGGCAGCGTTGTGGTGGTGGTGGTGGCAGCGGCAGGGTCGTGGTGGTGGTGGTGTGGTAATGGCTGGATCGTCTCTCTCAAATCGCCTCTTTTTTGCGAGGGTTATTTTTGTCAACAAAATAATGAAGAGGACCTATTGGACTATGGGCTCTTTGGGCAGGATCTAGTGGGCTATTCTTCACCCAGACAGGACCGGCCAGGAAGTAGCTCATCATTTTTTCCCCATGAGTAGTCCAAAGTCCCAACACAGAAGCCTGGAAGATAATCAATGAACGGGCTTCACTCTAGATGGATTAGGCGGCCCAAGTCCAGTTCAGAGCCACATGGACATTTCGATAGTCAAATGGACTAGACGGTCCAACTTCCCATTTGTAGATTCTTCTCAACTCATATTGATGATCCAACCATTCGCATTTGGAGCTAGTCGAGAGCATCGATCATGCCAGAAGGAGTGTTGATATGGTACAGTTTAATATGATTAATTTTGAAATGTATTTATCTTGAAAAAATAGAGTCAACATTATTAGAACGAGTGAAACCAAATCGGACCACAACCGAACTTGTTTTCATATTTGATGGCTCATATATAGGACTCTATTGTAAGTTCATGATCAAATAAGTCAAGTAAATCGGATCAAACCGAAGAAACCAAATCAGACCACAACCGAACTTGTTTTGTATGTTTTTGGTTTTGAAATTTTCAAAACCACCGAATTAACCAATTTGGTTGTAAAGTTTGTGAAAATAGACAAAACCAAACCGATTAATTTGGCCTCTGATTAAAATCAGTTGAATCCATGTAGCTAAAGATAAATGCGTTTAGAAATTATATCAAATAGTAATATTCGATCAATGTGATTTTCAGCGCGGTAGATGATTTGACGAACTTAAGAGAGTGAATGAATCATCGAAGTGAAACCAAGAAGGGAAAGAGGACTCGCAAATAGAAAATTGGTCCGTCAAGTCATCTCCTTTCTGCCTACGAGTAGGGTGATCCAACGGCCTATAATCGCCCGACAACACTTTCTAAAGTCCTCCACTGTACCGAATCACAGCCCGCCCTTCCTCTACAAAACCGAAAACCCTAAACCCTAATAATCCACACTCCCCTCCTCCTCCTCCTCCTCTCTCTCTATCTATCGCGGCTCTAACATAGACACATACAAAAACCACATATACATAGAGAGAGAGAGAGAGAGTCGCCTCCAATACACTCACGCAATGGCGCTGTACCTCCTGTACGAGCCAGCCTCGGGTTACGCCCTGTTTCTCGCCCACGGCCTCGACGAAATCGGCCAGAACACCGAGTCGGTCCGTAACTCGGTCTCCGATCTCAACCGATTCGGAAAGGTCGTGAAGCTCGTCGCTTTTACGCCGTTCAAGTCCGCTCTCGACGCTCTCAACCAGTGCAATGCTGTCTCCGAGTCGGTCCGTAACTCGGTCTCCGTTGTGGTCTTGCTCAATCAGTTGAGGAAACTTGACAAGTAGTTGAGGCATGCATATGCATTAGGGTATTCGCTAAACTTGAATAATTTTGATGTTTGTAAAACTAAGGAGGCGTTTTCGCTAAACTAAAATGGACTAGAACCCATGTTTTCATGGATGACTAGACTTGTCCTCGCATGCATCAATTAAAATACTATTTAACAGAAACAACTTGACTATTGTCATTAGCCAGTAGTCCAATGATATAGCGGAAATGCACCCTAATATTGGTGACTAGCTTGGTGGCTTAAGTGGACGTTTGTTCAATCTTTTTCTTGGTTGTTTCAAACTAGAAAGGTCGTCTTGTGCTCACTATCCTTTCATGTACAGGAGTTTATCTGGTTAGGAAAGGAATGGGTGGAAAATGAGTTTTATGGTTATGTGCGACATGTCACAGGCAGGAAAAACATGGGGATGAAATTAAACTGATTATCCCCTAATTGTGCTGCTGAATAATTGCATCAAACCAATTGAGGGATGGTTTCTTAGGCTCTGTTTGGTAAAGTTGTCAGTTTTTTGTTTTTCGTTTATGAAAAACAAGAAATGTTTATTTATTAAAAAATAAAAACAAAAAACATATATGGTGACCATAACAATTTTTGTTTATTTGTTCTTTTGGGCTAACAAATGAAAACGAAATTTGTGTGTTTTCTAGAATTTTCATAAACTAGTGGAATTGATTATATATTTTGTAAACAAAAACAGTAACACAAATATATTTATGGTGCCTGTTTCCAAAAATATCATGAAAAAAACAAAAAAAATAACTGAAAAAAAAAACTTTTCCGAACAGAGCCTTAATCTCCACTGTTTTAGACTTTTGTGGTGGGTTTCAGATAAAAACCAAGAGATTGCTACATTGTTAGTTGCTATGTACATCACGAAATGAAAAGAATTTGATACAATCATTCAAAGATAACTATAGCTAAACACTGTAGAAATTAGAATCAAGAAAATTAAACAGAGTTTTACAAACAAACTTAAGTTTATGGTGGAGATAAATTAGGGAAATGATTTTGCCACTCCATTTTTTGTTAACGACACTTCCCTGCAAGTGTATTTTTGCACCAAAAACACACTTGCAAGGGAGTGCCGTTAACAAAAAAAAGGGAGTGGCAAAATCAACAGCCATAAACTATGCTGATTAGAATAAAGGATCAATAGTGTGGTGAAGGTTACACACTTACACTCAAAATTTGTTCAATACACCTGTGGGCTGTGTTTCTAGGTGAAATTCTTACAAATTAACTTTTCTTGTGTCTAATTGGTTTGAATTTTTGTTTTCAAATCAAAAATATTTTTTGACGTGCTATTCTCTGTCAATTTTTGAAAAAGTCATTATTCGTGTCAAGGTCTTTTTTAACTTAACTCATCACAACCGTTGAATTACTTAAATCATTTCAAAGATATATTTGTATAAAAGAGAAGTAGCAACACACAAAGATTGATTGGTCCAATATTGGAGTCTTATATTATAAGTTATAATCAAGTAACCCAAGAAATATATGCCTTCCACATGTTACAATACAACTAATTAGGAAACAAAGGCATGCTATTTTTTTTGTCAAACGGCATGCAACCGCAACACAAATTCGACACGGACTGAAATGACTGAACACGATAAAATAGAAGAATGAAGTAACCGGAATAGGATTGGGAGAATCGTGACACCATTCGACACGACACGGCACGGCACTATGCCCAACGCCTACCGTAATCAAGTTGATCTTTTTAATTTCTCCCATGAGAAGTACAAAGTCCCAACACAGAAACCTGGAAGATAATCGACCCCAATGAACGGGCTTCACTCTAGATCGATTAGACGGCCCAAGTCCAGTTCAGAGGCACATGGACATTTTGATCCAAAAAAAATTGTCCAATCAGTTGGTAGCCCGGACAAAGATTCACTCGCATAAGGTCAACCTTACGACATTATAGACCTTGTTCGTTTGGGGTCTCAAAACTCTTGGACACGATCTTCTATAAATTTTCTTTATCTTTCTCTCCGCTTATTTCTCTCAAAAAAACATCCCTCAAAATCCCCAAACGAACAAGGCCTATATATTTCTCAAAATGAACCCTCTCAAGTCAACTCTAGGAAAATGGACTAGACGGTCCAGCTTCCTATTTGTGCGCTCTTCTCAACTCATTTTTATGATCCAACCATTCACATTTAGAGCTCGTTGAGATATCAGCTGAAAATTAACCGGTTTGGTTGCAAAGTTCATAAAAATAAGATCAAACCGAATCGATTTGGTATCTAAAGCGTTTGAAAATCATATCAAATAATATTCGATCAATGTGACGAGCGTCACGAGCTCTCGAGAGTGAACGAATCATCCAAGGGAATCCAAGAAGGGAAAAAGGACTCGCATCGCAAACAGAAGATTGGACCGTCAAGTCCTTTCCTTTCTATTGCCTACGAGTAAGGAGATCCAACGGCCTATAATCGCCAGACAACACTTTCTAAAGTCCTCCACCGTACCGAATCACAGCCCGCCCTCCCTCTACAAAACCCGAAAACCCTAAACCCTAATCCGCACTCCCCCCCTCCTCCTCTCTCTCTATCTTTCGCGGCTCTAACATAAACACATACAAAAAGCACATATACATAGAGAGAGAGAGAGAGGTGAGAGAGACATCGCCGCCGATACACTCACGCAATGGCGCTGTACGTTCTGTACGAGTCAGCCTCGGGTTACGCCCTGTTTCTCGCCCACGGCCTCGACGAAATCGGCCAGAACACTGAGTCGGTTCGGAGCTCGGTCGCCGATCTCAACCGATTCGGAAAGGTCGTGAAGCTCGTCGCTTTCACGCCGTTCGAGTCTGCTCTCGACGCTCTCAACCAGTGTAACGCTGTCTCCGAAGGTGATTTTTGCACTGTGTGTGTGTAAATAGGTGTGTGTATCGTTGTTTTTAAAGGGTTTTGTGTTAAGTGTTGCATGCAGCGGTTGATTTGTTATGGTTGGTCTGATTCTAAGAGGAATTTGTTCATGTTTATGCATTCAGTTGAGGAAACATGGTAAGTAGTTCAAAAAAAGGGATGGATAAAAGGATCAAATGAGGCATGTTTTATTTTGTTGTTAGTTTCGTTTTTTGTTTGGATGCTGAGAAAATGGGGGGAAACGAAAGTAATTCTTAAGATTTTGTTAGAATTTGGGACCTGAGAGAAGTGAGAACTGAACAAACATTAACTGCTGGCTGTTCTATTTCAGCTGGATAATTTTGATGTTTGGCAAGAGTTGAAGATTGTGTTCTTTGGTATGTACAACCAAGGGGCGTTTCTGCCAAACTAATTGGACTAAATCCCTTGTTTTCACGGATTACTAGACAAGTCAATCTCCTCGCATACATTAACTAAAATACCATTTAGCAAAAACAACTTGACTATTGTCATTGGCCTGTAGTCCAATAATATAGCGGAAACGCACCCTAATATTGGTGACTTGGTGGCTTAAGTGGAGCTTGGTTGAACATGAAAATTATCCTCTTGTTGCTAAATAATTGCATTGAACCAATGGTTCTTTAAACTTCACAGTTTCCTTAGTGAAACAAAAATAAGGCCAAATTCTGGCTTTCGTTGTTCTGGATATTGTTGTTAGGGTTGCAGCTAAAAACAAAGAGATTGCTACAACCTTTTTCTTGAGTTAAGATAGGGGATTTAAACTTCTCTCTTCACATTTTCGGCTTCCATGTCATTCTGTTGGATTGTTTGCTTTTGTTTGCGTCTGATTTATTTGTGATTGGAATTCCTTCATATGCTGGTTTTACTTAAGCTTTTGTTTTTGGTCTTAGGACAAATGACTGATGAGTTGAGGAACTTTTTGGAGCTAACCCTCCCAAAAGTTAAGGAGGGAAAGAAGCCTAAGTTCAGTTTAGGAGTTGCTGAGCCTAAGATTGGGTCGCATATTTTAGAAGAGACGAAGATCCCCTGCCAAAGTAACGAGTTTGTTCTTGAGCTTCTTCGTGGTGTGCGTTTGCATTTTGATAGGTTCATTCAGAACCTGAAGGTTTGCATTTAGATTTTCTCGTTGCTTATCCCCCTCTCAAGTTTCAATGTTGTTTGTCGTATGATCTTTGTTCTTCGGGCCCTCATATTATCTGCATGACATGTTCTTCAACTACTGTAGCCTGGTGATTTGGAGAAAGCCCAACTTGGTCTAGGACACAGTTACAGCAGGGCAAAGGTCAAGTTCAATGTAAACCGTGTTGACAATATGGTTATTCAGGCTATCTTCCTTCTTGATACTCTTGATAAGGATATCAATTCCTTCTCCATGAGAGTCAGGTTCGTTACTAAACTAGTTAACACTTCATGATTCAGTAAATCTTTGAAAGCTGTTAACCTTGATGGGCAACATAAAGATTACAATCAATTTTTTCCGAACATATTCCAGTAGGGTTTTTCTTAAACTTGTTTTCTGATTTGGTGCTTATTTGCAGAGAGTGGTACTCTTGGCATTTCCCTGAATTGGCGAAGATTATCAATGATAACTATCTGTATGCCAAAGTTGCGAAATTTGTTGATAATAAATCAGAGTTGTCCGATGAACATATCCCAGGTCTGACTGACATAGTTGGAGATGAAGACAAAGCAAAGGAAATACTAGAGGCGTCAAAGTCATCTATGGGTAGGGTTTGTTGGCCCATTGCGGATCTTTTTAAAGCATAGTTTTCACCTCAGAAACTGATCAATTGGATTAAAGCAGTACAAAAAGCACAAATTTTGGAACTGTTTTTGCTAGAATTCTGTAAACAGCCCATTTTTAGAGACAATTTTAGCTGTTTCATGTATGCTCCTAAGAAATGGACCCATAAAAAGGCTACAGTTTTGAAAGTTCCTGTTGTTTTTATGTTTTCTGAAGACACAAAGCTCAGATCACTAATGAAAACAAGACAATACAAAATGGGCCTAAGTTATCTTATCTGCAGAGTCCAAAGTTATTCACTTGAGGTGTATATATGTTTTCAGGACAGGACTTGTCTCCAATTGACCTAATTAATGTCAAGCAATTTGCCCAGAGGGTGATGGACCTCGCTGAGTACAGGAAGAAGCTCTATGACTATCTGGTGACTAAAATGAGTGACATTGCACCCAATTTGGCTGCATTGATTGGTGAAGTGGTTGGAGCACGGTTGATTTCTCATGCTGGTAGCCTAACTAATCTGGCAAAGTGCCCTTCTTCTACCCTACAGATCCTTGGGGCAGAGAAAGCGCTCTTCAGGTGTCTACTAATTACCTGATACCATGTTAATTTGCTGCGATTGCAAAAATCAGTTAATCTTCAGATCCTGTTGTTTAAAAGGTCAAAAGAATAAGTAAAAGACCATGTTCAGCTCATCCTTTAGCCAAAATACAAAGTTCAGAGCCAATTGGCACTTTTTCCACTTACAGTGGCTCTTTTGTGTGCTTAGATCTTCTGACACTGTAAATTCTTGTTGTGTATTATTTTGTCTATCAGAAGTGCAATACTCAATTCATTTACTGTTTTGACTTTAGGGCGCTGAAAACCCGAGGGAACACCCCAAAATATGGTCTCATATTCCATTCTTCTTTTATTGGACGGGCATCTGCTCGAAACAAAGGCCGAATGGCTCGTTATCTTGCAAACAAGTGCTCTATGGCATCTCGCATAGACTGTTTCTTAGGTAAGCCTTTTATGGCAAAGAATGCAAAATTAATGATTTCTTATCTCGTGGTCGCTGGACTTAATTCTGGATTTCGTTTTGAATGCAGATCAGAATACCACTTCTTTTGGGGACAAACTCCGTGAACAAGTTGAGGAACGACTTGAATTCTATGACAAGGGGGTTGCTCCCCGGAAAAATATTGATGTGATGAAATCTGCTCTTGAAATTGTTCAAAATAAAGGTGAGAGAAAGAGCATTTGATTGTGGCTCATCTCCTCTCTAAATTTTGAAAATACTGAGTGATTGATGGCAGAATAATAGAATTGACTGTGTTTTTATACGCTACTGGGAGGTGTGTGCTAGATGAGTAGTCTCTGGAGCACTCGGAAAAATGTTTTCCTGTGGTGGTGCTGAATGAGCGAAACTTGGTTAGAGCGTAGGTGGTCTACAACAGGCAGGAGAGTCTCTCATTATTCAGGAGGGGTGAAGAACATTTTTTTTAGAGGCTTCAGGCGTGATAGGCAGGCAGCATGCTGGGGGTATCTATGGATTGCAGAGACTTAAAAAAAGGAGAGACTTAGGCTTTAGGGACTTCGATTTTCAACTGATGTGTATGCAGTCTTTTTGGTATAACTTTTAGATTAGATGGCTTCCTTTGGTGTACTCTCTCTCCTCTTTTAGGACCAATAAATATATAGGCCACCTGAGGGGAATTGGATAAGGCGAACCCCTGGTACCCCAAGCAACTTGAGTGTCATCCCAAGGCCGCGTGGTGGTAAGAGGGTTGGATAAGGCGAGCACGTGGATGTTGGACCCATGTACCTAGTAAACATGTATGTGTACAGAGTTTCATCAAAACAAGGCAATTTCGTTGTGATTAAATTGTCCATGTATTTTTTTTTCCTTTTCCTTCATCCTTTCTCCCGCCGTTGCACTGTTCAGCTCGTAGTTTGTAAAGATTTCAAGGCCAGCTAGTTTTGTCCCCCATGGGATACTGCCGATAGCTTGGGTCTCAGTTCTTAACTTGCCTATCAAAAGTGAGAACCACAATAGCATTTGTATCACACATTTGTTTTAGCTCCCGCTAACCAAATTGTCCTCGAATCCTCGTGAGTTGATTAGTTAACTCGACTTTTACAACATTTTGTTCTAGTCTGTACCTCACTCTCTCTCTAAATGCTGTTTGCAGATACTGAGATGGAAGTGGAAAAAGCACCTATTGAAGCTTCGGTAAAGAAAAGCAAGAAAAAGAAGTCAAAAGCAGAAGCTGCGGAAGACAGTGATGTAATGGAAGAGGATAAGCCAAGTGCTGCTACTAATGGGGATGCTTCTGAGGAGCCTAAAAGTGGAAAGAAGAAGAAAAAAGAGAAACGAAGAATGGAACAGGAATCAGAGCCTGAACAGGATCAGGCGGTTGAGAATGGGAATGGTGTGAAGGGGTTGAATGCAGATGGGGGATCAGTGAAGAAGAAAAAGAAGAGTAAGGATGAAGATAAAGAGGATCTTCCAGCTGCTAGTGAAGGAAAGAAGAAAAAGAAGAAGTCAAGAAGCACGGATGAGGACTGAGTGAACTTTTGCAACATGTGATTGGGGTAAGTTCAGGTTGATGTGGATCTGTTTTGCTGCTTTCTGTATTGCTTTGACGTATTAGCGCAAGAAAAGGGTCATGTACCTGTGTGCTCATTTTTGTCGTTGCAAATTCTGATCAAGATTTGGTTTCAAAGAACTTGCTATGTTCTATGTTTAGGTTAATGAATTTCTATGTATGTTATGGTTCGATTTCAGTTTGTCTTGTGGTTTTTGCGAAATGTGTGTTTCCGCTGAAATTTTTGCATCTTTGAGAAGTTTGGATTAATTTGAAAGAACACACAGCAGGGAGGGAAGCTCCTTCCGGGAGAAGCACGTTTGACGTACGCCCATAGGCCCGTTCAGGGTTTTTGTTCGTCTCGACCAGTAGCTATTCCAAGTAAAAATTTAGGGCGATCGCGCATTATTAGCCAAATGTTCAGTCTACAGAGTTGTCAAGCAGTTTGTTTTTAAAACCATTTTCAATACTAGTTTCCTCAAGGCAAATGTATTATGTTCACATAGCTACCGTTGTTGATCAACTTGATTTTTTGAATAGTATTAACCAAAGTGAACGGTTCAGATCAAATAGCCGGACTCTAACAATAGATGCAAAAGCAGCAAAAACATACTTGCAAAGAGCCTGAAAATGGATGGGATAAGAGCTTCTGTAATGGTAATAATCAAAATCAATAATCAAAATGTGTCATGTTAGCATTTGATTATCCATTTAGTTCATAATTAAACTTAACAATTTTTACCTCCACATTGGTTATTTTTGCATCTCTAACAAAAAAAAACCTCCACAATACACAATGCATATTTGTCCAATCGCAAACGAGTTCCAATCACGCACCCGACCACACCAAATTATTCGTCTCGATGAGATGATTCCAATGTGGGATGTTTGAGTTATTAAGTTTTGAGTTTGGTTATTGGTAAATTTTGTTAAGTTTGGTTATGGAATGAGTGAAATTTGGTTATTTGCTAAAAAACTTGAAACTTTGCTTATTACAATGTGGAGTGTTTTTTGAGTATTGTTGTTAAATTTGCTTGCCCACGCCCTTTGCTTATTACAATAAGGATACTTTGAGACCCTCCCCCAATGGGACTTGACAGGATCCATCCATTTTTTGAAAGTTCCCTTGAATAAAACTTCATTGGAAATAAATAAATAAACATTTTTTTGACATGATAAAAGAAACAAAATCTACCCTTATTGGGCTTGCAAGAGTGTTGAATAGCGAATAGTACCTACTAAAGAGACCAACGAGCTTGTAGTTAAACGACACTACCTCATCTCTTCTACATGGAAATTAAGGATTCGATTCATGCTAGGAGCACGACTGCTTGGTGTGATAGTTGATACAATTTGGGCTAAAGAATAGTACTACTAATTAGAGGATCTCCCGCCTTGCCTTTTTTGCACTCAAACCCAAAATTTTTGAGTCTTTATTTTAAAATATCACTCAACTCCTTTGAATCAAACTCAAATTTTAACTCCAATGAAGGAAAATTTAATTTTTTACTAAAATTTGGTGAGACTATTTTCTTTCTCCCAAATTTACAATCATGGTATTAGTGGAGCTTTTCTTCAAATTATTTTTAGGTACAAAGCAAGAATGAGAGAAAAAAAAGATATTTTTTTTGGTATTCACTTGGTAAGAATGTCTTACAAAATGGTAGAAAACAAATTTTTCCGTACAAACCCTCTAAAGTTAGAGAGCTTGTTTTACTTTTTCTCATAAAGGATATTAGAAAATTTATTCTCTTGTGATAATAAAAAACAATTACTGACTTCTTTAATTTTTTTGTAAAACTTTCATCCTAATCAAACAGACGCAAAAGGAAACTAGTAAATTTATTCTTTTCTTTTCTTTTATTTCACTTTATCTCATTTTCACTTTTTCTTATACTCCTATTTTTCTTGCTAATTAAACCGAGTGTTCATTCCCGATTGAGAATATTTTACTCGAACGAAGCTTTTCAGTAAAAACTTACTACTACTCTGAGAGTCTGAGCCATTGCCGGAAAATCTCCAAGCTCTGTGCTTCAATGGCGTCGTCCATGGCGCGGATCTTCTCCCTCTCTCGCTCTACCACCACCACCACCATCACTCCCATATCCCACCTCTCTCTCTCTAAAACCCGCCCCTTCTCCACCACCACCACCCACCAACTCAACCTCCCATCCCTCCACCCCTCCCCGGACGCCGACCAAATCTCCCAACTCCTCCTCCACCACCACAACCCTTACCACCCCACCGAATCCCCCCTCCAACTCACCGGCGTCCTCCTCTCCCCGCACCTCGTCCACCAAACGCTAATCCGCCTCCGAAACGTCTCCAAAATCGCCCTCTCCTTCTTCCACTGGGCCAAGTCCCAGCCCGGCTACCGCCACGACCCCGCCGCCTACCACCTCATGATCGACGCCCTCGGCAAGGTCCGCCAGTTCGACGTCGCCTGGCAACTAGTTATCGAGATGGATAATTTGAAACTAAAACCTAGTTTCGCGACGTTCGGGATCTTGACCCGCAGGTTGATCTCCGCCGGGCTAACTCGCCAGGCGATCCGCGCGTTCGACGACATGGAGAGTTTCGTCGAGAAGGAAACGAGTCGCGACGAGTTCCGTTTCCTCCTCGACACGCTGTGCAAGTATGGGTACGTGAAGGTGGCGACGGAGGTGTTCAATGAGAGGAAGTCTAGGTTCGGGGTCGATGTGAAAATGTATACGGTTTTGGTGTACGGGTGGTGCAAGATAAATCGGCCGAAAATGGGGGAGAAGTTTTTAAGAGAGATGGTGGATAGGGGTATTGAGCCCAATGTGGTTACTTACAACGTGCTGTTGGATGGGATTTGCAGGAAGTCGAGCTTGCATCCGGAGGAGAGGTTCGAGAGGACTATAAGGGACGCGGAGAAGGTGTTTGATGAAATGCGCGAGAGAGGGATAGAGCCCGATGTCACGAGCTACTCGATTGTGCTTCATGTTTACAGCCGGGCGCATAAGCCCGAGTTGTGCCTTGATAAGTTGAAGATGATGAAGAGTAGAGGGATATGCCCGACGGTGGTGAGTTATACGTCGGTTGTCAAGTGCCTTTGTTCGTGTGGGAGAATTGAAGATGCTGAGGAGTTGGTTAATGAGATGGTGGGTAATGGCGTTAGCCCTACAGCTGCGACTTACAACTGTTTCTTTAAGGAGTATAGGGGAAGGAAGGATGCGGACAGGGCTTTGAATTTGTATCGGAAGATGAGACAAGAATCGCAGCAGTTGCCCAGTGTGTACACGTACAATATATTGGTGGGGATGTTTGTGAAGTTGGATCGAATGGAGATTGTGAAGGAGATTTGGGACGATATGAAGGCTAGTGGGGGTGGACCGGATTTGGATTCGTACACGTTGTTGATCCACTCGTTATGTGAGAAAAAAAAGTGGAAAGAAGCTTGCCAGTTTTTCGTAGAGATGATAGAGAGGGGGTTGCTTCCACAAAAGGTCACTTTTGAAACTCTGTACCGCGGGTTAATACAGTCGGATATGTTGAGAACTTGGAGAAGATTGAAGAAGAAGCTCGAGGAAGAGTCCATAACATTTGGTTCAGAATTCCAAAATTATCACTTCAAGCCATATAGGAGGTGATTTACCACCATGGATGTGGCAGTGTTCAACTCAAAATCAATTGAACAAGAGCGAAGTGGCCCACATAGCTCGTATTATAACTTGGGAGGTGCTATACACGAGGGCAGGGAAGTGAACTGGTCCGCGAGCAACTAGAGAAACCATTAGCGTTTGTAACTGCAATAAGTAAGTGTATGTTGACACTTTTTAGATATATGAATGTTCTTTATTGTAACTCCTTAAAAATATTCTCATATTTTATTACTTGCGTACTTTCAGTTGATGAAGCAAGTGTTGCCGAACAACGATGTTAGTAGAAATGTGAAGGGTTGGTAGAGGTAAAGGTAATTCATTGTTTTCTGAACAAATTGATCAGTAGCAGGTTTGTCAGTTAAGAAATCAAGTAGTTCTGTCCGTTATCTTTATGCACCTGGGATATTTGGTATTTATATGATTGTGGAGTTTGCGTTTTAGGTGTAAACTGTGCTATTGATATCCATCACTGCAGTTTTCAGTTCTTTTTTTTTTGCTATGGTATGTCATTTTGAAGTCTGAAGTACCCAAAGACTAGCATGAATATTCCCTAAAGTAGTCCATGCATTTTTCGAGTCTTATAGTCAGTATGTTGTTTTGTTTTTTCATCTTGTGTCTGCGTTTGAGCGCACCAGTGTCGCATCTTTAGAGTTATTTCTTCCTTATTTCATTTTATGTATTGTTCATTCTAGTATTTAATCATGTTTTTTCTCTGGTTAGTCTGAAATTATTCAGCATTTTGTGATGTTCTCTTACCATATTCATCCTGTCATAACATCTGTGCTTGATGCCATATGGGAAAAGATTAACTTGCCATAGCAGTTCCTTTGTGTCTCAACTAAAATAACTCTCCTAGTTTTTAATCATCATGTTTGTTTGTTTTTCATTTGAAGTTTAGGTAACCATCGTCTACTTCATAACCAACTGAAATGGGTCATGGAACGAGGCCTTTTTTTGTCATCTGGGTTTTCTCCATTGACGTTCAGCAATTTCGCAGAATCAAGAGGACTCCAGTGAGGATTTCATGTTGAGAACCAGATTGTTAATTAACTGGATGGTCTATTTGTGTAATTCTCTTTCTTCCATCTGTTTTATTAACTGGATGGTCTATCGGTGTTTTCGTGCTGTTGTGGCGACGAACGGCGGTTATTCCTAATTATGTTGGGGGTTAATAGTATTCGACTACAGTCTTTGAGAGGCATCTTTTCAACCTGAATTATTGTACCATATCTAGCTTGCCTTCTGTATTGCCTCATCATATCAACTATCTTTAGGCCTCGTAAATAAATGTGCTCATATGGGACACAAAACCTTGTACATTTCATGGCCTCAGGACAAAAATCGACGAGAAGAGGAGAGAGAGTGGATGGGGAACAAGTATCTGCTCCATTTCCTTGATTATGATGAAGCTGAGAATGGGAAATATGTCATATGGGCTTGATTTTAATTGCACCAGCATCACTTTTTTGAAGATTTTTTTTTAATCTTTTCCCCTTTTTTTCTAAAATTCTGGAAGTACACACACACACAAAAAAAAACCGGATTGGAAATCTGATTTTACGGATTCGGATTACCGCTATCGGATTTATGAAGTTCGGATTCGGATCGGATTCAAGCATTATCGGATTGGTCGAGAGGAGTGTTGCAAAATTGAACGAACGTGCTCGGTTGAAGCCGAGCACGGTGCGTTTGCATTACCAACCAGAATGGTGTAGTCCTGCACTCCTGCAAAAGAATTTGGTGGAATGGATGGGATTGTTGTGTTAAAGGTTTTGTATGATCAAAGAGAACAGGAGTTAAAAAGGTTGCGAGTAGGCACCAGTTATAGCTAGTTTTATCTATGATTCCCTATGTATGGTCTCGGACGGGGGAGGGTCGATGCTATGAACCAGTGCGCAGTGCGCCTATTATAAGGCTCATTTTGAGTCAGGCTATTTGATTGAAACTGTTCATTTTCTTCGCCTGCTAGCCAACGATAGCAATGTGAACAAAGTATATTGGTCAAAATTTCTAAAAATGATTTTGATAATAGACTAGTACATGATTTTTGGTGTATCAGACAGTATCCGATCTATATGATTTTTGGTGTGGTTGAAGCTCTCGACGAGATCTACACATGACTCTCTCTAGATTATAGTTGTGAGCCCGGGATGGGCCCACAAAATACAAACCGGACAGGTACTGGAGCGAGGAAAACATGGGAGGAGCCAGTTCAAATATTAAGACAGTTCGAATTTAATTTAAATTTTATGAAGCTTCAAGGTTAGAGTGAGGAGGTTGAAAATGAGATCATTACTATTAATTCATTAGGGGTGCACTGAAATAGAAAGTAGGATTATATGTCTCACAATAAAGTCTACGAACACATCTTTAAAACACAACTCCGGACATAAAGTAACTACATGACATCATTCAGTCGAAGAAGAGGGCTCACTACATTCAAGATAGGACTGCGAGACTAATCGTATCCAAATTGTAGCATTGCTACCATACTTTTGAAGTACTAAATTGAAGCTTTGTTTGGAACTTGGGGATGGAAAGAGAAAGGAGGAAAATTTTAAAAATTCTCTCTTCCTTTATTTGGTTCTTAAGGAAAGATAGGAGAAAAATCTACAGGCAAACTCAATATTTCCTCCAATTTCGCTTAAACCTTCTCTCTCATTTTCTCCTTAATTACTACTACTATTTTCTTTCCTTTTCCCCTTCCACCCCAAGTTCCAAACAGAGCCTATGTTTTGGACTGAGAAAAAATAGGAGTGTATTTAGAAGCTCCCGCCGCTTGAGCTTCAAGCGTTGGGATGTCCGAGAAGAAGTAAAGAACCAAATTCCAACCCACCAAATTTGAACCAACCCAACTCTCTCTCTCTCTGAAATTACACTCTTCAGATCGGAAACTTAGACAGAGAAAACCCTCGGAGAGGCCAACAATGGCGAGCCCTTCGTCCCCGAATTTGGAAGACATTCCTTCAACGGATCTCATGACCGAACTACTGCGTCGAATGAAATGTTCCACCAAACCTGACAAACGCCTCATTCTCATCGGTATTATGCCCTTCTTTTCCCCCCTTTCTACAGCAGACATGATTTTAACCATGTTTTGTATATCGAATTGGGTTTGCGCATAGCCCGTCTCTCATGTTCGGTTAGTGGAATTCCGTTAACTACGTTTAGATCCGAGGTTTTACCGTTTCACTAGTATTATTTGGTTGGAGAATTTGCAGAAAATTTATGACAGTTATTCTTGTTGTTTGAGTTTTAGGACAGCTGTTATAATTGTTGTATGGGTTTTAGGGGTTGGGGTTTTGGTGGGTTATAAATTATGATGTTTTGGGTGGGCTCGTTTGTTTGCGTGGTGTTAAAAAGACGGGATAGAGAATACCCAGGATATGGGTGGGATATAAGTTACTCTAGGTTAGAGAAATGGTGGGGGAAAAGAAGTGAGGTGTTTGTTTTGGTTGGGATTGTGACATTCATTTCCTATTTTATGCTTGTGCAAAACACACGGGGAAAAACAGGAAGGGCACAACAGTCGCATCTATTAGCTCTTGATGGAGATGATATGGAATCCCACCTCCCTCATGGGATTTCATATCCCGGGAAATAGGCTGTATCTGGATATGTAATCCTGTCCATATTACCGTAGCAAACACTGGACTTTTGGACCACGGCATTACATATCCAGTACCACCCTCAAATCCCCACAAACAAACAAGCCAGTTATAATTGGATGAGTCTAGTGGCGTTAAGATGCCAGTTACAAGCGGTTGACAACATTGGTTTGCCACTTGTTTTCATTACTCCTAAGGTTCGTTTGTTAACTTTGTTTATTGCAAGTTGTAAAAGTTCGCCTAACCAAAAAGTACTTGAACTTGTTTTTGTCCCGTAGCCAGGGACAAGGTCAGTGCTGTATTTTCCCAGCTTCACTGTTAAATCTTCAATGACTTAATGTAATCACTTCGCAATAAGTAATAGGAGGGAGAGTTCAAAATTCTAGTACATGTATCCCCAGTTTGCAATCTTAAACATGAATGCCGTGCTGCTGACCGCACTCTAAAACTTAACCCAGTTTGCAATCTGAGACATAAATTCCCTGCCTGTTGAACAACACTTCTCTCTCTGTCTCTCTCTGTCTCTCTCTCTCATCAAACAAATGTAATTCTATAATTTTATTTCACTTTATGAGTGGTTGGTTTCAGATTATTTTTGGTAGGAATTATAGTACACTTGATAGGTAAACTAATCGGTTGATATATTAGTCTGCCTACTTTGCTGCTTCCAATTCACTACCAGAGCTATTAACTAATGAGATATTACGGAAAAACCATTATTCTTTCTATATGGGGATTGTTTCAATATTTTTACTAGAAGGAAAGAGAATTCTCAAGTTTAATAGTTTCATTTGTTCCCCTCTCTCTTTTGGGTGGGGTTTTGGGTTTAATTGGTTGGAATATTTCAATGTTATTTAAAGGAAGAAAGAAATCTGACCTGGGAGAGTCATTTTTTTCAAATTTTCTGGAAGTCAGAGGAGCTTTATTTTGTTTTGAAGAATTTTTTAGATTGAAAGTGTTTGCTTAGTGACAGGTTTGAACTTCTCATAAACAAACTTAATTCAATTATGGAGGGAGATTTATGTTAGAGAGGCTTGTACTCTACTAATATGAGAAACTTTACCTGAACTTGTTTGCTTCAAGTCGAAAGAAGCTTAAATTTATAGAAAATGTTGAGTTCTTCAGTTTTGATTTATTCAGATACGGATGCTTTTGATTATGATTATGATGAAACCAAACCACCCATTAAACAAGTATACAGTTCTGATGAACTGTTTTTGAGATTGTATCCCATTTCAAAGAGCTACCTGGAATCCCTCTATGTTAAATTTTTTGTTGTTTTGTCTCGTCAAAACTAGTTCAGTGTTCATTTTCATAAGAAATTAAAGTTTGACAGGCCCACCTGGATCTGGAAAAGGCACGCAATCACCAATTATTAAGGATGAGTACTGCTTGTGTCACTTGGCTACTGGTGATATGCTTAGGGCTGCTGTTGGTGCTAAAACCCCTCTTGGGATTAAGGCCAAAGAAGCGATGGAAAAGGTGGGTTTCTGTTAAGGTGGTCTCATAAAATTTGATTGACGGCTACATTGGGTGGCTTTCCCTTAAAGCCTTCTTATTAATATATTTATTAACTTATCAAAAAAAAAAAATTGATTGACGGCTACCTTGTTTTTCTTTTAGTCTATAGGCTGTAACTGTGTTTCTTTTATTTAATCAGGGAGAACTTGTTTCTGATGACTTGGTTGTTGGAGTAATTGATGAAGCTCTGAAGAAGCCTTCATGTCAAAAAGGTTTCATCCTTGATGGATTTCCAAGGACTGTTGTCCAAGCACAAAAGGTCTTGCCTTAGTTTGAGATATGGACATTGGATTAACTCTTGAAATGCGTTATATCATATTTATGTTTCCAAACGATGTCTTACTTTTTTCTTTTCTATGTAGCTTGATGAGATGCTTGAGAAGCGTGGTGCCAAAGTTGATAAGGTTCTCAACTTTGCAATTGATGATGCTGTCTTGGAGGAGAGGATTACCGGTCGCTGGATCCACCCTACTAGTGGTCGGACCTACCACACCAAATTTGCACCTCCTAAAGTACCTGGTGTAGATGATGTACGGAGTGTTAATGTTTACCTTTCTTTCTTTGTTCATATTACTGTGAAGGTGCATCGAATTATTATTGCAAGCATTCATAAGCTTGGTACGATATAAGGTAAAAGCATACAGCCTACTCTTGAGCCTTTACTGTTGCAAGTACATCTGGGAAGATAGTTTTTTTGTTACTCGTATTGGGATAGCATTCTTGCAACACAAGTATATTTGTTTTACTTTTTTCTGTATTGTTGTTGGCTGTTCTGCACCTTTGTTTGATTTTCTATCAGACTGGTAACTGGTTGATGATTACAGTTTAGAATGAACTTGCATTTTTTCTGACTTTAAAGTATTTTTAAAGGTCACTGGAGAACCTCTGATTCAACGTAAAGATGATACTGCAGCTGTTCTCAAGTCAAGGCTAGAGGCATTTCATAAGCAAACTGAACCTGTATGGTTTTCTTCTTCTTTTCATTTGATTTGATCTCATAATATTCTGGAAAATTGCTTAGTCTAGAACTTTGGTGATGTTGAATATTCTCGAATAAGATAGCATTAGCTCCTTCAGATAAGGATACTGAACCAAGAGTGTTAGATATTGGAATCGTAGCATTGGTAATTAAAAAATTAGTGTGTGTTGGAACTGAGCCTAGCATGATGGAAAGGACAAGGGACAGCCGGTAAGACATGCTTCAAAGTTCATGGTCTGCGTTGTTTTATTCACCCGAAAACAGTGTAAAGAAAATGGAAACATAGAAGAATGTGGGTTTGGCTGCAAGAGAAAGAATATCTCATGTTTCAGTATGTTTTACGGGAACACATTTCCTCACGGTGTGTTAGGCAACTTAGGATAGAAGAGGAAAGAATAATTGTATTTCCTCTTTTTGTTTGATGAGCTGAAGTGGACACTTGAAAAGCGGGATTTTGATGGAAAGTTGAGCCCTTCCATTTCTTTTTGGTTCTCTCCTGACTCCTCCTTAACTAAACAAGTGATAAGAGCAGAGAGAATTTTTGAACAAGTATCCAGTTGTCCCGATCCAAACTGTCCATTGCAGATGGAATGATAGAAAGTGGTTGAGAAGTAGAAGTTACCTATGTCACATGGACCCTTCTAAATGTGCAAAGTACGTGTGTCAGACAGTTGAAAACTCAGTAAGGTCCATGTCCGATATGTTTAGTTGAAACCATTCACCTAGCAAGCATATCTTGTGATTCGTATTTTTTCATGAACTGTATATGGACTCCTAAATTGTTCTTACATGAAGATGAATAGTTTGGCGCAGCGCATCCTTGTATCCTTGACTCCTGGGATGAAATGCACCAAACTACAGCTATATGATTATCATTATCCTACTCTTGACTAGCCTATCATTAAGTAATTGTTTCTGGGTCAAATAAACTTGGAAATCTACCTAATAAAACACAAGGGTGTGGGGACCACACAAACACAAGTTGAAAGAAGGGTTGAGATTCATTTGATCCAAGGGTTGACAAGGAACTTTGCAAATGTAATGTAAGTGCCCACATTCTTTGTAGTAATTGCGCAAAGGAACTTTGCAAATGTAATGTAAGGGCCCACATTCTTTGTAGTAATTGCACAAATGCCACCGATCTTCCAATTCCAAAACCCTATACGCAAATTGATAGTTCTTTGTAACTAGCTTAAAAGTTTAGTTGGGGAGTGCCGTAAGCACGAGTAATTCTTTTTCGTGCCACTAAGAAGAGGATCACATACTAAATACTAATGAATCGATTTAGTGTTTGAGCCACTAGCTAGCAAGTGCCTTAGGCACGGACAATTCCAACCGGGGTGCGGTAGTGCCGTAGGCACGGGCAAGCACTAGTATGGTATAACTAAACAATTGTAGACATCTGAAAATTGTAAGGCATTCGGGATCTCAATGACTCGATGAGGACATATTTTATCATGTATATATCTTACTAGTAGATTAGTTACATTTCCATATCTGTCAATGGAAAGAGAAATCCTGAAAGTTAAGTCAAATGTTACCGAGGCCAATGGATCACACCAAACAATGCCATATGAATATTCCCACTATCGACTACACTCTTCCCACTGAATGTTTGTAAACCTGTTTCAGGATGCCAACCTCCCTGCTCTTACTCTGATCTTGGATGCGTATTGAGGGTCTTCTGTTTATTTTAAGCTATATTCTGCTGTTCCAGACTATATTTATGCCTTGGGTCGATAGTTACCAAGCATCCTGATGGTGTCCTTAATTTGAAATGCAGGTAATCGACTACTATGCCAAGAAGAGTATTGTTGCTAACCTTCCTGCAGAGAAACCCCCGAAGGAGGTAACTACCGAGGTTCAGAAGGTGCTCTCGTCATGAAGACAAACCAATCTTACTTTAACTTGGAATTGGGTTAAACATTTCATACTGCAAGATTTTGCTCAGATGTGTATCCTCACATATTCCTATATCACTAACCCAGCGGCCATTCATTTTGTTCTGCCTTACTTTATACACTGGTTTTATGAGCTCTCGTGATGAGATGAATCTCCAAAATAAACAGTTACTTGAACTTATCGGTCTAGTTTGGGAATGCTGCTTTTGTTTTTTTGTTTCTGATTTTTGTGTGTGTGGTGACTGCATATCAGAAGTTAACTAGTGTTGGAAAATGGATTCAGTGCAGATTTTGGGAGGAGTTTCCATATATGGACATGCTTGAAATGTCCTAATAGTCCCTTCTCACAAGATGCAAAATTATTCAAGCTTACAATGAAATTTTGAGACATGTTTTTTGACAGTTCCTATTCTCTCAGTCACCTTTGGTCTTGGTGAAAAATGGTGAGATCGTGAGATTGTTATGTTAAAATAGGTAAGTTTTTAGATTGGAATCCATTTGTTTTTTTTCGATTCCAACCTCGCAGTTTCTCTCTGCAAAATTTGTGTGTGTGACTGTTTTTGAGCTTACATCCGTCTGGGACCAGTGAGCTGTACAAGTTGGACTCGTTTAATAGAAATTGCAAGAAAGGGAAATACAGATTACTGGAGTTTTTTTGTTTTTTTTTTTTGGGTAGTCAAGGAAGTCTTGGAAATTGCAAAAAAAAGTACGCTCTCCATTCCAATTTGGATGATAATTTTTGATATTTGTGTCAATTTCAATTCTTTATATCTTTTAATATGAATTTCAAAAAATATGCAATATGGATCTTGTTTGAAAGTTCTCGATTAATTCTATTATACAAGGTTTTCAAACTCATGAAAAATATTATAAATTGAAAGATATAAACAATAAAAAATTGCACAAATTTCAAAAATTGTCATCATTTTTGAGACGGAGGGAGTATATTTTCTGGACAACCCTCTTAAGCATTATAACCTAGCTTTTGTTTCCGAAATTGCACAAGTAATCTGTTAAAACAAAAATCAGAGTAATTACTTCAATACCATGTGTTTTATATAACCGGATTTCTAGGTCAATTTGTACGCACCTTAACTAATTTTTGGCTCTCAAAGTTAACAACCGAGCAAATCTTCCGTGACCCAAGATTTGGAATATTTGATCTCTGTGAGATTTGAACATCCGATCTCACGGGAAAAAGACACTTATTGTGTATTGTATTTCCTACTACCATATAAGAGTAATCATTATATATATACGTACTCATCCGTGGTCCTATTTATTTTATGAAAACTTGCATACGCCATGTTCCCTCTCATGTATCGCATCTATTCAATCCTTCAATTGGTTGGTCAAAAAATAAAATTTTCCTGCAGTTGTAAATGCATTAAACCAGAAATCAAACAGACTTGGCTAGAGGATCATTCAGGCTAGTTTACGCACATCTCGATTAATTATGGGGGCCAAACTCACTGTCTACTTGCGGGGGAGCAAAATTAAAGCCCATATAATTTGCATCCCAAAGAGCTAATAGCACTTCAGATGAGAGGTTTCAAATATGAGACCCTCAAGAGGGAGCAAATTCTTAAGTTCCGATCTTGACCACCATGTCAACCCCTCAGGCCTCGGGGTTTAATTGAAGATCTTCAAAAATCCAGTGCTTCACAATCAATCCAATTTCATCCCTATTGGGGAGCGGTTGTTTCAAGCCTCTGTAATGTAAAACAAATCGAAAAGAATCGAAACAAATCGAATTGAAAAATATTGGACTTTGTATTGGTTGGGGGAATTTCCCATTACAGGAAAGACCCTTCCAAAAACTGGCGTATGCCGCTTTGTGCGGCGAGCACACGGTATTCTTTAGTAAAAGGCGAAAGAATAGTTCGCTTTGTGCTCACCGCGCGGCTGCGTGATTTGACATGGCAGAAGGTGCTGTGTTTATATAATCTTGCTATCTCTCTCCTGCCCTTTGCTCTTGCCGATGTGGGACTGACTGACTCCATTTCAAAAAGCTCACACGTTGCAGTGCATACATACAAAACTCAAAGGCAACTCACGTCCTTTCTTTTGAAAATGCTTTGGTTCCAAAAAGTTTCAATGAGTGAACTATAGCTGTGATTGGATGGATTTGTAGAGGAGAGGAACTTCCTTTTGTTTTCTCTCTCCAAATCCAAGATCCAAACACGACGTAAGGTTCCGTTTAGAGAGGAATGGATTTCAAACGAAGCGGTTCGATAGACTTTGACTTTACGAAATAATAGTTGTACGTGACCCTACGGGTTGTGGAATTGAAATGGAAGGCGCATTTTTGAAGTGAAAGAGAGAGAACATTTCTTGTGATCATTGACAATCCTTCGCATGAAGGGTTTCAAATCACTAGTATTTAGTACAAACCCATCACTATAAAGCTCTCAAACTCAATCTCGAAACAAGTTGGAGCATCTTTATTGGCTTGTTTCCTGCATGGAAAAAAAATTTGGCTTGAATTTGATGAGTGCATCATTTTTCCCAAAGGAAGTCAAAACTCTATTTGGAATTTGATATCTGTCCCTCCTCCGCGTATGCATACTGTTGGGCCCGGAGTGCCCCCATGGATTTGGTTACACAATGCCACTCCCTGCGACCGCTCTAAAAACAGACTTGCGGGTGCGATGTCGAATGCCATAAAAGACTTAATTGAAACCCTTCCTCCCACCAATTGGTTTTAGGAGAGATGGTGGAAAAGCGGTCCGACAAGTGGTATCAGAGCCAGGAAGTCATGGGTTCGAGTCGCGGGAGTGTCATCGTGAGGGAGGGATTGTTGGGCCCGGAGTGCCCCCATGGATTTGGTTACACAATGCCACTCCCTGCGACCGCTCTAAAAACAGACTTGCGGGTGCGATGTCGAATGCCATAAAAGACTTAATTGAAACCCAAAGCGGTCCGACACATACATCAAGTTCCAGCTCAAGACCAGTGCCGCAGCTTCAGATTCTGCCCTTACGAAATCAAAAATGCTAAGGTTGCCGACATCCAGTGCACCGATCGGGATTCGACGGGCACGCGGGTTCCATTCCGAAGAAAAGTAAGTAAAAACCAATCAAGTTTGTTTGTTTTCTGTTCAAGCTAACGACTGGATGATGGAGTATTTATTACTTTACTTTTTTTTAGACAAAGGGATGGAGTATATAGAACATAAATATTTCCAAGCTACCTTTGTCGGGATGCATCTTTAACCCCCAAAAAATGATATTGGCACACAAAAAATTACGCTGATTTTGGAGTGCCAATTCTATTTTCCAAAAAAAATCACCGTTTTTGAAGTACTGTTTACAACTTGATTTTGAAGATAAAAATTGGAAAATGATTTTCACACTCTCTTTTTATTATGGCACTCCATTTCTTGTCTCTTAGTGAAAAAAATGTACACAAAAAATGTTCACTAAAGGACGAAAAATGGAATGCCATAATCAAAAAAGGGAGTGTGAAAATCATTTCCCTGAAAATTTCATCATTTTCATATGTTGACGAAAAATTGTTTTTTAGGATTTAAGAACATCTTTTTAGTATTTTATTAAAAATAGGTTATTTCATAGAAAAAAATCACAAAGTTAAGTTCCAAAAAATGCCCGCACACAAGAACGTATCAAATCAATCTCAAATTAAACGAAAAGCAAAAAAGAAAAAGCCTTTCTAACGTACTCTTCAAAGTATTGTTCTCGTGTGCTCTTTTAAGCACTCCCAACAACAAAAGGAACCAGAACTTCACAATAACACCCAAAGGAGTCTCTCCTTAAAGGATGCTTCACCACAACCTAACCGTTGAAATAGGTTGAATTACCCCGAGCATAGGGCTAGGTCGTTGTCAGCATAAATACCGGAAAGTCCGGCACTACTACAATAATTGTAAAAGATGACGCTTGGAAAAGTGAAAAGATGTCGCTTTTTGAAAAAACTGTAATTAAAAATATTACAATAAGTAAATAATGTCAGTCATCCAAAAAACTGTGATGTAATATATTTATGATGTCACTTTCTAAAAAACTGACATAAATATTATTTCTTTTTAATGTCAGTTTTTCCTAAAGTGTGATATAATATATTTATGATGTCACTTTCTAAAAAACTGACATAACTATTATTTTTTTTTAATGACAGTTTCTCCTAAAGTGTGATCTAATATATTTATGATGTCACTTTCTTAAAAACTGACATAACTATTATTTCTTTTAAATGTCAGTTTTTTATTAAATGTGACATTAAAAGAACGTTTTTTTTTTTTTTTTTTTTTTGGGGGGGGGGGGGGGGGGGGGTGTAATGGAAAGAACGAAAATTTATTTTAGCAAATACATAAGTTTTGCAGTAGTCCCACCAAAGCCTTTTGCAGTAGTCCCACATCGGAAGTTTTGCAAAACTACCACAGAGAGAAACTTATATAAGCACAGCACTACAATAACCCTCAGCCTACTTCCCTTATGCTGGTGTGTCGAGCTTACACGAGCCGAGCTCGAGCTTAGGAAATTAATTTTGAGCCGAGCTCGAGCTCCCCTCCACAGCTCGTTTCGAGCTCGACCCTAGTAAAATTTTTTATTTATCAATGTATACATCTCTATTCATTAATGGATGGCATTTATTTTTATTATTATTTTTATTATTATTTTTAATGATTCTGAGATAGAACTAGAATTGTGATTTTTTTTAGGATAAAAGACATAAAAGATGACAGTTTAAAACTGTCATCTTTGACTTTTTTATTACACTTTAAAAAAGTCATCTTTCGAAAAGATGACAGTTTTAAAGCACTTTAATGACGTTTCACAACTGTCATCTTCTACTTTCAATTACGTTTAAAAAGCGTCATCTTTATAGATATTGATGACAGTTCCAAACTGTCATTTTAAGCTTCAGACTTTTAATGACAGCTCCATAGATGACAGTTTCAAAACTGTCATCTTTCATGTTTAATGACATTTTTAAACTGTCATCTTTTACGATTATTGTAGTAGTGCGGGATCATACCCACAGAGATAATCTCTATAGCTAATTAGGATTTGTAGATGTAAGAATTTTCGGCATTTAGACGGCCAACTTTTGATTTTCCTTTGAAATGTGGAGAAACACTCTTATGGAAAAGACTAGAAATGAATTTTAACTAAGAATTAAAAGCGGAAAGGTATAGAAGTTCATGACACCCGTAACTTAGGCCAATCAACTTTTCTCAACTGAAAACTCGGTTGAATCACACAGTATAGGTTATCAACCGGAAGGTTTAGCGGTGAAAATGGTTAGGTTTGAAATAGAGTTTGAATAACAAGCTAAACACAAGGCGTGACATAGCTCCCGGAACCATGTGAGCAAGCACATAATCACCGGAGGTTTAACAACGCCAAGACTTGTATTCAAATTGAATATCAAGATCATGAACAAGAAGCGAAATTTGGAAAGCGAGCAAGTTCTTTGGTTCTTTTGGCAAACACGAGGCGAGACATAGCTCACGGAACCATATGTGCAAGCATATGATTACCGGAGGTTTATATCGACAAGTTTTGTTACATAAAAGGCGAACCACACACATTTACAAACCAAACCTCAAGTTCTGGGATTGAGAAAAGCAAAATTAACTTAAGTCATGAAACATTATTCATCTCATGACCAAGCCTAATCGACTACTCACTCATATTGAAAAGACTAGAAAACATGGTAGATATTGAAAACATGATTAACCGATAGAAACGGATATAAACTTGATTTATATAAGGATCTCAACCGTAGCTATAATAAATGAGAAAACAAGAAACGACTAAGACTTCAAAGCATAACAATGGAGTTCTAAGGAAATAAAAGACTTAAAGTGAAATGTAACTAATGGCCCATCTATGAGAGGGAGAGAGAGAGAGGCCTATTTATACAAGGTTGTATCTGTCTCAACCAAATATCTAATAAAGTTTCCATAAAAAGAAAGTTTCTACTTATGGAAGGTTGAAAAAGCTGTTAAAAATCTGCCAGGAAGACAATGGTATCGATACATATACAAAAGGGTATCGATACCCAGCGTCCTGGATGGCTACGGGGTGATTTTAGGTGAATGGTATCGATACCATTGAAAAAGGTATCGATACCAATCTGCTAAATACAAATTCTGCTTTGCTGAACTTCGCGGGCTCGCTCCGGACACTCCCGAACTCGGATTTGGGTGTTCTTTGGACCGTTGGAAAGCTTGTCGAGTCTACTTTCTAACCCAAGTGGTTTGGATCCAAGGTCATTTGCACATCAAAAGATATGACAATTCTACCCTCAGCTGGTCGGAAAATGAATAGCTTTGATAAAATCCTCACTTCTTCTTCAATTCTCTTAACCCTTGGGCGACCCGAGCAACCTCCAAACCATCTTTTCATGACTCTTCGGGTACCACTGCTTCGTCCACAACCTTGCCTTCGAATGAGGTTGAGTTACCCCGAGCGTAGGGCTAAGTCACTGTCAGCATAGATACCGAAAATCCGAAATCGTTCCCACAGAGAGAATCTCTATAGCTTGTTAGGATTTGTATATGCAAGTTTTTCAGGCGTTCAGACGGCCAACTATCGGTTTGCTTTGGAAAGTGATGAAAAGTACTAGAAACTTGGTTTTAACTAGATTAAACAAGCGGCAAGGCAACGAAACTACTATCGCCCGCAACTTAGGCCTTCGAACCATTCTCAACGAAAATTCGGTTGAATCGCACGGCTTAGGCTATCAACCGGAAGATTTAGCTTTGAAATCATTTAAAGACTAGAAATGAAGTATGGAAAGCTAGTGAGCTCTTTTGTTCTTTTGACAAACACAAGCCGAGACATCGCTCACGGAACCATATGAGCGAGCATATGATCACCGGAGATTAACATCGACTAGTTTTGTTACATAAAGGCGAATCCTTCTCATTTTCCATACCAAACTTCGAGCCGAGAGTTGAGAAAGTAAGAAAAACATAAGTCACGAGGCGATAATCGCTCGACGGCCAAGCCTAAATGACTACTCACGCGACATGAAAAGACTAGAAAGCTTGGCAAGTTTGGAAAACATAATTAACCGATGGAATCGAAAATTAACTTGATTTATAGAAGGATCTAGACAAGAGCTACAACATTAATACTTGACAAATTAAACAAAACTAAATACTTACTAGTGTTCTTGAGGAAATTGGAAAAGAGGAAAGCTTGGAGAAGATAACAATGGAGTTCTTAAAAATTAAAAGACTTAAAATTACTTGGTGTTAACTATGAGAGAGAGAAGACCCACTATTTATACAAAAAGGGTTTCTCTCTCTTTAAAATATCCAAAAAGATGCCTAAAAAGGCAAACATTCCACTAGTGGAAAGCCAAAAAGGCAACAAATATCTGATCGGGAAGCCTCCGTATCGATACTATTTAAACAAAGTATCGATACCACATGGCTATCCTCAAAATGTCATTTCCCACGTAGCAATCCCGTATCGATACTTTCCAGAGCCGTATCGATACGGGATCCTCTGATCTCCCACGAGATCACATAGTATCGATACGCCGTTACTCCGTATCGATACGGGATCGCTTTCTCTGGCAATCCAGGCCAGCCTCCTTGACTTGGCACCCGACGGCCACTTCGTTCACCCGACGCCTCACGCCTTCACTCTTTAGTCACTTTGGCGCGGGTTCCATCGGGCACGATCGCTTGAAATCACTTGGGGGACGGCTTAGCAATCAAAACACGCCTTTTAAGGGCGTTTCGCCTGAAACACAAAACAAAATACCTTACGAGCAACAAAACAACAAAAAGACGATAATAGCACAAGGAACGCCACAAGCGAGAGATCTTTAGCACCACGATCTTACAATCTTAGGTGCTAATCAACCACAACATGGTGGCACATAGTCTTGAGCACTTGGTTGCACCCGGAGCATTTCTTAGCCTTCAAAACCGCCTTATTAACACGTTTTACCTGAAATACACAAAAACCTACTTTACGTGCAATATCGAATAAAAGCTAAATAAACGCAAGATAAAACAACATAAAATGGGACTAGTCACACCAAATATCTACAATATTGGGTGCTCATCAATGGACCTAAAAGGAGAAACCCTAGCAAGTAGGAACTCTCAAGGTCCCTATTTATACGAAAGCACTAAACAGACTTGGAATAAAATTTTAGTCACATAAGTCCAAACCGACTCCAATAAAAAATTCTAGTCATTTTCCAACAAAGAGCAAAAGATCAAATACATTATTATAATGTATGAAAACTTTCCGTTTTCACTCAAAAAATCCGAACGCATGACCAACAAACCATGTAAATTGGAATGCTAAGGCATGTCCCATGTCAGGAGATATGAGGAAACTCTTTTGGATTGCCTTCTCCAGAACCTGAATGGAAAGAAACAGTTGAGAAATTCACACAAGAGAAAAAAGAGAGAATTCGGAAATATTCAGACTTTTAGCCTAGGGAAATGATTTTGTCACTCCCTTTTTTGTTAACGGCACTCTTTTGTAAGTGTATTTTTGGTGCAAAATACACTTGCAGGGGAGTGCCGTTAACAAAAAAAAGGAGTGGCAAAATCAGCAGCCTTAGCCTAATATGAATTTATAACATCAAGCAAAGATTTGGACAATATCAGCGACTCCGGAGCTATAAATAATACAAAGGTCAGGATCTAGTTAGGGATCCCTGACATAAGCTTAGGTCCGGACCTCTCCATTTGTCACGACCCAAACCGTACTGGTGGAATCTATGACCGGCCAGTGATATAAAAATCACCCGAGGCCTTCACGTTAAGATATATATGTAAAACTTTACCAGAAATAGGAAGCATTAATTTTATTTAAACACTCCAGAGCTGATTTACGTGCAAATCAAGTACTTATTCGCCTAACGGCGTTAATTACAAACCTGTGGCCAGATGGTGCCACCAAATGAAATTTAAACACACAAGTCTCACAATCCTTTATTACAAACACCAAATCCACTTTATTGAAGATTAAATAAAGACAGCAACTGCAATCACCATAATACATCACTCGATAATAGTACCACCCTTAACCCTGATTTCTTGAAAGGGTTTCATAAAAAAAAACAAAACCAATTCAGTGAGAATTACGATATACCAAGGTTACATACTTCTCATGAGAATAATATGCTTTTCAAACAAAACACGGTAATATCTCAAAAGAATTTATTCAATAATAAATTAAATGCAAGTTAATTTCAGGCTCGAAACTGCAAACCATTACTATCGAATTATACATCTTTAACGGGTGGAACACTAGCAACTGTTTGGGGGAGCGACCCCGCCTTTTGGGAAATGATATCAAATCCATAGGATACCCGGCTATATCCTTTATCACTTTGGGCGCCAATCATCACCCAGATGTTTCGATACAATAAATCATTTCATTCTCTCCCTTTTAAAATTTATCCCATACTCATCTTTGAAATATCAACTTCTCAAGTTATGCTTATTATGCATTAGGACGCTTCCGTACAAGACGTCTATTTTCGCAAGCTCATCCTTTTACATCGATACATTTAATAAACGCAATTATAAAACATGTCATAAAATTTATGTAACCAGGGTATATTCGTAACTCACATCTGTAGCTTGAACCTCAAGCCAACACACGTACACACTCAATTATTAACGTCAGAACCTGTTTCGGGTCACAAAAGTAATTACCCATTTAATACCTATTTGAAACGGAACCCAGTTCCTACAAAACTGAATCCAAAACCCATTATGATATATAAGACAAATGGGCCAGTGAGGTGGTGGTGTGCTTCAACGACCATGGCAGTGTTTTCCATTTTCTTGGTTCCTTAATGCTAGATTTAGAAAACACAAACCGAGAGAGAGAAAAAGTTACCCAAGGAAAACAGTGAACTGCCAGGATGGGGGTCGTCAGAGGTTGAGTGTTCGCCAAGGACAGAGACGACCGAGGTGGAATCGTACGGCGGCGGCGAAGGAACGGAAAAGATGGTTGTGGTGTTTTCTGGATGAGACCAAGGGAGAGGGTGGGTGAGTTTTACTGGAGAGAGGAGGTGATAATGAGAGTGCAGAGAGAAACGTAATTGCTAGTGAGGAGGCTTCGTGCCAGAGAAAACAGATTTATAAATTTGAGATTTTAGACAATCTTCGGACAGAATTGAATGTGGAAGACCCAACTATAGGCATTCTCATCCTATCTTCTGACTCAGACCAATTATTCAGTAGACAAAACTAAATGTGGCCGTTGCCACAGGAAAGCTTAGCTGGGAAAAAAAAATATCCCGACGACGGTGTGTAACCGGTTCCCGACCGGTCGCGCTGTCCGGACTTCGTTTTCAGAAAAATACTACCAAAAATTAACCGTTGGCTAATTGGATTTTTAATGTTAAGAACGGGTTATCACACCATTTCTCTCCTTTCCCGATTGAATTTTGATGATCCGAACCGCTCAATGTGATCAAAACGTGATTTTAAGGGTGCTCGTGTGAAATCAGCAAAAAAAATTACTGGGATGGACTTCATCTGAATAGTTTTTAATTGAACGGTTCAATAAAAAAAACTGCTCAAATCAAGCCATTCCCGGTCATTTTTTTTGCTGATTTCTCGCAAGTACTCTTAAAATCACATTCTGCACACTTTGAGCGGCTCGGATCATCAAAATTCGATAGGAAAAAGGGAGATCCTGATTGGATCCGAATTCATACAAAGGTTTATCATCATCAAGAAGTTAAAAATCCATCATCACGAAATTGCGACAACAGAGATGCATATTTTTTTTTTATAAGTCAGTCAACTTCATTTCAATACAAAGAGCCCATCGGGCAAATACAAGAATCTATCGAAAATACAGAGATATAGGCTAAACATGAACAACAGGTAGGAACCTAAACTCTACCACCGAGAAATAAGCACATACTGCAATGCAGAGCCGACACACGAAGTTCGACCAATAGAGCCGTTCACCGTAATAAAGATTAAGCACCTACGGAAACAGAACCTAATCACTGAATAATCAAGAAAACAGGGGATTCCTTTTCATCAAACCAAACTTAACCCCGAAAATAGTCATCGGAGCAAGAAGACCAAAATCAAACCACCATCGTCGGACAATTCTCAATAGGCGCCGGATTATTCGCCCACCATCCCTTCCACACCGGATCTGAAAATCAGACCGGTACCTACTCCGGACTGGGGAGACCAGCCGGAAAACCCGGAAGAACCGGTAAAAAAACAAAAAAAAACAAGAAAAAAAACCCTAACTCCATCACACCATTATTACCTCACCGTCGGCCACTAACCGCCGGATCTGAGAAGACAAGGAGGGGTCCGGTCGAGTCAAGCCCACAGAACACCGGCCGGAGGTCCGATCATCCGAAGCTTTGTCGCCTGAAACACACCACCGCTCGCCATACAAGACCGGAGAGAGAGATACACCGGAGGGTCGAGAGAGACTGGAGGAGGAGAAAGGGAGAGGAGGGTGGAGGCCCCCCCCCCCACGATCTGGATTCGGTGGGTTTGGTTTTAGAGAGAGAAAGTAGAGAGAAGGAGGAGGATTGTGTAAACGCAAGATCTGAATTGCTTGAGAAATTGATTGGAATGCTTGAGAGAGAGAGAGAGAGAGAGAGAGGAGAGAGAGAGAGAGAGAGAGGAGAGAGAGAGAGAGAGAGAGAGAGAGAGAGTCCTGAAAATTAATGACAGAATCAAACATTGGATTGGCCTCAGCACGGGATATCCCGGTATTAATCAAGCGCGAATCAAACATGGGATTGTGTAAGATTCATGACTAAATTAGTACCAAGACAAAATAATCCAGGATAACTAATCCCAGGACTCTTAATCATGTCTGTTTTAATCCCTGAATCAAACGAGACCTAAAAGTATAAGTTTGCTTTGGTGTGACAGTTATTTATTATGACCAATTGTTACTTATAGACATTGCATAGTGAAGGGGTTTGATATTACGGTATTCAAATTTATCCGGCAAAAATATACTCCTATTATTCTTTTTGAGGCCTAGAGTTCAGCCATAAAATTATATAGTAAAATTAATTTTTGTTTAATTGCGCCACAACTCAAAGAAATGAGAGAGAGAGAGAGTCCAGTTTTAACTAAGCCTCTAGTAGTCAATGGGTCCCACCCTAGCCTAATAATAGAGATAATAAGTAATTAAATTCTAAAATTGAAGTTGAATTGCTGGCCAAGTTAATAGAGATATAGGACTATTCACAAAACCGACCTCATCTTTCCCTGTATAATCTCTCATTCTTTCTTTGAAAAGACACAGTAATTAACTTTGCCTCATACAGGTAAAGAGAGAGAGAGAGGAAAAAATCCTGGGGGTTCCTACAAGCTCTTTTGGCTATTAATTGTTCTTTTGAGAGTCATAAGGTTGAAGATTTATGGGGCGCAAGGAAGAAGATTATCTCTTAACCAAGTTTAAGGTTATGTTTTCTGAACCCAAAAAGGTAGTAAAACCTAACCCTTCCTCGTGAAACTTTATTTTCACAAGAAGTAGATCCAAAATAATTTTTTTTTTAAACAATTTTTTTTTTCCGCAATGGTTTTATTTGAAACAAACAGGGAAAGCCAACAATGGGGAGTTATTCGTCCGCGAATTTGGAAGACATTCGCTTAGCGCATCTCATGATCGAACTACTGCGTGTCGAACGTATTGTTCCCTTTTTGCGAATAAAGATGAACGCCTCATTCTCATCGGTATTTTATGCCCTTCTTTTTTGCTCTCTTTTTACAGCAGCGGTACATGATTTTACCCCATGTTTTCGATAAATTCGAATTGGCTTTTTAGATCCGAGGTTTTACAGTTTTACTACTCCGTATAGTATTTTGGTTGGAGAATTTGCAGAAAGTTTATGACAGTAATTCTTGGGGTACATTAGATTTAACCCCCACAATGACAGTAATTCTTGGGGTACATTAGATTTAACCCCCACAAACTAACACCCGTTAGCACTTTACCTACCTAAAATATAAAACAAAACACTTAGGTACCGTTGCACTAACACGTTTGTTAGTTTTGTGTCAAATTTTTGTGAATTATTAATTCGTGTCGACGAGATGAATCGGAAAAGTAAAAGATTTTTACTTTTACCAAATACTATGGAAAGTAACCACTTTTAATATAAAAAAAAAAGTCAAAATATTTGGGTAAAGGATGAATTGGAAAAGTAAAAAAAAAATTACTTTTACTCAAATATTTTAGAAAATAATCACTTTAAAGTAAAAAAAATAATTATTTGAGTAAAAGTAAAAAAAAAAAACTAAGTAATCCACAAAAATTTGGCGCAAAACTAACAAATACAAAAAAATTTAAATAAGAACAAAACATGCACTTTTTCTATCGTAAAAGTAAAAAAAGTGTTAGTGAGGCCTTAACCCCCTCTATGAAAATCTCAAATGCTTTAGACGCAGTTAATGTGATTGTCTTATTCATGAGGAGTTGTGAATAAGATATTCAGGGAGGCGCGCAATCTAGATTGTCCGTTTCCTGTTTTGACTTTAGACAATCCGAATTTAAATAAAAAAAATTTGAATTAAAATTTGGATCATCAAAAGCCGGAATGGACGTATGCAATTCATTTACGGCGTTAAAAAGATATTCTGAACCACCACATTTAAAACTTAAAACCCCGTTCGTATAAGGGTTTTGAATTTTGAATTTTAATTATTATTATTATTTTTCAATCATTATTTTATTTTTCTTTCGATCTCTCCCCAATCATTATCCGTATTTTCTATCATTACTTTTTTTTTTTCTCTATACACTCATCACCTCTGAATCCAAAATCCCAAGACGGACGGGTCAAAAGCTTTAAAATAATCCGCCAACCACCTTCATCCCACCTCCACACGGCTTCACCGAGGTTTAAACCCAACAAACCAGGAAGACGGCTGAAATCGATGCCGGCGACGGAGGCAGCGACCGCCGTCGTTCCAGATATCTATCTGATCGCGTTCCACAAAGCAATCCTCCAGTCCGGCCGAGACCCTAAAGCACACTCTGGTACGGCGGCGAGTCGGCGACCAAGAAGAGGCAGTGAGGTAAATCAATGCTCTGGTTGTCAGATTGAGAGAGAGAGAGAGAAAATGGAAGCGGGTGTTTCGATCTATTAAATAGTAATACATATACATAGATGTAGAGAAGAGAAATACTTAATAGTAGTATATAACACAAATTCTATCCGACGTACCGCTCGCCGGAAATTCCCGTTCTTCCCCCACGGTATAAACCCTTTTGCTTTTACTCTTCTAATGGCAGCAATACTTACACATTCACTGAATACTAGCGCGCACACACCACACACACACACAGAAAATAGATGCACGCACGCACGTACTGTGATCGACCGGCGGCCATGGCTCTCTCTCCCCTTCCCTCCTTTCGGTACATCAACCATGGCAACGACACCCCCGTAGAGAAGAAGGGAAATAACGTCTCTCAATTTCAGATGAGAGGACATGTGAGTTGCATGTGATATTTTCCATCCAATTTGTAACAAAATGCAAACGGAAGTTGCATTTCTATTAGTTTGAGGTAGTTAAGTGCCAAAAATAAAAATTTGAGGGGGTTAACTATAATTTACCCTTATTCTTGTTGTTGTTTGAGATTTAGGATAGCTGTTATAATTGCTGTATGGGATTTAGGGGCTGGGGTTTTTGGGGTTTATGAATTACTATCATGTTTTGGATGGGCTCGTTTGTTTGCGTGGTGTTAAAAAGATGGGATAACATTCATTTCCTATTTTGTGCTTGTGCAAACCACACGGGAAAAAACAGGAAGGCCACAACAGTCGCTGCAAGCGTCTATTAGCTCTTGATGGAGATGATATGGAATCCCACCTCCATCATGGGATTTCATATCCCGGGATATAGGCTGTATCAGGATATGTAATCCTCTCCATAGTACGGTAGAAAACACTGGACTTCTGGACCGCGACATTACATATCCAGTACCACCCTCAAATCTCCCCAAACAAACAAGCCAGTGATAATTGGACGAGTCTGCTGGCGTTAATATGCCAGTTTCAATCGGATGACAATAATGGTTTGCCACTTGTTTTCATTACTCCTAAGTTTTGTTTGTTTACTTTGTTTATTGCAAGTTGTTGTAATAGTTTGCCTAACCAAAAAGTACTTGAACTTGTTTTTGTCCCGTAGCCAGGAACAAGGTCAGTGCTGTATTTTCCCAGCTTCACTGTTAAGCCTTCAATGACTTAATGTAATCACTTTGCATTAAATAACAAGAGAGAGAGAGTTCAAAATTCTAGTACGTGTATCCCTAGTTCGCAATCTTAAACATGAATGTCGTGCTGCAGCTGCTGCTGACCGCACTCTAAAACTTTACCCCAGTTTGCAATCCGAGATTCCCTGCCTGTTGAACACAACACAATACTCCACTCTCTCTCTCTCTCTCTCTCTCTCTCTCTCTCTCTCTCTCTCTCATCAAACAAATGTAATTCTATAATTTTAATTCTCTTTATGAGTGGTTGGTTTCATAAATATTTTTAGTAGGAACTATAGTACACTTGATAGGTAAACTAGTTGGTTGATATATTAGTCGGCCTACTTAGCTACTGCCAATTCACTACCAGAGCTATTAACATGATTCTAATGAGATACTACAGAAAAACCTTATTCTTTCTATATTGGGATTGCTTCAATATTTTTACTAGAAGGAAAGAGAATTCTCAGCTTTAACACTTTCATTTGTTCTCCTCTCTCTTTTGGGTGGGGTTTTGGGTTTAATTGGTTGGAATCCTTCAATGTTATTTAAAGGAAGAAATAAATCTGACCTGGGAGAGTCATTTTTTTCAAATTTTCTGGAAGTCAGAGGCTTTATTTTGTTTTGAAGAATTTTTTAGATTGAAAGTGTTTGCTTAGTGACAGGTTTGAACTTCTCTTAAACAAGCTTAATTCAATTATGGAGGAAGATTTATTTTAGAGAGGCTTGTACTTTACTATTATGAGAATTTACCTGAACTTGTTTACATCAAGTCGAAAGAAGCTTAAATTTATAGAAAATGTTGAGTTCTTCAGTTTTGATTTATTCAGATACGGTCCTTGATGCTTTTGATTATGATGAAATCAAACCGCCCATTAACCAAGTGTGCAGATATGATGAACTGTTTTTGAGATTGTATCCCATCTATGTTAAAGTTTTTGTTGGTTTATCTCATCAAAACTAGTTCGGTGTTCATTTTCATAAGAAATTAAAATTTGACAGGCCCACCTGGATCTGGAAAAGGCACGCAATCAAACATAATTAAGAATGTCTATAAGAACTGCTTGTGTCACTTGGCTACCGGTGATATGCTTAGGGCTGCTGTTGCTGCTAAAACCCCTCTTGGGATTAAGGCCAAAGAAGCGATGGAAAAGGTGGAGTTTTTTTTGGTGGTCTCATAAAATTTGATTGACAGCTACCTTGTTTTTCTTTTAATTTAGAGGCTGTAAGTGTGTTTCTTTTATTTAATCAGGGAGAACTTGTTTCTGATGACTTGGTTGTTGGAATAATTGATGAAGCTCTGAAGAAGCCTTCATGTCAAAAAGGTTTCATCCTTGATGGATTTCCAAGGACTGTTGTCCAAGCACAAAAGGTCTTGCCTTAGTTTGAGATATGGACATTGGATTAACTCTTGAAATGCTCTATATCATATTTATTTTTTCCAAAGCATGTCTTACTAATTTCCTTTCTATTATGTAGCTCGATGAGATGCTTGAGAAGTGTGGTGTCAAAGTTGATAAGGTTCTCAACTTTGCAATTGATGATGCTGTCTTGGAGGAGAGGATTACAGGCCGCTGGATCCACCCTACTAGTGGTCGAATCTACCACACCAAATTTGCACCTCCTAAAGTGCCCGGTGTAGATGATGTACGGAATGTTAATGTTTACCTTGCTTTATTTGTTCATATTACTGTGAAGGTGCCTCGAATTATTATTATTGCAAGCATTCATAAGCTTGGTACGATATAAGGTAAAAGCATACAGCCTACACTTGAGCCTTTACCGTTACAAGTACATCTGGTGAGATAGGTTTTTTGTAACTCGTATTGGGATAGCATTCTTGCAACACTAGTATATTTGTTTTACTTTTTTCTGTATTGTTGTTGGCTCTTTTTGGCTGTTCTGCAGCTTTGTTTGATTTTCTATCGGACTGGTTGATGATTGCAGTTAGAATGAACTTGTATTTTTTCTGACTTTTAAGTATTTTTAAAGGTCACTGGAGAACCTCTGATTCAACGTAAAGATGATACCGCAGCTGTTCTCAAGTCAAGGCTGGAGGCATTTCATAAGCAAACTGAACCTGTATGGTTTTCTTTTTCTTTTCATTTGATTTGATGTCATAATATTCTGGGAAATTGGTTAGTCTAGAACTTTGACGACGTTGAATATTCTCGAATAAGATAGCACTAGCTCCTTCAGATAAGGATACTGAACCGAGAGTGTTAGATGTTGGAATGGTAATGCATTGGGGAGTAACAAATTAGTGTGTGTTGGAACTGAGCCTAGCATGATGGAAAGCATATCCAGTAAGACATGCTTCAAAGTTCACAGTCTGCGTTGTTTGCGATGATTATTCACCTGAAAACAGTGTAAAGAAAATGGAAACATAGAAGAATGTGGGTTTGGTTGCAAGAGAAATAATATCTCATGTTCCAGTACGTTTTACGGGAACACATTTCCTTACGGTGTGTTTGGCAAGTGGCAACTTAGGAGAGAAAAGGAAAGAATAATTGTATTTCCTCTTTTTGCTTGATGAGCTGAAGAGGAACGAGCGCGACTTGAAAAGCGGAATTTTGAGGGAAAATCGAACCCTTCCATTTCATTTTGGTTCTCTCCTCCTTAACTAAACAAGTGATAAGAGCAGAGAGAATTTCAGAACAAGTATCCAGTTTTCCCGATCTAAACTGTCCGTTGCAGTTGGAATGATAGGAAGTGGTTGAGAAGTAGAAGTTACCTATGTCACATGGACCCTTCTGAATGTGCAAAGTATGTGTGTCAGACATTTGAAAACTTAGAAAGGTCCATGTCCGATATGTTTAGTTGAAACCATTCACCTAGCGAGCATATCTCGTGATTTGTATTTTTCATGAACTGTACATGGACTCCTAAATTATTCTTTTTGTGCCACAGGGTACCTAGAAAACACCATTTATCCGAGATAATAAATCGTCAACACACACACACACACGAAGATGAATAGTTTGGCGCATCCTCATATCCTTGACTCCTGGGATGAAACCCACCAAACTACAGCTATATGATTATCCTACTCTTGACTCATTAAGTAATTGGTTCTGGGTCAAATAAACTTGGAAATATGGTATAAACTAAACAATTGAAGACATCTGAAAATTGTTAGGCATTCGGGATCTCAATGAGGACATATTTTATTATGTCCATGTCTGTCAATGCCTCAATGGAAAGAAATCCTGAAAGTTAAGCCATATGTTACTGATGCGAACGGATCACACCAAACAATGCCATATGAATATCCCACTATCGACGACTCTTCCCACTAAATGTTTGTAAACCTGTTTCAGGATGCCAACCTCCTTGCTCTTACTCTGATCTTGATGCGTATTACGGGTCTTCTGTTTATGTCAAGCTATATTCTCCTGTTCCAGACTATATTTATGTCTTGGATTGATGGTTACCAAGCATCCTGATGGTGTCCTTAATTTGAAATCCAGGTAATCGACTACTATGCCAAGTATAATGTTGCTGATGTTATTAGGTCGGGCAACAAGGAGAGAACTGTCGTCCAGCGCAATATTGTTTATAACCTTCCTGCAGAGAAGCCCCCGAAGGAGGTAACTGCCAAAGTTGAGAAGGTGCTCTGGTATGGTACTTCTCGCAGAGAATCCCCCAAAGGAGGTAACTGCCGAAGTTGAGATTGTGGTCTGGTCTGGTATTTAGTTTAACTTGGAATTGGGTTAAACATTTCATACTCCAAGATTTTGCGCAGATGTATCCTCACAGAAAGAATCCTCATAGAGGATCCGGATCCCCCAGGCCAGCGGCCATTCATTTTGTGTTGCTTTACTTTATACACTGGTTTTATGAGCTCTCGAGTTGGGTTGAATCTCCAAAATAGACAATTAGAACTTATCGGTCTGATTTGGGAACTCAATACCAATTTATTTTAATTTTTATAACTGGGTATCCGGGGCATTTTGCACACCCCTCAACCATTTTCGGGGCCCTCAAATTAATGACAAGGCAAACCCTCACATTGCCTCAAGGTTTTAACGTACCTCGTATAAGACAGATACTTGTTATTTATTGTATTTCCCACTGTTGTGTAATATATCTCTATTATAAAATAGAAGGGTGTGGGGACAAGTTGTTGGAACGGCTTAGATTCATTTGATCTAAAGGCTGTAGTATATCCTCCCACTTTCCGGTTAAATGCCCATGATTTTCACCTAAATCACACAACTGCCATCCCCTTCCAACCGGGATGCGTAGTGCCATAGGCACGGACTAGCACTAGTCATTGTATATATATATATACTCATCCGTGATCCTGTATTTAGTTTTGTGAAATCCTCGCATGGGCATGTTTCCCTCTATCGTTTATCCCATCTTTTCAATCCTTTAGTTGTTAATCCATTAATTAAACCAGAAATCAAACAGGCTTTTACAGTTTTACTAGAGGATTATTAGAGGAGATCCGTAGTGGGATAAATTTTATTTTCTTTCTTTGATAAGTCAATTTTATTTAATTTACAGTATGTTTTTGGTGATAAGTAGTGGGATAATATTGTTTCAGTGTGCCGCGAGAGTAATAATCAATTGAAGATGTAACCTTACGGTCTCTCAGGAGATTTGTATGGTAAGGAGCAATGCATACAACCGTATTCGGAGCCGTTGAATGCATATGGGTCACATATATCTAACGGCTTCGAATATAGTTGAGTGTGAGAACAAAGTCTGGAATTTTGTTCTCAGACATTTTTTGTTGTAGTAATTCGTGATGGTCCAATTGGTATTTTCACAAATCCAGTAGTGCGGAATGTGATTTTGGCACTTCACTTTTAGCCGGTGGCGCTTCACCTTTTGTTTTGTAATTTCACATGATTAAGACACAAAGTGGAGTGCCAGTGGCTAAAATTGGAGTGTCAAAATCAATTTTCATCTAGTGCTTCATAATTATTATTATTTTGACTGGGAAAGAAAACGCAAGTTCTATTGATACAAATTGCGCGGCCCATAGGCCGATAAACAACAAATACAACAAACAAGAAAAAAAACACGGAAACAACAAGAACAAAAACGAAAAGGAAAGGCCGCTCAGTTCCGATGTTGGACCCAACACTCCGCTCGTGAAGGTGGGTGGAAGATCGCCATTGGATCTGGTCTTGGTCCCGCCACTGGATCTAAGTGCTTCATAATTGAGTACAATTTAATACGTGTTGGGGCAATTGTTTCACAATACAAACAAATTGTAAGGAACTAGCGTTTGATGCACGGGTACACAATAAAAGTTAGTCAGAACCTTTTTTTCCCTATTGTCTCATACATCAAACGTGCACACCGCTAATAATAAAGTACTCCAATTAATGAATGTTAAAAAAAAAAAAAAAACTGAGAATATACTGGAAGAACTAGGATAGGCAAGCTTTCCTTGCTCAAATAGGGCTTCCGGCCGAGCTTACTCATCAAGGGGCGAAGGGGGGGGGGGTTCGTGCTAAGATACTGCTCATGAGCATATAAAGGGATAAGTCTGTATGGATCCGAATCATAAACTCGCTATGGGATTGGCACTTCAATTAATGAATCAAATTGTGGTCGGGAAGGTTAGAGTAGCCAACGCCTTTGAAAATAATAAGATAGAGTGAAAAAGGTCCATCCCAAAACCAAGGGGTACTAACCGACAACAACTGAGTCCTCTCCTAATCGCAGATCCAAACACAACCTAAGGTTCCGTTTGGGTGACAATGGATTTCAAATGAAGGGATTTGATGATCCATAGATATCCAAATTCCAAACAAAATCTTCCACAAAAAAATTGCTCAAAATTACTGGAGCTGTAAAGAAGCATTTCCTCACACGATGTTCAAAAAAAGCTATATTCATTTGTTCACTTCCTTTAAAATTTTGGCAAGTGAGGTCTACTCAAATTTAGGGCAAACGATGTTCACTCTATTATGATCTAACTACCTCAGTCTATTTATTCACCTGTTCAAAAACAAAGTCTATGTATTCAATACCCAAAAATGGAAACAAAAACAAATTGGAGCAACTTTATGCAATTGGCTTGGATTTGATGATCCAATCCATCATTTCCCCCAAAGGAAGTCAAAATTTAATTTGAAATTTGATATCTATCTTAAGTCAAATAATCTGCGCTTGCACTAGCGGGAGTGTGAGCGTGAAAGCATCTTTCAAAATCATTTCAAGCTACTAAATTTCACGAGAACGAAGATTGAGAGCGGGAGTGCAAAGCGAGGATTGAGAGCGCAGAGCGAGGGTCCTACTCAAGAATTATGCGACTAATCTCTCACCTCTCCACGTAGGCATATATCAAGTTCCAGCTCAAGACCACTGCTGCAACTTTAGAAGGGCTTCCAGCGAACAATTTGCTCTTATGAAATAAATGAAACTATAGAAACTTTCAACTTTATCCAAAGAGGACCACTATAGCAAGGGTCCAGCAATAGGATCCTTTCTAAATTTTACAATTTCTGAAGCAATAAGTAGTAGGACATCCCCGCCAGTGGATGGTGAAATTAGTTCCCCGAAATTAGTCGAGGTGCGCTTAAAACTAGCCCGGACACCGGTTAACAAAAAAACAGTAGTTGGATTACTTACCCACAAGAATCAATTCTCTGTTTGTGAGTTCTACTAAATTGCACCAAGTTTTCCTTTATTTATTCTCTCTATGTCAAACTAGAAGCGTGTCCGAGTTTAGTACAAGAACACCACGATAAACTAGCTTTCATGAGGTCGGAGCGGAAGCAAGGATCTCCAACTGTTAGACAACACAATCTCAAAGGGCATTAATGAGACACAGAGTCCTAAATGTCCACTACAATCTTGGAATCCAGATGAGAGAACTCCTGGAAGAACGCCTTGAAATGCTCGTACGAATGTTTTACGTCATCAACGGCACACATTTCTCTTATGCTGTGCATCGATAGTTGCGGGGCCCCAACATCAACCGTTCGAATCCCCGTGCCACTTGCCAGGATGGGACCAATGGTTGAACCACAGGGCATGTCATTGCGAACCACAAAATCCTGCCATAAAGAGACTTAACATTATATATTTATTGCAAATTTAGAAAGAGTCCGCATTTTTTTTTTTCTTTATAACTTTGATCACACCAATTACACGTTAAGAAAATAGTGCTAGCTGCCTTCTTTGTTTCCCACCTTAGTTTTGTGCCTTTGCATTGTTCCCTCAGTGCCCATTTTGATGGTGAGAATGGTGAGAAAACAACAAAAAGGAGAATCCTTTCCCTTGTCTGAACGGATCAAAGAGGGGAGAAATGGTGGATATTTATTAGTTGACTTGATTCGAAGTTTCGAACCAAATCTCACCAAAATAGTGAGAAATTAAGAGAGATGCTGGATTTTTAGGGTCCATTTTTTTGGGGATTTGGTGAGAATATCAATCCTTACTTTTCTCACCATTCTAGGTTTCTAACCATCCAAAGGGGCTCTCACTATGATATCAAAGACACTGATAAGTAATTGAAACTGTCAGATCCTCAAAAATATGTATTGGGACTTCAGAGATCACAATGCAGTATAGGGATTTGGTCCAACATAGCACTAAAAGCAAGATAATCTTGATCCTATTGAAACCTTCCAACCATACACCAACGAAACACACATAAAACCTTTTCCCTATCAAATATGCACTGAAGAATTAGTTGCAATCGTAGTAAGTGAGAAGAAAACGAACCTGGACAGGAAGGTTATGCTTGATAGCTATCTCCCTAAATATGAAGGAGGTGATTGAATTGGTTGCATAGCGTTGATTTGCGTTATGCTTAATAACAAGCCCACCATGCAACTTAGGCTGATGATTGTCTTCATGTTTATCCTGGGAAAGAGCAACAGATAAAATACATTATAGTGTATGAAAACTTTCCGTTTCACTCAAAAAGTCCGAATGCATGACCAACATACCATGTAATTGGGATGCAAGGCATGTGCCATGTCAGCAGATATGAGGAAACTCTTTTGGATTGCCTTCTCCAGAACCTGAATGGAAAGAAACAGTTGAGGTACACAATGAAGAGGAAACACAAAAAGGAGTTTACGGGAAAAAAAAAAAAAAATGGTGCTGTTAACCTAAGGAGTGAGTACTAGCCCAGCCAATTTTCCCATGCCAAACACAATTACAAAGGACAGAAATTCACATAAGAGAAAAAAGAGAGAATCCAGAAATATTCAGACCTTAACCTAACATGAATTTATAACATCAAGCCAAGATTGGACAATATCAGTGACTCTGGAGCTAAATAATACAAGGTTTATCATCAGGAAGTTACAAAATACATTCTGCCCAACTAGCGCACTGATAGTTTACACAAAATTGTGACAACAGAGATGCATTTGAAACATGAAATTACAGCTGATTCCATAAAGAATTTATGGATCCCATTTACAAACAAAAGCACATAACAAGACAGTAGCATGTGTTTGCTTCACCACGAGATCTAGTGAAATCCAAATTGCATGACACATAATGAAAGATCCCTTTAACTACTAGTTGCTGAAGATCACGTTTCCTTTTAAGTGGAAAAGAGTTCAACCTACATAGAGAACTTCCAGTAATTCTTAACAACATGGAAATTTCGCGTCATATGTCCTGTTTTGTTATTCTGAAATGGAATGTTGTAACCTTAGTTGCAGAATCCATCTAAAATGGGTGCGCTCCCTAGACGGGAGCTTGAATCAGCGCTCCCAAGATGGGAGCGCGCTCCGAACTAAGATGGGAGCTTATCGGGCTGTTATTCTCTTACTTTTAAGAGCGTTATGCCATTGCAGAAATAAGAATCATATAAGTCAAGAAGTTTTGCAAATTGAGAATATATATATATACACAAATCTTCTTATAAGGGCGCCCTTACCGTATTACGGTAAGGGCTTCCCTTTCCCGACCAATTTGCGATGATCCGAGCCGCTCAATGTGTTTAGAACGTGATTTTAAGGGTACCTGCGAGAAATCAGCACAAAAAAAAAAAAAGACCGGAAAGGCCTTGATCCGAGCAGTTTTTGTTTGTATTTTATCGAACGGTTCAAATAAAAACTGCTCAAATCAAGCTCTTCCCGGTCTTTTTTTTTTGCTGATTTCTCGCGGGTACACTTAAAATCATGTTCTGAACACATTGAGCGGCTCGGATCATCGAAATTTGGTCGGGAAAGGAGAGAAAATGGGAAGCCCTTGCCGTAATACGGTAAGGGCGCCCTTATAAGAAGTGGACTGATATATATATATAACTTCCAATAATTACACTTTAAGATTAGGAAAACTTTCAGTAAGTATCACTTTTCATTAATGGTTAAGTATTTAAGGATATTTTATATACATATTTTTATATTATCTATATACGCTCCTTAGGCGCTCCCAACCTTAGGAGCTTCTAGGTGCCTCTGCTCCCCCGCCCCCGCTTCCGCTCCCGCTCCCGCTCCCGCCCCCGCCCCCGCCCCCACCCCCACCCCCACCCCCGTGCTACTAAGGTTGTAACATTATATTGTATTGCTATTTTCATACAAATATGGTCTGGAAATCTTAGCCAGTCTGGATATGAATTTCAAAAAGGAAATAGTACTACCTTAACATCGGAGAAGAAGAAACTCGTAATTCGTGATAGAGCATCCAACATGGCAGGAGATCCAGCTCCCTGTGCTGAGTTAGATCCGACCTCCTCATGATCAAATAAGGCAACCATCCTTACACCGGTCTCATCCTCAAGACTACTCTCAGAAGACGTAGCGTCTATCAATGCCTGAAATTGAATCCATAACACAATCAAGTGCTGCCAGAAGGAATGATAATACAGCTAAAGAGACCATATCATCATAACTTGCGCTTCTAAGTGCCAAAAAATGCGGCAGCTGCCAAGATAAATGAACTTTAAGACACCAAATATAAGTCTAGATTTAGGTCTAGTTCTTGAAATGCAACAATATTTCCACGATGTACTTCATTCACTAGTATAGTAGTTTAACTTTACGGGATAATATCACAGGCTTTAGGCAAGTTGAACCAAAGACTCAAAAGTCAGAACCCTCTAGTAAGTCGGAATAGTGAACATGTATCCAAAATCGAATACTGTGTAGAATGACAAAGCAATAAATTTAAAATAACATTTAGACCAGATACAGAATCACAGAAAGCAACAGATTTTGCAAATAAGGTAAAGAGGCCATTGTCATGAGAATGGTCCAGATAACAATTCTAAGGACAAACAGGACAAACACATAGGAGTGACAACAGCTCAAGTACCAAAGCCAGCATTATGACAACAGTCCAGACATCAAAATTTTCAACACTAGAACAGTTTCCAAATAAAATCCTTTGTATGCCATTAATTCCAACTAGCGTTCTGTGCACATGTAATGCTTGTGGAATCTTCAGAAATGAATTTCCTCAAACTTAAAACGAAACCAACAGAAGAAAAAGAAAAACAAACAAAACAATTGAAAACTATAAATGAATACAAATTTCACCCAAAACCCAATTGTAAGTGTGTATATCTATTTGCAAGCCAGGAGACGAAATCATTATGCGGAGAGGGAGGAACTGCCCTGTAACCGCTCCTGAACGTGGGGTGGTTTGAAGACAAATGCATAGCGAAATTTATGAATATATCCTAAACAACTCTATCAATTTACAGCAACCGCGACATGTGAGCAATTATATTTTATCGGTATTTTTTAGAATCTAAAATGTGAGCCAACTTCAAAGGAGAGTCCACACCAATTGGTGCTCTCCCTTTATAAATAGAGTAGATGTCAATGTCTAGGAGTCAAATAGTCATATAGCTGGAAATTAATTTGCATATTTGTTAACTTGAAGAGCTCTATAAACCACCTTCGTTTGAGCGAGAAATTGCACGACTTCAAAGGTTCACGAGTAGTTAAACATCCCTCCTCCAACCAAATAAAAAAACAAGTAAAGAGCGACATCCCAAAGTAACATATTATCCAAACAGTGAGGAACAGAAACAAAAGTAAATAATAAACATAAATCGAACTCCAGCATGCACCTCCTAACATGCACCTCAAGGGAAAAAGCCAATATGACAACTCACTTGTAAAGAGCAAAACGACATGCATAGGTTATCAAGTCTTCCAGAGAATATGAACTCCTTTGCAGCACCAGCTATTATACTTGGTTGTGTATCACATGCTTGCAACTCAAAATCACATATGTCATCCGGTTTACAGCCAACTTCAGCTGCAAGAAGCTGGAAGAGAGCAAAATAAAAATAAGAGGAACAAAAGAATCATAACTAGAGGATACCCAAGGAATAAATTTCACTTACAGAAACACAATCGCCAAGGAATAAATTTCAGCACAACTTTAAGATATTTAAAAATAACTAAAACCACGAGGAAACAGCCAAAAAAAAAAACCTTGTGCTTCAAAGTTTACCTGCAAAAGAAGTGAATGATGCTTTTGGTTGTCAGCTGTTGATATATCATTAGCATTCTTTCCATCAACTGAACTTCCACTTTCAACTGGACCATTCTCCGACACCACTTTATTAAGCTCTGCCTGTCCAAAGTTCATCAGGTTCGGTTGAATTAGATCACAAAGTGTACCAAAGGAAAACTATTTACCCTCAAAGCAAGCCCCCTGGAGACCAAAAGACAAGTACACAGATACCACAGGGAAGCCATCATATGTTCCGTGCGGATATTTTCTGCCAACATGAAGCATCTTACAATAGTGTGGAACTTCTTTTGTCCTGAATTAAGCACTTTGCTCTAATGATATCTCCATAAATTGGCGTTGCCCAAAAGATAATTGTAAGGTGTGAATTGGAGTGCCATATTAGGGGGTCAGTTTATCAAGGGAACTTCAGTAGATTACCCCAAAGTCAATTATGTCCTGTTACACATTACCATTCAACATTAAAAACGCATTTTCCAAACTTTAGTTGGGTAAGATTCAAGCTCGACGTAGGGAGAAAGTAGCCATGTTGAGCAACTCTGTAAAGCTAAGGGAAGTTCATCGTGAACCAGGTCAACACTGAACAACAAAGCTTGCCAAAAATTCCTGGTAGATCATGCGAAAATGGCTGCTGTTGACTTTAAAGATGCTTATGCCAAAACCTATCAACTTGTAAAACTAGCAACTAATGAAACTCCAGTCTTGCTGTGAACAACACCAAAAAAGGATAAAGCAATGTTCAGATACAGTTCCACCAGCTAAAAGATTGACCGCTTCAAAATTCTGACTGATTGCACATAGTTTGTCATGTGATCCAATGTCTTTACCAGGCCCACTGCCCTTAGATTGATTGAGAGGACAAGTTAGTTCAAAAAAAGCACTAAATTCATTCCTCAATCTCATAAACATGCAGAGACTAGATAGAAATTTATGTCTTAATATGGACAACGGTTCCATTATTTCCTGAACATAAACTCTCGGATAAACCTTGGATGAAGCAATTTACAAGTATATATGACGAAATAACGATGGTGAGTACAAAATTAACTTGACAAACTCTAATCCTGCTACTTTGGATCAGGTATATGTACAATGTCTCGTTTGAGCTTAATCTAGGGTCACCTTCATTTAACCAGCGCGTTATCATGTCCTTTCTCCACCAAACAGTGGCGTTGCCCCGTTGCCATACTGCAACATAAACTGCCAGCAACTCAAACTACCAGCATCAACTTCGAAAATGCAGAACATCAACCCATTAAGAGTGCAGGTTAGTTCATCCTGCTCTTCCAATTTAAGTCTACAACATATGTGCCATATTGATTGATGGAGAGTGTGAGAGACTCGAGGAAAACTGGAAAAGAAGATTTAAGGAAGCGGCAATACATGGAAATTTGCATAATCGCAAGATGGGACCCAAAGAAAGCACGGATGGGCAACAAATAGTCGTAATACAGTCTTATTTAAGGTAGGACTGAATAAGAATGTCGCTGGACAATTTTCCAGATAGGGATATTTTGGTAATTTTAGTTTTATGTACATCAACCTCAGGGGTCGCCCATGGGTTATTTTTTGGGTCTAGTTATTTATTTGAACAGAGTTTTCGCGAATTTGGTTCTTATTAACAAAAGCTTTTCAGTTTTTAGGATTTTTGTGCTTCCCAAACCACCTGTGGTATGAAGGCTTGGAGCACTCGGAAGCAACTTAAAGTTGATCACTGGAAATACATAAACTTTTCAAGAATGCATTAGACAAGTTTAAACCCATATTTTCACTTCCCTATCCTTTTAATGAGCTATAACAAGGATATGACTAGCTTAAACTATTATTTACTACATTTAGATGCACAGAGTATTTGTCACCAGGATATAACTTTGGCTTTACCTTAACTGATGTTGCCAAAACTGGAAGAAGATGACTCTGTGTATTCACCTTAAATCCATCAGTACCCCTATCCAACAGAATGTCAGAATGTAAACAATCATTCTAGAATTTGAGTACCCAAAACATACAACGACGTGACAACCAGCAAACAAAGAGCGTACCTGTCCAAATGAATTGCCAAAGTTGGGATACGCATTATGGGCTCCCCAATCCTAACCAGCTGATGTGAATATGAAACACCACTATCTTTCCCTTCTCTTATTATCATCCTTCCAGCAATAGTTAAGTCACGATCAAACCATGTGTGCCATAAACCACCTCCATAAGCTTGCACGCCAACTTCTAAATACCCACCTTTCAATACCTGAACGACCCATAAAGATCTAATGCCTGAATTTTACCCAATCTTTTGCAGTTCACAGCAAAACAACCATACTCAATATACAAGCTTAAACAATAATCACACAAATTCAATTTTACCTTTGAAACAGGCTTCAGTTTTAAACAAGGACTGTCAGTGTGAGCACCAATTATGTGGAATCCATTTCCAGCAACATATCTGTGTAGAAATTCAACAATCGCAACCAATTAAGGGACCATGTAGAGTCTCCAACATTCATGGGCGGAGGGAAGAAGGAGCAAGTGGGGTCACTTGACCCCACTAAAGTTTTTAAAATCTCTACGACACTACCGTATTTGATGCTTATTTTACAATTTGCCCCATGAAAATTGTCATATTGCCCCAAGCTACTTACGAATCTCATAAAATTGCCCCTAGTACCGTCTGAGTTAAAAAGAAAAAGAAAACTTATCCTGACAATGGAAGTTACGTAGAATCAGCATGTAATCGAACAAGAAATTGACGGATGAATGATAGATTATACGTGCATAATGGAAAAGATATGTTTAGGACTAATCCCAATAAGGCTACTTTGCATCACTTTCCAATATAAAAATCTTCTGTGTCTTTTTATAACAAATTCATACATTATCAATGAACACTTGAAATATAAAATTTATTGAAAAAAACAATTTTCACAAGAATCACAACTAGTATACAATCAAATCCCCTGCCTACACTACAATATAGTTGTTTGGTAACGTTGCTTTTCTGTTCCTAAGAAAGAATGCAGGCCAGCGAATTCATCACAGACCATTATCTGGACACCTGGAAAAACTGAATTACACTCAGCTAAGCCTAATGAATAAAACCTAAAATTTCAATCTCTCTCTATTTTGTTCAACTTTTTCACACCAAGAAGGAGGTTAGTGTTGGTGCACATACTTTTTACCGATTGCGAAAGCGACAATCGTAGAGTGGTTCCTTGTGAAGAAATACTTCTTTCCGGCTTCCAAACTCCAATCTTCTCTCTCCGAAACTTGCTCGTATCCAGCACTTCTCAGCCTCTTCTTCGCTTCGTCTGAAAGAATATTAAAAACAGACCCCCAAAAAAAATGTACAAATTAATGTTTCGACCAATAGGAAAGCATTAGAGTCGGTTCAGCTGATCCAAACAAACATACCGACGGCGTGGAAGGCGGTGGGAGAAGCGTTGAGGAATTCGACTAGATCCGCCGCTACGGAGCTCCCTTTCGCCATTGTAGGTGTAGCGTTAGTGGTTCAGTTTTGGTTGTATGCGTGTATAATATAAACGGATATATATATATATATATATATAGAGAGAGAGAGAGAGAGAGAGTATATAGTTCTATATTCAATGAGAATTCGTGCGTAGCTTGAGATTTACGGTGAGAAAATTCGTGCGTAGCTTGAGATTTACGGGGGGTGAAAAAATTGCGCTTGGTGGTGGGCCCACCGGATAAATGCTAGCGTATCAGGATTAGGGCGTAACTGTAAATGAATCGAGCAGCTCGGCTCGAGTCGTTAACGCTCGGCGTTCGACAAAACTCGGCTCATTGAGAGAGGCTCAGCTCGATTATAGAGACTCGTTTAGTAAATGATGACTAAGCTCGGCTCAAGTTCGTTACGGCTTGAGCCGAGCTCGAGCTTAAATTTTTGGCTCGTTTTCAAGCTCTACAAAGCTCCGCTCGGCTTGTTTGCAGCTCTAAATTCAGAATACATGACAAACATTTTTGGAAAACAAATGAACGGTCCAAATTCACAATCTATCAGGATACATGACAACCAATCAAGGAAACTGTCTAGAAAAACAAATGAACGATCCAGATTCAAAGTGTGCTATTTTCCAGTACTGCTCTAGTCATGTATCAGAAATTCAGAATCTTATTCTTCCACTCATTCAGGCCGGATTATGGGAGTAATTAATTAAAGGTCAACGACACACCACCAAATATTTTTTTCCCGTTATGGCCTGTTTGGGGTTTAGGTTAGCGCACACCAGATGGAGATTGACCCTTATTGCTGCAAATGTATCGAGCTGTTCGCAAATAGTCGATAACTCGGTTTTGTGGGAGCCCGTTTGAGTTCGATTTGTCCAATGAATAAATCGAACTTGAACCTCAATTGTTGGCTCGTTCAAAAATAAAGAGTTGAACTAAAGCATGAGCCTAACAGAGTTCGGCTTGATTCTGCTCGTTTGCATATTTATAGATAAATCTTTTCTTAGGCTAAAGCACAATTCTTCGGAAGACTCTTCACTTTCGTTCTTACTTTTAATTATCACACTCATTCTATGCTCGGTTGCATATCTATAGATAACTATTAAATACTCGTTCTATGCTTTTACTTTCAATTCTTGCACTCATAAATTTCACGCGCTCCCATTTTTGCTCATGAAAGCGCATTATGTGATTTAGTTCTTGGGCTCGTATGGTTATTCATTTTATTGATCTATTTATCTTTATGTAAATAAGCAAATAAGTTGTCAGCATCTACAATACTAAACAAAGTTAACTGTACCTAAGTACTCTATCTTATTTTATATTATACTTAAAGTATGGGTTAAATTAAATTTAGAGTCTTTTATTTGTCTTTTAAAATTTTGTTGAGTTTGTATCAATTTTTTTTGGATTATTCATCCCTCATAACGAACAAATCACTAAAGACAAAAACAAAAAAAATAAAATAATTTACCATCTTTTATTTGTCTTTCCTAAGTAAAGTCGTGCTTCCGTAACACAATTTCAACGATACATGTAATGTTAAAGATGTGTGTTATGTAGTAACACACTTCAATGACATGCATAATGTTAAAGGCGTAGTTTCATAACATGACTTCAATGAGACGTGAAACGTTAAAGGCGCGCTTCTATCACGACTTCAACGACACACAGTGTCAACAAGACATATCCTGTTAATTGTTAATGGCGTGTTTCCATAACACTATTTCAAATGATCGCAGTAACATGATTCCAACCACGCGCATTGATGTTAAAGGAGCGTTACCAGAACACCACCTCAACGACACTAATTAAAGTCGTATTTTGTGACATGACTTCAACGGCACCAATAATGTTCAAGGCATATATAATTTTCTTTACGCGACTTCAACACCACATGTAATGTTACGAGACACGCCTTTAACATTACATGTGTTGTTGAAGGCGTGTTTCGTGACAGAACTCCAACGACACATGTAGCGTTAAAAGGTGTGTTTTCGACTTCAGCGACACCCGATTTTAAGGACACATGTTAAAAGATGTGTTTTTGTAACACAGACTTCAATGATACATCCAGTAACACGACTCCAATGACACACGACTTCAACAAAGCACGCCTTTTAACTCAAATTCATTCCATTTCAACCTCCTCAATCTTACTAGTTGTACTGATTTTGGATAACATTCTTTGCCATCAGTTCCTCTCCTAAAGAGGATAAATTTTTGGGTGCCGAGCGGGTACCACGTGGCAGTACCCGTCAGCGATTCCAGCCGTCCAAACGTGTTTTGGATTGGCTAGATTTATTCCCTCTCTCTCCCCTCACCTGACCACTATCTATCATCTTTTTCTTTCTCTAAAATCCAGACTATCCAAATAGGGGCAGACCCACTTTGGGGCATGTGGGGTCACGTGCCCCCACGCCCTTTTAAAATTTTTTTACCCCCGATTTTATATATATATTATCTATGTCGAATACGTGCAAGAAAGCAGTGTTTGATGCAATGGTAAAGTGTTGGCTTTGTGAACAAGAGTGTGTGCATTTGAGTCTCCCCCCACTCCCCCAAGTTTTTTTATTTTTCCCTCAAAATCCTGGCAAAAGTGCCCACCTTGGAGGAAAAACAAAAAAACTGAAATCTATCCTCTCATAACCAGAACCAAGGTTTCCCCCACTCTCCCAATATCTCCGATCATTTGTGTAGTACTCAATATAAACCCGCACATTGCATTTGTACATTTTTTGTCTCCGAAACTTATATTCGTAGAGTTAACAATAGGAAAATACTAGATGATAAACATGTGATAATTTTGTTTTAACACATATAGTCGAGGTGCGCAAGTTTGCCTAAGTAGCTGGTTATTAAAATACATATATACTTCAAAATTGTTACTTTATCATGAATGCTAAAATTATTGGATTTTGATATTCGCATTCCACTTTTTAACTTCACGTTAAAAGTAGAGCGCCATCAATAAAAAGTGGAGCGCGAATATCAGTTTCCAAATTATTTTGGTGTGAATATACTTAACTGTAACTCATATATTACGGTTACAAAGAAAATTGGTGCCCCCACTATATATGTCAAATTCCTGGATCAGCCCCTGCGTCCAAAACACCGAGGGAGAGAGAATCTTCTGCTCACTTCTGATTTTCCCTCCAAAATCAACTGAACCTTCAACTCAAAAAGCAACCGTCTTGGTTTACCAACTTTACGAGACCAAAAACCCCTTCCCCTCGTTCGCTTATTCTCTCTCCCCATTTCGCTCGATTCCACCGTACTCGTGCACGAGACGAAGGGCACCATAGACTTTTCATCTCAAAACTGATCCAACTGATTCTGTTATTCCGTACACGCCCTGTTGCTCTGTTTCTGTTCTGTTCCGGTGATTACTTCAACCTTCTTCGTTTTCCCAATCAAGAATCGCTTTGAAGCTCGTAGAAATCAGCTCTCATGGCGAGATTCAGAAACATCAAGAACTCACCCATGGCACTGAACCCATCGTTTCTCTTGTTTCCGCTCTCTCCATTCAGTTCCCTCCTTTTCTCGCCCAAGAACAGCCGAAGCCCAAGAACCCCGCGCCTCTGCTCACCGCCAAACTTCTCTCTCCTCTTTCTCTCTCTCCTCACCTTCTTCACTCTCCTGGGATTCCTGACCCTCTTTTTCGTACCTGTTTCTCAGAACTCCGTTTCTTGCTCTGTTTCCTCTGTAATTCCAGAAACCACTGACGATGATGGTGGTTCGAGACTGTTGAAGATCGCGATGGTGCCATTACCGGCTCATCGGGTGGTGGGTAATTTGACGGAGGAGGAGAGGGAGTTCTGGCGGCAGCCGTCCAGTGAGAATTACAGGCCGTGTTTGGATTTTGCGATTGGTTATCGAAGGGAGTCGGTGAGGGTTACGAAGGAGACGAGAAAGTTTCTTGTTGTGGTGGTTTCGGGGGGATTGAATCGGGTGAGAAATCAGATTGTCGATGCGGTTGTGATTGCGAGGATTCTTGAGGCGGCGTTGGTTGTGCCGGTTTTGCAGGTTGATCACGTTTGGGGAGATGAAAGGTATCAATTCAGATTGATTAATTGAATTTCTGCTTTTGGGCTATCAGATGGAATTTCAATTTAGTTCCTGTGCGGTTTATTGATAAATTGCAAGTAATTTTTTTTTTTCAATCATGGTATATAATGGGTTGATTCAGTTTTGATCAGTTCTTTAACCCAGTTACTAGCATTTGCCATGTGGGTTCTCGAATTTCTTGGTAACCCGCTGGAAGATTTTCTTGGGCTGTGTTTGGATCGTAGATGTGTGGTAGGATTTGGGAAATGAAATCAAGGGAAGGAGAAAGATGGGAAAAGGACATTGAAGTAGATGCTAAATTTTAAAAAATTTTGTTCGAAATGAGAAGAAAATGGACAACTATTTGATGAAAAACTCCTCCTTTTTTTTTGTTTAGTGGTGCATAAAATGATAAATTCTCGAGTTATTCCAATCCTTCGACATTTTCCTAAGTTAATTTGGACTGATCAACGAATTCCACGTATTCGGTCTATTATATCAAATTTCAAAGGAATCCCACTATTCCAAAACACATTTTATCGAAAGACTCCGAAGAATTCGATAACATTTGGTTATGTTCGGGTCATGGATTTTTAGAGGGACTTATCATGGTTGTAAGTGATGAACCTCACGTAGTTATGTTCTTATTTCTTCCCATTTCCTTTCCCTTTACAAACCCTTCAAAAATCCACATCCAAACAAGTCCTATATGACATTGGTAGACATCTTTGTTGACCTGTGTCCTTTGCCTTACTGTGACTGCATTGGGACTGTGGGGAGAAGAAAACTTTAGGACAAGAACTTTCATTGACTTGAGTCGATGATTTGATCACCCAAACTTACGAACTGATTTACGCAGCGGATTTTCGGACATATTTGATGTTGAACACTTCATAAGGACTCTACAAGCCGATGTTCGAGTTGTATCATCTCTTCCTTCCACTCATTTGGTTTCAAGGCAAACTGTTGCAACTCAACTTCCACATCATGTTCGTCCACTTTGGATTCGCGCCCGATTCCTCAAACAAGTAAGAACTAGACACGGCATTTTCAGCTTTTTAATATTTCAGTTTCAGCATATATAGGTGTGTGTGTGTGGTGGGGGGTTTGAATGAACAACTTCAAAATACAGGCAGCAGATTTCTTTTCTTCCACTTTCTCAGCCGCCAAGCAACCTTTAAAGCATATATTTATGTTAATGACTAGCAGTCTAGCAGTAATACTAAAAGTTGTTGCATTTGGTTTTTGTAGCTTAAACAAGAAGGTCTTCTTGTACTAAAAGGGTTAGATTCCAAGCTCTCGAAAAATCTACCACCTGATCTTCAAAAGCTTCGATGCAAGGTAAAATCGAAAAAACTGTCCTCGTTATAGAGATTCAAAATACAGGAATTAATTCCCTTCATTTCATTTCCTCCTTGCATTTTCAGGTAGCCTTCCATGCCTTAAGATTTGCAGCTCCAATTCGGGAGCTTGGGAATCAGCTGGCTAGGAGGATGTGGATCGAAGGTCCATACATTGCCCTACATATGAGGCTAGAAAAGGATGTGTGGATCAGAACCGGATGTCTCACAGGTTTAGGTCCACAATCCGATGCTATTATACGAAGGGATAGGGATTTGCAGCATGAATTCCTCACTAGGAGTTTGAACTTGAGCCACATTCAGAGGAGGCTAGCCGGACTTTGTCCTCTAAATGCCTTGGAGATGGCAAGGTATCCCAAAAGGCTCTCCTTCCAATTTATGAGAATTCGATAACTATGACACTATCGAAGTTGTTAGCCCTCTGCATGCATTTTGCTTCAAAGTGATAAAATGAAGACTTGCTACGTCATTCTGTCTTGATTTTCTGCACAATTTTTCTGTTTACTGAAGGCATTTTCCTCGTAATAATGTTTTTGTTCATATGTTTTACATTTCAACTATGTGCAGACTCCTCAAGGCCCTAGGAGCACCGAAGGCAGCCCGGATTTATATTGCAGGAGGAGAGCCGTTTGGTGGCGCCTTGGCTCTGAAGCCGCTTGTGGAAGAATTCCCAAATGCAGCAACAAAGGATACGCTGGCACAGGAAGGCGAGCTTGTGCCGTATGCAAACAGATCATCAGTTTTAGCAGCCATTGACTACATTGTTTCGCTGAGCAGTGATGTGTTTGTACCTTCTTATGGTGGTAACATGGCTCGAGCGATGCAGGTATTAGGCCTTTATCTGTGCTAGTGAGTTCCGTCGAGTCATATTGATGAAGTTCTAACTCGGGCTTTCCCAGAACCTGTTGTTCTTACAATATTTGCATATGTTGTGTGATTTTGTAGGGGCACCGTGCGTATGTGGGACATGGGAAATTCATAAAGCCTAACAAACAGTTGATGCTTCCATTTTTCGAAGAAGCTGCAGTTTCTGATGCAGAGTTCAGCAGCATGATGAAGAAGCTGCGCCTGAATTTGCAGGGACAGCCTGAATTGAGGACTAACGATAGAGCTCGGGATGTGGTTGCGTATCCAGTACCCGAGTGCATGTGTAAGCACTGAAGCAGATCCCATACAATTTTGTTGTCCACAATCATCTCAATCTGTTCACTAGGAATCTGTATCCCTTTTTTACTTTCTTCTCTTTTTGTTGTTCCCAAACTTTAAGCATTTAGAGCATTGTTCAGATTGCGTATCTGATTTTGTGGATGCTCGCTAGGGCTGATAAATGAAACAAGCTACTCGAGTTCGAGCTTGTATTACTCGTTAAACCTCGTTCAAGATTGGTGTTTTACATATGTTGTGCCCTAAGAGGATCAAAACCAAACACAAACAGACACAGAGTTTATGTGGTTCCCCAAGAATGGGTACTACATCCACAGAAGAATCGGAGCAAACTCACTATAAATAAAACAAAGCTTTACAAGTCCCAAAGCCAAAGCACACAATGTATAGCCAAAATTGCTGAGAGATTATTGTGGTAGATGGCTGAGAAGACCAAAAGTGCCGTAGATGGTGCAATAGAGGCTGATAGTCTGGTCCAAGTTGGCTGAGAATGCAATGCCAAGTTGAGAATGGGAGCCACAAACCCATTCACCAGTCAACGACATAAACAAACCAAACGTGAACATTTTTTTTTTGAGCTCGTTAAACTTTCAAATCTAGCCTGAAATTAATAACGGCTCGTTCAACTTATAATGCATAAAAAAATTCAAGCTATTCAAGTTCGGCTCAATTGTAGCTCTGGTAAACAAGCCAAGCTTGCATCTGTAGTCTGTACCCCTAATGCTGAGGTGCAAAGGCTGCAGGGAAGATACTTATGTTAGAATTAGAAACTTGACTGGACATATATGGGATACGGGCTATTCTGAGTCTTGTGTGTATATTTCCATTTGCCCTTTTTTTAATCATCCTTGCAAAAAATTATTCAATGCCCTTGTGGCACCGCCACGTGGTGCCCCAGGTCCCTTCTCTACCACACATTGTGGTAGGACCTAAGGCAAAGTGTATGGAACCCATGATTCCCACCGCAATATGTGGCAGAGAAGGGGCCTGGACACCACGCGGCGGTGGCCGGGGGCACTTGCCACTTGCATTTCAATAACATGTGAAAGTCACACTCACACAGCTCAGAGGCATAATAGAATAGCCAGATAGCTTTATTCCTTTCTTCCCACCTGACTTGGAATGCTGTGATAACCATGACAAGTGCTTTTTTGGTCTTTGCAAGAAACGAATCCAGAGTAAACAATCCTTGTACACTTACCCTTTTTGGTCACACTCACCCTTTTTGAAATTATATATATATATAATTTCAAAAAAAAACAAGATGCTAAAGTAATTGGTCATTCCAAGAAAAGATTATGCCTGTGTGCTAGCTACAATTATATATATAAGTTGGGTTGGAATGGAGTGGATTGTTTGGTAGCTAGCTTAAGGAGAAATGGCAGAAAATGATGAACACTGGGTGATAAAAGTAGAGGATGAATTGGAGCAAATGGCATCATCGGACACCATCCAAACAGCGGAAACGCAGCACTGGGAGAAGCGATCCATATACAGAGTCCCGGCGTGCGTCACGGACCTAAACAAGAAAGCCTACAGGCCTCAGGCCGTCTCCTTCGGGCCTTACCATCACGGCGAGGACAACTTGGTGCCGATGGAGGAGCACAAGCACCGTGCCCTCCTCCATTTTCTCAAGAGGTCCGGCAAGCCTCTCAAGTCCTACGTCGACTCTCTGGCCGGAGTCGCTCAGAGTCTGAAGGACTCGTACGAGTCGCTGGATCCTGCTTGGGGGAGAGACACCGGCCGGTTCTTGCAGTTGATGATTCTCGACGGCTGTTTTATGCTGGAAGTGCTGCGTACTGCGACGCAGACAATAGATGATTATGCTCACAACGATCCGATTTTCAGCAATCACGGGAAGTTCCACATTGTGCCGTACATCCAACGCGATATGCTCATGCTCGAAAATCAACTCCCCATGCTTCTTCTCACCACACTTCTTGCTGTCGAAAACGAGAAAACTAAGGTCATCTAATATCCAATTCTCTTCATTTTGATAGCTATAGATCGATGGATCTACTTCTAAATTTTCAGATTGTACGATCAACTACTCTCTCCATTTCAAAATTTTAAAAGTGAAAGTATACGAAGGCCTCCTAACATTTAAAACTGTCCATACAAGCCCCTTAACTATATGAAATGAAAAATTGACTAACTCTATTAACTCTATTAACAGAATGAGGAGAAATGACAATTTTACTCATAAAAAATCACCTACACTGATCCCCTCATCCATAACAATTGTCTATGCTGACCTTTCATCCTAATGGTCTTTCTGACAGGAGGAGGTTTTTATGGGCGATTTTAAATGTTAAGAGGTCTCTGTGAAAAAAATGATAGTTGAGGGGGTCTCCACGTACTTTCACTAATTTTAAAAGCAATAAACAAATTCACAAAGAACGAAAATAACCCACTCTACAAAAATTAACGCCCGAATTCCAATCCATTTTTCTGGCCTACTTCGCACTTTAAGAAGAAAGAGAAAAACTTTATTACAGCTGTTTCCGTGAATAGTTGTGTACGGAGGTGAATTGCGCACGTCCGTTTCAGCTTTGGACGATCTGAATGTAAATGAACTATTCCTCGAAAAAGCTTCATTTAAATATGGACTATCCAAAGCCGAAACGAACGGTCGAGATCGTATGGCTCCTTGAATAAGGGAATCACGGAGCCTCCGTGAATAAATCAATCTCAAGAAAAAAAACTATAGAGTCAAGATGTGTACTTAGTTGTTTTTAACTACAAGTGTGCATGCAGGAAGACGATGAGTTTGTGAACAAGCTCATTCTCAAGTTCTGCCGCCCAAACACCCGGTTCCCGCTTGGCTCCGGCATGGGCAAATGCTTACACGTACTCGACGTGTACAGAAAGAGCCTCCTCTGGAAAGACACCAGCAAGATAAAAAGCAGCCACCGCCGGATACCGCACATCAGCACGGGCCGCGAGGGAGGCGACGAGATCATCCCGTGCGCGATGGAGCTAGACGATGCGGGAATCCGGTTCAAGAGAAACAAGAGCGGCAGCCTGAAGGACATCTCCTTCAAAGGCGGGGTGCTGAGGCTCCCGCTCATCATGGTGGACGACTCCACCGAGTCTATGTTTCTGAACCTCATCGCGTTCGAGCGGTTCCACGTCGGGGCAGGGAGCGCGGTGACTTCCTACATCTTCTTCATGGACAACATCATCGACAGCGCCAAGGACGTTAGCCTCCTGCACGCCCGGGGCATCATCCAGAACGCCATCGGGAGCGACAAGGCCGTCGCCAAGCTCTTCAACTCCCTCTCCAAGGATGTGACGCTCGACCCGGACAGCAACCTGGACGTGGTGCACAAGAGGGTCAACAAGTACTGCAAGAAGAGGTGGAACGTGTGGCGTGCGAATCTCATTCACTCATATTTTAGGAACCCTTGGGCCATCCTCTCTGTCATAGCTGCCGTGCTCCTTTTCGCCCTCACGATCGCGCAAACGATATACACCATTTACCCGTATTACCATTCCAACGATTCTCCAACTCCGTCTCCTCCTCCTCCTCCTCCGCCTTCCCACTGACTGATCGAGCTAAATTCGCGTTTGATTGATTGAGTGCTTGCGAAATAAGGCTTTGCCAAATTTTCAAATCCATGTTTACCGGAAGAAACTGCTTGCGTTCGGCCTTTCGATAATCGATACCGTATGCATTTTGAGTTGGTCTCAGGAACAGTTTTCGGCCGGGCAACCAGTGAACAATAAAAGAGGCAAAATAGAAAGGAGTCATCAGTGTGTGGTATGTTTGTGTGGTATGTTAGTCGTTTCTGCTTTCCTGTTTCAACACATTTCCCCGGTCGAGTGTTGTATTTTTTGACAATTCCTAGAAGATAATACTAACAAATGGTTTCAAGTTTTGAGGAAGGAAAAGTCTCATTCATTTTAAGGGCTGCAAATGAACTGAGCATTTTGCGAGCTCGGTTCGGCTCGTTTAGTAAAAGAGTCGAACTTGAGCTTTCGACTCGTTTAGTGGATGGCGAAAGGCTCTCGACTCGTTAAGGCCCAAGCCAAGCTCGAGCTAAAATTTTGACTTGTTTTGTAAACGAGCCGAGCTCGAGTTCGGCTCGGCTCGTTTGCAACCCAAAATCCTTTCTCGTGTTCTTCACTAAGTTCGTGGCCGCAGATCTATAGCTATATTCCTCTCTTGTGTTTTGAAGTTGAATAATCATCCTTTCTCTTTTGGGCCCACGAGAAATTTGCTCGACTGTTAACTTCAGGGTTCGAGATCAGTCGAGGTACGCGAAAACTTGTCCAGACATGTAGTTATCAAAAATAAATAACAAAGATAAATACATGAAATTGAAGCTATTGAAAGTTGAAACCCAAATCCAAACACAACCAAATAAAGTAAAATCCTAATCAAGTACTACTATACTGACATAGGTTGCTTGCTCGAACACTTCGATTGAAAAAAGTCCCGCCACGAAAAGAAGACAATCAGGTTTCAGGTTCATTTATATCAAGATCATAGCAATACATTGGGATACTCAAATATTCATCCTCAGAATCCAATTGATTTATGTTTTCATCCTGCTTATTTTGAACATTTATGTTTTCATCATTTATATATATAGTAGAGAAATTAGGGACGAGAACTTAAGTCCTCCCGTCCCCGCGATTATTCCGGCCATTAATATCCCATTGATTTCACCTTCCAATCCCAGAAATCTCTACAAAAATGGAAACCATTCCATTTGAACTTTGAGCTCCCCATTTTTCCGAAAACCATTCCATCTGCAGTCCTCCGTCCGAACTCAATCGCGGCAACGAAGACAGAAAAATCGTCCATGATCTCACACGTCCCCACCACCGCTGCCGATTCCCTCCTCCCTCTCGCCAATCAATCATCCTCCGTAGTCATCAATGAAGTCGACAGAAATCTCCCTCCGGTACCGTCGCTGTCCACCGATTCCCTCCTCCCTTTCGCCAATCAATCATCTTCTGTCGTCGATGAAGTTTAACGGAGAAGTGGGCGTTATCATGGTTGCTGTCGATTTTGCCGGAGCAAGTCTTCAAGAAGTAGTCTTCGAGGTTCTTAGCAAGATCGACGGCCCAGTTGGTTTCCAAGTCATGAAGGGGTTGCACCATGTGGAATCGCCCACAGCTGTTGCTGGCTTCTCCTCGCCCATCCCGCCGCCATCGCCATCCCACAGGCATTACGAAAGAGTTGGTAATGTTATGCTATAGTACCTGGTTTGCCACACAGTGGGTTCATGAAGCAACATGGTTTGAAGGTGAATCTCTGGGTTTTGGCTTCCAAGAAGGTGGTGATGGTTTTGATTTTATTATTATTTTTGTTTACGGCTTGTTTCGGTATCGTAAATAAACCATGAATTGGCAATTGAATATATATGGTTTTTTGTCATCTTGTTCGTGATAGAGACAAACCATGTTTTTGTTTGGTTTATAACTTGTTTGGGTATTCATGGTTATATTGGTTTTAGTTTTCATGGTAAATTATTTGCATCATTTACCATAAAATATGTTTTTCTGTTATTTTCATTTGATAAATTATTTGAACCGTTTACCATGAAATATTTGTTCGAATCATGGAATATTTTTCGTGTTCACGTTGTAATCGTCATGGGATATTTATCGTGTCCACATTGTAATCGTCATGATAATTTAACCATTTAATCATGTAACGGTTTGAGTATGCCATGTTATTTCTTTTTTTATGGTAATTTAGCCATGTTCCGTGTAATAAGATCAATAGAAAATATGACTTTTTGTTGTCTGGTTAGCCAACTTGAAGATTGAAGAAAACATGCAAAGATGTGGTCAACTTATCATGTTACGGAGTATATATTTCTAAAAAAAATCAATTCCACAAATACATTCCATGATTAAAAAAAAAGTAATCAATAATATTTAAATTTACCAAATCCCACTAAATTAGGAAAATAATCCAATTCAATCCCATTAAATTGGAAAAACAATCCAATCCAATCCCACTAAATTAGAAAAGCAATATAACATAATATATGTATATCATAGTGAAAAGAGTAAGAAAGATAATAAACACACTAAGAGGATGAAAACATAAGTATGAAAAAAGGACGGGATGAATTCTTACATGGTATAGATAAAGATGATGAATATTTAAATATTCCATTTTATTTTGGGATAACTCAGATATCCGGGCCTAATCCCACCGCCACTTACAAGAAGCCAAATTAAAATCAGAGCACAAAAGAACCGTTTAGTCGTCCTGGGATGATGTTGTGGGGGAGGTCAAGCCGGGGAAAGACCGATTGTGTATAAGAAGATCACGGGGATTAGTACATGGTGGTTGATTTGAGATTTTCATGTTTGAAAATAATAGCTAATCTAATCATGTTTATTTCGAATGGGAAATGATTTTGCCACTCCTTTTTTTTGTTAACACCACTCCCCTGCAAATGTATTTTTGCACCAAAAATATACTTGCAGGGGAATGGCGTTAATAAAAAAGGGAGTGACAAAATCAGCAGCCTTTCGAATTCACCTATTCTGTTGAATGACCTAATCAATTGCCAAAAAAAGAAAAAAGAAAAGACCAAATCAATTCTACGATTCATAATTAAGTTTTGACACACACAATCAATTTGTGAACCATATCACAATAAGCTAGTCAATCTTTCCCTTTTGCATCTGATCCGACAATGTTGAATGAGGTACTTCATAGGATCTTTTTATCGTATTTAAAGCTGAAACAATGTTGGTGTCGCTGTCATGTGTTGCTCGCAAGTTTATTTGGATTCGTTTGATACATGTGGGCTCACATGTATTGAACGGCGCTGAATGCGATGGTGTCTGCCGTCCGGAGTTGTGCTTTTAGTATTGTTCGTAAAGTGTTCCTTTCGTGCATTACCCTATTGAGATTAAATTCCTTCACACCGGCGGCCGAAAACTATGGATTTCCCACCACCATTATTTTGGGCCTCATTATGCGTTAATTGCCGATTTGAACCGTTCATCTTGTAGGGTCCGCATAGTAGTATTCTCTTTTAAAAAATTACCTTCATCGGACATCAATAGATATATCAAAATATAAATTTTGATTTATAAAACGAATGGTCATGGACAGTTTAACCTGAAAGGATCAGACCGTCCATTTTATAAACTAAAATTCGAATTTTGATTGATCTATTGATATCCAATCAAGCTGATTTTTTGCGTAAATATACTACATTATAGGTCCTACAAGATGTACGATTTGAATTATAAAAATAAATGCATAGTCGGATCCATAATGAGTGAGGGTGAAAAACCCTTCGTTTTCACCGTCATCAGAAAGAATTTAGGCCCCGTTCCGCAAACCTTCTTTAAAAATAAGTACTTATTCCCCTATTTCTTATTCAAAAATAATCCAACCTTCTTATTTTTCCCAACTAAAAAGTTCCTTCCATATTTTCAAACTTAAATATAACATAAATGAAAAAAAAAAAAAAAAATTTGCACCGTATTAAAGATCTCAATGAGATCTATCAAATAAGATCCATAGTGGTAGGAAAATTATTTGCGTAAACACATTATTTTTGAGCTTAAAGTTGCCTTTACAAAAAGAAGACTATTTTTACCAATATGGGGGCCGGCGGAGGGAAATCGGTCCGGCGGCCGCGCTGGGCCGTCGACGGCCGATCCGAGCCGTCCAAAAATTCTAAAAATTAAAACCAAGGGGGCCTACACGGGAATCAACGTCATCCGAGGTGTGTAGGGTGCTTGATCCGAGCACCCCTTGGTTTTTATTTTTAGAATTTTTGGACGGCTCGGATCGGCCGTCCGGTGGCCGGAGACGGCCCAGCGCGGCCGCCGGACCGATTTCCCTCCCGCTGGCCATACTACCTAAGGGTGAACAAAAAATAAGTTCTTATTTTGTGGAACACACCTTATTATTGAACAAAAAATAAGTTCTTAATCCTTTGGTGGAACACAGCCTTAATCTATTAGTAATTTAGTATATCCCAGCCAAAGGCCGAAAGGACTGATTTCCAGTGGTCTCAGATACAGCGAATCACCGCTCCCGACCCAACGAACTCGCTTTTATAGCTCGTGTTCGGCTGCAACCAACCACGACTTTCCTCCCATCTTCTCCGGCAATCCACCTCCGACAAGTGTAAGATATCCGATAAACCCTTATTTATGTTACTCTGAAACGGATCTAATGTTCATGGGTTGTTGTTTCTACTCGTTTTCTATTGATACTGTTGAATTGAAACACGTTCGTTGAGATTGGGGTTAGGTCAAACGATTGAGATTCGGTCAAAAGAGAAATTGTCTCCTTTACGTGAGCTATAAATTGATATGGGTGTGTATCGAAAGATGGAGGAGGAATTTGCCATGATTTTGTTCAACTTTTCTGTGATCTATGAATCACGGATACTCCGAAACTAGTCGTGTATGGGTGTCGGTATATATGCGCCCGATACGTATCGGACATGGCAAATAAGTATCCTCTATTTAAATTAAATGATTTTACTTTCGGATACGTTTGGAATACGCGAGGGTTACTCACGGGATATGGTGGCGGTTAAAATGTTCTGTGTTTGCTACCGCCTACCGGAGGCTCTTTACGTGTAGGATGGTCTACCGTTCTAATGCCTACCATTCTTTACTGGTTTAGACTTTAGTGTTGTGTTGCATCAGCTTAAGAAGTATTGTGTGGAGTGTAAACTGAAATTGTTCATCTCAAATTTTTCTCGACGTCATTCTTATCTGATATGGAAGATTATCTAATTTGGAGAAAGTATTGATGCAATCAATTGAACTTAATTGTTGGATTGAGTTGCAAATTGATCTGGCTGCCTATTCCTTTTTGTAAGATCTTAAAGACTGTCAGTGCCCGACTTCTCCACTTTCATCTTAGATACTGTGCATTTTAAAGCTGCATAGAAGAGATCCAAATTACTATAGTTATTTGTCTCGAGAGTGTCAAACTTCATTGTATTATTGTGTCACCTTTTTTTCACATTTGCCATCGTTGTTGCTTTTTTGCGGTAGTATCTGACCCTTTGATTACAATCATTGCAGAGATATTTTTAATAGCAGCTCTCTATGGCTTCCTTCCGAGCATTCTTGAACAGTCCAGTTGGGCCTAAAACAACTCATTTTTGGGGTCCCATAGCTAACTGGGGATTCGTGATTGCTGTATGCGCACTTTTCCATGACCATTCTTTTGCCTCATATGCAAAATTGTGATTGTGCAGCTTAATGGCCCATATTTTGTTAAGAATCTGTCTGTGAATTTTGCAGGGGCTGGTGGACATGAAGAAACCCCCTGAAATGATATCTGGCAACATGACTGGAGGTGAAATAATTCTGAGTTGAAAAGCATGTAGAGATAATATGAGAAATCAAATAGTTGAGATTCTAAATATACTTGGTGGTGCTGCAGCTATGTGTATATATTCGGCATTATTCATGAGGTTTGCATGGATGGTACAGCCTCGGAACTATCTGCTTCTAGCTTGTCATGTCTCAAATGAGAGTGTGCAGCTCTATCAACTTTCTCGTTGGGCAAAGGGAAACGGGTGAGTAATTCATCTTTGCCTGTTTGCTTGCTAGCGTAATAATATGGATAAGAAGTGAAGGGCCAAGGCCTATACGGGTGATGTGGTGATGGTGCAGTACGGCAAAATGATATACATAAAATGTTACTTACATGCTATTTATAACTGTGTTCGTTGATAGGTTTGTTGGTAACTGATGTGGAAGCACGAAAACTGTGCAAGACTTAAATCCAACTTGTTTTTCTCAAAACCTAGATTATCATAAGTGATTGCATTCAGGAAATGACTGTCAGTTTTAGATTTTGAGTTTGCTATACTTTTGTTAGGAAATTGATAATATGGTAGGCCTAACCACAACATGGTCACGACTCACGAGTCATGACTCATAATGGATTTCCACTTACCGAATGAACTTCAAGTGATTTTCCCTTTTGGTTTTCTTAATCTGTTCTAAACTTCTAGCAACAAGTTGCCCCTTTGGTATGAATATTGTGCCTAACAAGAATTTTTATTTGCCTCGCCATGTTAATGACAGGTACTTGGGGGCCAAGAAGGAAGTAGCTGCATCTGAGTAATAGGTGCTGATTTTCGTTGTTTGGCTTGGTGATTTTATGGTGGTTCCTGCAGAAACAACCCATCGGTTGGAATTTATTATTGGATTAGGGTGTACTAGCAGAGCTACACAAATTTAAGCCAGCCTTTGTTTTGTTGTTGTGTTGTTTCTATTTCGCTAGTTTTTCACTTCGAATATTGCCTAATAAACCATTGTAAGAAACTCAAGCTTTGAGGTCAGAAAATTTATGCTCTGTGGTTTGTGAAGCTTCTCTTGCTACATATGGTGTCTAAGCATTATTTGGTTGACTGACAGTTTCTGCTTCATTCAAAGAATCAATTTAGCCCGAAGCATTTGAAACTAACTTTTTTCCCTTTCTCATCCCCTTTAACTTTGAAAGATCAGAGTTGGCTTGCAGATGAGAATCCATTAGAACCTTTTCCTTAGGGTTATAATTCACTCAAGGATCCGTGAAGGGAAGTTTCTATTGCCTTTGGATCACAAATCTTCTATTGTTTGGATCCTGGATTTGTTAGACTTTTGCTCCGTGAATCAAGGCATATTTCCCTCACTTTTCTCTTCCCCTAACATATCCGTTCACACAAAATGCTAAGTACATTTGGAGCTCCCATCTTCATTGAAGATCCCATTTGACAAATTTTAGGCGAAAGATGGGACCCTGTGTATTGCTGCATACCTTGTGGGAGGAAATTGCAGTGTAAAATATTGTTACTGAGCCAAAGAGCTACCAAAATATGGCCACCTTCTGGCTCAACAACCCTTTTAACGTATAGAAGGATCTTTTCACTCCGGGAACAATAAAAGATAGTATGCCTTAACAGCAGAAGCAAATGCACACATGCAAGAGCTTTGAGACCACAAACTATCTCAAACTAAAAAATAAAAGAAGGCCACAGTTGAACAATTAAATTCATAAGAGCCTTGCCAGCCAACCCCCCATTTGCAAGGCCATCGTTAACGACTCTAACCTAGCCGATACAATAAAATACAAAGTTCAAATCCTCTGGTAGTATCCAAGTGATTAATATGTATGCATGAAACTTCTCCAAAATTGTGTGCAGCATAGCAGCTGCCATATGCTGAAATCATCTGGCTTTCTGAGCTTGTCTGCATCTCAAGTTAATTTATCCAGACTTGCGGATTTCACCAAAAGACAAGACCCGTGCATTTCATAACGCGTCAAAATCCTTGCCGTCTAGTTTCTTGCTCCTTTTCTTGGGTTTTAGCTTCTTGCTTGGGTTGCGCTCTTTAGATGCTTTTTTTCGTTTCACAGGTAGTGATTCTTCCACGTCTTCGTCTAGTGTATCATCTTCATCTCGTGCCTTATTCGAAGGGAGGTCTTCTGCAGTGCTAGCTAATTCTGTTCGAACATTTCCATGTGACGTCGTTAGATAATCTGAATAAGCACCTATTAAAAAGTTAAAAAGTAGAGTACAAGTTTACAATACTAAAGAAGGTCTTTAAGAAACAATCAATAAAGGAAAATAAGCAAAAAAGAAAAAGGTTGGGGTTCAACATCGGGGCGGAAGATTGGACTCAAAAGTGCCTGTGAAGAACTGTATAAAAATAGAGGTAGATGGAGCCAAAAGAACATGTAAAGGAAAGCAGGATTTTATTGAATCGCCTAGCCCAAATCTTGAAAGTTGCAAAAAGACATGTAGCTAAAACAATTCAAAATTAATCCATTTACGGAATCAACAAGTCATTGCAGTGAAACTGACCACATAAGTCTCAGGGCATTGTAGTGGACATTCACTCTCCTTCGGAGACCAACAATCTGTATTTTCCATACCAGAGGCGGGACGAAGAGATCAAAGCTCATAAACAAAGCTATGAGCTGGACAACCCACGTAAAGGAAATGATTTCATCATGTTTGACATTTAGCAACGAGTCTGTTCCAAGCTAAGACAAACAGTAGCACCCTACTGTTCTGGTATTAACTTCACAAGGAGAAAATGCCCAGCATCTTTATTTCGGGCTACTTCAATTACAATTTCAAAAAAAAAAAACAAAACTATTCTTCTCCCCTTTACTTATTGATGTTGTAAGCTCACAAAAATCCTTCAATAGGACCCTTCATTCCCGCTCTCAATTCTCGCTCGGCGATACGCTCTAAATCTTTTGCTATCTCAAATTTAAGTACTTGAGGATAGTTTTAGAAAAATCTTTCACACTAGCGCTCACGGATTTTGTGACTTAGGCTGTAAGGCTACTTAGGCAATAGAGAAGATAATGCATTACAATCACGAAAAAAAGGATATTATTTCGATGAAAAGAAAGTTGTAGCTGATTGAGACAAATCATCCACATGCATGACCATAGCTCCCCCCTCTAGTGACATGATAAAAATCAAACAGAGTACATAAAGAAACGAGAAGAAACACAAACCTTCGTCATTAAAATTAGAGTCAAAAACCACATTTGAAAGATGCTGCTTCAAGAAAACCTGCAATAACATGGTTCATGGAGACATTGGAACACAGGAGAACAAAGCAACTTTGAAAAAATGTTTCAACAAAAATAAAATAAAGTGAAATACAACTCAATGATTAGAAGTATATAAAAAAAAAATATGAGTCTTAAATAACTGGGCAACACAATCCTGATAACATACTGCAGAAAGTAGCTGCCGTGACGTAACATCCCAAAAGCGCAAATAGCTATCCAGCCCTACAGAAAAAAGTGGAGTTATTCATTTAGTTGCAGGAGACAATTAGAGCATGTTTGTTTTGGGATTTTGGATTTTGGGTAATGAGTGGAGAGAGAGAAATGAGAGCAATAATTGAGAGAAAATTTATTGGGGACTGTACGTAGAGAGAAAAGGTTGAGACTTGAGTCCCAAAACGAACATGGTCTTAGCATCTTAAAATACAGATGCAGACAAACACTAGCATACATAGAGATACAATGCACCGATCTACAAGAGGGATATACAGATTTCCAACTGTTGAACCCATACACACTTGGGTTATAAAAGCAAACTAAGCTACACAATGCTTTTTACTGCACACACACACACACAGAGTGATAAACATAAATATTTGTAGGTTACATATGAAGGAATAATGGTCACAGACTCACAATTGAAGGAAAAAGAGTTATTAAGTATTGCTTCTTTCTGGCTGATTAGTTGCCATTCAGCCAAGAAAGAGAGCCATTTCAGTACTCAAAAGTCAAAAGACGAGCCACCCAAACGAGAACAAGACATGAGACCAAATACTCACCACATGAAGCTAGCACTGGGAGCTTGGGGTGCCTGGCTATTGACCTTATACTTCCAGAACATTTACCTACAAAGCACCCTAGCAGTTTCCCTACAAACCCAGAAAAAGAGTTGCTTAGTTGTCAATTCCGCAACTTTGTCACATATATGTCTTAGCATGAATGGCGTCTCAACCAATAAATTAAACTGCAATTTAAAATTTTAAACCAACACAGTAGTATATCCAAAATGACAACATCAATTTTGAGAGGCAATATCTTCTAAAATTAAAATGCAAAGCAAAACATGGAGTGCAATCATAAATGTGACGCAAAAAATTCAAAATGATATAAAATTTGTATATCCACGTACGCATCATAAAGACAGTACTCAAACACATCGAGCTGCATTCTTAACAAACAAAAAAAAAAAAAAAAGAAGAAGAAGAAGAAAAAAACACATCGAGCTGATGCACCAAGAGAAAATCTACCATGAAGATGCATTGTCTTAATCTGGACCGAAGAACTCTTTCCCTAAATAGGACCGTAGACACTGTTGAAAATTAAAATTCCAGATCACAAGATTAAATACCATCACCTTATCTGCGAAGCACCCCACAGTATAGTTGCTCGAGGACAAAAATTATACACACCCAACAGCAGCATCAACTCTTAGATTTCAAGTCGTTATCAATTGCCATCACCTATTAACCACCTCCATGTTGTCTCCTGGAGTATTAATCACTTGGAGTAACTGTAAATCTGCCGCGTCCAAAAAATCAGGCCACTAAGCTATCTCTTTATCACTCTCCCCCTCCTACCTCCCTCCCTCCATCCCTCACTCACTTCCTCCCTCTTTCTCTCTTTATGTATCTATCTTCCATTTAGTGGTCTCATAGGGAAATCTTCAAACAGTTAGCTTGAAATAGTCAAAAGCATACATAGGAAAACTTTGCCTTGAAGAATCAACCACTGAGAGGAAGCAACCACTATCCTACTTTGACAGTTCGCATTTTATTCCACTTATAATATAAGAAAGGAGGGTGAAATATTCGAATGAAATCCTGGATTAATAAACTAATTGACATTGATAGATAAACATTGACAAATGACTCCCAGAAAAGCAAGGGTGGGATCAAAGATAGAGCTAGAAGTAAAATTCGAGCAAATTTCGCACCAAAGTACAAAGACTGCCCAATCTCAGCACTACGATCTGAATCTCTCAGCCTTACAGTGAGCCCACAGAGATTCAACTGGTGCTGAAACAGTCTCACTGTTTACATCTTGCACAACAAAAAAGAAAAAAGGGGGAAAAATGGGAACATAGAGAGAAATGCAGGACACAAGGTTTGCACTTGCACTGAAGAAATTCCACTTGGATATAGTTGAAATGGCAGCCTTGTAAAGGCAAAGGTAAGAAGTGGGGAGTAATGATAAATACATGCCAAATTATAAACGAGAAAGTTCCTAAAAAAATTGACAGTACTCATATAGTCAGTTTTTTAGCTACTCATAACTACGCTAAAGATGGCACAAAAGATCAATAGACTTTAATTCAACAAATGAATTGTTGTTATCTTCGTCTTTAGGCCCCTGTTTCCTTCCATCAAAAGAGCAGGGTAACTAATTTAGGATTAGTGCAAATTAGCATTGTGGTCGTGAATTATCAGTCACCTTGCTAAGTTGAAGTCCCTTTTATCTGAACTTCTAACTACCCACCCATTTGACCGCCAAGTGGTTCAAAATGGAGGTGACTCAAGAAAATCGTGTTAAAGAGGTAAACAACAAACAACCCTGCATATCCTCTCTAGATTAGGCCCACAATAGCAGTAGGGTGACTGCTCATAATTTACGTTCACCAAGCTTTTCATTCTGGTTGATAGTATGACTGACCCCCCACCAAAAGGCCCAATCTCAACATTTTCTTCACCCACTCTTTTGTGCCGATAATGTAATACCCCATATTTGCAGGAAGTGAGTACTTAGTCCCACATTGGTTGGGAGCTAGAGTTTCACTTGTTATTTTTAACACCCACCTAGGGCTACATGTCTCCTTCTTAGGTATACCTTTTAAGGCCGGGTGTTAAGGCCGAAAGGGGGTCCATGGTCAGCCGGGTCAGGTCTTTACAGATAAGGCACATACCTAAATGTAATTAGAATTTGAAGCCCGCCCCTCCTCAGTAGCAGGAGATACAATCAAGTGCAATGGCTGATTGTAAATAGTATTTTGAACACTAGTCAGGATACTGAAAGATTTCTAGATAATAATGATGAACTAGAACTCAAAACGCCAATATAAAGCATTTTAGACTCTAAAAAGAACATTTTATGATATGTAAATCATAAAATATATGAAAATCAAATTACACAGACTAAATGTTCAAACCTGTGCGCACGTCAAAAGCAGCAAGATCACCGGATCCAGTCCCTATGTAGATGGTATTACCATCTAGATCTTCAGTAACTGCTTTAATTGGGGACTCCCTAAAATCCATTGACATAACTGGTCTTCTCTGAGAAGAAATATCATAGAGGCGCACCTATCGAAGACATCAGGAGAAAAAGTTACCAAGTCAACAATAAAAGTATTAACAAACTATGAGGGGCCCTAACATATAGCAACAATTTCCTCTGTCCCGCTGTATACACATAGCTATACTTGTCTCTCCACATGTATGGCTATATTAAGTATACCTAAGACCTGTGATTCTTTCATTCTGACTGAGGTGAAACTCGTTAGAAATCCAGGTAGAGTGTCACTGGCTAAAAAGAAGTTAAGAAAGTGCTATGGCAATATTTCCTACGAGCCAATACTGTCATCTCCAGGAAGGTGGGTTGATCCTACAAAAGTGTGTGCTGGTTTGTATCCTATTAAGCTTCAGTCCGACACAGGACATTACCTTTCTGCCTTTTCACGGCCTTTAATATCACATATTTTAGCTTCGCAAAGAGTGCTAATTGTAGTCCCTTTGACAGTTCCACAGAATCACAGTTCTAAATTCATTTGTCACTCATGAGTAATAAAAAGTTTGCACTTCATAGAACATCTATTCATACAAGCATAATACATTCTCCCACGAGGCATGATGGCCAATTGGCCACACTTTAGATCAGCCATAAACCAATAATCTTATATGTGGATAGCTACTTTATTGCTTTCCACACTGTCTGCACTCAAGACACGATTGGAATTTTGAACACATATATACAAATACTACGAATTAGTGATAATGTTACCTGATGGTTATTGGTCCCAGCCACAACTTTGCGATGATCATCATTGCTTAAGAATGTTGCAGATGTAAACCATGTTGGAGTGAATATACCAAGACTGTTTTTTGCAGGCTGCACAAAATTACAAGCAAAATCCAATCCTTGGCCAATTATTTAAAGAACCTAGTATTTGCTCCTAATATTCAGATAACTTGAGAGGACAGTGTAAAGAGCTCACAGATTTTGCATTCCAAATTTTAGTGCATGCGTCAAGATCCCACACATTAAGTTCAACTCCCTTCCTGAGTTACAAAACAAGAGAATTATCATCTGTCATGCCACTTATTAAAACCACGTCAGGCTTGTGCTAACGACTAAATACATGGACACTCACCCTCCAAATATAGCATAGTTTTCATTTCCATCCACCTTTGAACATAAGATATTTCCAGCAGCACATACATTCCATGTTATCGGAGAGTCACTGGAGATAGAGTCATGCGGTGATTTGAGAACTTCAACAGACCTCATGCTTGCATGTCCTTTTGTTGTGCATGTTAGTAAGGTGCATGACCTGATAGAAATGACAGAGGATGTCTAGTAATAAATCAACGACAGAATAAATGAAACGTCAGCATAACGGATGAGGATGTATTGTGCAGACCACAATAAGTTGCATCTTATGTCTGATAAGATAGCAAATTGCAAAAATGAGTGATTTGTTGAGTATGATTGCAACAATCAGTATGAGCTCAATCGGGTACAATTATTGTGTCATATTGGAAAGTAATTGCATTTTCATACAGAAGAAAACAGAGGCATAGTGACATAGTCTAAGGACAGAAAAAAAAAAAAAAGACTTGTATAGCATCTACGGACACGCTTTTTAGAATTGGGAATATTTTGTCTCTATTTCATGATTTACAAGCCAAAAGAAGAAGAAGATCATCACCTGAATGATGATTCCAGAATCTTTTTTTTGAATATATGCAATCCAACGATGGTATCATCCTCAGGTTGTAAATCAGGATGGCAAGAGTTGGTAATGGAAACTCGAAGATCCCCAGTGAGAGGACTAAGAACCTCAACCTGTCCACAGAATCGGGCAAATGAAGTTTAAAAGAGGTATGGCTAAAAGTAAATCTCAAGCAAGATGCAGTCTAGAGTTATATCAAAATCCAGAGGAAGTACTCACCACACCACTTTTCCTTGCAACAGCCAACAACTGCAAGAAACAAAACATGTTTAAATTTGCATATAACCAAGTTACCAAGCAATAGTTTACCAACACAATACGTGTGGTATGTATGTATAAGCATTCAACAGTTATTTGGAACGTAAGTACGTCAAGAGGATAAATCATCCAAGAAAATTGCTCTGAAATGATATTTTTTAAGGCACAATTATCTCTTTTTTTTTAAGGCACAATTATCTCTTGTAGGCAGGAAAGTGAACTTATAAGACCATTTTTTCTTTCATAAATGGAAGTTCAACGGCATTACAGGTTTAACACACAATTTTATGAGAAAACTCAACGGATAACAAGCGAACAGGTGAATGGCTGCTCCCTCAAGCAAATTGTTTGAGAGAACTTAGAAGTAAGGTTTGTGGGGAAATTAACATCTATAACATTTGTGCCCAAGATGCAATGTCTTGCTTCTCTTGCAATGCTTGTTTAACTGTGCAGCTCAAATCCTTGCTGATAGAAAAAAATCATCCTCAAAGGACTCATTAGCCCAGTTCAGATTATCATTCCAATTAAACCATACGAAACTATCACTAGAGGCAATAGTCTGTGAAGATGTGCAATAGAAGTGGACTGAGGAGAACGTATAATGCAATATACTGGAATGTCTTGCCAAGAAACCCCACAAAAGTAGCAATTTCATTCAACTGAAGCAATTTCCTACAGAAGTGTTGTCGACACTTGATATAGCTATGCATAGGGATACTCTACCATGCTCACCTCATTTTATCTTATGGAACAGTGGTCACTACACATCCAAACTACTTCGATTCCAAGAGAAATCTCACCTCGAATCCTATTTAGTGGATACCAAAAGAACACGGATAACCATTCCAGCCAAACAAAGGAGGGATTTTTCAAATTACATCAATGGAAAACAACTGATGTGCAACAGAAAAACCACATATTTCACCAAAAAGAAAATCTTGAGGGGCCTGTAACAAACTATGTCATTACTTTTTCCTCCAAAACAAACATGGTTTAATTTAAATTTCACGAACTACGAACTTGCAACATACAGGGTCAGATTTACAGTCATCTATCGAGGCGGCGAGCACGCATCTCGACGCGTCCGGGTCGCCCCATCTCTCGACCACCTTTGGTACTCCACCTTGCTTACTACGAGCTTCAACAACTGCACATTCAACCATTATATACACGAAATTCAAAGAAAACAACATTAGTAGTAGAATTGACAAAGTAAATCCGAATTTTTACGGTACAAAGGGGACTGTATCTATCTCACCTTTAACGAGACCAAGCACGTCGAACGTTAGGGCGCGGATTGGAGGGCAACCAGGGCACTCCACTTTTGTTGTGCGTGGCATCTCGCTTGTCTACTCACCGCCCCGTGTATAAATGTGTGTGTGTGTGAGAGAGAGAAAGAGAGAGAGAGAGAGAGAGCAGCGGCGGCGGCGACTGGTTAGAAACGAACCTCAGAGGGAAGACATAGCGGCGGCAATTGCAGTGTTATTTTTCTTTTGGATTAATTATGAGTTTTCCCCATAAATTTTCAAATGTTTCAATTTGGTCCTAAACGATATTCCTTGCGTTAACCATTGGATTGGACTATACTGAAGAAAAACCCTTGGATTATCAAATTGGTGTTATTTTCGAGTATTGCTATATGTACCGAAAGGAGGGGGAGGGAAAATGTACCGACCGCCGCCGGCGGGCCGTCTCCGGCCACCGGACGGCCGATCCGAGCCGTCCAAAAAATTTAAAAAAAAAACCGAGGGGGCCTTCGCGGGAATTAACGACATCCGAGGTGTTTAGGGTGCTCGATCCGAGCACCTCTTTTTTCGTGTATATTAGGGGTGCTCGGATCAAGCACCCTAAACACCTCGGATGCCGTTAATTCCCGCGTGGGCCCCCTCGGTTTTTTTTTAAAAAAAATTTGGACAGCTCGGATTGGCCGTCCGGTGGCCGGAGACGGCCCGCCGGCGGCGGTCGGTACATTTTCCCTCCCCCCTTTCGGTACTCATATCATTTTCGGTTATTTTCAGCAATTCAGTTGATAATGATTTTGGCACTCTAATTTTTTATGATGGCACTCTAAAATATGTTTTTCAATGTAAATATTATACATAGCAAGAACAAATTTTGGAGTGTCATCATAAGAAATTAGAGTGCCAAAATCATTTTCCTTAAAAAAAATTACTAGTTTTCAATATAAGCCAAAGACTAGTTTTCAATAATTAACCGACGAGAGTTGTGGCTTTCATTTATTCTGATTTCATTAATTCTCGTTTTATCCTAATATTGCGTAACAGATAACTCTGCTCTCTTAAAGTTGTTTTGGAACTGCACAATTCACTTTTACCAATTCACACTACGAATGTTTATTGTAGATATTGAATTCAGTAACTGTAGTATTTTTATTTTTTGAAAAGAGTATCTATAGTATGTTGACCTTTAAAGTCTACTTAATTAGACTCGCAATTCACAAGTTATTATCCAATCTCACTTGGATATGTGGTTGGCATTTTTTCTCTTTTCAGATTCAGAGAATTCTCACAAATTTATTCACGTTTGGTCCAAAATATATCGTATGGTGTGGTTTGAAAATAAAATCACACAAATTTATGATGCTTTTGGTGGAACATAACATAAGATACCGATTTTGTTTTTCGCATTTGGAATTTTGTGATTAATTTTTTGGGGAATGAACCCACCCAGAAAAAAGAGGAAAATGACAGCCTAGGATGTATTTTGATAATTAATACCCGCCAAGAACATTTGTTAATGCTGAAAATATTTTTAACGAATATTAATTATCAAAACACGTTATTGACCATCATTTTCCAAGAAAAAATAGTAATGAAGATAACATTCGAACTCAGGCACAAACACATGGCCTGAAACTAATCACCACTAAACCAAGCCCAAAACTTTGGGACCATAGGCCCATGCCTCTCAAGCCTTGCCCTTGGACCAGGCCTATTTAGATGCACGATCTATCTTTTACCTGCCTAGTTTAGTACTATCTATCTTTTACCTGCCTAGTTTAGTACTATATCAATGGTATTTATTAATCCTATGACACATAAAAAGTATATCTTCTTGCTATGCACGTCGGTCATTAATTCCATACACATCCCTTAGTTTTTTGTTTTTGTTTTTGTCAAAAGTGAGAAGATCAGAGCTAGGTCAACGTCTGGTTGAACATTATTCTTAGATAAGATCAGAGCTAGTAGGGACTGAAATTAAACCTTCAGTCACCTGCAAAAGTGAGTCATCCAACAGCAAAGGACTTTCCTGATATAAAGGATTTTCTTGCATTTCTGGCATTTCTTGAGCTTGATCTAAAGAACCTGAAATAGCCGTTTCATCATACTCGAATTGGCCAATTGCCAATTCAGTATCAACTGTCTCCCTTGGAGAAAGGGGAGGTTTCTGAACCTGTGATGATTTAGAAGAGTTTTCTTCCTCTTCTGCTTCCTCAAAGGCATCCACAATCTTGGTACCTTTGTTTTTTTGTAAGTAAAAGGAGGTTTTGAGGATATAAGTGCTCACGAAAAGAAAATTACAAATTGATGTTATGTAGGAAATTGCAACATTATTGGGGTAATGTACCTTCTTAGTCTGTCCTCTCTTTGATTGCTTCTTTGGGTTGGAAGGTGCATCAATTGAGACCTGTCTTGTAGGTCTTTCTGAAATAGAAAGGCTTGAAGTCTTCTGTGTCAAACCACTCTTTTTGATCCTGGGAGTTTTCCTGATTGGTTCTGACTACTTATCCTCAATAGTCCTTGCTTTCCTCTTCCTGGTTTTCCCACTTGGCACCGCTGATATAGGAAGAACTTCTCCTGCGTGAGATACGATAGCTTTGGAAATTTCTGCTTCATCAGGCAGTCGAGCCGATTCCTCTGTCAAGAAAGTGACATCAGATAAAAGGAAAATAGATAGTACAATGAGTACATAACGTTTTGTCTTGACTTACCAGCTTTGTCTTGAATAAATTTGTATTCTGGATCAAGTCTGTAGCGACAGTCAGGTAGTGGGGCATTCAGGTATACGACTTTCATAGTCGACCACCATTCCTCAAAAGCAGTAGAAGTCCCAATATTGATCTTGAAGTCATAAAGCTTGAAAGCCTTCACTCGATGGTGAAAATTGTCAACCATCAGGGAGATCAATTTGGAGTCTTTTGCTTGCGACCTTAATGTGTGTCGTAGTAAAGAGTGCCCCAAGCGTAGGGCTAGGTCGGTTGCAGCATAATAAACTCGAAGTCCGAGGTCGAATCCACAGGGAGCCAATGGAGCTAGGCTGGAGGTTTGATTTACGAAGGGTTTTTTTTTTTGCGTTAGGACCGCTAACCTTTAGTTCGGCTTTGAGACGGCCAACTTTTGAGTGATGGAAATTCTCTCTACCTCTTAACTTTAATTGAAAACAAAGATTGACTAGAAATTAAAAGCGGCAAGGTCTAGGGGTTCATTCCGCCCATAACTTAGGCCGTTCAATGCTTCTCTTTGATAACTCAAGTGAGAGTCATTATCATTTGATCTCACTCGGAAGATTTAACCATAAAAAATCAAGTTTAACTCATACAACGGGGTTTGAAAATGGAAAGGAACTCATTTAGGCATTTTATCAACACATAGAGTGTCATGGTTCTAAGCATTGGGTGTGCCAAGGAGACTTGTCTACACCCGATCAAAGAAGTTAACAACTCTAAGTTTAGACCAAAGATTAGAGTTCAACAAGTTCTTTGAGGCATTTTGGCAAACACCTAGAGTGACATAGCTCCAAGCATTATATGTGGCAAGAGATCAAGTCCTTGCCTACACATAATCAAAGAGGTTAACAACCCTAGATTTTGGTACATAAAAATGAACTTAGTCCATTCACAAACCATGCACATTAAGCACAAGAAATGAGAGAAGCCATTAAACTACCCAAGTCACGAGATAGAAATCACCCCATGACCAAGCCTTTATCACTACTCAACCAAAGAACAAGAACGAAGAACAAGCATAAAAAGATAAATACGATTCGAGGATGAAAACGAAAATAAACTTAAGATTACGAAAGATCTCAACCGTACCTACAACATTAATGAAGACGAAATACCTCAAAACCCATCTCTTCAATCTCCTTTGAAGAGAGATGAAGAGTTTGAGAGGAGAGGGAGGTAGAGAGAGAAGTTCCTAGGGCTGAGAATGAAAGATATCCTCTCAAAATGAGGTTAAAATCTATTTATAGTCCCAAACATTCGGGATACAAAAGTCTAAACTACCCCTGAAATGTCCAACAGTCGGGCAAAAAAATGCAGAAATTTAGGAATGTCTACCGGTAGACATTGAATATCTACCGGTAGACATTGGTCGTTTCAGAATGATGCAAAATGGTGTCCTCACTGATCTGGAATTGAACCGGTAGACATTCAAGACATTGAATGTCTACCGGTAGACATTGTGTCTGCCAGCCTTCCACAGCAGCTCATGTCAGGCTTTGTTCTGGGGCTTCCACGACAATCCCCAAGCTCCGGAATCGCTCCGATTGGAGCCCTCGGATCACCGAACGTTGTTGGAGCGAAACTTGGCTTTAATCAAGTCTTATTCACACGGAAAACCTGTAATCACCCAAAAACGCACCTTTCGCGCAATATCAAACAAAAACAAAGAGTTATGCACGTGAGCGTGGCAAAAATGAGCGAGATAAGCCCGGTTATTTACACTATTGAGGGCTTATCATCTTTCATTTTAATAGGTAGCCTGCTAGAGGCCATCTCAGTAATCTCTGGATGAACGAAAGGCATGGGAATGCCTTGTACTAGACCAAATTGTCTGGCAAACTGACAAGGGGAGTAGTTCTCGAAGCTACAATTCCCAAAAGGAGTGTTGTTTAAAGCAAAGCCGACTGGAATGAGTCGTGGGAGAAGAATACTGGCCCAAAACAAACGTTTGGAGGCTGCCATTTTCTCTGTAACCTGAGGGGAGGCAACTGGAAGGTCCTCAAAGCATAGCTTTATTCTTTCAGAAGCATATTCAAATTTATCGAATGGAAAGAGTATAGGCCAGTTTTCCCTCTTGTCTTCATAAAAGAAAGTGAAATATCTTTAGAAAGATGATTCCTCCGTGCAAGTAAGGAAACCCAGAAAGTATTCAGCATAACTACGACACAGAATTATGGTTTCATCTTCCCTAAGAGGATTCTTCAATTTGGGTACAAGCTGAGGGAAGTAGGCATATAGCCAAGCTTGGAGTATCCAAAAGGGACCACCACAGGAGTCTGCAATTTTCTTGTCAACAAAGGTGAACATCCCTCTGTATAGGGAACCTAGAACAAATGGGGCTAGGGCCAACTTTTTCACTTGAGCCAAACAAATGGCCAAATTGAGGTATTCTTTGGTAACCCTAAGTCCTGGGACTGCCAAAAGAAATCTGCAAATCCAAAAAAGATAGAATGCCACCTTCTCATGAAAGCTAGGAGCAGATGATTTCGGCTTAAAATATGTCTTTAGCCATTTTGAGTAACTTTTTCCAGACGTCGGAACAATAAATGGGGGCTCATATGAATCAGGAGTTAGTAAAGCATTTACCTTGTGGCCTAAAGAGGAGAGGCCAGTAAGGTGAGAGATATCTAAAATTGTGGGAGCTAACATACCACAATGGAGAATCAAGGCATTGGACGACTTAGACCAGAAACAGGCTGCAGCAGCTAAGAGTTCAGAATTCATTTCTAAGGGGAATTGCGAAAGCTCGATTGTCTCACGGATTCCCATTGTTTTCCAATCTGGGAGAACAAATTTCGTCATGCGCTTGACCCAATCTGCCCATCCTAATTCAACGATATAGGGCCAGGAACGAAGACAAGTGCTCTTACCCCAACCAGACCATTCAAGCGACGAATGTTGAAGAAGAAGTGGGTCACGCTCCACCACGGGGTAGACTTCTGGAATACCATCTGGAACGATTGATGGAAAAATCGGACCCAAGGTACAGCGAGAGCGTTAGCTAACGCTCTCATCAGGGATCAAAACTTGGGCGTGCTGGGTCGCCTCACCGCGAAAAGAGTCTGGGAAGCGAGGAACATCCTTCCTCGTCGGCTCGATGGATGGGTTTTCAGCAGGAACATCAGGAATCTTCGATTTCATCTTTGGAGCCATGAGAGGTTCTGTGATTTCGGGGATTCAAAGTAAAGAAAATGTCATGCACTCGTGCCCTAAAAATTCAAAGTACTCTGCTTTATATAGGCGGGGAATACTAAGGGATTATTTACCAAAGTTAACTTTTAACTTAGGTAAATAGAGGGGCATTGTTTACACCATATTTTAGACCCATGTTGATCGACTGGCTCAATTGTTGACACGTGTTGTCACAATTAATGGAGACAAGAGGCGTACAAACAGGGATTCAAATGGACTAGTCGACGGTTACAGAAATAATAAAATCACGTGTTTGATGACAAGTTACAAGCAGGCCGTGGATAGGAGCAGTTGACAAGAGCAGTTAAGGAAAACGATCACAATGGATCGTGTATCCAGACTATGAAGAAACCGCCCGGTCAAGAACGTGGAGAAGAAAGAGGAGATAACCGCTTGATTCAAATAGTTGGAGGGAAATCTGCCAGATTTGAATTTCAAGTCGAAGTGAGGCCTATAAATACAAGAAGAGAAGACAAATTCAACCCCCCACTCAATCGCCCAAAGGCTTCTACTTTTTATCTGTACTTTACATTTCTCGCACTAGGAGTAGCTTGTATCTTAAACCGTCTTCTCGATTGTGTATCCATAGTCGATTGACTTCTACTTTGAGGAATAATAAAGTCCATTTTGTTATTCTCCTTCCATTCCATTCACTGCATTAAGTTTGCTTCCAGAGAAGTCCTAAAATACGGCAAGGAACCAAACTCCACCACCACAAACATCCACATTCCAGCACTTACACCAGTCCCAGTCGATTCGTCGACTAAGAGAAAAAATAGACAAACAGTGTCCTTGAGTTTGTAGCCTGTGTGCTTCTAGCAGTAACTTGCGTCTTTGATTTGATAGTTTTGGTTTATTCCTGTATATTGTGATGAAATCTTTTCCCTTCGGGATGAATGTATTACTTGACATTGATAAAAAAAAAAAAAACTAATCGCGGCGTTGTGGGCGATGATTACTTGGGTCATGAAAATCAAGGTCAGCCAGTTTTTACTCTTTATGAATGTATAATCATGAGTAATTTTTTAAATCACTTTTGACTGATCCCGATACACTTTGGACCTTGATTTTTAACCACGCTTTTACTTATCTAACCGTGAATTTTTCATCTCTAGGAAAAAACTACAGTAAGGTTTTGGTAACCATTGCTATATTTCGAGTTCGTAAAACGAAACAAACTATAAAGATCCAAAGACAAAATTAAAGTTTTGGTAAAAAGTTTAACTGAATTTTTCAATTTCGTAAAGCGAAACGAACTAGAACGATCCAAAGGTTAGTTGTGCCTCCCTATTGAGGCGTGAAATGTTGTTTTTAGTATAATGTTATTGAAACCTTTTTTACTTCAGAAATTCAGGTTTATTTTCTATACAATCGAATTCTCTATTCTTCAAAACTATTCTGGTGTGCGATGCAATATTATTCGATTTTAAAAAGGTACTAACAATCTGAGAATGTCTAGTGTTAATATCTAGTAAATCACTGGTGAATTATGGCTAGGAAGTGAAAGAGGTGGAAAATATTTTAGTACGTTCGTGTTTCCTTTTCCTTCGATCGCCAATTTTAGGGGTGTACATGGTCCGGATTGGTCCGGTTCTCTAGAAAACCAGTAACCGGACCATTTCAAACGGTTCTAAAAAATTGGGAACCAGAACCTAACCAATATATGCATGGAACCTAACCAGAACCAAACTGCAAGACCGGTCCGGTTTCGGTTCGATTCCGGTTCTATCCAATAAGCATCCAAACACTTATTCATAAAATATGAACTCATAAAATTAAAAAAAATAGGAAGATAATTTGCTGGAATAGGAAAAAAAGAAAGAAAATAAAAGCTTTCCTAACAAATGAGATTTCATCTCTAAATAAATTAAGTTTAGCAAGAAACAGATTAACCTACCAAATTCAAATACATATTTAATTACACACACATAGGTATTTCTATATTTATCTTAGTTTTAAATGGTCCGGTTCGGTTCTAACCACGGTTCATTAATTAAGAACCAGTAACCGAACCAAAATTAACGGTTCTTATTTTTTTTGAACCATAACCTGACCGTAGAACCGCAGAACCGGACCAAATAGGACGGTTCGATCCGGATCGGACCGATTTTACGGTTCGAACTGTTTTCTTGAACACCCCTAGCCAATTTGGAAAATCATCACAAGCTTACTTTCTCACTTGGAAACATGAAAAGGACACACGTGTGTATTTATTTGAATCGGTGTGTCCGTGTATGTGTGTATAGAGAGACAGAATTGAAATCAATGCCCCACATAATTAAGACACAATTCATGACACGATTATATTTGGAACCATTGAATGCATGTGATGTGGCCCATGCGCATCTGCAATTTATTTCAGACACACTTCGGAATCATGTTTTAAAGATGTGCATATATATAAGGAAATTGATATTCGCGATCACTTTTGTTCATGAAATCACTAGTAACTTCACGTTGAAAAAGAGCGACTGCATCAAAAAAAGGGTTCACGATTATCAATTCCCATATATAACAATAACAACATTGCTCGTAAAAAATACACACACACAAAACAGGTTTTTTTTTTTTTTTTTTGGGTGATAAATTTCACAAACTTCAGTGACAATTCTGTGGTTTTCAGATAGAGAAAGGAAGCTTGCGACAGACGGAGGTAATTTTCCGCGCCCCTTTCATTATTATCTGCTTATTTACTTCAATCGATTCGACGCCAATGATGTTGTTTAACTTGGAATTATTCTGCACTGGTGAGAGAATCGCTAAGCCCTCACTCCCTCTGTTTGCACCGCGTTCTCAATAGAGCATGTGCTTGCATCGTAGACGTAAGGAGTATTTGGTAGATAGATTTTACTGTTATTATTATTAGGTTTTCGGATGTCCATTTTAGGGATTTGATTGGTACCAATTTCTATTCTTGTCCAATTTCTGGTTTCTGGGTTTTGCTGTTTTTTCCCCCTCCGTTTGAAAACAACCGAAGCCTCCGTCCCTAGTTTAGCTTCTTTTTTCTTTTTTTTTTGAACAGCGTTAAAAAAATTCGAATCCTTTATTCACCAGTACACAACAGATTTTTGATCCTTTTTTTGGCGCGGCTATCTAAAAAAGACCAACAATTGTGAATTGGGGACGGAGGAAGTGTATTCTGGAAAACGACCAAAGCCTCCGTCCCCAATTCACAAGAGCAGTGCTATGAAGTAGAAACACAACTTTAAAAATACAACTGGATGAGAACTGTTCATTGCCCTTGGACCCACATGAATCGGACGGCTCAAAACATAGTTGTGTTCCTAGACTTGTTGTGTCCGAAAGTTGTGTTCTTGGACTTTTTGTTCTGGGAAACAATCTATTGTTTTACGCTTTGCTGACGTAATCTGAATGATATAAAAGGCTGCATTTTCCCTTTCTTTCTGACATTCCTTCAAGCTTGGAGTATTTTTGAGTACTAGTATGTGAAGGATCCCGGAATCTATTTCAAGGGGTGCCCAAACTTTAGAGGGAAATTTTCACCGATTGTTGGGATTGGTATACTTTGAAGTTTTCATTTCGTATGTTTAGTTCAACCATGAGAGCTATAATAGAAGGCAAGATTGGAATTCTACACGAAATTATAACTTGATAAGACTGAATCACGATGGTTATGAAAAAAATCCCGAAGGAAAATTTTGCCCTTACTTTAATCGGATTGGGGTCTTACAGAGATTCCAATTCTTGTTTTTTTTTGGTTTTAATCGGTTGAATCGCTAATATCATGTATCTTTGCTACTAAGATGTTTATTCTACAGTGTACATGTTTAGAGAGTCAATAGCATCGCAACCTCCTCTACTACATGTGAATTTAGGTTACAACTGTAATTTGTTTATTTGTCTATTTTATCTGCGTGGTTGTGCTGACTTTTTTTTTTTACTTTACTTACTTTTTTGGGGGGTGGGGATGGTGTGGCTGCTGGCAATGATTAGGTTGGTAATTTATGGAGGACCGGCTGAGTGAACTACCAGACGAAATTCTTGGGATAATTTTGTCTTTATTGGATGTGAAAGAAGCAGTGCGGACAAGTATTCTTTCTCGTAGGTGGGAATACACGTGGACATTGTTCTCTGGTAGTTTGGACTTTGATTATTCAGATGTGGGATATGGATTAAGTTTCTTAAGGCCAGGACGTGGGACTATTGATGTTGCAAGGCGAAATTTTTTACATCGGGTGAATCGAGTAATGGAACGGCATCAAGGTCCAGCTATTGATGGACTTAGCATTGGTTTTGATTTGGATATTCGAAGTTCTAGATGTGATATTGATCGGTGGGTTAACTTTGCAATGGAAAAAAGAGTTCGAAGGTTCCAGTTGGACTTGACATATTACTTCGGATATACTGGGACCCGTTACACTTTCCCCCTGCATCCTCTAAGCCTTTCAAACTTTAATTCCCTGACGTCCCTAAGATTGACATTTGTGAATGTAACTGGAGAAGTTATTGAATCCTTCTTATGCAACTGCCCATTACTGGAGGAACTGTCTATAGTGGCCTCAATTGGTGTTGTGAATCTGAAAATTTCTGGTCCATCTCTAAAGTTGAGACATTTGGAGCTAGTCCTCGACCTTGCGAATCTTGAGATTTCTGCTAGCAAACTAGTGTCCTTAAAATATGATGGACCAGTGATAAGCATGCCTTTAAAGTATGTTCCGGCTCTAAATGTGGCTCGTTTTGGGAAGGAATACAGTCAGTTTTTGGTTCGCAATTTTGAACAGCTTTCAGTTTTTCTTTCGCAAATAGAGACACTTGCTCTGGACTTTTCGACTCTGGTTAGTTTATCACTTGTCTTAAGTGCTCTCTCAAATTTATTTCCTGTGCACCTTTTTTGGAAGTTACAAAAAGTAACTTACTTTTCAGCTTTTGCTGTTGATTTGTTTGTTCAGATGTTTGATCGTATAAGGTTTCCTAGATTTCCCACAACCGATAATCTCAAGCAATTGGAATTGAGATTGGATGTCCGTGAGAGAGACACTCTCTTTTCATGTGCTTCCCTAATAAGATCATTTCCTTTGTTGCAGAGATTTGCGCTGCAGGTGAGTATTCTAAATCTACTATTGCAATTCTTGCAACATTTATCGGTTATTGCGTGTTTTCTGAAACTCACTTCTTTGCTATATGCACATTTACAACCCCCTTTATTGCTGAAACTCACTGCTTTGCTCTATGCACATTTATAACTCCTTTTCGCAGACACACAAAAAATAAATAAACCCTTCTGCCAACTAGCCTTTCATCTCCAGAAACCTACTACAGCTGGTCTTGAATAATGTTTTGCTTCCCAATATCAAATGTGATGTATTCATAGGAGAGAAATTCCACTGTTCATAGCTTTGTTACCAGATAACGCTACTACCGTAGCGAATTACGTTTGGAACTATCGTTCTGAAATGTGGTACACATGCGTTCCAATACGATGAATTTAGCGATCCAAAGGGATCTCAAAATTTCTCCTATGAAGACTAGAGATATCAGTGCTTTAGCAAGACAAAATATAAGAAAAGTTGCTCATAACGCTTCTACAAATTTGTTTTTCATGAATTGTTCGACAAACAATACTTTATTTTTTTGGATGATTCTTGGAATGTAAGCTATAGAAGCCTACTCACGTCGTTCCAAAAATTATGACATGCACGTACCACGTTCCCGTACTCATTCCTTGTATAGGAACTATTTGCGTTCCAGGTAACATAGGTTCATAGTCTCTAGCTGGCATCTCAACGAAGTATCCTCTTGAAGTTTCTTCCCATCTATGGGAGGTAAAGGGACATTCTAGGAATGTGTGACCAGTATTTCATTTGTAAACACAAAACGTACTTCTTGAGTTCTACTTCTTCTTAACGCCTACTCTCTCTTCTATTCTTCGGTTTCCCTTCATCTTTCTTCCATGCGATGACAGGTTCAAGGCAGCATCCCTCTGCCCCAATCCCGTCCCACGCAATTCACTTCTGCCGTTGTCCCCTCAAACCACCGCCACTGGAACCACCTCCTTCTGTCGCCACTACAACCCCATCACTCATGGCCAAAATCACCACTCATTATCTCATACTGCGATAGCCTCCACTGCCATCCCCTGCCATTGTCGCCTTCCTAGCATCCCTGTAATTCCTCAGCCGTGAAAAGGAACTCCACGGCAATCCGCAACTTCATCACCCTTGATGTCCCTCTTCTGTTTTTCTGCTACACAATATGGGCAGCTCAACTATGCTCAACTATATACTGGACTAAGCTATTGGTGAGCCATATCTCCGAAAGGGTCATTACCCATAACATCATTAATGTCTGCAACATCACTATGGTACATCATTATTAAAGTGTGGCATATTTCTATGAGTCTATGATTCAAGACAAGGAGAGGAATGTGGCTTGGATAGTAGAGTGAGTGGACTGTCAAGGACTGGTGACTTAAATAGCAGTATTGGGTTATGTAGCACCAACACGGGCACGTGACGTGACACCGACACTCCAACACGATAATACTAAGAAACAAGAGGACACGCTACATTTATTTATTTGATAGGCAGACACGCTACATTGGGGACACTGTTTATAAATATTTATTATTCTATTATATGAACAAAAAATAAGGTTCTAATTACGATATGTATCACAATATATACCTTAAAACATTATTTATCAATTATCATCGCGTCATCTGTGTCTTTCTAGTCAAAAGACTCAAAACCACCATTTGTCACTCCAAAAAGAAAAACTTCCCTAAGCTTTAACTAGAGTCTGCCATTTTGTGAGTGTCCGAAGCATTTGTTAGAGCGTCAGGTGTCTGAAGCATTTGTTAGAGTGTCCCTGACAACTCCCTGTGTTGTCCAAACTAGAAACATTGAGAAAAAATACACGTGTCCGGCACCGGCATGTGACCTCCGACGAAGTGTATGTGCTACGCGGTTATTGGGCTATCTGTTGATATCATGTCATACGGACATTATATTGGCCCATATGCAGAGCTATAGTGGATATCTCAGTTGTCAAGTCTAAAATCCTAAAAGGTAATGGCCAGGTTTCTTTGAGGACAACTCCACCTTGACGTGTCTTAGAAAAGGGACCAATACATCAGCGCTTTGTAGTGTCATACTCTCGTACAACTAAAGTTCTATGGACTCGTGGATGTGGCTCAAGGACCTCCATGGCTCCATCCTATCAACCATCAAGGAGGCACCTGCGCTCATGCTAGCTGGACTCCACACCAGCCCCTTATAGAGGAGATCGGTGCATACATGTAAGGGTCTTTTGGCTCTCTGGTTCAAGTTCAACACGTTCGGCTGAGCAGTCCTCTCCACCCCTGCCATCTCTGTGTGTGTGTGTGTGTGTGTGTGTGTGCAGTCATAAGCTCCCTCCTTATTTACTCCAGCAACAATATTCTCGTCCACACCCAGTTCCCACAACGCATATGAAGAGAGCTCTTATTGTACCGACTTTTTTTTCTTACCTTTAGGATACAGTTTGCAAAGCTTTTACTAAGTTGGTATGTGTCTGTGTGTTTCCCTTTTCTTACCTTTAGGATACAGTTGCAAAGCTTTTACTAAGTTGGTATGTGTCTGTGTGTTTCCCTGTTCTTGTATCTTTTTTCTCGTGTTTTTATGCAATTAAAGCACAACCTCAATGCTGAAGAAGTCCAAACCAAATTACCCCACAATTGCCAACACTCATTGTTATGACACAGTTTTACTATGTAGAAAACAATCAGTGGTTCTTAGATCATCGTTTTAAAATTAATGTCCGCCGTCATTCTTTCATGTCAGCTAATACTAACAGCCATTACCGTGCTCCTTTGGTGTATTGTGGCAGCTGCTTTGGCTAGTGGAGCCGGTAGAAAGAGGGCTGAGGATACTAAAGGCTAGCAAGCATCCGCATCTTTGTCTCAAGGTTGTGGAATTTGTCGGATTTGTTGGATGTTCGGTGGATATTGAGTTTGCGAGGTACTTACTTAACAATGCTGTAACGCTCAAGAGGATGTCCATTGATCCTCGCCGTCCGTATCGAATTGGGTTCATTACCACCAAGGAGAAAAATGCGGTCAGAGAGCGTGCAAGACAGTTGGAATCAGAACTTCCTCTGGGGGCTGAGTTAGTCATCTTATAAGCACAACTGCTGTTTTGGTACCATTTGATGAATTTGATATACAGACAATTAAACATTAGGGTATCTAATATACATCTGCAACTGGTTTCAATTTTTCGGATGATATGATCTCTCCTAATGCAGTGTGCTGAAGTTACACCCTTTTTCTTAGAGCCATTATCCTGACAGTATATGTACAGACATGCAAATCTCAGGGAAAAAAGGTGATAAAAGCTTTTCTATCTGGACAGAGACCATGAAAATACAACATAGAAGCCACAATCAGAAATTCGGTGGTATAGATAGCACTAGTCTGCTAGTAGATTATCATTTCATTGCAAGTCATAATATCTACACAGGCAACAAAGTATAATATGAAAAAAGCATAGATAGCACTAGTTTTTTTCCCCATAATTAAAAGGATGAAGGTGTATAGTATTATGCAATTTCTTACTCCATGGGTTATGTAGAGCTAATCCTTCTGGACTGTCCAGTGGTCCTCAAATTTCGGAGACGGCCCAGCGGGCTCTTCAACATAGTCAATTGGATTTCGTCGATTTAAACCGGCTAAGTCTATGATGTCCCCTCGCTCCGAGTAGGAGACATACTTGCCTATAAGAACGGATCCTTCAAAGCCATAACCGTTCTTGAGCTTCCTAATAATTTTCATTTCTTGAAGATTTGATACTTTGATCGCGGCCTTGAAGGATGCAACTTTATTGCGAAATTCTTGTTCAAATTGCTCGATCGCGTCTCTCTTTCTCTTCAACTCTTTTTGACCAATTTCCTCTTGCCCTGCACTCCTACTACTTCCCACCGACTTGTCTTTCCCTCTTGCGAGTGATCGATACTCGTCCTCCATGTGCTCTAACCTCTCGAGGTCCCTCCGAATTTCATCAAATGGCATATCCATGAGTACCTACAAAAAAAAAAAAGAGATCGTAAAAATTTGTGGCATACACAACGAAACTCTGTAGAAAATAAGCAAATGTACAACAAAAAATTAGGAGGAAATTGATCCAAGGGATGGGAACCCTTTAGTCCTGTGAGTCCTGGTTGTGATCTTGCTCTGTAGTTGCTCTCTAGAACTTTGAAGTTGAACAATGGCCCCTTCCTTTTTTTCTAATATAAATGAACTAGACAAAGGAATGCTACCCAAAATAGCACAATATCAGTTTCATGATTCAAGAGATTAGAATGCCAAAAGTAGAGGGGGAAACTACATGGCGTTTGTATGTTTAAATTGTTGAATTTGCAAGGGGGAAAAAATAGAAAAATAAATTAAGGAAGCAAAAATATTAAAGTACAAAAATGACTCAGTTTTGGCACGGTAGATTACTTTCTTTTTTGACGGTCAGGGGTGTCTGAGCTAGCTTGCGCGCGCCTCAACTAATTCTTCCCCGGTCTAGTCAAAGGCAGGCCATTCGCTCCGAGATAAGGGAATTCACAAGAAATTATTTTCTTGCAGCCTAACCCCAACATCGAACCCTGACCAATTGTGTGGGGAGCAAACCCACAAACTAATCAGATTAAGTATTTACCCTTGGAGCTAGTATAGTAGATTACGAATAGAATAAATAGCTATTTCTGAAAAATGTGAACATTTTGCTTGCAAAATAAATGACACTCATAAAAATGGAGTGTAATCATTATTTCCCTATTTTAGTCATTTTAACTTGATTTGGTATTTTGTTGGCTTTTGACTAATGGAGCAAAAGTAAATAAATTATAGGAATGGTAAAAAGTTGTAGAGTAATAACGTTGTTGAATTGATGCACAAGCAATTACCATTTCAATATGCATGTACATAAGTGGATAGTTACAGTAGTATGTGTGTTGTGAGCTCCTTTTCGAGTCAACCATGGCTTCGTTTATTTGATCTGAACTATTCATTTTGCTTGTTCCGTCGGGTATGCAATTTATGCAGAAAATTCAGTTTGGATAAGAAATTATGTTATCGGAACATATTTATTTGGAAAAAATGTAACCAGAAAGGTTTTGATAATAAATTGGAAGATATTTGGCTTCTACCATTATGCTACGGATGATCAATGAATTTGATATTGTCCTGGGTCTCCTACTCGACGAGATGACAAAAAAAAATGTACTCCCTCCGTCCCTTTTTAAATATCCCGCTTCGTAATCCAACTTATTAAGAAAACATCATCATTATACCTTTCACATCAACTTTTACCTCCACTTTCCCTATTTACCCTCTATGGAGACATCATCATTACATTTTTACTCACTAACTTTTCAAAATGGAATCCATTTTTAGGGGCAAAATGGAAAATTTACCAACTTTTACCCATTAACTTTACAAAATGGACCTTATTAAGGGACAGCTCAAAATAAAATACTGAACTTTAAAAGGGGACGGAGGGAGTACGATTTAAAATTAGATAAGCAGACCCGGGGATGCACAGCTTAGATAGTTGTGCATTCCGAACAAGGCATAAGTTAACAAAAACAAAGACACTGATCCACATAAATTAGAATGAGGTACAAACATAATAACAAGCATAACAATCCTGAGGAGTTTGGTCAGGTGGGTAGGAAGAAAATTAATAAGTGTGTCCTCCATGACGTCGCATGTTCAAATTTCACGGAGGTGAACGTTCTTAACGTTGGGGCCAGTACTAGAGGCCCTAGGATTAGTCGAGGTTGTGCGCAAACTCACCCGGACATCCAATTATTAAAAAAAAAAACATAATAGTAACAAGCATTGCCCATAATAGTGTATCGTGTGACGCGGAAGGAAACAATAAATTTCTCCTTTAGAAAAAGGTGGACAATAATAATAATAAATAGTACTAAAGTGGAAGCTTGAGTCCTACAGGGAAGAGATAATGGCAAGCAGTGCCGCAGTAGTAAACACTTGTAAGTTCAAATATTCCATGCCCGAAACAAAGTAAGCATAGGGGAGTAGTATAATTGATTCTTGTCACATCATTTGCCAATTAAGTTCGATCTTCCATGTGATCCCAAATCATTAATCATGCCTTGAAATTAAATATTTCACTTCATATGTACATATATATATCCAATTTGTTTCTTCTCCTTTTCCCCCACATTTTACATTTTTATTCGTATACGAGGGACAGTTACGATTTATTGTTAACGGTACTAGCCGGCTAACAATAGGAATGACATTAAACTCCACCAAACAACTAGAATTTATGAGTGCGAGGATTAAGAGCGCGAGCGCGGAACAAGAATTGAGTGCGAGAGCGAAGGCCATTTTAAAGGATCATGCGACTAAGATTTGAATACTAAAAAAAATACAATTTCAAGTGTATTTACCAGATACTGGAGTACAAAAACCATCTTGATTTCTTGGCTTCAAACACACTCCATTTGTCTCTAAGTGATAGTAAAATCAATTACCCAAACACTAGCTCTTTCTATCTTGTGTTGGAAAAAAGAATCAACAGTATAATTATACATTTTTCATACATACAAGTACAAAAAAAAAGGGTGTATACTGTATATAGATAAAAAAAAGATATGCTAAAATCATTTTCAGTATGGGTTTTGTATGTGACATTGATTTTTAGTAGGAAAGGGTATGAGATATTGTTTGAGTGATGCAAAAGCAATATCTTTTAATGGGGTTAATATAAACACACACACACATCAACACTCTGTTTCCAATGACGTGGTCCTCATTTTAATTAAAATGTGGACCTCCTCATTTCTCCCATTTTCCGATCGAATTTTGATGATCAGAGCCGCTCAATGTGATCAGAATGTGATTTTAAGGGTACCCGCGAGAAATCAGCACACACAAAAAATGACCGGGAAGGGCTTCATCCGAACAGTTTTTTATTGAACGGTTCAATAAAAAACTGCTCAAATCAAGTCCTTCCCGGTCATTTTTTTGCCGATTTCTCGTGGGTACCCTTAAAATCACATTCTGAACACATTAAGAAGTTCGGATCATCAAAATTCAATCGGGAAAGGGGGGTCTGCATTTTAAGAGGTCCTCATTTGAAACGTTATATATATATATATATATATATATATATCAATATATACGTATAGCGAGACATTTCCCTACATGATAGGAGTAATAAGTAGATGATGTCATTGGTCAATAAACATCATAGCAAGACTATAATGGTGTGATGTGGAAAGAAAATTGGAAATTTCCAAGGTGAGCAGATTATCAAAAATGGGGTAGATATTACTAACACACTGAAAAGCTTTTACTACTGAAATAGGATAGGCATGCCCAAGGGCAGCATGCTCTCCAACACTGCTTCAAGTCAATTGAATCAATTCTATGCCCACAACAAAATCAGCATACTTCCTGTACGTTCATATCAGTACTATGTGGCATGGATCAAAACTCACTTTGACTCATTAACATGGTGTCCTAACCATCGGTTATTCAGACCAGTTTATGCAAACTTCAACTAATTTTTAAGTCTTGAAGTTAACGATTTAATCACATTGAGAATCGAGCCTGCATGCGAGCTCAGAGGTATTGAGGCATGGATCACAACACATCCATCTTGTGTTTGTTTCTTTATTCTAGGCAATTAAGATTTGAGCTAGGAGGGATTATTATTATATATATACAAGAGACAATAAATAACAACTCATTTATTGTCTAGAGTTTGGAACATTTCAGAACATTTTTTGTAACTAACTGTAGTTAGGCTCTTGTTTTTAGTTTGGTGCTCCTGTCCTGTTTTCCAGTAGGTTGTTGGTTCTTTTTTCCGGGGTATGCCCCTTGTTTCTTGTATTCTTGTCTTTTTTGGTAATAAAATCTCTCTTTACCAAAAAAAAATAACAACTCATTCATATGATGGATTTTTTTAGTCGGATCAAGATTTGAGGTAGGGTCGACTCTGAGATTTACGGGGCCTGAAGCAAACTTTTTTTAATGGGCCCCAAAATCTCAATCACTTTGCATAGTTGAAAATAATTACGAGAAAAATTCCTCCATAACGAATTCGTAACAAGAGAATTTGAGAGAATAAACACCCCAAATCAATACCCTAAAATTATCATCCGTACATTACTCTTCTCGCTTTTTTGTTGTTGTTGTTGTTGCACATGTTCTTAATTAAACTTGCATAATCATGTTTTTCCCCATAGCCTTTTCTCATGAGCTACGAGTAATAGTGAACAACATTCTGTATGCAATCCATACATTTGAAAAATAACTATCCGTTGCCTTCAAGTATAAGTGAGCACATTAATGGATTTTCTTAGATCTTTTCTTGAAACTTCTCTCAAGATTTTTAATTAGGAACATAAATCCCTCATCAATATTTAAAAGTTCAACTTTTTTAAAAAAATGTTCGGGACTTCCACTATATATAGGACACCGTATTATCTCATCTTTGGACCTTTTTACTAGGGTTTCACTTTGCATTGGACCATTAAAACTTTTAAGTAACTTAAATTAATTTTCATATAGGCCTCACTTTTATATCGAGCTATATAATTGGGGGCCCCCAAAAATTAATCAAAATTTGAAGGCCTAAAACGGTGGCTTCACGGGTTTTAACCCAATTCCTTCTTTGAATTTTGAGGATGCGTTTATTGATTAAGAGAAAGTAAAATGGAATGATTTTTCCTAGCTACCAAAAAAATGGATGGTTTTTTAACATTTCCACCAAAAAAATGGAATGGTTTTTTAACACTTCCATTTTCATCGAAAACTTGGGGCAAAAACTCTTAATTCCAACACAATTTTACACTCATACTGCCACATAACTAGAGCGAAGGCTATGCGATTATTTACTTGATAAATCGTGATACCAATAGAAAGAATTCTTCTTAATTTACAAACTTTGGCCTTTTGTGTAACGCTCCGATTTTCGGACACGTTAATTAAATCATTTTCATTTGATTTAATGATTCCAAAAATATTTTGAAGAATTTTAATCTCGAAAATAGAGTTTAGCAGCGGAAGTCTTAATATTTGAATTATAAGATAACATAATATAAGTTTTACAAAAGGTACAGAGTTTAATGATTACATCTCTTGGAATTGAAAGTACGGTATTAAAAGTAGATCAGAACGACTTCTACGGGTTTCTCCATGATTTGACAAACTCCCCATCCTGGTCCGGGAGGTCTTCGGTGACGTACGGCTTCTCCAGTTGGTTGTACTGCTCTTCCTTGGTACCTAGCGTTTTTAAACGCCGTGAGTTGAAACTCAAAAGATAAAACCCTTACCCTACAAACCTCTTACTTTACAGCTAGCAGATAATACAATCGATAATAATTGAAGAACAGAAATATAACACGTCATCCATTCCTTATAATCCATTCTCTTACGTGAATCTACGATCTTTTCCACAAGATCGATCCTCCCCCCAATCACTAACTATGACCGTGTCATGAGCCAATCCCTCCTTGCCTGTCCTGCATGCGGGGCTCTAAAAAGATATATTCCGTTTATAGCCATAACAAGGGCACGATGACCTCTTGGAACTGCTCATAGCGTACCACTATATAGTTAAGATTGCCGCAATTATTGAAATAATTCGGTCCCCGTAAACATTTATTAACACAAGACTGGGCCCTGCTCGCACCCATCCTCCTACAAGACTGGGCCCCTGTTCGCACCCACCTTAACACGAGACTGGGCCCCTGTTGGCACCCATCTTAATACAAGGCTGGGCCCTTGTTCGCACCCACCTTAACACAAGACTTGGCCCCTGTTAGCACCAATCTTAATACAAGGCTGGGCTCCTGTTCGCACCCACCTTAACACAAGATTGGGCCCCTGTTAGCATACATCTTAATACAAGGCTGGGCTCCTGTTCGCACCCACCTTAACACAAGACTGGGCCCCTGTTAGCATACATCTTAATACAAGGCTGGGCTCCTGTTCGCACCCACCTTAACACAAGACTGGGCCCCTGTTAGCACACATCTTAATACAAGGCTGGGCCCCTGTTCACACCCACCTTAATATAAGACTGGGCCCCTGTTAACACTCATCTTAATATGAGACTAGGCCCCTGTTCGCATCCATCTCCAAACTTTAACTTAACCACTTTCAAATTCATCTTTCACCTATTATCGTCTAGATGATTCCTAGCATATACCAACCCAGTGATCTAAGCCCGATCTTATCAAACACAGCATAATCAAAACTTCAAGGTTGATACAATGCATAGAAAACAGTAACTCAATCATACAATGGTGTCCAGGCATCAATTCGACTCATAACATGGTAAGAAAGCATACTATGACATTTTTTTTTATCAATAACAACTTTAATTTATCACATGCTGTAACAAGTATATCAATTTAATAAAATGCAAGTAAGTAAAACAATTAATATTTTATAATTGGGCTGATGTCTTTAAGCTTCCTTTAATGAACAAGCATTTTTATTAATACTAAAAAGATTGGTTTAGTCATTATCCAAACTAAAGATAATATAGTCATTTACTAATTTAATACATTTATGTATAAAATGGTTATACAATCAGGATCCTATGAGGGATCCTTACGGCCTTACCGTAAGGGACTCCCCTTTCCCGATTGAATTGTGACGATCCAAGCCGCTCAATGTGTTCAGAACGTGATTTTAAGGGCAATTGCGAGAAATCGCCCAAAAAAATGACTGGGAAGGGCTTGATCCCGAGCAGTTTTTCATAAAAACACTATAAATGCATTTTATGCAAAACTATTTGGATCAAGCCCTTCCCGGTCATTTTTTTGGGCGATTTCTCGCGGGTACCCTTAAAATCACGTTCTGAACACATTGAACGGCTCGGACCGTCGCAATTCAATCGGGAACGGGGAGTCCCTTACGGTAAGGCCGTAAGGGATCCCTCATAGGATCCTGACTGAATGGTTATAATCATAAGTACTCCCTCCATTCCAAATTGAGAGTCCCTTTTGGGGATTCTAACTATTTAAGGAGACATGCAATTATTATACCTACAATGCCTATTATTTCCACCATTACCCCTATATTTTACCTACTTTATAACACTTATATTCACCTTTGAGGGACACTTTTGGAAAATTACCAAATTTTTTCTTCCATTTTTAGAAAAGGGCCATCATTTTGGAACAACTCAAAATAGAATAATGGACTCTCAATTTGAAACGGAGGGAGTAATATTTATTTCACTATAGTGTACTTTTTGTTTATTAGAATAATTATTATTTCTATAAACTAAAGGACTAGTTATGATATGATATTATTACCCTTGGACCAAACTCAACATACTCATCAAACTAGGAGGGGGTAAGTGTAATTCTAGTGTCTATTTTTTTAAAAGCAACGTCTATGAACAGTAATGTTTACAGTAACATTTCGGAAAAACAGAGTAACCATTTCGATTTGCTGGGTTTTGATCCGTAAGCCTATTTTTTTCATTCTAGCTCGTTAACTTCATACCAATATTAATAAAATCTTGATCGGGGTCAAAACAGTTCACAAATCTATGCCCGGGGTTCTCCGGAACACGTTCAAAGGTCCGAAAACGGAAATACAGGTTTTAATACTCTGGCCGTAAGGTTTAGTTAGCGGCCGCAATTTAATATTTGTCCAGACGCAAGGTCTAACTTAGAAGAAAGCCGCAAGGTCAAACGGGGTCATACTTTGCTGCCGCAATTTTTTTGTTGCGGCCGCAAGGTTCGGACTGGTTTTCTGCAGATATTTCTATCACTTTGTTTTGATGCATGGGACCTTCTAGGGACTATGGGTAAGGTCCAAAACACTTAAATATACATATAATAAAGTATTTTAATGGCTTTAATACCTTAATTTCGGTTGTACGAGCTTGAAACGTAAACGGAGCGTTTTTGGTTTGTTGGAGAAGACGGCTGGAATAGGGGCCGTTGGGGCTGTCTTCTTGGGACTTATTGATGGGTTTGAGTTGCTTGAGGTCGGTGTGGATGATTGGAGGCTTGAATTTCAGTGTAGCACGTCTTTACGAACAAAACCCACTTCCTTTCTCTCTCTAAACCTCCATGGCCGAACTTGGAGCTTTCTCTCTCATTTCTTGCATTGCACTCTGTTTTTCCAGTGATGGAGTGTTGGGTGTCCATGGAGAGGAAGAGGGAAGGGGTATTTATAGGGTGGAGGTTGGGTGGTGGCCAAGTAAAGGAGGAGAGAGGGGGAGCTACGGGACAGAGAGAGAGAGAGGGAGGGAGAGTTTGGCTGTAAATGGGGGTTTGGAAGTCATGGTAGGGGTGCAGGTGGTGAGGTGGAGGCTTGGTGGCCATGGGTAGGCATGGGGAAGGTGGGAGAGGAGTCGGTTGAGAGGGGAGGAGAGAGGGAGAGAGAGAGACTGAGAGAGAGGGATGTCAGGTGGTGAACAAGTCAAAAGGCTTGGTCAAATAATTGGGAGGTGGTGGTGATGCCGTGGAGGGAGAGAGAGAGAGAGTCTACGGGAGAGAGCTCAGAGAGGCAGAGAGAGGAGAAATTTTTCAGTGCCGAGTGGGTAGGAGGCCACGTGGTGCCTTGCACTTGCACTGATCTCGGCCGTCCAATGAAATTTTGGACGGTCCAGATCTGTTCGGCTAATTTTAAAGTGTGAAATAACTAAAATATCTTTCGGCAACCGAACAGATCTGGACCGTCCAAAACTTCGTTGGACGGCCGAGATCGTGCAAGGCACCACGTGGCCCTACCCACTCGGCACTGAAAAATTTCTCCAGAGAGAGAGAGAGTGAGTTGTTGAAAAATTGGGTTGGGTTGATAGTGATAGGTCATAGGTGTGGATGGGGATGGGTTTATAATATAAGTATATATATATATATATATATATATATATATTATCTATAATATCTTTTAACAACAACAACAACAATAATAATAATAATAATAATATTAAGTTTAAATGACTCAAAATTATTAAAATTTTATTCTCGTTATAACAAGTTAATAATATTTGGTACGAAAGTCTATATTTTTATTCGGAAAAAAAAAACGGCCTGAAATTCGGGTCGTTACATTTTGTTTGTTATAAAAAGCTTGCTAATAATTATCGGGTTTAAAGCTTATCTCAAACAAAAAATACAATAACTTAGAGATTACGGGTGAGTCCTTGGATTATTAATTGTTGGGATATTTCAGGGGAGTTGGGGGATGGTGATGAACGATCAAAAGTGCATATTTACTCCATTAATCTTGGGTATAATTGCATATGAATTACGGTAATTCTCCTAATTAATGCTTAATTTTTAGTAATTAATTAATTTACTCTCTGCAGAAAAATATGGCGATTAAGATGATTTTCAAAAGGTTTGAATTTATTTGGGAAAATGACGGCTCAGGACGTGTTTTGATAATTAATACTTGCCAATGACATTTTCATCATTAACAAATATTCTTAGCATATTTTTGACAGATATTAATAATCAAAACACGTCCTGAACCGTCATTTTCCTAATTTATTTTGGAGTATGGTTGAAGGTGATTGGATAACGCGTAGGGAAAAAGTAGTCAAGAAGAGGCCAATACATGCTTTTTGCAATGAAACAATAGATTTGGCCCAAATTCATATTTGGACTTCTAATACACCATGGACTCGGGCCCACTATTTATTCAATTTCCTTAAGTCTAGGGAAGGCAAATTGCCTGGGTTTATTTATTTAATCTGAATCGTTCATATTTTGCTCCATCGATTAAATAATTTATGCAAAAATTCAATTTGACCAAATACAAAAAGCCGTGCAATCAAACTTATTCTTATATGGGAAAAAAGTAACTGTAAAATAAATACTAGTAACATCTGCTACTGATGTCCGACGAATCTGAATCTTATGTCCTAGGTCGCCTACTCAACAAGACATCAAAAAATATTTTTCCATTCAAAATTAGATAAAGAAACCCGAGACGCACAACGTAGACAATTGTGCATCCTGTACACTTGAGTTAAATGGGGGAAAAAAAATATAGACAGTTGACCCATATATATAGATACATACAAATGATCAGACAAGGATCCAGGGATCCTATAGAGCGGGCTACCTTGCAGGATTGTAGTGGATCACGCCAGACATCATGGTTTCTTACCAACGAGCTGGTTCCCTGAAAAAGTTTTTTTAAATCCAGACCGCTAAAAACACTTTTACCAACGAGTCGGTACCTGGGTATTCAATTCCTGTCCACATCATTTGCCATTTAATTAATTACCATATCCAATGTGTTTCAACAAACCCCCCAGTTTTTTTTATTTTTTATTTTTGATCTTCACAAACTTCCCAGTTTGCTTTCTATATTTTCCCCATTTTATTGTTCATCATTCGTTGATGATAAATAATTCTAATTAGTTGTCACTGGTAGTCGCATGACAATGACTCATGACCACACGAGGTCCTTGGTTTAGGCTTTGACTTTCACATGTGTACTATCAATTTGTATATATGTTGGGAGGAAAAATGGTTTCGATTGTGATGGTAGACGGTGAGATTAGTTTCTGAATTACTCGGTCGATTAAACCGGATACGGAGTTATGAAAAAATGCATATTCAATTAAAACATTTGGGAATAAAAGAACAATATATAAATTGCACATAAGAGAACGTTTGATATGGGATACAAGACAAATCAAAAATCAGTTCACAAATTCGAAAGAAGTAAAGAAGGGAGAGGAACACCACAAATTTTGGGAATGAGAGGATGCCGCCGAGCATTCCTTGTATAGCAGCTGATCTGACTGTTCATCTCAGCAATCGACGGCTCGAATTTTAACCGAGCGATGGACAGATTCATCAAATTTAATCCGAGCCATCCGTGCCGAAATGAACGGCTGAGTCAGCTGCTCGGCACCTTTCTACAGGGAGACGCTCGACAGCCTCCCGTCCCAACTTTTGACCTGAGCAAAAACAGATCCCTATATACAATCCAACTCTATTCTTTGTTTTTTTTTGTTTGGTACACCAGTCCAAGATTCTTCTTCTTTTTTTTCTTTTTTTGGTTCACCAGCCCAACACTCCTCACATAGCCATATGCACCACCGACGGTAGAAGAAGAAGAAGAAATAACTCATCAAGACGGTAGAAGAAGAAGAAGAAATAACTCATTAGGAAATGCCTCGTCCTCCGCCGCTGTTACTCGCCTCTCTGTCCTCTATTCTCCTGGTGGTGTTGGTTCTTCCGTCAACCGTTATATTCAAAACAACACCGCAACTTGTCCAATTCTTCACCATCCAACAACCACCACCGGAAAGAACACCACCCAATCCAGTGCCGGCCGGAAACACAAACATCCAACAACCACCACCGGAAAGAACACCACCCAATCCAGTGCCGGCCGGAAACACAAACATCCAACAACCACCACCGGAAAGAACACCACCCAATCCGGTGCCGGGAGCACGTCCACCACCACCAAAGAAGACGGCCGGAAACCCAAGCAGCGACGCCGGACAAGGTTCCGAAAAACCAGGCCCGTATCATGATTGGGAACACTTCGATGCCGATTACAACGAGATGATGCGAAACTTGAAGATTTACGTATACCCAGACGTGCACCAGAACAGCTCCCCGTTTTCCAACATTTTCCTTCCTCGCACGAACTTGAAGAAGCTAGGGAATTACTACAGCGAGCACGCGTTCAAGACGGCGCTCCTCTCGAGCGCCCTTCTGACGTCTCGGCCGGAAGAGGCCCACTTCTTCTACATGCCTTTCTCCATCAACCTGATGCGCTACGATGGCCGGCTGCACTCGGTGGAGTCCATAAACGAATTCGTGGGCCGGTACACGGAGAGGATCAGCTCGGAGTTCGCGTTCTGGAACGCCTCGGGAGGCGCCGACCACTTGTACGTGTACTGTCATTCCGTCGGCCGGGACGTGGCGTCAAGCCATGAGGGCTTGCTCAACAATGCGATTCAGGTTACTTGCTCCTCTGGTTACTCTCAGAAGCTTTATGTTTCCCACAAGGATGTGGCTCTGCCGCAGGTTTGGCCTCGCCCAGATCCTGATGACCGAGTCTTGAATCCTCCAGATGCAAGGTATGTTATGTGGTTTTACTTTAATGTACCATTTGTCAAGTTTCTTAAAATATAAATTTTTTTGTTGCCTATCAAAAATTGTTATGTGGTTTTACTTGTTGGAAGAGTCCACTTGCTTTTCATGCATTCTTACAGCGTCTCCGGCCCTTGCTCAATCTTTGACTTATTAGATTTGAGTAAAATTTGAGTAAAGGCTCCATTAATTTGGTATGAGCCTCTCGAGCCCTTCACTCAGATTGTGAAGGGTTCCACCAACGACCGCCAATATTGCCGCCCCTCACCACCGTACGTCCTCCGACACAATCAACCACCACCAACCCGTCGACATGTCTCCGTGTTCGTCGTCGAAAACTTGTGCCACCTCTCGCAACCAACAGAAACCACCGCCATCATGATGGCTAGAAAATGCCTACCGACACCAGAAAATACCATTAGAAGTTTGGATTTGGTTTTTTTTTTTTTGTGTGTGGCCAATATCATCTATAAATTAGTCAATGGTTAGCGGAGAATTAGTAAGTTAATCGCCAAAGGGGATTCAATGTCTCTCCATAGACTCGAACCCTAGACCTCCCCTTGAAAGTCAAGGGGTAAAAAAAAAAGTGTCTTCCTTGATTTGGTATGAGAAAGGGAAAATGATTGGAACTGCTTTTTAGGAGTTGTAACTCGATAATTAGCATCCGGACTTGTTACGATATTGCCTTTCCAGTAGCTTTAATTGTGAGAAAAGAGAGTAAAAAGAAGGGTCGTGGTTGCGGCCAGGGAGGATTGCACCGGCCATCTTACTAGCCTTCCATGCCTGCGACACTAGCCGGACACCTCCAATCACATGTTGGAACCCTGCATTAGAAACCTTCTGTGTATCATTCATAGAATACATAAAAAGCTATGTTTAAGATGATCTCAGGCGTGCCATATCCTGCACTTTTTTGAATAACGTTTGTGCTGGCACGGCCATGCAGTCATATCTCCTGGCCGTGGCCATGCTATTTAGTCCACGTTTAGAATCTGTAAGACCCGCATTTCTTTCAAAGTGATCGAAAAAACTACCCTTCTGATCAATGCTTTGAAATACCCATCGTAACCATTGCATGGAATGGCCTAAAGAGACATGGAAAACTACAATATATATAGTGTTCTAGTACCTTGTTGACCCAAGCTCATTCCTTGGCTATTTAAATGCAGGGACAGACTTGTTTTCTTTGCAGGGCGCAAGCAAAATGCTCGTGTTCGTGAAAAATTAATCGCTTTATGGGGAAATGATACCTCCATGGCCATCTATTCCAATAATCGATCTCTCCCATACGAAGAAGGATTTCGAAGGAGCAGATACTGCCTAAGCGTGAAAGGCTATGAGGTGAATACTGCAAGGGTCAGCGACGCTATAAATTTTGGCTGCATTCCTGTCATAATTTCCGACTATTATGACCTTCCGTTAAATAATGTACTGGACTGGAGCAAGTTCTCCGTCATCATCAACGAACAGGACGTTGAGTTTTTGAAGGAAATATTGTTGTCCATATCCGAAGAAACGTACCTCACCATGTACAACAACCTGCATCTGGTGAGGAGACACTTCGCATGGCATACGCCACCCGAAAATTTCGATTCCTTTTACATGACTGCCTACCAACTATGGTTGCGAAGAGGACTGCACCGGCTGTCTTATTAGCCTTCCGTGCTCACGACAACTGATATTCAGGTTGGATGATCTCTCCAATGGAGACCCCCGGCGCACGCGTTTGGGGAAATTAAAGGAGTTATTGAGAGCCATTGTATATATGAAGCAGGTATAAAATCAAATGAATAACTCAAGTCTTCTGTTGTTCTCCGACTTATTTCGTATGCAGCTGCATGCCTCTATTGGATATATATTCTTCAGTTAATTTGATGCTCATTGTGGGGCTCTGTGTAAGAAATTTACCAATAGATTATTCGAATCGTAAGCATGTAAAAAAATTGTGACCGAGATTATGTACCTGAATCCATGCTAATGATTGTGATGAAAGAAGTTCAGATGTATGAAATCGTGGGTACGTGGAGGCCTTCTACTCTCTACTCTTCTCTTCTGTTGCCAAGTCAAATGGGGAGACGGCCGCAAAGTCATATAGCGAAAGTAGAGACTTATAACCGCTCGTGTTCTGTTCTTAATTAGGTTCTTGTTGGCCTTTGCTCGTCTCTGACGTGTCTTAATTATTGTAACAGCGATAGCACATTGTAATCAATGAAGTTCATTGATCTTCCGGGAAAAAAAAGTCCTAACTCTTAAGATACTGTAAGATAGTATCACGTACGTATATATAATTAATAGAATGCATAACAAGGTGCACTAATTTCAATAACCTATAGTTGATTAGTAAATAAAAAACTATGTTGTCCAAATAAAGTCAAAACACTTAATTACTTTTTCCCACGTGGACTATATAAGTTAATTACAGTTTTTATTTTGTTTTTATACCTTACCTTAAGGACTTGTTGATAGGACACTCTCAACCACTTCATCAAAATATTTTTAGTTGGAGAAAAAAAATTTTAAAAGGCGGTCTAACAATTTTTATATAAGCAAAATGTTTCTGTCAAAGCTGTTACGGGTGTTAGATCAACTTGAATGTTTGTGTGGACAAATTATTTGACCATCTCTAGAATATAAACGGCTCGGATCAATGAAAAGGGATCCAAACATGTGCATTGTGCAAACTATACTCTGCGGTCCTAAAAGGAAACATAGATAAGCTGAGTAAAAAACAAATTATGGAATCAATTGGAGGCACGTTTTCCACTGGGACGCCGAGGCCCGAGTCCCTACAGCCCCTCAAAATGCCGTCGTTTTGAGGCAATTTGGGAAGGGACGAACTATTTACAATCACAAATTTTCTTAACGTAGTCTGTTTTAAATATCGGTCCCTCTACCGTCCGCCTATTAGGCTGACGAGGCCTTTTACACGTGTCAAGTTTTTTCTTTGTTGACTGTACTTCTGGTTTCAAATGTCAGAGGTCCCTAGCATTTTTACTGAATGCCTACTTTGCCCTTAGAAATCCATGACTATTTTTTGGCCTGTGCACTTGGAAATTCACGCCCCTAACTGGTTACTTATGTTTTTACTTTTTGAGATTTTTTCTTCTACTATTTTGTACCGACTGTGTTTCCACCAGCAAAAAAAAGGAAAAAGTTAAGCGTTTTTTCCATCTCGTTCATAATAATCAAGTTTTAGTATTTTATCATCTCATTCACATTGCAGTAACTTTACTCATAAACTCGTCTACAACTTATTCACTATAAGAAATAATTTGACATTTCTGAACAACTTATTCATTACCGAAAAAATCTAACAACTTGATTGCTACAATTTTCTTCTCAAAACTTATTCATCAGTGGAAATGCTCTTATTTGAAAAAAAATCGTATTTTTTAATTTTACGTCAAACCTTTGTGAATTTGATTTGTCTCGATGAGGAAAATCGAAAAATAAAAATATGACTTATATCCTCTCTTTTTTTTTTGGAAATATCGAAGATTTAGCCCAAAAGATGGGCTTTTGGAGCTAAATTTTGTAAAATTCGTAATTTTTTTTTTGACATTTCTAATTTTTCTTCTCGAAATGAATCAATAATCTACAAAAACTTGACTTAAAATTAACAAATGCGAAAAAAAAATTGGATAAGGACAAAACAAGAAGGCAAGTTGCATTTTTTTTAGGAACCGAAAGACATCAGAAAAAACAATTATTTTACCATTACACCCAAACATACAAACACTTAAACAACCACACTCATAATAGGGGTAGAGCCCGCACACACTACACACTCACTGTGAGTGACACCCACTCCTATTATACCCATTCGGCTAAATAAGCCAACTGGCTTATTTTTTTGTCTTTATTCAAAAATAATAATTGTATTTGTTAGTTTTTCATCAATTTTTTGGGAATTATTGCATCGTCATAACGAGAGGAATCTAAAAAGTAAAAAATTATTATCGAAATCCAATTTTTTTTAAATAAAGACGAAAAAATTGGGTTATTGGCTTGTTTTTGTCTTTATTTATAAAAATTATGTTTCGATCGTAATTTTTCACTTTTTAGATTCCTCTTGTCATGACGATGCAATAATCCCAAAAAAATTGACGGAAAACTAACAAATGCGGGGAAAAAAATGAATAATGACAAAAAAAAAAAGGCTAGTTGGCTTATTTAGCCAAACGGGATAAGGTAAGTGTGGATGTTTGATTGAGTGTATATTTAGATGTGGTGTTAGAATTATTGTCAGAAAAATATATGGAAATTATTTTTTGGAGTGAAGGGGTGAAGGTCCACTTTAAACCGGGGAAAATGGTGGTAGGGTTAATTTTGTCAATTCCCTTCCTAACATCCATCACTTCAGCAGAGGCGAGAGAAAGACTACTTAGGCTGTGTTCCACAAAACTTTTAAGAACTTATTTTTTGTCCAATAATAAGGTGTGTTCCACAAAATAAGAACTTATTTTTTGTTCACCCTTAGGTAGTATGGCCGGCGGGAGGGAAATCGGTCCGGCGGCCGCGCTGGGCCGTCTCCGGCCACCGGACGGCCGATCCGAGCCGTCCAAAAATTCTAAAAATTAAAACCAAGGGGGCTAACGCGGGAATCAACGTCATCCGAGGTGTGTAGGGTGCTTGATCCGAGCACCCCTTTTCCGTGTACATATCCCTTGGTTTTAATTTTTAGAATTTTTGGACGGCTCGGATCGGCCGTCCGGTGGCCGGAGACGGCCCAGCGAGGCCGCCGGACCGATTTCCCTCCGCCGGCCCCCATATTGGTAAAAACAGTCTTCTTTTTGTAAAGGCAACTTTAAGCTAAAAAATAATGTGTTTACGCAAATAATTTTCCTACCACTATGGATCTTATTTGATAGATGTCATTAAGATCTTTAATACGGTGCAAAAAAAAATTTTTTTTTTTTATTTATGTTATATTTTAAGAAGTAGGAGAATAATAACTTATTTTTTAAAAAGGTTTACGGAACGGGCCTTATTTACACTGAGATTGGCAGTAATGGACTGTCCTCACTTCCCTTTTAAGCGCGTGAAAGGCACCATTGACCCTTTATAGTCAGCCTACTATGCTGATTTTAGATTTTGCCTTTAAATATTTGTAGTTGCAAATATCAAGTCTTCTTTGGGAATCCTCGCCTAAAGAACACGTGAGCCCTCTCTCTCTCTCACAGTAACACGCAAGCTCTCTCTCTCACAGTAACACGCAAGCTCTCTCTCTCTCTCTCTCACAGTAACACGCAAGCTCTCTCTCTCTCTCTCTTCCCCCTCTGTCCTCGTCGTTTTCTTCTCCAAGAACTGAACTACACTATGGAGTACACCATAATAAAAAAATTATCCCCTTATCGTTGATTTATTATTGTCATCATGCAAAAGGATTTTACTCCGAAAATTCATTTCTGAATCAGTTCTTACATGAAAAAAATGCTCCTAGCTAAGAACTTCATTTGAGAAGGGAGATAAACTCGAATCTCGATTCTTGTAAACATATGTCCATGGAGTCTTGTGTTCCTAATCGAAATCCAGATAAATCTATGTTTTCTCAATCAATTAGCAAACCAGAAAGAATCACAAGAACCAATAAAAATCCAATCAAAGATAAAGTCTAATACCAGAGAGCAGACATATATAAAATCTTCAATTCGATTACAATCCAACACAAAACCCTCCAAATAAAAAATAAAAAAACAGAGATCAAATGTGTCCCAAATTGAAAATTGTCCCTTGCAAAACCAGTTCTTTTTATTTAGGAGGGGGGATGAGATTCTGTCCAGTTATTTTGGGGACCGTTTTGCTTGGATGAGTCTGAATTGAGTAATGCTCTCAAAGATAGAGAGGGTGAGATACAGAGAGAGAGAGACCATAGGAGTCGTCATCTGCCAGAAGATTCAAGAGGGGAGACAGTGATGGAATAAAGGACGGTAGAAGCTGCATGGCCTCATATTGTTCATCCTTTTTGCCTGGGCTGAAAAGACCGAATTACCCATCTGACTAAGTTTGCACTGTTTGCAATTGAGGGGTAAATGTGTCCCAAATTGAAAATTGTCCCTTGCAAAACCGGTTCTTTTTATTTAGGAGATAGGAGAAGAGGATATTGCTGCTCATGTACCTCTTTAGGGGAGGATTCCCAAATTGCCTCAAAACGACGGCGTTTTAAGGGGCTGTAGTTTCCAGCGAGTTTTACTCTCTGTAGGGGCTCGGCGTCCTTTGCACTGGATGGGGTAAAATATTTTACTTGATTACTTCGAAACAAACGGAGCCTTAATGAAATTAGTTGTGCATTATCATTCTCAATACAGGATAAAGGTTCAAGGCTTTGGCGAAAAGACATGCTTCTCGAAAAACAGAGAAATAGTCGATGCCAGACAAAGTCAAGCTGCTTTCTAATTCTTCCATCAACGTCACGGCAGGCCAACAGCTTTGTTCGGGACGTGGTCTGGCCGGAACTGCATTTGTAGACTCCTTGTATGTTTTGTTTATTCGTCCACGCGAGCGTTGACGTGAGCAAAAATGAACCCCCTCCCTATATACCATCCAACACTCTTCTTTCTTTTTTCTTGGTACACCAGTCCAACACTCCTCACATACTCCTAGCCCAGTAGTTTACCGGATAAATTGATAAATCGGACGAAAGCTAAAGTTTCATTAAAGAGCGTTTCCACGGGTTAGAACCTCTTCGGGGAAATCAAATTTCTTTTTTTTGAACAAAGAAATTTTCTTCTTCTTTTTTCGCTTCGCTCTTCGCATTGAAAGAACAGAGAAAAAAAGCATCCCTCCCCGGCAATTATGGTCCTCTGTTTTATTTACTAAGAAGAAGAAGAAGCAGCCCACGTCGAGAAATGACCGGTCCCCGGCGGCTGTTACTCGCCCTCCTGTCCTCCGTTCTCCTGGTGGTACTCACCTTGGCGTTGGTTCTTCCGTCAACCATTAAATACGAACCGCCGCAAATTATCCGATTCTCGACCTTCCGACTACAACCACTGGAAATAACGCCTCCCAATCCCACTCCGACGGCAGAACCATGTTCACCACCAGCGAAGGCGACCCGAAACCCAGAGAGCGATGCCGAAAAAAATTCCAAAAAACCGGGCCCTTATCACAATTGGGAACACTTCAATGCCGATTACAACGAAATGATGCAAAACTTGAAGATTTACACATACCCAGATGTGCACAAGAAGAGCTCCCCGTTTTCTAATATTTTCCTTCCTCAGCCGGACGCGAAGAAGCTCGGGAATTACTACAGCGAGCACGCGTTCAAGACCGCGCTCCTCTCGAGCCCCCTGCTGACGTCTCGGCCGGAGGAGGCCCACTTCTTCTACATGCCTTTCTCCATCAACCTGATGCGCCTCGACCGCCGGCTGCACTCGGCGGAGTCCATAAAGAAATTCGTGGCCCGGTACGCGGACAGGATCAGCTCGGAGTTCGCGTTCTGGAACGCCTCGGGAGGCGCCGACCACCTGTACGTGTGCTGTCATTCCATCGGCCGCGACGCCGCTTCGAACCACGGGGGATTGCACAACAGCGCAATCCAAGTTACTTGCTCCTCTAGTTACTTTCAGAGGCTGTATGTTTCCCATAAGGATGTGACGCTGCCGCAGGTTTGGCCCCGGCCCGATCTTGACCGAGCCTCGACGAATCCTCCGGATAAGAGGTATATGGTTTTACTTGTTACGAGAGTACTCTTGCTTTTCTTGCATTTTTCAAGGCACATCGAAATTTGCCCGTTGGTACGCAGCACTCCAACGGGTAAATTCAAATCTAAGCATGAATTGGATTAAAAAAAAGAGTCAGATGGAATAGTTGTAAGTTTGAGAGGGAGAAAATGACCTTGTAAACTTTGGGTAAGAATTTGAGTCACCTTTCATTTGGTTAAAACTTTAGGTGAAACTCAATTTGATATGGATTTGAGTCAGGGACTGGAGTAAGATTTCGGGAGTTCTACTCAAAATTTTGATTCTAAGTTTAAGAAAGGCAAGGCTAGAGCATCTCCGGCCCTTATCCGTTTTTTATACTCAAACTCGAAATTTGAATAGCAACTCCCTAAAACTCACTCTAATCCTTGTACTGAATTGAGTTTTGCTAAAAAAAAAATTATCTAATCGAGAGAGATTGAAAAATCTTTGCTCAAATTTTAGAAGGCTATTTGTGCCAATCAAATTTACAACTTTGCCATTAATAAAGTATTTGCTCAAGTTTATGCTTAAGTTTTGGTTCATCATTGGATAACGTTTGAGCGCGCAATGGCTAGAGATGCTCTTAGCAGTTCCAGTAATTCGTATTCATTTTTTTTTATTTTATGATATTGCCTTTCGAGTCCCTCTAATTGTGAGAAAGGAAGAGAAAAAGGAAAGATTCGGTGAGAAACAAGAGGGAAAAATATAAAATTCATCTTTTTTCTCATCATTTATCACCATTTTCAAATAATTTCGGACTAGTATGATCTTCCTTTCGCAAATGTGATGGACTTGATCAAGTTCTCAATTATCATTAGGCAAACCTACCTGACCATGTACCACAACCAGTGTTTGGTTAGGACTCACAGACTCAAAAAGGTGGGCTTTAGGGGGCCAGGGCCACCCAAATTAGGAAAACGTATAATTACCAACTGAATCGAGGAAAAACATAGATTCTCGTGATTTCTATCCAAAGGCCAGTCGGAAATTGATAAATTGGATTATGAAATTGCGAAACAAAATTTTGAAATTGGATTAATACTTCCAATTGAATAATAGGTCAAGGATCCATGGATGAAGATAGAAAAGTAGATTTTTAATCATAACTGAATCTTCAATTTTTGATTTGTAAAGAAGAAATTGAAGCAAAATAGTTATTAAATGATGACTTTGGTTTTCTAGAGACATCGAGATATTGTTTTAGCTCGTGGAAACAAAGTCCTTTTCCTTCAGATTCTTTCAAATAGAACTAGAGAATGAAAGATACAAGACTAATAAACATGTTGGGCCGCCTAATTTGTCATATACAAAAGTAATTTAAAAAGAGTTACAAACTTGGACCACTTTTTCACACGTTTCTTTCTCTCTTAGGACAACCGGCCCACTACTCATCTCTCTTTCATACCACGAAAAGAAAAACTCGCCACTTACCTCAATTTCTCTCTCTATCGGGTATTAATTTTATATTAAACTTCTTGTTACTATTATGGACTCTACATATATGAAATTCCGGTTCCATCCCGATTAGGAGACACTTCACATGGCAAACACCACCCGAAGTTTTGATTCCTTTTGTATGACTGCCTACCAACTATGGCTCAGAAGAGGATTGCAACCCCCAGACAACTCCAATCATTTGTTTATTACTTCTGGTAAACTCAACACTTTTCAGACACTTGAGGCCATGTCCTTTAATTAGACACAAGATGAAACACATTAAGCCTAAGAAGAAATGGTTTCAGAGCTTCATTTAGTCTTTAATTGAGATACTCGTCAACTGTATGATCGATCATAAGCAGAAGCTGCAGGACTCATATATATTAATCCCCGCTAGTGGACGTTAGGATTGGTTTTCCAGGATTAATCGAGATGCGTGTAAGCTAGTCCAGACACCGGATTATAAAAAAAACAGTTACCGATGCAATGATATTTATTCCTTCTTCCTTTGGAGACTTTGGTAATTTTAGAATTATGTGTTGGATGATAAGTAAAAGTGATCTATGATGCAGAAAATTTGTTTAAACTGATGTGTGAAAATTTTCCCCTGGTTTTTGATGGAATGCAACTGATATGTCACTAGATATTGGTGTTCAGGGTATGGAGCGAATGGGTCTTAGATTTAATTAGTGCTATGTCGCATTTCATTATCTACGATGAAAATCTTCTGCGTACGACACATAGAATATAAAAATCAGGTGTCTAATATGATCTGCGGCCTGCCATATCCTAATTTTTGAATAAAGTTAGTGTTGGCATAGCCGTGGCCATGCTACTGAGTCAATGTTTAGAATCTTTACAGCAACGGGAGCCTGTACTTCTGTCAAAGGGGGAAAAAAAAGAGAGAGCTGCTAATGGTACAGCAAAAGCTGTACAGCAGTGGCGTACAGATGGTTTTTGCGCCCATCTCAGGTCTCGCAAAGATGATCGGAGCTGCTCATTTTGTTCAAAACATATTGTTTAGGGCCTCTAAAAAAATCATCTCAATCCGATATCGGTAAGGGCATTTACGAATCATCCAACTTTGCTTCAGAATTTAGCCTAAATTCTGAAGCAATATGTTTTGAATAAAATGAGCGGTTCCGATCATCTTTGCGGGACTTGAGACGGGCGTAAAAATCATCTGTACACGGCTGCTGTACAGCCTTTGCTGTACCTCTATCTTTGCTGGAAAAAAAATCTACCCCTCTCTAGCTTGCCTATTCACAATAACAAGACTTGCCTCAATGCTCTGGATTTGAAATTTGGTGTTCTGCCTTTCTGATCAAGCCCATTCCTTTGCTATAAAATGCAGGAACAAACTGGTTTTCTTTGCTGGGCGCGAGCAAAATGCTCGTGTTCGTCAAAAATTAATAGCTTTATGGGGAAAAGACGCTTCCATGGACATCTTTTCGAATAATCGATCTTTCCCTTATGAAGAAGGATTTCGAAGGAGCAAATACTGCCTAAGCGTGAAAGGTTACGAGGTAAATACTGCAAGGGTCAGCGATGCCATACATTTTGGTTGCATCCCTGTTATAATTTCCGACTACTATGACCTCCCGTTTACTAACATACTGGACTGGAGCAAGTTTTCGATTATCATCAACGAAGAGGACGTTGGAATTTTGAAGAAAATATTGCTGTCGATATCCGAAGAAACGTACCTCACCATGTACAACAACCTGTTTTTGGTTAGGAGACACTTTTCGTGGCATACACCTCCTAGACGTTTTGATTCCTTTTATATGACCGCCTACCAATTATGGTTGCGAAGAGGATTGCATCGGCTATCTTACTAGCCTTCCATCCTTGCGACGAGTCTGACGCCTGACGCTTGATATTCCGGTTGGATGATCTGTCCGATGAAGTAGGTATAAAAATCAAATGAGTAACTCAAGTCTTCTGGCGGATCGAAAAAAAAAACTCAAGTCTTCTGCTGCTCTCTGACTCATTTTGTACTCAGCCGGATCCCAAAGTTTTTTTCTCTCCACCGTTGGATGTCTTAAGTTAAGAGGTGGCGCCTCTTCATGAAAAGTCTCACACGATCATCACAGGGACAATTCTCACAGAGGATTCGGACCCGTCTTTTGATGCCCTGTGCTGGGCTCTGTACCCATGTTCTTGTTATGGTTTCCACAATTATGTGCTCCATGTAATTGTTTTAAACTTGTCTCATTATATAGTACATGGGAATAAATAGGGTTCTATTCTGTACAATTCCAGCAGTTTTTTTTTTTTTTCCCCCAGAATCCTATCATCATAATATTTGACTTTGAATTTGAATAGAACTTTTGTTACATTCCGCGAGTTGCTCCTTTAATTACCCATTTTTTATTACGAATCAATTTGATTTGTCCGACTCAATTTGATTTGTCTGAAATTAGACCAATGGATTTCTTCTTCACTCATCATTCGAGTACTAGCAGCAAAGGTATGCTCATGGTCAAATTCAGTGCAGACAATATGAAAGAAATATTAAATGTTACCGAAAGACATACAACATTTTAGTTTATTTTTCGAACCCCAAATTTCACTTAAACCCCTAAAATCTCAGTGGAGCGCATGAGACACCAAACCCTAGAACCTAGTAGTACCTTTTAAGATGCACCATAGTCTCAGTGGTGAGACACCAAACCCACAATAAGTACTCCTTCTCTTTTCTTTTTTATAATCGGGCCAACTTGCGCGCACTTAGACTAATTCCAGGACTCTGAAGGTAACAACCGGGCACCATAGTACTCCTTGATCTGCTGTGCCAATCACAATTTCAGAATTAGGAATCTGTGCCACAGAAAAACACTTCCACTTCCTCGTTCATCCATATTCACCCATCATGGTGCACAAAAACAGTTCAAGTTTACCCTCTTTTGTTTTTTTCCTTTGGAATCAAAAAATGCAAAAGTTCCCCTTCTCTTTGGATTTCTGAATTTGTTTCGTTAGAGCAATTCTTTGATGATGATCTTTGTTTCTTTTAATGATACTTTGATGTTCTGTTGAGAATCGATAAACTGGAAAGGCTAAATTTCACCAACCCAGGGAGCGTGTTGTGCACTAACTAGGGTCTCGTTTGATAACTGTGATTAGTGTGATAGATGAGGTGGAATTCGTAATGAGATGGGATTGTGATGAGATTCGTAATGAGATGGAATTAATAGTGAGGTTGTTAAATCATTCTCTCTTGTTTGTTTTGCACAGAATTGGACGATGGGATTACTAATACTATGTTTGTTTTGGTCTAGATGGGATAGGATTACACCGGCCTTGTTCGTTTGGCATGTTTAGTTTAGTTTTTGTTTTGTTTTCTAATCATTACCCTATTTCTCTTTTCAATTATTACCATATTTCTCCAATTATTATTCTTATTTCTCTCTACTCATTACCCATTTCTTCAATCATTATCCTATTTCTCTCTCCACTTACTACTAAAACTAAAATACCCAAAACTACCAAACGAACAAGGCCACCGTAATTTCCTTTTATACCGTTTAACAATAAAAATAATAATTTACAGTGAGGTTAAATAAAAACAAAAGCAAGTTTTCTATAAAAAAAAATAGGGTAATTTCAATAGTATGTATCGAGAACGTTTGGGAAATTAGGGGCTATAAGCATGGGATCATGTGAAACATGGGATATAAGCTTTGAGGAATTTGGAAATTAGTTATTTTCAGCATTGATATTTTGGTAACTGAGCAAGGGAGACCCAGGATGGAATTGCTAATACCTGGTCCTTGGTGGGATTCCTAATCCACCCATTTGGCCGGATTGACAGTCCCATCGGCTTCATAATCCGATCACCACTTGCGAAACCAAACGCAGTTTTAATGGCTCCACCAGATTACTAATCCCATCCCATGAGCTAAGAGACTTATCAAACAGGCCCTAGGTGCTCAGCACGGTGTTGTGCAATCTCAACCGTCCAAAGGTATGTTTTGGATGGATCATTGATTATTAAGACAGAGAGTCCGAATGATGCACAGCACGCCACCCGGATTCAAATTTCACTAATGGGTTTGGATTAAAAAGTTGAGTGACTTAGTATTTTGTTGTTCTTATTCAAATTTTTTTTTGCATTTGTTTGTTTTGCGTTAAACTTTTGTAACTTATTGATTTGTCTCGACGAGATGAATCAGAAAAATAATTTTTTTTAATCAAAACTCATAATTTTTTGAATAAAGACAAAAATAAGTCAATAATACAACTTTTTTTTACTTATCTTTGTCTTTTAAAAAAAAAATAGAGTTTCGATCAAATTTTTTTACTTTTTCTGATTTCTCTCACCGAGACAAATTAATAAGTTACAAAAGTTTGACGTAAAACTAACAAATGCTAAAAAAATTTGAATAAAGACAAAAAAAATATATTACTGTTCTACTTTTCGATCCAAATCAATTGTGGCAGGTATTTTTTGGGAGAAATGATTTTGTCACTCCTTTTTTTGTTAACGGCACTCCCCTGCAAGAAAGCGTCGTTAACAAAAAAGAAAGTGACAAAATCAACGGTCTTTTTTGACCAGAGAAGCCAGTAGTATTATGGCCAACACATCTTTGTCTTAAAGTTGGTGGAATTTGTAGGATGCTCTCGCCATCCATGAAAGGAAATCAAAAATACTAAGAGCAGGGACAATTTGCAAGGATCCGTGCAGAGACAATCACGTTTGGCCCCATTTCGGGTCCCAAAAAAATCTAGAAAAATATCCATAAATTTTTTAATATTATTTTATGGGGCTCTGTAAAAAATCAGCTCTTGCGGATATCGGTAAGTATTACTTTTGGATTCGTAGGGGCGAACTGCTCAGTTTGCCCCTACGAATCCAAAAGTAATACTTACTGATATCCGCAGGAGCTGATTTTTTACAGGGCCTTATAAAATAATATTCAAAAATTTATGAATATTTTTTTAGATTTTTTTGGGACCCGAAATGAGACCAAACGAGATTGTCTCTGCACGGATCCCTATAAATTGTCCTTGCTCGTAGCAGGACTGGAATGAAATCCTATCGGATGAAATAGTCAGTTTCGGGCCGCCAATAAAGTCCTATTGGATGAATCCTATGCATGTATCACCTCTCTTTTGTACTTTGCTTGTCATTGTGAATGAAAAGTAGTTAAACTTTACGCAAAACGACGAAGAAGAAAGCGAACAAAAAGCTACGGACACGAACTCATCATATCCACTAGTTCACGTTCACACATGTTCACACAGGCCTTTTGGGGCCTTAAAGATTTGCTCTTTTACTATTCCCTGTTTAGAAAAGTTGGAAAACTTTTTCCCGAATCTGGCTAGAATTCAATTCAAATCATCTTACGTATTCCCTCCGTCCCTTTTTAAATGTCATGCTTCGTAACTCCAACTTATTAAAAAGACATCATCATTATACCTTTCATATCAACTTTTTCCTCCACTCTCCCTACTTACCCATCATCATTACACTTTTACTCACTAACTTTTCAAAATGGAATCTACTTTTAGGGACAAAATAGACAATTCACCAACTTTTACCCATTAACTTTACAAAATGGACACTTATTAAGGGACAGCCCAAAATAGAATACTGGACTATAATAAAGGGACGGAGGGAGTAGTACTTATTACAGTTTTGTCAGCCTAATTAAATTCAAGATTGGGATAGGATCTTGTCGGATTTCTAGAGGAAATTAGGTGGTGTTCCATTTTTAGAAAAAGTGCTTTTTTTTCAAACGGAGGTAATTTCAAGCCTAAAAATCATATGTTTACGCAAATAATTTTCTACCAATATGGATCTTGTTTGATAAATCTCGTTGAGATCTTTTATACGGTGAAAAAAAATTAAAAAATTATTTTTCATTTTCATTATAAAATTTGAAAAAAAGGAACTTTTACAAAAAGAACAAAAACTGGAACACTACTTCAAGCTACTGTTACGCTATTTTATGAGGACTTCGGGGTGGTGCTTCGAGATGAGATCCGAGCTGTCGGAATGCACGATGCGATGGCTCGGAGGTGCGCAGCACACTACTGTACAGCATCATCCCCCTATTCATTTTATGAGCTTCTTTGATCCATCCAATTAGATAATCAAGCTCGTTAATTATTTAGGCTGCGTTCTTGTTAACTTATAAGTTTGAAACTTATTTTGGTATTTTTTTACTTTTTGTTTAGCTTTTCATCGCAATTTTTGGGGTTAATCGTTTGTCTTAACGAGACGAATCGGAACAATATAAAAATATGGACCGATGCTGAAAAAATTCAAATGAGATGACACTTTAGACAAATAAGATAGTTGTTTGATACTTTTTTCCTCTTTAGTGATTTTTTTTTTCTTTCGGTGAAAATTTTGTACTTTTTAGACTCCTCTCGTCGACACGGATGATTAATAAATAAATAAAAACACAAATCTAACAAAAATTCAGAAAAGACGAACAAAACGCACAAAACGAAAAATAATATTTAAGTTTACAAGAGCGCAGCCTTAGAGATCGTTGAGAATAAAAACTATGCCCAAAATTACATCCTTTAGTTTTCGAACAAAAAATATAAGGTCATAATAATCTTTTTTTAGATAGTCAAATTTTGATTCAGTGTGTCGGTTTAGTTTTTTTCAAGATACAATGTATTCTAAAAGCATATTAATAGTAGATATTTTATCGACATAAATTTATTTTTGGATGATTAATATTTTTGACAAGTATAACACAAATTCTTATTATTAAATGAATCCAACAAAAATCCACAAGAAGTCTCGAATTGTTCAATAACTGTTAAAAAGTTTAAAAACACGGTTTTAAGAAATAATAGTATTAATTTCAAGTCGTTGGATATGCGTGAGTTTGCATGCATTTAAATGACTTTTTACATCAGTATCCTTTCTAGCAAGATTTGCTACATCTTCGAGGATCTTCTCAGAGAAAATCATATCCTTTCGGGTTTCTTTTTTGGCTAATTGTGTGTTCTTTAGCTTGTCATCTTGTTGTTTTTGGCTGTTTTTCTTTTTCGTAATGACTTTATTTATCCTTATGAAGTTTCATTTTGATGTAAAAATAATAATTGACTATTTCCTCGGTTGTGTGCGAAAATTGTATTCTAAGTTTTGAGTAATTATTCAGTGCTGTTAGCACATCGGCACCGCCACTCTCCACCACGCATTGTGGTAGGATTCACCCACTTTACTTTGGTCCCACTACTATGTGTACTGTGTGGTGGAGAAATAACCTAGGACACGACGTGATTGTGCCTCAAAGGCATGAATAATTTTTCTAGCTTCGTTTTGACGGATCCAGGGACTGTGCTGTGCAGCTCCGTGTTGCACAGCGTACTACGCAGCCGCTGGCACGGCCTTGTCGGCATCGGTCCGATGATCGGAGACGTTCACCGCGTAGAGCTCGTCGAGTTCTACATGTGCACCAAAAACCAACTCGATCAAATATCGTTAAGTGCCTCATCGGAACACATATAACTTGAAAAAAATGGATTCAGTGGTTTTCATCCAGTGTTTCGTATCCATTAGGATTCATTTTTTTTCAAGTTATATGTATTCTGATGAGGCACTTAACAATATTCGATCAAGTTGATTTTTGGTACACTTGTAGTACTCGACGAGCTCTACACGGTAGACGTCTCCAATCGTCGGACCGATGCTAGCAAGGCCTCGCTGACTGCTGTGCAGCACAGAGCTGCACTGCACAGCACAGTCCCCGCCTCCCGTTTTGACCGTTAGTGAGTCGATCACATGTATTGGAATAACCGAGGGGCCCCTCAGTCCTGAAATGAGTCTTTGACACGATTACGACCGAAAATATGTGTGTATCCTCGAGTTTGGTTTTGACCATTGCTAATACCATAGTCCTTCTAGGAAAACCGACGGGTTGGAGCCCAATTTTGCACCGACAGTTGTGTAGGGTCCACTCCGGGCCTTATACAGATGATTCGAGCGGTTAAAAAATTTTAAAATAACAAATCGAGTGGGCTTGAGAGAAATCCAATCCGTGCAAGTACTCAATCCAATCTTTCTATTTTTGAAAAATCGAAAAAAATAGAAAGATTGGATGAAAATAAGAAGATTGGATCGAGCACGTAAACATATCGAATGGAGATGATATCTCGAGAGCCCACCCAATTTTTTATTTTAAAATTATTGAACGGCTTGAATCATTCTTATGAGATCCGGAGTGGACACTACACGGCAATCGGTGCAAAATCGGGTTTCAATCCATCGGTGTCCCTCGATTCTTCCCTCCCACTCAGGCCACATACCGAGAGAGAGAGGGATTGGGATTGTCAACCTAATTAAATTCAAGATTTGGGATTGGGATTGTCATTTGTCAACTTAATTAAATTCAAGATCGGGATAGGATCTTCTCAGATTTCTAGAAGGAACTACTCCATGCTTACTGTTAAGGTAGTTTATGAGCTCTTCCGATCCAGTTTGATAATCAAGTTCCGTTAATTTGACCATCTGGAGTAGACAAAGTGGACATGAAAAAGCAATAAGTGTTTACTATGAGATCGTATGTTCGAATCTCATAGAGACCTTAGGGCCATTGGGTGTTATGCCCGGTCGTTACTTTTAGGACCCCGAAATTAATCAAGGTGTGCGCAAACTGACTCGGACATTCGGTTATCAAAAAAATAGTCATCCAGAATGAAAATTGATGAGGAGATTTTTAGGCACTTGCTGTCGAGCACTGTTCTCTCGACGCGTGTCAAAAGGTGACCCGCTCGGTCGGACATCGGTCGCTCGGTCGAATCCAGGTCGCTCGGTCGGACTTCTCCAACCTTGCTTGGACGACAGGATATGCACTGACTGGGTCAACACAGTTACACTCACCAATATCCTCGGGCGTGGAGGGGCTAACCCCACGTCCCCTGGATTCCTGGACTGCGGAGCCATGCTTCCCACGTCCACCACTCACTCCAGTTCCGGCGGGACTCCCTCCACTTCACGGAACTTCATCCGCCATTGTGGTCCACGATCCACCACCATCATGCCCCTCAATGGGGACACGAACCACCCCGTCTATAAATAGACAGTCCTTCCATGGGCCTAAGGTACGTACTGAATTTCTACCCACTAAGTTCACGGAGTTTATCCTTCTCGTACTCTTATTGACTTAGCCATCGGAGGGTCCACGACTGGGAACACCTCCAGTCCTCGGGCGCTGTTTTGCAGGTACTCTTTGAAGACGGAGCTCGAATTGACCGTCCAGTTTTGGGTATCAACAAAAGTTATTTCAAAACTATATTCCTTACAATACCTTACCGCCCTCCTTACAATACCTTACCTTACCTCTCCATTCATCTCCGGAGGGTCTCTGATTTCTTCCTTCCACCTTCAACCCTCTCGGTAGACATAGATCCAGCAAGTTTGGGATTGACAGAGCGTCTGCCAAATAACAGAGAAGGGAACCCAGTGGATTTGTTTAGTTTTTTTTTTTTTTTTTTCAAATTTTCTTATGTAGAGTTGCATCTTCCTATTTACTATTTCTTTTCTCTCGGCTGGATTTCCCCAATTGGCTCTACCTCTACCCTAGACTCTAATTCCCCAGATTCGGTGGTGGCTTTTGGCGAATAATGTTTTTGGTATTGTTTTGTGAGTTTGGTGCTAATGTTGGTTCATCAAAGTGCATCTAGTGCATGTTCACAAAATTGAAATTATGAAGTTCTGGCATTAGAACTTGAGATTATGAGGTCTTGGCATTAGAACTTGAAAAACTAGACCTCTTGTTTAGTTATTACAGTAACTCTTTTTTAGAGAGAACTGTTTTTTAATGTATTTGATTCTTTTGTGTAATTATATGATTAGCAATGAAACTTCAACTCCTTATTTTAAAGAGAAAAAGAAAGAAATGACTGTCCTAAATTATACTACTCCTATATATTCTACACTTTTGGGCAAACTTCTCCCTCTCCCTTTGCCTCTAGAGTCTAGACCTCACCAGAGAGTCCAGAATACCATCTCCAATGGCAGAAGCAACCCAACCACACCCCACAACCGACCCACGCAGCGGCTTCTCCTCCCAAACCAAAACCTTCCATAGCCTCCGACCACCCATCCCCCTCCCTCCTCCGACCCAACCCCTCTCTCTCACCGACTACACCCTCTCTCTCCTCCACCTTTCTCTCTCCTCCCCCTCCACCACCCCCTTCCTCATCGACTCCGCCACCGGCTCCCGCCTCACCTACTCCGACTTCCTCCTCCAAACCCGCTCCCTCTCCCTCTCCCTCCGCTCCTCCTTCCCCTCCCTCTCCAAAAACGACGTCGCCCTCATCCTCTCCCCTACCTCCCTCTCCCTCCCCGTCCTCTACTTCTCTCTCCTCTCCCTCGGCGTCACCCTCTCCCCGGCCAACCCCCTCGCCTCCCCCTCCGAGTTGACTCACATGGTCCGACTCACCAAACCCGTCATCGCCTTCACCACGTCGTCGCTCGCTCCCAAACTCCCAGCCTCCCTCCCCCTCGGCACCGTCCTGGTCGACTCGCCCGAGTTCCAAACAATGATGACAACAAACGAAAATACAAGAGATTACGGTGAAACTAAAGTCGACCAATCGGATACGGCCGCGATTCTGTATTCGTCCGGGACGACTGGACGAGTCAAGGGTGTTGAGTTAACTCACCGGAACTTCATATCCCTGATCGCGGGGTTTTACTATTTGAGGCGGGGGGAGGAGGAGGAGGACGCGCCGCATCCGGTGGCGCTGAACCCGCTGCCGTTGTTCCACGTGTTTGGGTTTTTTATGTTGATTAGGGCGGCGGCGATGGGGGAGACGATTGTGCTGATGGAGAGGTTCGATTTCGAGGGGATGCTGAGGGCGGTGGAGAGGTATAAGGTGAATTACATGCCGGTGTCGCCGCCGCTGGTGGTGGCGCTGGCGAAGTCGGAGGTGGTGGCGAGGTACGATTTGAGCTCGCTTCGGGTGCTCGGGTGCGGCGGCGCGCCGCTGGGGAAGGAGGCGGCGGAGAGGTTCGGGGAGCGGTTCCCCGGAGTCGAGATAGTGCAGGTACGAGCAATGCTACGAACACAACAATTTGCTTAACATTGTGCATAACATGTCAACGTGACGTTCCGTCATTCGGAATTGGAATTCAAATTTAGCAATCTAATCTGACTATCAATGAAACCGTGTCACATTTGTAATTTTGTATGTTGTGCACAATATTGTACAAATTAGTGAGTTCATTTTGAACAAAAACACTCACTAGTGTGTGGGGGTTCACACACTTTATTCGTTTTGGATCTCAAAACCCCTTCGCACGGTCTCTTATCTATATCTCACTACTCATTTTTCAAAATCTTCGTCAAAATCCAAACCGAACAGCGTCGAATGACTGTTGCACCACCTGTGTGTGCTGGCCCCCATATAATTGTAAATGTGCGTTAAGTGTTTGCGTAAACGTGTCTGTGGTGGTAGAAAAGTTGCTGAGGTGGGGAGAATTGGGGTCCGATCTCCTCCGTCCCGAAAATTTATGTGCCTCTTTGCTGAGGGGTTTTTCGACCGTTTGATTGTGTTTTTTTTTTTATTTAAAATTTAACGGCCGGAAAACCCTTCGACTTGGAGGCACAGGGATTTTCGGTACAGAGGATCGGAGAATTGTGTGGAGTACAATAGTGTTTGAATCGCGTGGGATATATATGTCATTATTTTAAATTGCAGTAGTATGAACGTGCGTATCAGGTGCTTAATTCCAGAATAAGATTCAATAGTTGCTGGCTTCCTGTGTCATCCACTTTTGGAAGTTAGTGCTAGAAGTGGCGGAGCGAGGATTTTATTACCGGGGGCTGGCTTAACAGACATATATTTTTTTATCGAAACGTATAATTATTATATCATAAGGTTTCTACTTTTCAGTTCATTACATTTGTATGTTGAATTAATTATTTAGGCTATTTCAACTGTCACGTGCTTATTTTTTATTGATGAAAGAAATTGAGAAATGAGAATGTAAAACAACTAGTTTTTTTATCAAATCGATGCAAAATTATCAAGATTATAAGTAACTATACACGAATATTTTTTCAATAATATTTAAAATCAAATATATATATAAAATAAAAATTTTAAAACTCAAACGCTCGGGGGCCGGGGGCTGGGGCCCCGGGCCCTACATACTTCAGCCCCTGAGTGCTAGTATAAGATCCCTTTATGCTAAAAGACAGCACTCCGACCTTCTAAATTATTCTTGTAACGTAATGAAATTGGGTAATTTAGACATTTCTTGTGTAGCTAGCTGATAGTAATTGATACGATTAGTCGAGGTGCATCCGGACAATCTAAAGTCATTAAAAAAAATTCGATATGATTGCCTTTCAAAACCAAAAGGGTGAAAAGTTTGATGCAATGCAATCGTTTGTACTCGTTCCAGTTTTTGGGGTCCTAGCACTATGTGAACGCGCTTTATTTCTGCAATGGGAGCTTTTTAATCATCCTCTATATTGTTTGGCAATCAAAACATTGTGGGGGTTGGGCTGGAGTTGGTAAGATCTAGTATGGAGCAAGTATTGAGGAGTCAAGGAATTTAGACCAAATGACAGAGTGAAAGTAGATCGATTGTATTTTTAATAAGGTAGCAGTCCTAGAAGCTAATGAAGGAGTGACTGCTAATAGATGGCCATGCAGCGTACGAGAACAGTTGTACGATTGCATCCTCAAATAATGTCATAAAACAACTACTCCGTGGTTCATTGCATTAATACTTAAAATCTGTATGATTAATCGAAATGTGCAGTGGTGAATTGTTGAAATTCATGGAATAAGAACCCCTGTGTTATTAACTTGTAGACTTGTAATGCGCAGAATGTTGCCTTTACAGTGTGCAACTTTTGGCTGCTAATTTAGCACGGCATTGTGTCTTAGGGATATGGTCTAACCGAAACAGGAGGAGGGGCAACAAGGATGCTAGAGCCGGAGGAACTTAAGCGGCCTGCAACTGTTGGTCGCCTATCTGAGATGATGGAAGCTAAGATAGTTGATCCTGTAACTGGAGAGGCCTTACCTCCTGGACACCGAGGAGAGCTATGGTTACGAGGGCCTAGTGTAATGAAAGGTAATGCATCTTGGGTTGGTGGTTTATTTTTTGTTTTATTTATTTATTTATATAATAGTCCCTCCTGACAAACAACTTCAATAAATTAATGGCTGCAATATATCACGTTATACGTTTTGTTCATAATAACCAGTTTGGTTGTTAATTTTTTGTTTTCCTACAATTTTGTATGCCCCTCCACATTACCAACAGCAATGAATTAGTATCTCTCATTTGGAACAATGGTAAGACCCAACAGGGGTTGGCAATTTATCCCTTGCCTATTGGTGGCAACTGTTAAAGAAGAAGAATTGGTATTCTTTGCTAAGTCTTCTTCTTTCTCGTGGATCAGCAGTACATTATTTAGTAAATAGGAGCAACTGTCAAAGAAGCACCCTTTTAAAGAGAGGTTGCATATATCTTATTGGCCTACTTTGATGCTTGAGCTCTGACTTTGCCAGTTGTAATATAGTAGTAGCTTTTTGACAGTCTTACTATGTAGCACGGATGCAGACACAGACATGGGCCGAAATAATTCTAAAAAAATTGGGAGACACACACGGCGGGGACACATTGATATTTTTATAATCATTTTTTAATTGTGCATGCCTGAATTATAACCAATGAATATTTAGATTAGGGTTCCTGCCGAAAGGGTTATCCGCTGATGATGTATGCCTATGTACAATGACATTTGTTTTATATCCCACTTTTTGGTTGAATATTTTTGAAGTACGATGACATGTTTTATATGATGACCTGTTTTATATGATTTTGTTTCATCTCAGATCAAATTAAACAATTTGAAGGATCATTAGGTCATCGTGTATTATTTAAATATGTTTAAGAGAGTTTCCCTGAATTAAAGAGGAATGAAATACGGAAAGAGGGAATAATTAAGATCCAGATAAGGGTTTAGTGTAGGAAGTCCCTCTTTTGGCTCAATTTTCTACTTCCTCCTTGTGTCTGCTTACAAATTTATGAGTTCCTTTGCTGTTGTTTTTTTAATATCCTCGACATGTAAAATACAGTCATCATGATTCTTATATGGTGAGAGTGGTGCGGAATCATAGGTTATGTTGGTGACGATGAAGCAACTGCTGCAACGTTGGATGCAGAGGGCTGGTTGAAGACTGGTGATCTCTGTTACTTTGACTCTGATGGATTCCTCTATATCGTTGATAGATTAAAGGAACTGATTAAGTACAAGGCCTATCAGGTGCTGCATTGCTATTTCCTTTTTCTTTACTGGCAGCTACATTACTCTTTTACTCAGTTTTCAACCTGTAAAACATGGTTGGAAGTTGGAACTGTCATTTTACTGCCATTGAGTTGCCATCTTATACAATCTGAAAGTAAATTTGCAGGTTCCCCCGGCTGAGTTGGAACATTTGCTTCAATCAAATCCAGATATTGTTGATGCTGCTGTCATTCCGTATGTACTTCATACAGCCATTTTTGTCCATTTTCAGAAAATCCAGTGTTTCTGAATTCATTCACCTTGCAGATGCTTACAGATTACAGCTAAATGCATGCACTCACTTCTCCTTTTTGTCATGGAAGCATCATTTCCCTGTAATAAAGTAGAAAATCTTGGCCTGGATGGATACATGTGGTCTTGTTTGATCCAACAAAGTCTGGATTAAACTTGGAACCTCTGAATCTGTGATAGACTGTCTGTAGTATTTAGTCTGCAAGTCTGCATATTATCGAAACTCTAAGCATTTTGGTAACGGAGGAAAGTAAGAAGGCTCATATTCCTTTTTACCCCTTGTTCCCTCGTACTTTTTGTCACCTGATAAACCACACGTGATAGCTCGAGCTGCTAAAAAGGATTACAAGAAAATATTTTGAGTTATATTTGTCTAAGAATGAATATATGGTTTCCAAATAGGTACCCTTCTTTATTCTCTTAGAAATGAATATATGGTTTCCAAATAGGTGCCCTCCTTTATTCTCTCTTTCCCCTTTGCAGGTCTTTCCTATTGTTCTCGGATAAGCTAATCAATACTGCCTAGCATGATTCCTATTTTTAATGGACCATGTTTTTATAACCTCTACCCTTTTTCCAAATCAAGTAACCAGATGTTCTGTTTATTGAACATGCCATCTTCCTCTTTGCGGATGGGGTACCTAGCTTTTGACGGTTTTCATCTATCTATAGTATGCTTCTCTTGTGAACTTCAAACCGCATATTCAACTTCCATGTCCCACATTTTATCTCATGGGTTCTTTAGGATTTTTTGAACTTGTTATCGTGGGTTCTTGTTCCAACTCTCTTCAACCTGTGATGGGAATAAAATTTTCTTTGTTTATTGACAAACTCTTCTCAGACTTGTACTATGTTTTCAAGTATCCTCACAGACGTCAATTGGCAGAAATAGTCAGTTGGTAACCGATAACCATTCTTTCTTCACCTGGCTTCTATTGGGACGAGGAGTGAATCATTTTACATGTAGTGTTCAGTGTATGAATTTTGGGAACTTTTCTCCCCAATTTTTAACGACAAATAAGTAAATTGTTATCGTTTAAAGCCTTCATGTTGTTAGTATTTCTCCCATTTGCGGCATGTTTAACCCTTGGTTATGGTTTCCAACAAGAAAGATAGTTGGAATTGATACGTATGTTCATACACTGTAACATGAATTTGCTTGCTTTTTGAAATCAAGTTAACGAAAGATGAATTACATGCATCAGAACCCTTTGTTTTACTTTTATCTTGTTATTCTTCTTTTTTGTTCCTGCCTGTGGAATCATTTCTTGGCTCCTTTGTTTACATCCGTTTGTGTCGTCTGGAAGCAGATATCCTGATGAAGATGCTGGGCAGATCCCAATGGCCTTTGTAGTTAGAAAACCTGGGAGCAGTATCACTGGAGCTCAAATTATGGACTTCATTGCAAGACAGGCATGTTTAATTCTGGATATGTATTGGAAGCATTGATTTAAGTTTTAATTTAAATAGTATATTAGTATTATCAATTTCAAATACACACACATGTACATATATTTGTATATATAAACATATAGTATTACGTCTGTGCCACTTGATTCTGGCTCTTTTTGCGTTCAGCTTAAACTACCTCCAAGCTTTGGAAGCAGAGGAAACAGAATATTAGAATTTAGACGGTGTTTCATATCGTCACTTGACATGAAACCCATGAATTCGGAAGATAAGATGGGAGGTACTGGTGATTGTCTCGGACATTTTGGGAACTTGGCTTAAGCACTTCCATGTTTTATCTAGGCTCACAAATTATGGGTCACAACATCGGAATTTATTTCCTTTTAATTCGGAGTTGGGCCTAGCTAATCTTTTTAACATCCTTACGATGATGTTGAAATCCGAAGTCAGTCTCCTGTTATTTTTTCCAGTAGAATAGGGGAAAGACAAAAACAAGAAAGGGAAAGGGAAGAAAAAGATCGATGGCTAGCTGGAAGCCTGGGACTGATGGATATGCTTAAGCAATGAACAGTCGTGTATCCATGTTTTTTAACGGGAGTTTTGGTGACCCCTATGGAGTCTCTGGAAATGAAATCATACCCAGGCCAAGCTCAAATCACCAGGCTATAGGAATCCAAAGTTCTCGCACCCACTTTAACGAGATCGTATTTCCAAGAATGCTAGAACCAAAGTCTTATGTTTTTTACCTGTGTCAATACTCGACCAATGTCGGTTAATTTTTGAAACTTTGTGTTACAATGCTAGTTTCATGTGATGGCATTCCCTACTTGTGTTTTCCTTCCGCTTATGGCAGCATTGGTACGTTTCGTTTTTCAGGTTGCGCCTTACAAGAAGATTCGACGGGTTGCATTTATCAACTCTATTCCAAAATCTCCAGCAGGAAAAATCTTAAGAAGGGAACTGGTCGATCACGCTCTCTCTGGCACTTCATCTAGATTGTGATTCCAAGGTTACCTGTGTACTCAAATCTTAGTGAATTGCCTAGTTAGAAAATCAATTCTGCTAAACAATTCAATTGTACTGTCAATTCATTTTAATTTATCCACTTGTTATTTTCTTGGCATCACGTTTACCCGGGATTTCATTTTTTTGCCGGGAATTATAAAAGCTTGGGGTCCCACTTAAAGCTAGCTACAATGCTACCCAAATTTGGCAAATATGTTGGGATTAGTGGCTTCAAGGTTCGGAATTATTATTAGCCCTCGTGAGATTCGACCTTGTGACCTCTTCTGTGTTGGTCCTTTTTGACTATTATATGTCATGTTCAGTTAACATGTGGTCAGATCATGTGATTATAATTTTACACCTTAATTTTGTCCAAGATAGATCCACTCCACACTGCTACAAATTTGATGGTTCGAATCATGAAGAAGGGAATGATTAAAAAAGAGTAAAAAATTAAAAATCATGAAGAAGGGCCCTGATTAAAATAAAATAAAAACATGAAAGAAGAGCCTCATGGCGGGGCCCGATCTCTTCTGTCTCGAAAATTCCAGTGCCTCTGTGCCGGGAGATTTTTCTATTGTTGGATTTTTTATTTTAAATCTAACGGCCAAAAAACTCCTCAGCACAGGGGTTTTTCGGCACAGAAAATCCTGCCTCCTCATGGTGGGCCTACCAAAGCCTATTGGTGCAATTGACACTGAGACAATCCAGCTTAATAAGGACCAAATCGTTCAGGTAGCCCATGATGCCCCATATCATATTTTTTTTCCCGTTTTTTGGAACAGACCCCATGCCCCATAACACCTTAATTCTTTTTTTTCTTATTGGAACTGGGTGTTTTTTCATCGTCCCATAATACCTTGTTTTCCTAGTGGCGGTGCTCGAAGAGTATTGAACAATCGCTCGAATGTATCAGTTCAAATATTGGGATAATGTTGTAGTAATTGTATCGTTGTTGGAGAAAGCAAAGTCATATTTGTATCCCGTGAATTTCCGTGGAAAAAAAAGAAAGAAGAATAATTTCCGTGGCCAATCTATTTTAAAGAATGGAGCCATGGAGGAAGTGATGGTGATATACTATTGTATTTAGCGCTGGTAAGCAAACAAGTTGTTCGATTTCGAAGTTTTGTTTGCTCGTTTAAAGTTCGTTTGAGATTGATTTGTACAAAATAAATGAAGCTTGAACATATTTTTGAAACTCGTTACGCTTTCGAACTAAGCTCCAGCATAGAGATTTTAAAAAAATTATCAACTTAGCAAACAAAAAGATAAAAATAAAGTATAATTATCAACTGAAAAGGGCATATAAAGAGAACATCAGTACTAGTTATTTCATTCCCAATTTTCTATTTTCATCTATTGAAAATGAATTTCATTTTCAAAGGTTTCTAGAATATCTTTGTTATAGTGCCAATTTATGTTACAGTTAGGTTCATGAAAGCTTGAAAGTTGTTGTTGTAAGAAAGAAAGCAAAAATAAATAAAGAGAAATTCGTCTCTGCTGTGTTGATGAGTCTCTGTTTTAGATATCCGATATAGATTAGTTTGGTTCGAGCTTAATCTGAGATAATTGATTCTTTATTTAGAGAGATAAAGCATGATTATAAGTTAGGGGCGCTCTAGTCACGATAACTTCCCTTATAACGCGTGTCATATCAGCAGAGACGTGTGTACAATTTTAATCTGACAACAAACACTCTATGCATTTTTCAAAAATCACTCCAATATATTATGTCACGCCCCGCCCCGTGCACGGCACCCTATGCGGGCCCGAGCTGGTGCGGCCGCGTGCCCACAACGATCCCATCCATCTCTTGTACAATATTGTCCGCTTTAGACGCCCAAAGACCATAGACTTCCCAGTAGGGTCACCCATCTCTGGACTACCCTAGGATGGGCACGCTTAACTGTGATGTTCATACGTTCTTTGGCCCGCCCTCACGGCTTTAAAAGGCCTCATACAAATAGGATGGATCATTCCTTATAAATTGTGGCCTGCCCCCCTCAACCGGCGAGTAGACTGTCACATATTATAAACTTTAAAATTTTCATAATGCCCAAACAATATAAATAAATTGGTATATTTTGGAAACTAGAGGAGGAGTCCACTCTGACCGGCCTTTTGAGTGGATGTAGAAATATTATTTTAGAAATATGATCATCAAAGTTTAACTTATTTTTTTCAAATAGTTCCAAGCGTAACCAGACCCCAAATGTGATCAACACCAGTTTTAAACACTGCTTAGCCAAAAAATAAAAAAAAATAAAAAATCTAGTTTTTAAACACTCCAAGCACCTACTCTACTTTTGTTAATTTGCATGTTATAAAGTGAACCTTGCTACTAGCACAGCAAATCTGTGCACAGATTGCGTTGTGGGGCCCACTAAGGGTCTCATACAAATAATCCGATCCGTTAATTATGTTTAAAATATTTTTTCAAGGGCCTAAGCTGAAAAATTAGCTCAATCCGATACCTATAAGTGCTTAATCTAATCATCTAACTTTTCATTCGGATTTTCAGAGAATGAAAAGTTAGACGATTAGATCAAGTACTTATATGTGTCGGATTGAGCTGATTTTTTGCTGGGGCCCTTGAAAAAATGTTTTAAACATAATGAACGGCTCGGATCACTTGTGTGGGACCCGTAGTAGGCCTCACATAAAAATCTGTGCACGATCTGTGCACAAATTTGCTGTGTCCACCGACTTTCTGTTATATAGTAGGATGTTTTTACTGTGCTAAAAAACCGAAAGGGAAAAAGAAAAAGAAAAAGAAAAGTTCATTACTACAATGGTCCCTTTCGGCCATCTCACTTTTTCAACGCTCGAATATCAGACAGTCCACATCCCGGGTCCTTCCGAGAAACTTTTATGTATCCCCGGTATACAATGGGAGTTGGTATCTCCTCCAGGGAGTTTCTAATTTTCCGGTCATTTTTTGATCACATTTAGATGATCGGTTCCGTTCATTTTATAGAGTTCGGCGAGAACGTCAATCATACAAAAAATCGTGTTCATCGAATTTTAGTAGATACATGATCGGCACATGTGAAAATTGCAAAAAATAAAAAAACTGGGTTTCACATGTGTCGATCATGTATCTACTAAAGTTCGATGAACACGGTTTTTTGAAATAATTAAGGTTTTCGCCGAATTCTACAAAATGAACAGAGCCGATCATCTAAATGTGATCGGAAAATGGTTGGAAAATCAGAAACTCACCGGAGGGGATACCAACCCCCTTGTATACCAAAGATACATAAAAGTTTAGCGATCCTGTAATAGAAATATAGTGCGCGATTTAGGTTGTACATCTTAAGAGATACAGTATACTGTAAATTTTTATTATGATTCTTGTTAATCATTAAGTGTCGAAATGCCAATCTATATAATTCCATCAATTATCGAGACGAACAGTTCAAATCGTATACTATAGCAACTCCGGCATTACGGAAATCCCAAGTCCCCGAAAATCAGTAAGTCTAGACTTATCACACATGTCTACTGCATGCATGTGGGGGGCGTGGGGCCTAGTCTAGGTCTTACAAAAATTTATAAAAATATTTATAAAAAAAAAAGGATATCAGCTTGATTTTTAAAAATTCTTATAGAACCCGGTTTCTCTACTATTGTTTTTCGTTCCTGCCTTTTTCGCCGCAGCATGTCTGATGTCTCTGATGTCTCTGCTGTCTCTCCCAACTCCCAAACCCCTCTCTCTCTCTCTCTCTCTCTCTCTCTCTCTCCACTATACATATACTGTGTGTGTATATATATGGAGTACTCTCTTCTGAAGCCACCCATCTCCCGCTCTCTCTCACACTACCCTTGTCCTCTGTTTTCTCGATTTCAAATCAGTGATCCCTCTCTCTCTCTCTCTCTCTCTCTCTCTCTCTCTCATCCCACATGGAACCTCCTCCCTCCCAGCTCGCAGCCAACGACACTTCGATTCAAGCCCCTCTCATAGACGCCCCCCAAGCTCAATCCCTACCCGACGCCGAACTCGAAAACCACCTCCACAGGCTCGACCTCTTCCTCCGACTCCTCGGCTTCAGCCAAGCCACCCCGCTCGCCTCCACCCTCTCCTGGCTCGCCTTCGCCGTCCTCGGAGTCGCCCTCCCCTTCCTCGTCACCGAATTCTCCAACTGCTCCGACTGCGAGAAGTACGAGATCAGACCGTTCGAGCTCGAGATTTTGATCGCTCAGGTGCTTCTCGCCGCGGTTTCTCTCCTCTGCATCTCGCACAACCTGAGGAAGTACGGCGTCAGGCGGATGCTGTTCGTGGATCGTTACCGTGGTCACATGGTCCTGTTTCGCGACCAGTACATACAGAAGATCCGTGTAAGTCTATCATAAGTAGTACTACTAGTAGTTTTAGTTACTCAGATTTTGTGTTAGAATTGAGTTTTTTTTATTATTTAAAGGTTTTTCTATTTCGTCCTTAAATTACAAAAATCACCTATTTCATCTCTCAATTGGAACCAATTGGTTGACGGAATTGACAAATGGAGCATAGTTTAGGGATGCAATATTAGACTAAATTGGGGAATCCGTTAGCGGTGGACCAAATTGGTTCTAATCAGAAAGTTGAGCGATGAAATAAGTGATTTTTGTAGTTTAAGGACGAAATAGACAAATGGAGCATAGTGTAGGGGATGAAAAGAAAATCTTTCGAAATTGGCAATTTTTGCAAAATCACCCACCAGTGCATGTAGTTTTTTCCTCAAGCCCGGAGGGTAGTTCAGTTGGTTGGTGGATTTGCTCCCCACACAATTGGCTAGAGTTTGATTCTTGGGTAAGGCCGCAAGAAAGTAATTTCTTGTGAATTCCCAAGTCCCGGTGTGGATGGCCTACTTCAATCGGACGGGGAGGGGATTAGTTGAGGTGCGCGTAAGTTGGTTGCAGAGCCGGCCCTGACTTTTTCAAGGGCCTAAGGCGAAAATTAAAGATTGAATCCTTTTTGCTAGACTATTATAAAGGGTATCAGAATAGGATGGGCCCTAAAAATTGAATTTTTATTTGGCCTAAAACAGCCTCTTCTTCGGCTTTAGCTCAGGCCGTCTCAGGCTGGCAGGACACCCGTGATCTTTAGGAAAAAAGAAGAAATTGGTGATTTGCTTTGGAAAGAAGAGAACTTGTATAATTCTAATTATTCTCGCTTTGGAAGGGATGTTAATCCAGCTCCATTTGTATTTGATTCGTTAAAGCTTGCCTAGGTTTAACTTGATTTCGGAGCTGTTACTTGAAATTGGGAATTTTGCTCTGGAAAGGGGAACTGCTTTCGTTTGTTCCACTCTCGGCTTGGTATAAGAAACCAAGCAACTCGAGCTCGACTCATATTCGATTAGTTAAAAGTTTGTTCGAGATTGCTACATATAAGTCCCTGCAAAATTTTGGAGCTCCATTATGTTTTTAAATCAAACTTGGTCCATAACTTAACAAACAAGAAGGAAACAAATAAGGTGGAGCATGGTCATTATTTTTTGCTTTTTAGATTTTTGTCGTCAAAAGACGAATCAATTATCCATAAAAACTAAAAACTTGATGCAAAACTAACCAAAGCTTTTAAGACACAAATCATAGTAAATTAATCCAATTGTAAATTTAGTCCAAACCTAGCCAAAGCTACTAGAGCTCATTGCTGATCATGGGCTTTTTTTTCTTTTTTTTTCCCCATCGGCTTGATTAAAGCTCCCAAGTTACTCGTTTTGACTTTGAAAAAAGTGGAAAATTTTCTCTGACAAGGAGGAACTGCTTTTATTTTTGCGTCCAAAGCAACTTAACTGGTCCAGTGAAGTATTAGCAAAGTAAGTTCTGCTTGGAATGCCCTGAAGGCTAAAAGTGCTTCCATAGCATTCAAACTACATCCAAGATGCGGATGATAAATTGTGATCAATTGATTTGAAGTTGAAGATTCCTTTTACTATTCATAAACTGTTTAAATTCCTTTTGATGCTGAAATGCATTATTCGCCCATGATAATCAGATTCTGAAGATGCATATGCTATGCACTTGGGAAAATCATTGTTTGCTATTGTTCTTTTATTTGTTTTACTTTCTGTTGTTGGAAACGAAAGCAGCAAAATGTTTGAAAACAATAATCTTATTATTATTATGTTTCTTTCTTCTGTTTTGTTTTTTTATTTTCTTTGTTCTTTCTACAGTTTAACTTTTCTTTTTCCTGAAAAGTTTTTGGGAATAGCTGTCAGCTGAACAAGTTTTCTACTTTTAGTAAAATTGACAATAGAAAACAGAATATTAAAATGTATCTACTTCCTAGTACACATCTTATACTCAGATATCCTGTTATATCTTCTGAAATAAGAATCTGATGCGCATAAGTAGTCGATGAAGCTTCTCAAATATATACAATTATTCAGTTCCTTGCCCATTTGTCTTTCGCTGAATTGTATCAACAATACTGACCTTGGGCTTGAATTGTTCAGGGTTTTTTTCGCACGCTAGCCATGTGGACAATACCATGCTTTCTACTGAAGACTGCCCGTGAGGTTGCTAGTGCCATCTATGTTCGTCCTGATCCGTGGTGGCAATCTATTGTTATTGTGATAATTTTGCTTGTCTCGTGGACATACTTGACCATGATTTTTCTGTCAGGCACTGCATTGTTCAATTTGGTTTGCAATTTGCAAGTGATACACTTTGAAAGCTATGGGAAACTTTTAGAAAGTGATTTGGACGTTTCAGTTTATATTGAGGAGCACATCCGTCTAACACATTATTTGTCTAAAATTAGCCATAGATTCCGAGTATTTCTGCTTCTGGAGTTCTTGGGGGTGACAGCTAGTCTTATTACGGCTGTACTGCAAACAACAGAGAATCATGGAATCCTCACTTTGATCAATGCTGGTGATTTTGGGGTAAGTACGAAACGAAATTTTGGTTATAGGTGCAGTATTGTTCTTTTGGTTTGAAGTGATGGCCTGGGCTTTTTTTTCCTCTATAACAGTGTTAAGAAGAATTTTGTTAATCTGACTGCAAAATTTTTTAGTATTAGGAAGTTGATGTCTCTTCGTCTACATTAAATATCATTTACATGTTTTATAGTTGCAAGTTATTGAATAGAAAACAAAAACCCTAATCCGCCTCTGTGATTGTTACCACTTGGGAGATAATCGGTGGTCGCATATTTCTGAATAGGCCGTAAGGTCATTCACACCGCACTATTGAATCCAATCAAACCAGGCAAACCCCTTTCTCATAAAGCTTCGAAGCAAGAACAATACCATCTTACTGATTTTCTTTTGTAAGTACTTATGATGCTTCGAGTATTAACTTTAGAAGTTTTGGCACCTCATGTCCTTCCCAAGTAACTGGTTACTTAGCAAACTCACATAAACACTTTGCGTCATTTCCGATAATCTTTTCTGTTAGAGTTAATAAGTTAAGATACGCTCTGATATCATGCTGGAACAATGGCAGGTCATCTCAATTGTTGGGCTCGTTGGAATAATTATGTGTCTGCATGGAGCTACAAAGATTTCACATAGAGCTCAAGGCATTGCATCAGTGGCTAGTAGGTGGCATGCCTATGTCACATGCAATTCAAATGAGGTTTCTCAAGTGGAACCTCCGACTAATGGTGGAAACTCAGAGGCTTCCAATCCCACGGGAGCATTACCAATGTACTACTCTGAAAGTGACTTGGAATCGACTGATTATGTGCCCGTTCCAACAAATACCCAGCTGGCATCTTACATGTCTTTATACCATAAGCGGCAATCGTTTGGTACGTATGTGGAAAGATTCATTACATTTCTGCTTTATTTTGTTTGTTCAATTTCTTCTCGGGCTTGTTATGGCTGTTGAAAACTCGTAAAACATGCTAAATATATCAATTTCGGGGTTTCTGTAAAAGTATTTGATCTTCCATAGGATAATCCACAAGATAAACGTCTGTAACTACCAATTCTTCCAGTAAGCACGAGCATTTGTTGTTTGACCATGGGAATATGATTCTTCTTAGCGTCTACCTTCTGTTGGCTGCAATAGTTTGTATTGTCTTCCTTTAGGGACATGTTCTGATCGATCATCAGATGTGGTTTTCCTCATTTGCGCTCCGTTTATAATTTCCCCTTACCTATGGCAGTGTCAATTGAAAACCTTTCTAAACTAAATCAGGTTAAAAATTGGTCTTCAAAGTTCATAACCTTTACTGTTGTTTCCTAGGATCCTTTCCCATCTTGTCCTCATTGATGCTAACTTCCCCTGACAGATGTTCTAACCTGTTGAGGTCTATCCTGTATGGGTACTCAAATTGAATCAGCGATCAATTTTCGTTTTCTTTTTCAGTTTCGCTTGATTAATATCTTTCTATCCAGATTACTCTCTTCTGGATTTTTTCCTGGCTCAGGCAATCTTTCTGGTGCCGAAACTACCTGACCCCTCTAGAAAAAGATGCACCAATCCCAATTCTGGAATGACTAAATTCTTGTTTTGGGACTCATTCATCTTAACGTTCTAAATCAGCACCATTCCCCTCAATACTATTGATATCCCTTGCCAGTATTCACCATTCCCCTCAATACTATTGATATCCATCGCCTGTATTCTTGTCTTATAACTGTCTCACCTAAATTTTGGTTTACATTTTAGCTATACTCGAGTAGTGAACACTGCAGAAGGCTTTTCCACCCCTTTTACCCATCTCAATGATACATTAAATGCTTCACTCTCTCATGCTTAAATTATTTGGCTAATGCTAACTTCAAAGTTGAGAAATATTTTCATGGAAAAATTACTTTTTCCATGTAACTGGTTGATAGATTTTTCACTTGGTCGTATAATCACAGCAAGATTGTTGATTTGTTTATGGCACATCGAAGTTGTTATGGTAGTGAAGCGGTTTTGTTTTTTTCCTGAGCTATGGTTAGCAATATAGAGTGTCTGGTTAAAATTACTTGCAAAAAAATGGGGGTGGAGAGAGCGCCTGGCCCTGCAGTCCATTATTTTGCATATAAATTTACCCGTTGCACCATAGACAATGTAACAACTTATTTTTCCTTCCTAGTGAAACTTATCAAAAAGAACTATTCCAATCTATTACACGTTGGTTTCCTATGGCAAACCAGTGGAACGTGCTTCTGTTCACAGTGAATCCTTTTTTTTTTTTTGGTATGGTCGAATAAGCTAGGAATGGATTGAAGAGAACGACTGCGTGCTGCAATATATTTTTGGATGATTTGTGCTTCTGAATGCCTTAGCCAGCCTGTAGATGTCATGTAACGACATGCTGCAATGATATTTTAGTCTGTAGATGTGGAGCAACGATCTAGCTTCCGTGCTCGAAAACACTCTTATGGTTAATACCTACACGCTTGATTTAAAATGCTTCCTTGTATCTACTGTAATCAAAATACTTATAGTTCTGTGCATGGGTTTTTCAGTTACGTACTTGCAGACCAATCCGGGCGGTTTCACAGTTTTTGGATGGACAATCGATCGGATCCTCATCAACACAATCTTCTTCGTCGAGTTCTCTCTGTTTTCCTTTGTACTTGGGAAGACCATAACAATCACTACCAGGTGACATTTGCCTGATACCCCTCAGTGGATTGATCCAAAACAACAGGTTCCCATTAACCCATTTCCACGGAATAGCCGATACAGGATCATAAACAGTGAGGGTTCAAATTTTGATAATCTGTATTTTCACACAATTTCCTTTGATATTCACAAAGCGTAATTTATTTGTTGCTGGAAAGATTAATTATTGTACTAATGTATCAATCTATCGACATGTTTTTTTAATCTAATCCGACCGAGCATTTACCTTTTCAATAGTTCAAAGGATAGTAGTAATTTATATCAGCACTCCCTTTTCTTGGTTTTTGTTGATATTAATTTATTTTGTTGCCCTTTCCTTACTGCTCACTCATCAAAAGATAAGCTAGTAATTTCACGTGAATAAGAACCAAAAAAAAAGAAAAAAAAGATCTTCAATCTAATCTCGATTTTGGAGGCAACCAAATTAACATACTCCAAAAATGTGTGACGACCAGAAATCGCGGAAGTTAATAGTTGAAATGTTGTCAAAAGGCGCTCGCTTCTACGGGTAAATTCAATCATGGTACAGCAGCATCGCTATCATCACCCTTCTCCTAAAATTTACTTAGCACAGTCAGTATCCGATCTGATCCAAGCACGGACTCAAATTGGATCATTCTTTCCGCAATGCCTACAAGTTTCTTGTACAAGAATATACAGTTTATTCAGACATCATAGTTTTCCTTCAAACAAGCCGGATACGTCAAGTCATCCACTAAGTCTTTTCTAGTAAAACACACACGGTCCATGTACAAGTACAAGTGTACAACACAGTTGGAAAAAAGTAGTCAAATTTTCATTGAATTTCATCTGCGAGTACAAATTTTGAATACTGCTTCTACGGAGGGAGAAAGTGATATATACATTTGAGGGTAGCTGCCCATGTTAGTACAGAAATGGAACCTGACGAAACATGCGTGTATACGCTCCGAATTACAAGGACACGCACCCCCTCCCCTCCCCTCCCCCCTTCTCTATCTGTTATTTCGTTAGTTTGTCTGGCTTCAATTAACCATGTAATCCCAAATTTGTAGAGAAATAACCAGCACTGGCTCCGGTAAGAACTTTCTCATGATGCCTAGCCATGTGTAGCTTTAGCCTCCTGGCAAGGGATTCTTTAACGGAAACTTCCTGTTCTTCAGATTCAACACAGAACCAACTATGTTTAAGAGCATCTTGTGCCGATATTCGCTGCATAAGCAATCAAACGATCTTCATCAGTACAAGCCATAGATAAAAACAACTTCAGGGGCGGGATTATAACTAACACGAGCTACGCATCTACTGAAGATTTACCTTTTCTGGGTCATAAGTTAGAAGCTGGCTCAACAAATCAACGCCCTGCTCAGATAGAACTGGAGACCCCTTGAAACTCATGGGAGGAAACTTATCGCGCAACGTATTCCTCCTGCAGAAATTACAGCACTTCCAGAAATTAAATGAGGACAAAGGAAGAGTGAAACACTTTGAAGGATGTAATTTGGGATGAAGAGATACTCACGAATGCTTAGCAAACTTAAATTTGGCTCCAGGTAAGTTGGAGAATCCTGTCCACATTTTCTCGTTCGGCGTGCCAAGAATCCTGAAAATCTGCAGTCATTTTTACGAGACACAAATAAATCAGCGGACAGACCAAAGAAATATTTTTCGAAGACAATCTCAAGTATGAGGAAACAAGAGTTACCTTGTCAAGTTGTTCAATTTCAGTTTTCCCACTGAATAGTGGTTGCTTTGCTAACAGTTCCGCCATTATACAACCAACCGACCACATATCAATTGCAGTCGAATATTGTTTTGCTCCCAGCAGAAGTTCGGGTGCCCTGTGAAAGCAAATTTGTAGATATCTTTGAGCTTACAGAAGTGATATGAATGCTATAAATCAAAGAACAAGACGTGGATTTAATAGATATGACGAAGCCATAAGAAACACATTTATTCCTAGAAAGAGGAAACATGAATTACCAATGTGATCCATGGGTACCTGTAAACTAAACCTAGGAAGACAAAGCTAAATGGAACATTTCAACTCCCACAACTCATCATAAATAACTCATGCATATGTGTGGACTTAACCCAACTAACCTATAGCAAGCTGCATCATGAACTTGGCCCTACAAAATCTTACCCCTCAGATCTTTCCACTTTGCAGTAACCCAAACTGATGCCATAAAGTTAACTTAACTTTAATCTTCCCAGTAGATACAAAATTATCATTCAACTTAAAAACAAATTGAAGTATAATGGCTAACATAATTTCAATGGTCAATAAGGCGGGGTGTGAGTGTAGGTGCTGACTAAGAAGCTACGAGCTGGACAGCCTGAAACCCACACACAACAGCCTATAATAGATGTATGACAAAAAAAAAAAAACCACGCACTCGATAAGAGGCTGGGAGTAGGACAGCAGCCTCTAAACTACGTTCTTTTTGCTCAGTGCCTAAAAACTACATAGGCAGAAAGACATACGTAAATCTTTAAAATGTAGGGTACTTTTGACAAGCGATATGACTTGCACACTTTTTCATAGGAATGTGCACATTTCCGGCATGCAAGCAACAGTTTTGAAGCCACAATTATGCTGCACCACGATTATTTCAGTGGAGGATCACCAACAAGTTGTGACAGTGCAATATGTGCACATGCATATGAAGTGATAAGCCACTGATAATTTTAATATTAAACAGGGGCAAATAGTATGACCCTTAAAATGTGATAAAGATTAAGTTCACTAACTGAATTACTCCTTAAGGTCACTGGGCTACAGAATTAGTTGATTGCTTAATAAAACCTGAAAGAGTTAGTTTTCAAGCGCTAACCTAGACGCAAAGCCCAAATATAACAACTATGATTTATAAGTCTACTCAATTTTACTTTCACAGGAGGAAGAGAGAAAAATATCAGAGTAAATGAAGTATAGGCTGTAACTCACCTGTACCACAAAGTGACCACCAAAGGAGTATACGGTTTCAATGGGCTTCCATACTGCCGTGACAAACCGAAGTCACATATTTTCAACTTGCCACTGTTGTTTAAGAGAAGATTTGACGTCTTCAAATCCCGGTGGAGAATCCAATTATCATGAAGATATTCGACACCCTCCAACAGTTGGCGCATCAGGCACTTAACTTCTTTTTCACTGAAAGGCTCCTTCATCGTCTCAACAAGCCCCTTGAGGTCATGCTCCATGTACTCCATAACCATGAAAACATCATCTTCATCACTCACAACCACTTCTTTGACAACCACTACTGAAGGATGATGAAGAGACAATAGAAGGTTTATTTCCCTCAAAGCCGACATAGGGAAACCATCTCTATTCCTTTCCACCCCCATCTTAACCTTCTTCAATGCTACAATTTCTCCTGTCTCAAGATCCCTAGCTTTATACACAACACCATAAGTGCCTTCATTTATTTTACGGAGTGTCTCATACTTCGATACATTCTGACAACCTAGAAGCATGTCTGTGCCTCTTGGTTTAGGGGATGCAGACTTCTGAAGCCTAGGATGATGACGAAGCCTAGGGGAATCATCCTCCTCCTGAATATCGCAGCCCACGAAGCTAACACTAGAACCCTCATCAACTTTCTCATCAATCTCCATATAGTCATTGTCCACCTGATTCTCAGATTGATTAGATACAGAGGAGTTACCCCGACTGCCTTTAGATCCTTCTCGACGAAACTCACCACTTTCAGGACTATTAGATGACTCCACACGTTGCTCCACTCTCCTCATAATAGGAATGTCTCGAGGGTTATCTGAATGTACTCCCCCTGGTGAATATTCCTCGTATGCCCACCGTGATGTTGAGATGTGCCGATATTCAACGTCCTCTTCTTCGAACTGTCCAACCTCTTGACTATGTCTCCTCCGCTGCTCTGGTGACCCCAAAGAAGGTGCATCATGCAGAAATTCAAATTCACAATTCCCTCTTGACTCGGCTGCCACAAGAGATCTAACCGGCAAAATCTGCATAGTAACATCCCCGTCTGTAGCAACACTTGGAGATTTCCCATCTGTAGCAACATCCGGTGATTTGCCAAATGATTCAGGCAAAGATGGTGGAGAATGAAGGGGAGTAATTCTTTGTACCAGTCTGTTCTTTGATGAAATTCTTACATCTTTTCCATCTCTATCCCACACAACAGGTGAAAACTTCCTTTTCTTTCCTGTAGGCTTCGACACCCCATTTTCAACCTTTGAAATCCCACTAATCCCTGCACTGGGATTTGAAACAACAAAACCTTTGGCTCGCTCCTCACCATTCCTTCCACCATCGGTCCCCATGGCATCCGAATAAGAACCATATCCATCCTTACGCCTGATGCTCCAGTCAACACCTCGACTTCCTTTCTTAGAGTACTCAACATCTCTCTTTCTTGTGACATCACTTCGTCCTGCCGCCATAACGATTTAAAACCAAGGACTCTTCTTTAAGCAATGAATCAAACCCAAGGGAACCAAAAAAAGAAAAGAGGAAGCCCCAAAATAAACCTAAACCACCTGATTATTCTTGCAAAACTGTTGCCCAAGAATAAGAGGGTTTATATAATCTGTCTTTTTCCTTATTTTCTGGTTCAAAATGACAGGTAAAAAAGCCCTAGCTCTACAATATCAATGCGAAACCCTAGATCAACAAACAATTCAATGACCTAACCCAACAAAACCAAGTTAAATTGACAACATAGTATAGCAGTTATAGAATTATGCAGAGAAATTATACAAGATCGAAACAATCGGTTGCGGATGTAAACGGGGGGTTTTTGCGCCCCTTACGCTGTTTCGCTGGAGATGGATTTGCGGCCAAAAAAATCACACGGATTTGTCTTACCGGAGAGGCTAGTAACAGTTGATTCTGGCCGACGAACACCGCCGCCGCTCCGATCGAACAAGAAAGAAAGCTTCGGACTTTCGCCAACGCGATTCTCTCTCTCTCTCTCTCTCTCTCTAAATGGAATTGTGTATGTAGTCGGTGAATAGGTAGAGGCGGTGGAGTTTATAGAGATGTGGTGCAGAAAGGAAACTTGAAGGAAAGGAAGGGTTTCTCATTTGGGTGGCGTGCGGAGAAAGGGAATTTCTCGGAAAGGAGATTATTTCAGCTTAAAATCACTGATCTTCCCTGTGGTTTATGGTTATATTACATTTGGACCCTGAGGTTCTATAAACTATACTTCCTTCCTTGATGGATTCAAGTCCAGTGGACTGGGAGATGGTGCAGTACACGTCCGGACCATTCGTCTCGGCAATCAATGGTCCTTATTATCGAGACGGATGGACAATTGAGATTATGCACAACACCATGCAATCTGGATCGTTGATTGCCAAGACGGATGGTTCAGATATGCACAACACCATCCCCAATCCAAGTCGAGTCCAGTCTCCACACCATCTATGATTTTGTGGGCCATATGAGGCCTGGAATAATGACAGGAATCGATCACTAGGTAGAGATCACAGAGAAATATGAACAATGCAAAAGTTTGTTTCATCTTTTAATTAGATACGGATTAATGCCTTTATCAGAACAAAATTTATTTGAAACAAATGGGAGCTTGCCAAGAATTATTAGCAATGGGAAGTTTCATTTTATCGGATGCGGATCAATGCCTTTGTTGGAAACAAATTTGCTTGAAGCAAATGGGTCCGATCTAGGTGCACATTGAATTTGGTTGAACTTGGCCTTTTTGAGTCTTTTCAGGGTATCTCGACGTAGGTGTGGTGGAGAGTGGTGTGGTGTGACGAGATAACATTCTTTAGCAGATACGATGGGGTACCATACATGCACTTTCATTCCATACACCAAAACAAAAAAGTCGCCCGTGGATAGATAGGTCAGCTGTTTGCATGAGAATTTATTGGCTCAATCAAAAATGACATATGGCCACTTGCATTGAACAAAACGGAACACACATGGGTTGAAATGTATAGAATCACATAGTTAAAAGAACGATGACGTTTCTGACTAATTCAATGTCGTTTCATAAAAAAGAATGAACATTGCCAGGTGTCACTCAAACAAAGAATCAGAAGTAGCATACAGTTCGAAGCCCATAGGCGTGGACTATTCCATTCAAACAAGAGTGATTATGCAGGTTTGACATGGTCAAATAAGTTGGATTCTGGACTTAATTTGCCCACTACAAGCACAATGCAGTTGAGGGAAGTAGGATAATGGATGAACTAAGCCACTACAGGCGATTACAAGCAAAAGCCATTGAGGGAAAGTTTGAATTCAAACATTTGAGTGACTTTGAAGGTAGCTAAGTGGGAGAATGGAAACCGTTGAGAATAGCCCAATAGTTTGCTTATAAATAGAAGAAATGAAATAAGGAAAAAACCCAGACAAATCATCAAACAAACAGCTATGCTATGCTTGGTTTGTCCATTAAGCAGTAATTTAGGAACATAGACTTAGTTCGAAGTAGTTAAGAGTAGTTCGTAGTAATAGTAATCACATTGTAATCTGTTCTGTTCGTTTTATTTTAAAGTTGGAGAATCAATTGTAAAACAAGTTGTTTTGAATTAATGAAGGTATCTTGTTCTTCTTTGGGTTGTTGAATTTCTAGTGAATCGTTGTGCCGTTTCAATACTTCTAGAAAGAAAATTCGTCTTCGTTGAGGTAATTGAACCGACATCACAATCGCCTGATTAAGTTTGTCTTTTATAAGTTGAATATGAAAAGGATAATTACAAGCCTTTTCTGACATGCTCGCACACAATTATATTTTTAAAGTAGCCGAACACCAGCCTAATTAACGTTGTATCTACTTCAATAAATAAATTAAAAAAACAAACGGAGAGATGGTATTGTGCAAATCCAGACCGTCTGTCTCGATAATCAATGGTCAGGATTAGCGAGACGGTTGGACAGTTGAGATTACGCATAGGACCGAACAATTCAAATCATTAATTTCCGGGACCGATGGTCCGAATGTGCACAACACCATCTCCAATCAAAAAAAAATTGAACATGTCAAAAGATGATGAAGCCCATTAGAAGCCCATCTTTTACAACAAGAAGGCCCAGTTTTTCAATGTTGAGCGGGTACCATGTGGTGCCCGCTCGGTGCATCCGGATCGTCCATTTCGGATTTAGACTGTTCGGATTTGGAGAGAGAAAGAGGAGAGAGAGTGTGGGGGTGAGAGGAGATAGAGTATTTCAATCTGGGTTGTCTAGTATACTTTTGGATGGCTCGCATGTGCCCGCTCGAGTACCACGTCAGCCGGTGACATGATACCCACCCGGTACTGAAAAATTTCTCCCAACCAACGGGCTCCTAAAACCAAGCACGTGGGGCTCGGCGCCAAGTCAAACCGACACGTGGCCGAACATGTCAAAATCCTCTTCCTTGTTTTCGTCCACTACTCCCCCAAAATATCTTTACTCGACCTATTACCAAATCCACGTGTAAACACCCTTACGTGTCCACAATCTACAGCGAGTAGCGTCCGTCCCGTACTCGCGCAACGATAACTGTTTTCATTACTTTCTTAATCTCAAAATTAAGCACGGATTTGTCTCAAGCCCCTGTTTAATTAACGGAATTGTCCAGTCCCCCAGGCGCCCGCCACCGTCCGATCCAGATCCAGAGGCACAGAATGTGAAAACTCTTCAGCCGTCGGATCACGTGGGGGCTTCGAATCAACGGGTGTGATCTCTCCAGTAGCGGCGGGCGAGGACGCCACTCGCCTTTATAAGTAGAGCACCAAACGACGGTTGAGATCACGATTTCGCAAGCTTCGTATCCTCTCTCTCTCTCTGAAATCCCCTTCCCTCTCTCTTTCTCTCTCTAGGTTTCCCTAGAAGGTTATACGACGAAGGGTTTCGTCTCTAGGGTTCCAAACGAACCCCCCACGCCACCCCGCCAACCCCCCCCCCACCCCCAACGGCTCTGAAGATCCAGGTTTTGAGTTGGACTCCTATGTCAAGCATCTCTCTCTAGGGTTTCCTAGTCTCGTCTATCGTGCATTCGTTTTCGCTTTGTCTTTGATTAGATCGAGCTTCTCGTTTTCGGTCGATCTAGGGTTTTGCTTAGCTCGTGTTCGATTAAGTCAAGGGTTTTTAACCTTCAATTCGTTTGTTTCCTTTCAAAAGGTCGTGCTTCTTTTTATAGGTTTTTTAGGGTTCTGATTGCTACGAGAGATTTGGGGTTGCGACAAATTCGTCCGAATTTCGGTCGCTCCGATCCAATCAGCTAATGTGTCGAGGTTAGGTTTTTTTTTCCCATTTGTAGATTCTTCGTTCATTCATTCTTTGCAAATTCTTGTCTCATCTCTATGTTAATATTGAACAGCTGGCTAAGAAAAAGTAACTTATCGTAATAGTACATCTGTACATGTAAAATTTGATATTGAAGTTAGGTTACTCTAATTGGGTCTGTGGAATTAATGCGTTTCTGACGTGCACATTGTGGTTAACGCTTGATTTTACAAGTTGGGTTTTGAAGATATCGTTAAGAGTATACATAACAAGACTGTGTGTTGATATATGAAATTGAAGCTTACTCTAATGCGATTCTGACCTAGAAATTGCAATTAATGCTCGATTTTAGAAGTTGGGTTTTGAGGATATCGTTAGAGTTTACATAACAAGACTGAGACTCGGGTGTTATGTGCAGAAATTGGGGGTTAATCTTATGGCACCAACTATTCCCATAGAATACATTGGACAAAGGGAATCAAAATCTTTTTCTCATAGAGGTTCTGTAATGATGGGGAAAACAAGGAAGTTTTCAAAGGGGCATTCTTCGGGGTTTGTACCCGACTACCGTCACGCAGTGGAGACGATGGCTGAATCAGAAGGGTTCGGTAGCTCCGGGAGAGTCGACATGGAGATGACTGCTTCGGAGGATTCGTATGCTCCTAATAAGAGGAAATGCATTAGTTTGAACGGCAGTACGCACGATCAGTTTGGTGCCCCCTTGCAAGTTCTGTTGCTGTCTAAGATGTCGTACGCCGAGAGGAAAGACTTGGAGATGAGGTTGAAACGTGAACTCGAGCAAGTTAGGCTTCTTCAAACGAAAATTGCCAGCATAAATTCGAATTTCGTAGTTTTGTCACCATCCAGTGATATTCGTAGCTGTAGTGATGGACAAAAACGGCCTCCGCTGGAGAGTTTCCAGAGGTCAGGGGACGTGTCCGCTTCACAGGGAAAGAAACGGGGCCCTCCTAGTCGGAATGGGCCACGTGGAAAACGGCCTGCGGTAGCAGGGCGTTTGGGGTCAGTGAAGCAGTCTGTGCCACCATCTACTTCAAATGCTATGTTGATGAATCAGTGCGACAACTTGCTGAATCGATTGATGTCGCACCAACATGGCTGGGTTTTCAATACTCCTGTCGATGTAGTTAAGCTGAATATCCCTGATTACTTCAATGTTATAAAGCATCCCATGGATTTGGGGACAGTGAAAAGAAAGTTAATGTCTGGCGAGTATTTGAGCTCATTGGATTTTGCAGCAGACGTAAGGCTCACTTTCTCAAATGCCATGACCTACAATCCACGCGGAAATGATGTGCATTTCATGGCCGAAACGCTCAGTAAATATTTTGAAGTGAGATGGAAACCTATCGAGAAAAAGGTTCCTGTTATCGTTGATGCACCAGTGCGTTCAACATCAAGTCTAGATATAGAAACTGAAACTCCACATGTTATGCCTCCATTTAAGAGTAAGAATATTGCGCCGGTGGACAATATGGTCAAGCAACAAGAACCTGTGAAGCGTGTCATGACTGTTGTGGAGAAGCATAAGCTGAGCACAGAATTGGAGGCTCAATTAGCCGACTTGCCGGATAACATCATTGAATTCCTTAAAAAGCAAAGCTACAGTGCAAATCAAACAGATGAAGAGGAAATTGAGATTGATATCGATGCGTTGAGTGATGATACATTGTTCATATTGCGGAAGCTCTTGGATGACTATTTGCTTGAGAAACAAAAGAAGCAGGGAAGAGCTGAACCTTGTGAAATGGAGGTACCTTCTCTCTCTCTCTCTTGAGTGTTATTGTCTCTGTGTATTTTTGTGCTTGCGAACTTTGTGAAACTCACATAACATATTGGTGCTATATATTTGTCTATCTTGCTGCAGCTTCTTGATGAGTCAGGTTTCAGCAATTCATCTGCACAACAATGTAAAGGTGATTTTTCTATCCCACATGCTCCTTACAGCTCTTGCTGAATGGATTTGTCACCTTTTGGAGGCTTGAGTTTATAAATATATATTTTGCATTTTATTTTAACCATTCTTGTTCAATTCAGGCAATGATCCAGCTGATGAAGATGTAGACATTGGTGGGAATGATCCTCCAATCTCAAGCTACCCACCAGTGGAGATAGAAAAAGATACAGCTCTTAAGAACACTAAACGTAGTAGCTCAACTAGCTCCAGTAGCGGATCAGGCTCCTCCTCAAGTGGTTTGTGCTATTATGAACCTTCTATTATATTCTTGTTTGTCATAAAATGTATTTATCATATTTTGAGCTTTGGCGGATTAAAATGTCCACGTCTACCCAATGTTCTAAATGGCGCTTGGTGGTAGTCGGGCGGAGACCCACCAAGCGCCAAGCCGCCTAGGCGGTGCCAAGCAATTCGGCGGTTTTTTTTTAACAAACCATTATCCATTCAAACTATATCCATGTAACCATAATGCAAGTTCAAACTTCAAAGTACAAACCCAAATGAAATTAAGTAGTAGCAACTAGCAAATAAGTTGAATAAGACAATAAGTAGAAATAACCATAATGCAAAGTTTAATATTCAAACTTCAAAGTACAAACCCAAATGAAATTAAGTAGTAGCAACTAGCAAATAAGTTGAATAAGACAATAAGTACAAATAAACGAGATCGGAGATCCCTAATGCCAAGTTCAAAGTTCATCTCCTTCCTCTAACTCTTCTCCTCCATACCCCTCCAAAACTTGATCTCCATCGGACTCAAAGTCAATCTCCTCATTTCCCTCCTTCGGAGTCATCTTCCGATACAAAATCTTCTTCATGTAAATATGTAATTGTAATATATATATATGATTTTGTAAAAATTACATAATAAGCCCTTTTAGTTTAATACTATACATTTTAGGCCGCCAAAGGCCTCCAAAGACGCCGCCGCCGCCAAACACTGCCAAACCTCCATGGGTGCCAAATCAAACGCCAGGCGTGGCGGCAGGGCACCTCCAAGCACCTAGGCGGCCGCCATTTAGAACACTAAGAATGGAGGATACATTCTAGAGAACTTTTTTCTCTCCATAGTTTTGCTAGCAACCAAATCCGACGATATCTCTTGCCTTGTTTAACTCCAAAGTTTCATCTTTTATGCTTTTCGTATTCTTTTTTATTTTGTAAATCACTCTGTGAAGCTTGATATTTGATTTTCTGACATTTTCATGAATATTTCGCTACTTTATGTTCCATAGCCTTATTATTTCTTTGGATCAAACTCTCATTGAAGTTAAACTCTATACCGTTGTAAATTGCTTTTGTAATGTAATTGCTAATCAGGCTTGAGAGTGGGCCATGATGTAACCTAATAGATTATATACCTATTGGTGTTGATTTGTCATTATATTTGACTTAGTTGGGTTTGCTGCCTATTCATTTCTGTTAACTCTTATGTTATTAACCGCGTTCTAAGCATGGTATTTAGGGTGTACCCACTAATACCACTCTTCGCCGTTGGAGCCTTATTCCGAGCTAGTGCTTATAAAGGTTTTGGTTGCCAGATGAGAATTGAGATATGTTTCATAATTGGCGTTTTATTTTATTGTGTTTAACTGAAAAGCTGAAAAAAATTCTCTCCCATCATGATGTCAATCAATGCTACTACTCTTCACCTCTGGAGATGAACAAAAAACAAACAATGCAGAAGTACATGTAGCGTTTGAGATAGTTTACAAGCTGGGGATGCATGAAAGGGTAACTGGAGGAAAATATATATTCAACGTTGCTCTACAAAGATAAGCTAGGCAAAATGTGATCTCTACTCCTATGGCTCATACAAACACGAAACTCATTAATGAACTAGCTAAAGAATGTATGAAGGATGCTTGAGTGAAGTATCTCTATTTGCTTGATCAAATGCCTTCCCTTTCTTTCCAAGTACTTGAGGGAGGTCCAATAAACCAAACTGAAGAAAGAGGGATTTTAAATGTTTTCTTGCCATATTGAATGAATATTCTGAGATGGTGAGTCCTACAAAATGTGGATTGATTTACCTCAGAGAGATCAGAATTATTCAAGTTGTTGATGTGCTGTTAAAAGTACCACGTCTCATTTTCTATTATTGTCAAGCCTTTTTGTAGGACTTTTGAGTTATTTGTAACTCAAATGTCCTTTGGTCTTTGTGTCTTTACTCTTTCCATCAAAGGAAATGTAGAAAACAAGAACTTGGCTTGGTGGATGAGGCGCTCCCTTTGTAATTGTGTGCCTTGGCATCAAGTCTAACCGATGAGTGTAACAGCTTCTTCTTCCCCTCATGCCCTGGTGTTAAGAAAAATGACAAACAAAAGATGAGCATTGTTGAGGATGTGAAACATTTCTTTCACGTTGATACCTTATTTTGCATTGTGTTTTGCTTTGTATGATAAAGCACAAACAATCCGGATTGGGTTTTCACGGGGATAGGGGTTTCACTCCAGAGCTTCAGTTGTATAAGCTGGTAACGTTGCTTTAGTTGAAATTGGGAACATGCCTCTGGAGTTGAAAACTAACTTCTTTGAGTTATAGTCTTATAGAATATAGATGCAAGTAAGGGTCAGCATTCTCTGCTGTCTGTTTTTCCAAACATTGATTAATGCATTCAATTACCTGTTCATAGCATTCTGCCTATAGGTATCCCTGACAACTTTAAGGTTTTTATTTCTACATGAAAGCTAGGAGTCCCTTGCATATGTGAAAGTTTAGAGCTGGCACGCTCCAACGGTCTTACACTGACATGCATCTACTGTTTGGTGGTTTTATGCTAAACCATTTTCCTTTGAAATACTGTTTCTCATCCTTTCTTATTTTGGTTCCTAATTAAGCTGGTTGTGAGCTGGTCTAGTGGCATAGAGGGTATTTCCCAGGCTGAGCTTTGGCCCTTTGGGTTTCCGTTGACTGCATAGAGCATCGTTTTCCTGTGAGATGACCGATGTCTTACCGCTTAATGCTTATCATGTTTTTTCGAGCCATTGTTGGTTCCTTGCAGCAAACTGATGTAGGGTATTCACCATATTGTGATTTGATCATGATATTTCTGGAAGAGTCAGCTATAAAGAGTCTGTTTAAGCTATAAGGCAAGGGTGGTACAGGTCTATTAACAGGCCCCCTAAATAGTGAGAGTATATGATTCATCAAGAGCGCAGAATTTGTGGCACGGGGATTCTTCCTTTATGGTAGGAACATTCTAAGCAATTTTTTGTTGGTGTTGTTTTCGATGTAGGGAACTGACTATAGAGGAAGCTGTATTCTTATGTATTTGCGACATTTCATGTTTGCTTGATGTATTTGACGTGCACTTCATGTTCTCCTTTTTTTTCTGGGAAGGCATGCTATGTTGCTTGCCCTTTTAGAGCCTTGAGCGTTATTATTCGTGGATTACAGAAAATAATCAAACGTTTGCTCCCCAAACTGCTAAACTGGTGTTAAAAGGGCAAGCTTATGATCTGCTGAGTTCTTTTATATTTTGCATAAGCTAGAAAAGGTTGTATAGTTCTATGAATCAATTTTGCTATCTGCCATTGTTTTCAAGTACCACAATTTCATGTTTCTGCAAGTCACTCTTTATTCTTCATTAAGGACTTCGGGTAAAGGTTTGCCAGAACCAAGAACCTCAACCTGCTATGCCGTCGTTTAAGTAATTACCATCATGATGGCCCCTTAAACTCATCTGTGTACTTATGTTTTTCTGGGTTCTCTGTTCCAGATTCAGACTCGGGCAGCTCTGACAGTGAATCAGATGGTGCTAGAATTTCAGTTCCCACAAAGGTATATTGTAATCAAATTGAGTGTGAACGAACTTTTATGCCTGTTTATTAGGCGTTGTGGTGCAGGTTATGTATTATTGGCTTTCTGCTATCTCCCTCAGTGCATGCATGTGTTAATGAGGCGATGTGATGACTCTGTTGACAATGTCTCTGTATATCCTATGGTAGGAGAAATTAGGTGGCTCTGGAGCAAATACAGAGAAAGAGAGAGACCAGCTTGTAGATTCAGACAATGGAAATAGTGAGTATCTTCGCAATGTGATCTTTTGACAAGTTCTGTTCTGGGCCATGGTATCTTATTGTTTCTTAAAGGAAGTTTTATGTAAGATTATGCTGTTCTCCATGTCTCACAGATTTGTTAAATGGGTCAAATGAAGTTGATGCGCTTAATTCCCAGGATAAAGCAACTGCTATTGCGGATGAAGGCCGTCAAGAGGGTAAGCAATGAAAAACATGAAGAAACTGTGAGCTGTTGGTTTTGCAGCATCATCTTACGCACATGCTATATAAACTTTTAGGGGAGAATACTACTCCACTTGGGAGGCAAGTCTCCCCCGACAAGCTATACCGTGCAGCATTGTTGAGAAGTCGTTTTGCAGACACCATAATTAAAGCTCAAGAAAAGGCTCTTGAGAAGGTTGGTTGGTTGCGTTACATATCCTGTTTACTACCTGCAGAGTTTCGTTTGAGCAGTTTCTGATAGTAGTGTTTCGTATTGTGACATGTTGAGTTTAGGGTGAAAAGCAGGATCCGGAGAAACTGCGGCTCGAGAGGGAGGAGCTTGAAAGGCGTAGAAAAGAAGGTAGGAAAATCTGCACGACGTTGGAATTTTAGTTATATGCCTGATTGTTATGAAAAAGTAAATATACCTGTAGGTAATTACAGTTACGAAAATAACGAAATTATTCATCAAGCATGTTTATGTGCTGGTTATGATATTATGTCATGTAGTCGACCCAAATTAATTTGGACACAAGGGTTGGTTTGGTGTTTGGATTGTATAGACAATTATGTTCTTGCTTCGATGCTCCTTTTTGATTTTATTTTACATTAATCAAGAAAATCAGTTATATGTATCTGGTTAGGCAAATTTATTTATTGTTTTGTGAATTCAAGGATTTCATCCTCTCTTTTTTTGGTCACATCCACATAATGCTTTTGGCTATATGGTGTTTAGAAAAAGCTCGATTACTGGCGGAAGCCAAGGCTGCGGAAGAAGCTCGAAGGAAAGCCGAAGTGGAAGCCGAAGCTGAAGCCAAAAGGAAGAGAGAACAAGAGAGAGAAGCAGCACGCCTGGCTCTGCAAAAGGTAAACTAGAACCTATCATACTGCAAAAAGCAGAAGCTAGTCGCAAAATGTGACCTACCTGTGGAAGCCAAATGTATCTGAATTTTTTTTCGTGCTATTTGCAGATGGAAAAGACAGTTGAGATTAATGAAAATTGTCGGTTTATGGAGGACCTTGAAATGCTTAGTGCTGCACCCGCAGAACAGCTGCAGAGCCTTGTCGATGACGCCGCCACTCCAGATCTTTCCCAAGATGGTCTGGGCAGTTTCAAATTCCAGGGAAGTAGCAATCCCTTGGAGCAACTTGGTTTATACATGAAGGCAGATGACGATGACGACGAAGAAGGTGAGCCCCAAAGTGCTCCGGATGCAGTGGTAGGCGATGTAGCAAAGGATGCTGAGGAAGGAGAGATTGATTGATTGGTGCATTATTGGTGACTGTTGAACTTTATGACTGTTTGGAAGGATGATGTTCGCCCTTTCTATCCATATGCTTTTACATGGTGCTGATGATGCATAACGTCTTGAGTTGAAGACAAACTGCCGAGCTTGAGAAGAGAACAACATCAATGTTGGGGGGAAGGATAGCGTTTGTTGTGGCTGTTTTTTGGACTGCGATTGGGGTTTGTCTGGGATGAGTTTTGGCTTTGGACAGGCTGGGAGAGGCCTCTGAAAGATACCCCAAACCTTTCTTCTTGCCTTCCGGGGTTACTTTCGTAGAGTTTTGTATTGATCGGGACTTTCTCTTTTTTTTTCCTTCTTCTTTCTCCACATGAAAAAAATAGCAAATCTTGATTGTGCCGAGTCATCCTGATCAATAGACGTAGTTAATTTTTTTAATTTTTATTTTTGTATTTAGCAAAAGGAGGGGTGTTCCCCGGGTTCGAACCCTGGTACATGAGCAGGACACTGATGTGAGTACACAAGTGCTCAGCCACTGCAGTATTGTCCCAATGCCTGATCAATAGATGTAGTTGGGAACTGCAATTGAAATTGCCTCTTGCTGGAAATAATGGTTGATTCAGAGTAGATCTTCGTATGGTAAATACATAATGGGAAAGTGCCTGGTAGATTTCTTTCATTATCTCGCACTCCACCTTGCAGACTTGTCAAAATTCGTTGTGTTATGTTGCACGATTTTGTTTCTGGATTGGGCAAAACTTCGTTCGGTGGACTTCAGGTAAAACCTTGTTTCACTCGACTCTTAGCAATTGAACAGTGGGAACATTGTCTGAAAGTTGCAGGAAATTGATGTGAACCGTCACTTTGGCATTATATTAGGAACTCTCAGGGCTGTTCTCATGTCTTTCTGCCACGGCCACGGTATGCTGTTGGTATGCTGTTGGTCCTCTTTTCTGCCACGGCCACGGTATGCTCTTTATTGCCTTTTGCCATTGCGCATACAACGATTTGATACATCTGTTCTTGCTTCTTACGTTTGGCATAGGCAACAATTTGATGGACAATCAAAAGTTGCGGAATCTTTTACTTGAGAATTTTTCTATGGTATACAAAGCACTTTTTTTTGTATGATGATACCTAAAACATTACTGTAGTCGTAAGTATTCCACATTGAGTGGTAAGTATTTCACAAGGAGTGGTAAGTATTTCACATTCAGTGGTAAGTATTTCAGATTATAATACTTATCACTCAATGTGAAATACTCACTTCATAAGAAATACTTTCACATTGAGTGGTAAGAATTATACACTTACCACTCAATGTGGGATACTTGCCACTTCTTATGAAATACTTACCACTCAATGTGAAATACTTACCACTAAAGTGACTTTTTGGATATCATACACAAAATTTTGTGTGTACCATAGATGGACTCGTACAACTTAAACCCGGAAATTTCCCGTTACAAGCTTCAATAGAACTCTTTTACCTTTGGAAGAAAAGCGTTGACAGCTCCAAAGAAATCGTCTCTTCGGGGCTGAATTTTATGAGTGTTTGGGTAAGAATGTACAGTAACGGTAATTATGCCAATGGCATTTGTTCCACAAACCAACCATAACATAATTCACTTGGCCAAACCCCTTCGGATTTGTATTGCTGTTATTGTTGAACTAGTGTGCCTGCTATGAAGAAGTCACCTTGTGATGCAAAGAATTCAAAATTTTGATTTGGCCAAACCAAGCCAATTGAGGTTGAGAGGCGAAGACGGAATTTTCAGCAAAAAGAAAAAGATTTGCGAAGTCATAATATGGTTATTGTAAGGGGCGGAGTCAGAACTTCAATTAGCGGGGCAAAAAACTAGAACCATATGCGACTAATTTTCCTGTTTGCTAATCGGAAGAAATGGTTGAATTATGAGGTTAACCAAAGTGTTACCAAACAAATAGATTTGTACTAATAAATGTAGTTTTTCTTTGCAATTTACTCCGGAGACTTTTCGTACATCAAAAAACGAGGGATGATAGTCTTCTTTGCAATTTTATTGCAACAAGAACAAATGCTATGCTTGATCAAGTGAAGGAAAGGGTTGGGCCCAATAATAAAAGCAAAAATGCAATTGAGCAGATTCATTCCTACAAACTCAGAAATAATACTTATCGATATCCATTTGAGCTGATTTTTTTACAGGAAACCTTAAAACAATATTTTAAAATTTATGGCTTCAGACAGAGAAGATGTTTGACCTAATGCAAAGAGACCCATGTAAAAAGAGCAACAACTTATTCTTACCTCTAAAAATATGATTATTTGAAGAAACACAGAAGTATGCGAAAAAGCAAAGAAAAATCAACATACATGTGGTTGGAATTCTATCTCATGTAATGGAGATCACGTCTAGAATAGTGGACAGTGAAAGTGATCTTCCAAGATTAGTCGATATGCGCGTAAATTGACCAGAATATTCGAGTTATAAAATAAAAAAACTTGAACCGCTTGTTCAAGTTTCTGCGAATATTTTTCACCATTTTTATCTGAAAAAGTAGGGTGTGTTCCCGAATTATTTTCTGAAATTAATCATCGTATGCTCTGTAGTAATCTCCCAATTCCTTGTCTTGTCTAATGTGCAAGTGCATATACTACTGTTTACTTTTAGGGGGTGTTTTCACTGGATTGGGAGTAGCGTTCCTGAGCGCATCTGGATTGTCCAAACGTGTTTGTTAGAATTTGCCTTGAATTAAAGTTTCTGGAATTTTGATTAGCTGGCTTGAGCGGTCTGATAAGTTGGCTCGAGCGACCTAGTGAAGGTCTCTGAATCGCTGTTAGTCGCGTGGAAAAGGACCTCGCTCAAGCAACCCAATTACATGGCTTGAGCGACCTTATGACGGTCTACGTACAGCGTGGGTTTTAAACCCAGTTTTCGTGCCCTATTATAAATAGGCTTTTGGGGAGACTTCTAGGGTTTGATCCTTTGGATTCTTTTGTTGCCCCTCTCTCATATTGTGCTCTCTCTAGAGTTATGGATCATAGCTGGCTCTTTGTATTCTTCTCCACGTTCGATAGTGAATCTCTCTCTCCTCGCCCATGGACGTACACATATTGGGAAATCACGTATATCTTATGTCTTTGTCGATTGCTTGTTTTGTTTCAATTTCTCATTCTAGTTGCGTTCATAACGTTCCGTTACAACATTTCAGCGGTCCGGATTAAAAACAAACTTTTTCAGGGAAAAGTTAAACTTTTGAATCGAGCTTGTCTGCAGTCCGAAATTGGACTACAGAGGTGCGGTCTAAGTGATCGCAATCGTCGGATAGTGTTTTTAATAGTCCAGATTTGTTTTCAATCTTCTACGGTTAATAAAAGAATTTTACTGATAATAGATTCAACAAATTTGAACCATTGATTTCCAAGATGAACGGTTCAAATTGAACCGCATAACCTTCCTGCAGTTGATTGCAGAGAAATCCGGACTATTGATTACAGAAATGGATGGTCCAGATCCGCTCGGCACCGCTGACAGGGTTCCTGGGTCCGTTTTCACTAACCAACAAGTTGTGGACCACAACTTTTTGGTTTTGTCCTTGTTCAAACTTTTTCCCGTTTGGTAGTTTTGCACCAAATTTTTACGTAATATTGGTTCATCTCAACGAGAGGAATCAAAAAAGTAAAAAATTATGGCTATGTTCGTTTAGATACTTTGGAAATTTTTGATTTGGTAGTGGGTGGAGAGAGAAATAGGGTAATGATTGGAGAGAGGGGTAATGAGTGGAGAGAGATAGAGAGAGAAATGAAATTAATGATTGGAAAAATAGGGTAATGATTGGAGAAAGATGTAGGATAATGATTGGAAAACAAAGTTAAAAATTTCCAAAGTATCTAAACGAACATAGCCTATGACTTTTACACAAGTATTTCAAGAAATATCTAAGCAAAAGCTCAAAAAGTCGGTTTTTTAGACTTTGTCTTGGATATTTCCAAAAATACTTGTGCAAAAGTCATATAGTTTTTTATTTTTCCGATTACTCTCGTCGAGACGAACCAATATTACATAAAAGTTTGGCTCAAAACAAAGAAACGCGATATTTTTTTTTTGAATAAGGTCAAAACTCTAGTTATAACTCGTGTGGTATTTGTTCTGTTGGGGTGGAGGGAAAAGGTTTGAAATCATAGGACATGTGCAAAATCGTTGTGGAAGGAAGCTCGATCCGATTTGTAGTCCAGGCCATGTGATTAAAAGTTGCGTTTGGCGAAATTGATTCAAATTACCCCAAAAGAAACATTCCTTGTATGTTTTGATTACCATCTTAAAATTTCACCTTCAAAAGCAGAAAGAACACAGAAAGCAACAAGAGAAGAAGAAGAAGTTACCATCAAACTGGAAATGGAAATGGAAGTTGTTTAGAGAGAAACCGAAATGCCTAACGAAGGCATAACAACTGAAATTTGAAGAGGCGGATAGGAGCTTGGCCGCCTCTTCAAATTTCATCATATGTACCGTCTTCGGCCATTGTGAACCATGGTTCTATTCCGCCAATATTGGTCATGGAATCCATCAGCACAACACCATCCATCAGCACAATCGTGTTCGGAGCAGCCCAACTTGCACTACTCACCCAGATAGGCTTACCCCAACCGAAATCCTACTCGTAAAACGGGAACCTACACCAACTAGTAAACAGGAAGCAATCCACTTCCTTGTCCAAGAACCACTCCGTTGCCTTGTTAGAATGTCTTACAGCCACATCATATCCATTTTCCCCTTGCAACTCTTTCAAAAACTCGCCGTCAATTTTTCCAACCGCTTCTCTCATCTTGCTCACCAGCTCACCCAAATCCCGATACATCCGCTCCCCAGACGAGGTTCCCGAATGTACATTCCGGTAAAGGCGGGTCCATCCTCCTCCTTATATTCACCGCATGACACGCCACTGACAGGCGGCATCGGTCACGCCCTTTTTGAGCCATGGCGCGCTTCCAAATCGCTGCCGTTACATCCTCAACACGGGTAGGCTGAACCACAGTGGCCCCAGCTTCAGCTCTCAAAAGCAGCTATTTTTGAGCTACTGAAGCAGAACCTTCGAGTGCCTGCCCAATGTTTCGGGCTTTCAGAACTCATCGGCTGCCCAAACTGTTCTTTGGGCGGGAAGAGAGAGGACGTGACGAAACTAGGCGCCAACGTATTGGTATCGCCACGAGCCGTGGCTGCCCATGCCTTAACAAACATGCTCAAGGTGCATAGCCTTGTGTGGCAAATGGAGATACCAATAGCTATACTCCCACAGTTGAAGTAGTTCAACTGAATGCCCAATAGGAATTAAACCACCACTTCCTTCACTTGTGCTCGGAACAAATTGGGTCAATACTTCAACTTGCGGCCGTTCGAGGATTTCTGAGAGGCTGGCATCATCCCGAGCTTCCAAGAAATCAACAAATTGATTCAATGCTTCAACTTGCAGCTCGAACTCTGGTACATGAGGAGTACACTTAGGTGAGTACGCAAGTGCTCAGCCTCTGCACTATTGTCCCAATGCCTGATCAATAGACGTAGTCGGGAACTGCAATTGAAATTGCCTCTTGCTGGAAATAATGGTTGATTCCGATCGAGTTGATCTTCATATAGTAAATACATAATGGAAAAGTGCCTGGTAGATTTCTTCCATTATCTCGCGCCCCATCTTGCAGACTAATCAAAATACGTTGTGTTATGTTTTACTGCACGAGTCAAGCTTTAAGATGCGTAATTTTTCCATTACAATACCAGACACCCGAGTTATTAAAAAAAAATAGCTGGAACAATTCAAAAGGTATGGAAGATCTAAAAAAAAATTTCAAAAGGTATGTTCCACGTTTAAGTTGTTTCACAAACTTTTGTGATTGGTTATGGGCGTTAAGCTCCCCTCCATACCCTAATCCTTCATACCCGTCCGAAAAATTGAATTTTTATTTCATTTCGTACCCTCAACAATGATCCGAGCTGTTCATATAGTGGGTCTCATAGAGAAGAATGTATCTGTTACAAATAAACTCGGTCGGATATCAGTAGGTACATGAATAAAGCATTTAAAATACATGGTTTGAGATTTTTATTATGTAAAGAAATATTGGATGCGTCGATGTATCTACAGATGTCCGGTTAAACTGATTTTTCTATACAAATTTTTCGGTGAGCTTATGAGCTGAATGATTTGGATCATTAGTGTCGATTCGGAATGAGATTAAAAAAAAAATCAAGGATTTGGAGGGCAATGGAGGATATGGAGGGAGTCTAACCCTTTATTATTGCTAGAAGATGTTGAGAAAAATGGGGAGAAGAAGTTAGGGAATCTATTCTATCTATGGAGGGACCAACTCCAAATTAAGGCTGGCTTTCACTTTCTAATTCCCAAATTATCCAAATAAAATTAAATTTTACCCTTTGAGACAATCACAACCTAAATTAATAACTACAAGGACAGAAAGATAAATTCATCGCAGATTTTCCTGCTACACATGTGCAGGGATTCTGTAGAGAGACTAGGAATCTAGTACGAGTAATTTTTCAATGGTCTTGGGGTACCGTCACGTGGTGTCTCAACACTTTTATCCACCGCACATTTCTATTAGGTTCCACAAAAATGTGTGATAGATAATGGTTTTAGGGCATCAATATGGCGGTGCCCCAAGACTACCAAATAATTTTTTTAAATTAATCGGATTCTAATTAAGATTGTGTGGGGCCGGGTCCTCTCTATCCAAACCCGATTTTGTTTAAACTATTTGTTTCACATGTTTTAGAAATCATCTGTATTCGATTAAATTCTCAAAGTTGTTGCCCATTATTTATCTCAAACTCTTTGATATTTTATTTTTTATTTTTACAACAAATGAAATCTTATCCTAATCTAATATGTGTTGTCTCGTGGAGCTCTTAGTTAAGGCTCTCGTGTTTATGGGATTGATCATTCTCCATTGTCATGATGCCAAAAATATGCGCAACAAACACTAAAATTAAACAAAGTACTGTCAGGTTCTGGTTTGGCTCTTCTATTAAACAAGTCTAAAATCAAGGCTTAGGTTCCGTCCGTTTTAGTATACAATTCGAACTCAAATGAACCTTACTGAGTTGAGCCTCGAACAATTTAACAATGGCTTGGTTTATTTGAAGCCCTAGCCCCACCTTTTGAATAAGCTCCAATTTTTGAGAATTTTTTTTGTACGTTGTGAAACTTTTTAGTATTTTTTCTTTTTTAGATTTAGATTCCTCTCGTCAGGACAACCTAATAATCCACAAAAATTTAACACAAAATTAACAACTGCTCATAAGAACTGCAATTTTTGTGTTGGTCAGTGAGAGCAAGGGTGTGGTGTGTGAGATAAGTGAGACCAGAGAGATGAGAACCAGATCGAGTGCAAGTGAGAACGAGAGTTGAGAGTGTTGTAATCTCCTCCAATATTAGTGTATATTTGTGTTTCCTCTGCAGAGCGGACATTCTGGTCAAATCACATACTTAAATCTTATCTTTGTGTTGTGTGTGACTCCCTAGATTCCTCAACATTTGGGACAGTTGGTAACTTAACATTTGCTACTTTTTACCATAATCCCGAATACCCGAAGTTAGAATTGAACTTTTTACCATAATATGAGGTTAAAGTAACTTCGACTTTAACCTCATACAGTATTATCTAAAGTCCAACACTGTTAAAGCATCCAACTCCAAATCGATTGGCAAAGAGTGGAGAGGCCGTCCAAGCTCATATACTAGTTTTGGAGGAGATATTAACCGATGTGGGACAAATCCCAATACTCCCCTGCACGTGCGACCCGAGGTCAACAAAGGATCCAGAACACATACGGATCACAATGAAATAAAGTACAACTATGGCACAAATAAAGGGGAAAAGCCTTCGAAACTCTAGCTCTGATACCATGTTAAAGCATCCAACTCCAAACCGATTGGCAAAGAGTGGAGAGGCCGCCCAAGCTCATATACTAGTTTTGGAGGAGATATTTAATCGATGTGGGACAAATCCCAATAAACACTTTAAGACAAGAACCTAAGAAACAATCCAACAAGCAAACGGCAAGCAAATAATACTAGTTGTAGCAAATTCGATGGAGTACTTCCTCCATCAAATTATTTAAGGCTCAAGAAAAGCTAAAGTGACATGTTTTGAAAATGGGCAACACCCCATGCCATTTTCTAAGGCCATGGCCCCTCCATGCTAAGAATGATGGGCTCTATGTCCTTACACTCCCATTTGTTGTCTCTTTCAATCACAACAAAAAAATACGGAGTATGAGTTATGGCATTTGGCCACCACTTGATTTTGTGGATAAAACTTCCCAAATTGTACAAGGCTAGTCATTTAAATCTTTGACTAGTCCCATCACACAATATGAAATATTCTAGCTCCCTCCCATGTTACTTCAACCCATCCCTCGTTTTTCTTGCATTATCCTCAACTATGGTGCGACCAAATATCTAGCCCATAATCTCGGAAAATAAAATTAAAATATTACCATTCTCATAAACTTAAAATTCTGCTCTAAGGTAGGATTTATTTGAGGTATATATAGGATAGGTAGCCTTGTCAAAATAAAACAATTTTTTCTTTTTGAAAGTGAAAAATCAACGTATGTAGGAAACTTTTAAATTTCACATGAATAGGAAAATAAAGGACTGCACTTAGAATTAGATAACATGGGAGTGTAAAGTTTTAATTTGTAAATACATATTTTCCTGTTTGCTTATCGGAAGAAATGATTGAATTAAGAGGTTAACCAAACAAGTAGATTTGTACTAATAAATGTAATGTTTTTCTTTGCAATTGACTCCGGAGACTTTTCGTACATCAAAAAACGATGAATGATAGTCTTATTTGCAATTTTATCCATTTGCAAGGAGAAGAGAACGCTTGAATTTTTTTACTTTGACGATCTAATATGTTTTGCTATCGCTTCAGGTCATGACTTACCTTGATGATTATTGAGTTCAATATCGTACTTTAATTTACTCATACAACAACATTAGTGTGAAGAAAGTTTACACAAATTTGTGACCATGTTATCTTCTCTATCCTCATTCCTCAGTATCATATGTAAAGACCCGGCTTTTCTGCAGTTGCTTCTCGATCGTCCGCGATGATCTCAACAATAATCAATATCTATGATTTTGGAGGGTTATTCCCCAAAAGAAAATAAGTCTTCCTACAAATTTGAACTATGAAAATTAAAAGACTTTTAGATGACCGAGATTACACGGATTGCTCTCTCTGGGGAGACTGTGTTAAGTAAAAAGAAGAAGGAGCAAGAGTTAGACATTTGGGCCCCGTTTGATAACCCTCCAAGGGGTTGGGATTGGATTGGTAGAGTGTTGGTATTATTAATATCTTGTTTGGTAACCAAAAATGGTTCGGACTAGTAGTCTGATGGGATTAAAAATTCGGGTAATAGGGGGTATTGCTAATACCCCGTGGGACTTGGTATTGAGGGGTATTAATAGTCCAATCCCAACTCCTTCACATTACTAATCCCTTTTCATTACCAATTTCTTCTATCAATCCAATCCCATCATCTAATCACATCTCAAACAAACATGATATTAATAATCCCATCATTTAATCACATCCCAAACAAACATACTCATTATCAATCCCTTCTCATTACCAATCCCATCTCCTTACGAATCCCAATCCTAATCCCATCTCCTTACGAATCCCATCCATCTATCACTGTTATCAAACGAGGCCTTGAGGCCTTGTTTGATAAGTGTATGTGTTACACCTTGGGATAGAATAGCTAATGATGTGGGCCAACTAATCCCATGGGATTGCCAATCCCACCATTGTGTAGGATTACTAATACCTTCTCCCACCAGGTATTAGCAATCCCATCCCAAGCTCCTTAGTCCAAAATTACCTCATTGCCCAAGGTAATTCCTTTATTCCCAACAAACCTCTCAATTTTTTTCAATGGAAAAAGAAACAATCCTATATGTGTACTTCAACGGAAAAAGTTACACTTTTTTGTTCCATTGATAGGATAAGCTGAAACAATACCTCTCAATTTTGGAAGTAACAAAAAAACAAAAAACATATCTCTCATTGCTCCAGTAGTATTTTTGAATATTTTGACGCAGATAAACATAAACCTTGTGATTCAATTAATACAATTTTTTTCGCAATTTCTGTTTAATTACTTTGCAATCAAAACAGAGGTTGTAATAGAATTTCACCTCCCAGTGGAATGGTTATTCACCTTAATTACTTTTCAGTGCAAAAATTGCAAGTCGTTTAGTAGCGATCTAAGTTTATGGATGGAGGGAGTATAATTTTTTAGCAAACAAAACATTTGCAGACTTGTTTTTGTTTTTTAGGTAACCTTACAATAAATTCTAATGGTTTGAGGGTATAAAAGGAAATTCTGGTTTAATCCTATCCCATCCAGACCTAAACAAACATGGTATTAATAATTCCATCGTCCAATCCCGTGCAAAACAAACATGAGAGGGTGATTTAATAATCTCACTATTAATCCCATCTCATTACTAATTTCATTCCAATCCCATCTCACTACGAATCCCACCCCATCTATCACAGTTATCAAACGAGGCCCTTGAAACTTAACATTGTGGAAGTACTCTGGGAAAGAATGTGATGAACAAATGCTTGAGCAAGTGAAGGAAAGGGTTGGGCCCAACCAATAATAGAGGAGTCTGACTAGCTAGCTAGGCCTAGGGGAGATGGATAATAGATCTTGGACACATGTGCTCACATGGAGGCACATGAGTGGGATCCTGGCTTCGGACAGAGGAGATGTTTGGGCGGCTAATGCAAAGGGACCCATGTAAAAAGAGTAACAATTTATTTACCTCTAACGATATGATTATTTGAAGAAATGCAGAAGTATGGGAAAAAAGTAGAGGTGGCAATTTCAACCTATATTTTTTTAATTCGTCCAATCCGTCCACTTATAATCCAATCCAACCCGTCCATATTATATAATGGGTTAATAAGGGTTGAACTCATCAACCCATATTAACCCATATTTACATGGGTTTAGATGGGTTAAAAATGGGTTGAAACTAAAGACCTAAAGAGAATCTAAATTCCCGTAGCTTTGGACTAGAGAGCGTACAGCCCCACTTTTCTCTCCCACTCACTTTTCTCTTCCTCTTGTTCTTTTACTCCCCAGAAGGGAATTTTCAAATTTTTTTAGAAAATGGGGTCACATTTTTACTAGCCAAACATTTTTTTTTTGGGTCAAACGAAATGAAATCAGCAAAACTTTTACAAATCTGCTCCCACCTAACTCAACTGATTACCACAACTAAAAACTCCCGTTTTTAATCACTGATCTCTCTCTCTCTCTCTCTCTCTCTTCCCGTTATTTTTAATTTCCCAGTAACCTCATTAAAATTGCTTCCAAGTTTTAATCATTCTCAGTAATTGATTTCCACAACTAAAAACGAAGGTTCAAATTGTGGTAAAAAAATTTACATTTCTATTTCGTCTTAAAGTAAAATGGGTCGGTTCGGGCGGGTTTGGGTTTGGCTTGACACATATTTGACCCGATCCATTGCTAAATCATAGTCGACGAAACTGTCGATTAGAGTTCGATTTTTCTCCAATGATCAACATTTCTAATCACTCTCCCCTTTTCAATCAGTTTCATTATTCGACCAGCTCATCAACACTCACTCTTTTCTCTCTCTCTCTCTCACTATCAGTCCACCACATTTTGATTCCACATTTTGGCCTAATGCGTTCTCTTAAACTTAATTTAAATTTGTAAATTTTGTCTTTATTTGAATTTTTATCGCATTTGTTAATTTTGCGCCAAATTTTTGTGGGTTATTGATTCGCCTCGACGAAAAGAATCGGAAAAGTAAAAAAAATTTACTGTTTGGAAATGGAAAAAAAGAAGTAAAATGGGTTCAATACTTGTTTTTTGAATGGTGTGATGTGATCGTGTGTAAGTAGTTGATGGGGTAAAAAAAATAAATTGAGCTCTAAGTTACATTTGAAAAGGACAGAAAATAAAGGGAACGGGGAGGAAAAAAAAGAAGAGGAAAAACGGGTCGGGTGGGTTTGGGTTTGCCTTGACCCATATTCGACTCGATCCGTTTCAATCGGTTTACTATTTGACCCATATTTGACCTGTCCATATTTGACCCGTGACCCGTTTCAACCCGCCCAAACCCACCCAAACCCGCCCATTTGCCACCTCTAGAAAAAAGCAAAGAAAAATCAAACATTTATACGTGGTTCGAATTCAATCTCATTTTTCACCATTCCCTAATTATTTTCCAATTCCTTGTCTTGTCAAATGTGCAAGTGCATATACTCTCCCATCCTCATTTAATAGTCTCTTTTGAGAGTTCGTACCACTTTTTAATTAATTATATTTCATAATTTATGGAGTACTAATATTTTACGTAATTCTAAAAACATTGTCTTACAGAACTAATCGAAATCTATCAAATAAGATTCATATTGGATAAACGTATAAAATTTATTACCACTTTAAAGATATACTGTAACTAATTTTTTTTATGAATAAAAAGATGGACTAATAAATGGAGACGGAAGGGGTTTTGTTTACTTACTCTAGTTATTCGTGTGGTCTTAATTTGTTCTGTTGGGGTGGAGGTAAAAGGTTTGAAATGAAAATGGACCGTTCGGTTAAAGTTTCTCATCTTTTAAATTATTTTCCAGTCAGAACATGCCCAAACATGGGGACCCGGGGTGCCTGCCGAGCGGCACCCGCTCGGCACCCCGGCCGAGCGGCCAATCCGGCCGTCCATCTCGGAATCAATAGTCCGGATTGAAACATCTTTTTCTTTTTCCTTTTCTTTTTTTTTAAATCCATTCGGTACTTTTGCATCCGGGCCGTCCAAAACACTTTTGGACGGCCGAGATGCGCTCGGCACCCCTACCAAGCACTTGCTTGGCAGGATCTCCCGATCCCAAACGATGATGGGTCCCACCTGTAAGTTAGTTGGAGTACAAAACTTCGAACAGTCAAGTTAGTACCAATATCATTTTCGCAAATAATTGAAGTGCCTATACATACATCACACTCTTTTGATCAGGTACTGGCACATGTACAATATGGGTTGGGAAATGATTTTGCCATTCTTTTTTTTTTTTAACGTCACTCCCCTGTAAGTGCAGGGGAGTGGCGTTAACAAAAAATGGAGTGACAAAATCAACAGCCTATGGATTTTTGTAGATAACTCTTTATTGGGTATAATCGACTAACTAATTTTGGAGATCGATCATGTTTTTTTTTTTTTGAACGGCCAATTTTATTTATTTATTTATTAATTTTTGAAAATAACAAAGACTAACCGGAACAAGAAGCAACCGAACAAAAGTGTTCGGTCTTAGATTGGCAAGATGCCAACCGAGGACACTTCCAAAGGGACAAGCCCTGCACTGATCATGTAATCCATTAACGGGAAGAGGGGACAAGAGATTGGATCAATGCAGGAATTGAGAGTGTGTGGGCGTCCATCGGACCCCAAGACCGAAGGATTTCTCAGGCCTCTTTGCATGCGGCCAAGTAACTATTATTGCGCCAACCCTTGGTGCACATGTACATCACGCAAGTAGTATTTGAAAGGTAAAAATATACTCATTCCGTCCCTTTTTTAAAATCCAGTATTCTATTTTGGGCTGTCCATTAATAAGTGTCTATTTTGTAAAGTTAGTGGGTAAAAATTGGTACATTTTTCAATTTGCACCTAAAAATAGATTCCATTTTGAAAAATTAGTGAGTAAAAGTGTAATAATGATGTCTTCATAGAGGGTAAGTAGGGAAAGTGAAGGTAAAAGTTGATGTAAAATGTGTAATGATGATACTTTTTTAATAAATTGAAATTATGAAGCGGGACACTTAAAAAGGGACGGAAGGATTATTGTGCTCACCTCCCAAGTCACATCAATGCCAGAAAGCATCATCAATAATACTTATGTAAATTCAACAACCAAAACCAAAACCAAAACCAAAAAAAAAAAACAAATCCTGGCCAGAAAGTGGCATGGCTGCTGCAAAATTCCCTTTTTTTGCGGAAGCAAGAACATGTCGCATTTATAGTAGTATAAAAGGCAAATACAGATGACAGCTCTAACGGGCCGAAAATACAAGATAACAACAAAAAAATACGAAATACAAAAGCGTAAACAAATTAAATAATAATAATAGCGCAAAATCCACGAGTCCACTCAAGACTGAGTTTTGAAAGAACCAGATATAGCATCAAGCTAGCAGAAGTTGTTAGTATGTGTCTAAGTTGTTTATTAGTATTTGCTACGAATCAAGGGCATTTTAGGTACAAGGGCCATCCTATGTGCTATAAATAAGAAGGTGCATGTATTGGATTTCCTGCATGCACATCTCTCTCTCTCTCTCTCACACACACACACTCTCTCTCTCTCTCTCTCTCTCTCTCTTAGTGTGAGTTTTCTGAAGTGAGAAAACAGAAACAAAAAAAAATGGTGTGCAAGGTAGAAGAAGCCATGAAGAAGAAGCAACAAGAGCATGAGCAAGAAAACAAGGGCAGAGAAATTAGTCAACACCAATTACTGCAGAAGAAGAGGCAGCAAATTATACAATGCAACAAAGGGAAAGCTAGCAAGTTCAAGAGGAGCAGCTCCAACCTCGAAGAAGATGGTGCTTCTTCTGCCATTCTTCTTCTTGCTTGCATAGCCTTTTCCACTAAGTAATTTAATTTGTACCTCGATCAAGTGACTTAATTAACCCTTTA